>JAQSUU010000409.1:0-1200000 GCA_038087645.1 Saccharum hybrid cultivar R570 | reverse complement strand
GCAGAAAAGTTTCATTGCAGCCCAACAATTCCCAATATAGCACACAATGAAAGCAAAGAAGTAAAATTCTAAGTACTCCCATGTACATATACCCCCGTATATATACATGTAGCACCAAAACTACCCGAATCATCAATCACCCACAATTAAGTACCTTCATATATACATGTGTGTAACATGTAAATAATCCAGTAAACAAACTAGCTCTCCCCTAGACCGCAGTTTGTACGGTCATGCTCTCACAACTCACACTTACCTGAGCGTAGGTGCGACGTTGCATAAAAGTAAACTAGAAACATATATGGCTATTTCATATATGAAGGCTACCTCTAATCTGACATACCGGGTAGCATAGTGTGGGAGAGTCATCACATATACATACCTTGGCCTAGGCGTAGATGCATAAATGAAAAACCCCAAAGTTAGTACTTATATAAGCCACCTACTAAACCTTATATGGGCATAAGGAAATTGACCACTGGCATACTAAGTTTAGAATTTAGATTTCACAAACCTATATATAGCTATAAGTTGATAAACTGATTTTATGAAACAAAACCTCTATTTTAAATACACATATGACAAGTTTAATGTTGAATCTTGCTCCGATACCAGCTGTAACAGAACCGTCCAAATTATAAGAGCACAAGTACAAAAAACAATCACCGAAATGATCAAATTCTCGCACTTGAGCCCATATAACTCCGGTAGTCCAATGAAATCACGAGGGATTTCAAACCAACCAATATACAAGCCAAGATCGTAGTGATTCAACATAACAAGTCACATGTTACATCCATTTTACAAGTAATTCAATTTACATCGGAGTTCAACATAGTTATTACAACTTAAGTTCAAAAGTAGCGGAAGCAAAGTAATTTAAAACTAATATAAATCTTATTTCAAATACATGCCAGTACCACGGTCGACTTTTAACAAAAGCATTAGAGATAAGGTAGCTTAGAAGGATCATACCCACGATCACACTCCGCCTCTATGGCACGAGCCAACCAACTCTTGCAGTAGCCATGATACTTCATAACCTGCAACAAGTGAGGATAAAACCCTGAGTACAAGAAGGTACTCAGCTAGACTTACCCGTCAGAAACCAGAAATAAGGTGACACCAAGGATCATGCAAGGCTAATATAAAGTGGGGCTAGCTTGACAACATTTTGCATAAAAGCTTAATATAGATGATCAATCATTAATGCTTAAGCATCAAGTTAATTATTATTAACCTATCATCTATATTAGAACCTGTACTAGAGCACTCACTTTATTAGGAGCAAACAATATTAACCATAGCAGGTATGAAATTCTCTACATTTTATTTATAATCATCATAGCATGATTCTAAAGTTTAATATGTCGAATTTACAAAAACACAGAAACTGGTCTAACAAGACAGAGAGCAAGCAATTATGTAACCCAACTTTCAACAGCTATAACTCCTAAACCACATGGACAAATACCACCAAATTTTAACAGCAGCTAGATATATAAATTATCTACAACTTTTGTATAAACAAGTTTCATAACAAAGCACATTATCATGAAGAACTTTGCTAAGTTCCTAGATCTGTCCAGAAACCTCATTTGCAAGAAATAATTATTAACTTATGTTGCAAACATGTAATTAGGAAAAACCAACTTTACCAACATGTCACACATGACTAATGAACACCAGAAAACATAGTGTCCATTCCTAAATAATTTCTTTTAATGCATTTTCTTAATTTATTTAGATAATTTGGTGGAATTATGAACACATATCAAAAGTGCATAATAAATTCTACCAACATTACAGAGGCCTACACATGCTCCCAAAAGTCTACTATCCAAATTTAAAACTATTTGGACATGTATAACAACCTCTATGAAAAAGACAAATGGCTATAGCAATAAATCATGTGAGAGCAAGTTAAACTTAACACTCAATATTTTCTGTGAACACAAGGCCATATTATGAATCAATATGATAGAGAAACATCATACTAAGGTAATGGAACAACATTTTCTATTTTATCATTTATATATTATTTATAAGCTATTTATCAAGCTATACACAAGTTAAATCAATAACTTGAGTATACAGTAAGCAATGACCAAGAAATTTATACCACAGTACATCCATAGCATGACAAGCCTACCATAAAAATTTCACATCAATTGGAGCAGCACAACTCAAGATATAAAAATAACAAGCAATATAATGTAAATTCCTTATTTATCAAGGTCCAATCAAAACCCTAAGAAAATAGTGAACAAATAGTGTGTTTAATATTTTCCCTAGCAAGTACATGTCATCACAAAATTAACAAAATAAGAATCACTATTTTTGAAGTTCTAAAACTCCAGATCTTGCTCTGGTCAATGTTTTAAGGCATTTTTAGAGCACTTTTTAAAGCCTAAATAATACATCAGAAAACACCTATAAACCCCTAACATTTTATGACTCCACTGCATAGATCTCTTCACAAGGTTTCCAAAAAGTCCACATTTACCATTTTTGGACTTTCCTAGTAGGAGATATGGATTTTAGAAGATTTACAAGAAATCTGTAATTCAAAAACAAAATCACGCAAACCCTACTTAATGCTAGGTGCACCCGGACGTCTACTCAACTGGGTCACTTGTGTCGCTGTCAGGCGGGACCTGCTGCACTTTTGGGCCCACTTGCCATACAAAGAGAGAGACACAGAGGGGGGGACGGTCTTCTTCTTCTCCCCCCCGGACGAAGCAGAGGAGCAGGGAAGGGAATGCCGGCCGGCCAATCTCCGGCTAGCCGGGCGGCGCTCCAGTGGCGAGCGATAGCGGCGGAGCATGCTTGGGCCAATGCGAACTCAAGGGCAGCAGTGGCTTCGTCAGAGATGGCACACGCTGGCCTGGCCACGCGCGCGGCCGCAACAGGGAAGGCGGCACACGGCGGCGGAGGTGACCCGACGGCCCGCTAGTGACAAGAGGCGACGCCAGAGAAGGACGGCACCTGGCTGCACCTATAGACGCTCGCAATTTCACCAGTGGAGGCCTGTGGCCTGCTGGCCACGGCAGTACCCGGCACGGCGGTGGCCGAGACGGTGGAGGCACGTCTCCGGTGGCAGCGTGTGACCGGCAACGGTACAGGCGGTGAGGAGGCGTGGCGCGACCGAGCGAGGTGAGGAAGGAGACCGGGGTTCAATTTGGCAGTAGGAGGCTTGGTGGCAGCTAGCCACGGAGCTCGGCTAGGCGCAGCAATGGCGGCTGTGGCAGGTGGCGGCGGCGCTCTCGGCGACGCTGCGAGCTAGGAAGGGCGCTGGAGGACCACCGGGCTCGCGGGGTTCTGATGAGGGGCTTGGTGTGGCTTCTGGAGGGCAGGGACGCAACCACGCGGCAAGGAGAGGCGCTCGCCGCTGCGCATGGAGGGCAGGGACGCAACCACACGGCAAGGAGATGCTACAGTAACTTTTCACCTACTTTTCGCGAAGTGAACACACCCTAGAGTGTACTTGAATACTATTTAGAAGAGGGAAATAGCCCCTTGCACATACTTGTGGCAGAACCGCCTAATCTAACGCCTCATAGGAGTGCTCGTCTTCCATTAGACACTAAGCACTCGAGGGAGAACACTAAATTACTCGGTTCCGTCGGACACACCCCAGGGGAGAACCCGAAAATCCACATTTTTGCCATCAGGATCACAAATGAGAGAATAAAGCTTACATCATTCGTAACCATTTCTTACATCACTTTTAATACAACATCAGAGTATAATATTTATTAATATAACAACGGAATGAAATCATGTTATCAAAGTTATAAACAATTTAATTGAACAGCGGAATAGAAACATGTGAACAGAGTTACAGCGGAAATAAACATCTATTAATGACATGATGAAGTATTGATATATAGACTACGGCAATAGATTGTGAAACTTTCATTTATAAAAGCATTTGGTGAGAGTTATAAATAGCAACTACGATCGCAGCGTAAAGGAAATACTCTCTAAGCCAACCAGAAGGAATCCACACACAAAGGTCAGCTCAAGCGTCCACCTGTTACCTGCAACAGGGGGAATAAAACCATGAGTACTCAATTGTACTCAGCAAGACTTACCCGATAGGAGAAAAGAAAAGACTCCAAGGATATGCAAGGCTATCTGGTTTGTGGGTTGCATTTGCAGGAAGCATTACTAAGTGTGCGTCCTTATCTTTGATTTTTAATAATAGTCGTATTGGTTCATTAACTAACCATTCTATGTAAGCACCTGTGCTACTTTCAAGCAAGTGGTAAGCAATCAGATTTCCTTTGTCCATCTTCCATCTTTAATCTTTCAGTTCTTACTACGATGCTAAACCGTAGACAAGCCGTACCGGATAGCCCGGCGATTCGCGAATCAATGCCCCAAGCTGGGTACCCCGAAAACACATGCCCCGCTTGTACCCCAGGCACAAGCAGGACCAACCCATCACTCTCCTATCCCGGGTGTCCAGGTCCCTGTCCAAACTGGGACTCCAAGCCCCCGCCTCTGAGTCCCGGACTCAGTGCGGTGCAAGGACCTCCTCCACCAAAAACAAACCCTGACAGTCGGTCCGGAAAGAGCCGGATCCGCGACAAGAGAGCAACAAGTCTTCCAAGCGCCCATACACAAGTATGTGCTCGAGATAATAAGTTTGTGACCTGCCTAGAGTCATATGCACGATCGGTCCTTAATCGACCAGACAGGGAAAACGGTGTAACCAAGCTATGACCCGCCTCCACGGCGACACAACTTCTTACACCCACCAATACCCAAACCATTTCCCTGCCCGATCACCATTTTCCTTTCCATGATTTTATATATTCCAAGTGATAATCATATAGTAACATATTTCCTATATCTCGCGAGTGACAGGCAATCACTCGACTTTTACCGGAGTCCTGTAGCATAGCAATCTACACGATCCTGTCATACTAGTAAGACTCATAGGATAAAGATATATATATATATGTAAGTGGGTTTCATTCAACTCCTTGAAACTTAATGCACAAATAGAATTTAAACTGCAGAAAAGTAGGGGGTTATGCACCGGGGCTTGCCTGGGTAAGATATATATTAAAAGGTTAGTATCTGCATCTTCAGATCATCCATCATCAACTGGATAGAAGCTCATTGCCTCATCTTCTGGAGAGAATACCCTTACACCATCTTCGGATTCCCAATCATCCTTCAATTGATCCGTTGCTCCATCATCGTACCTATATGGTATGCATCTATGCAAATGCATAAATGTAAATAATCGACGACAACCGGAATGCTAGAAACCTAAGCACGTCTCACAAGCTAACGATATAGTTCTAACGCGCTAGTCTACATATCCATGTTGTCGAATACAGTGTTACTTCCCAACTAAAGTTTTAGTTATCCAAACCAAATGTGTTTCCATATTTCATTTATTAGATTTACTATATTCGAAATAGGACATCATTGTCTATCTAGCAACTAATTATTCCGGAGCTACAAAAATTTCAGTGAGCAGCTAATAATGTTAGTAATTTACGGTAAAAATTTTTAGAGTCAATACCATCACCGATTTATCGTGAAAATTCCTACAAGTTCACATTTTAACACTATTAAGTATGTTAAAATGATTAGAGAAATTCTAAAAACATACCGAACCTATGCGAACAAAATACACTACTAGATAGAATATGATTTTATGAACTCAACAAAACTAGTTTGGCATTTTTATGATTTTCTACATTTTATTATCAATTTCAGAGTATTCAGACGCTTGCTGAAATTAACAAAACACCAAAAAGAAGGAAACAGGTCCTTGAGTTACCCTCAAATCAACCCGCAGTACGACGACACTATTTCGATGAGTCAAGTATTTCGCAAATAGAACCTCGTATAAATTTTTGCCTTGGACTTTCACCCATCTCACCTTCCTTTCGTCTCCTTCATCCAGAGAAGCAGAGGAGCACCGGCCGGCACCGCATGATAGCCCGACGACGGTGGCCGAGGAGCGGGGAGGGGAAACGGCATTGCTGGCACGGGCAGCGAGGACGTGGCCGCGTTCGGCATGGGCGCGCATGGGCTTGGTGCGGGACAGCGTGGCAAGGATGATGCGGAGCGGAGCTCCACGGCGGCGGATGCGCCGGCACACGGGCACTGGGAAGCCGCGGGGGAGCCGCCACCGGCGATGTCCAGCCGGCGTGGGACGTGATGGCGGACATGCGCTGTGGCCGTCATGGCCGCAGTTGCGAGCTGATGCGGCGATGGGCGCTCCACCGGCCACGAGCAGCATGCGGACCGTGTGGATGACGGCGAGAGGAGAACAGAGGAGCCGCGGCGTGCTCGGGCGCGTTGCGTGCTCAGAGGCAGCAAGGGGAGCCGGGCGCAGCCGACGGCGGAGCGCTACGGCCCGGGCGCGGAGCTGGAATGGCGGGGCAGCGCAGGGCCAAGGGGCACGTAGGTGCGGCAAAGAGCAGCGAGGTCGTCGCGGCTCAGCTCGGTGGCCTTGAGGACAGGGGCGCGGCGCACGAAAGGGAGAAGCTAGGAGAGCGGCAAAGCTGCGCGCGGGTCGGGGCTCGCTCGCGGGGAGGGCCGGTACCAGCGATGCGAGGCGAGGTGCTGCGGGAATGGTGCCAGCGCGCGGTAAGCAGCAGCGAGAGGAGTTGGGATGCACGAGGGCAAAGAAAAAAGAAAGAGAGAGAGAAGCATGTTGCCGACACGAAGTGACCCAGTTTGACTTTGCCCTAGCGCGACGTGGTCTGAAACGGACTGCAGGACAGCGGCGGAGCGTGACCCAATAGTCCGCTAGCTTACTATTCTACGCAGCCAGTATTTTATAGAGTGCAGACTAGTACAACTTTGCAGCAGAGAACTGAGGGGGTGTTTGGTTTGGGGCTGTAGCATTTTCGTCTTATTTGACAAAAAGTTTCCAATCTTGGACTAATTAGACTTAATAGATTCGTCTCGTAAATTACTTCTAATCTATATCGACATGCATGCAATTAGTCTACATTTAGTACTCCATGCATTTGAGGGAACGTTGATGTGATGGGAGTTAAACTTTAACCAAACCTAACCAAACAGGCCCTGAGTATAAGAAGCTCGCTAGAGTAGGCAATACAATAAATAAAAAAATAGGTCCCGGCGATTGTGCACATGCTGGACGTAGCTAGTTGGAGGCTTGGAGCTCAGCTAGGCAGATCTAGAGGATACGACTGTTCTAGTAACAGCAGACAGGGACAACACTAAGGCAGGCAAGGTGAGACAAGACATGGATGTGAGAACTCATGAATTGGAGCTTTACTTCGCCGGCCACGGAGACAACAGAGGCAGCACGACGTGGTTGCATGTGTGCATGCACTTGCTTTATGTAACTTACATATACCTATATATATATATTATTAATTGATTTTAGTTTATTTATAAAAGTTGTTTTTCCTGCTTAATCTAATAGAACAACCTATTTGCTAGAATCGTCGTCGAATACGTTTTAAATTAAAAAAATTTTTGAGAAACTCGTTACGAAAATTTAACTTAGGCCTAAATTGTGGCGCTAAATAAGATCGTAACATCGGGGTGTTACAACGAACCCCCCTTAAAATAATCTCGTCCCGAGATTCAGAGCGAGAAACTGAAAAGGAGAAACTCAATTGCACTTCTTAGCAGAGATTACAAAAGGAGATTACACGGCTTTGAAAACTACAACACTCGGGGATCTAGCGGCATTACGGCTACGAGCAAACTGATACAACTCACAACCTCTCTAGAAATCGACGAAAACGGGGACAGTGGAGAAGTAATAGGAAAACAATTATCCAGAACATGGCGTATGCCCAGCAGATCCAGAAACAAGAGACTGAGAACTCGAACATCACGAACCCTAAAACCCAACTATCCTGAGAACTTGAACACCTTCGATGGAAACCAGATCCCTTCCGCTGAGCTACACCAACACCTTTGACTGACGTCCCTAGATCTGCGAGCGACGGCGGGATCACGTATCTCTGCCTCCAACTACTTCCTTCCCAACTGCTTCCCGAGCTTCTCCCACCTGAGCACAAATGGAGAGGATCAACTCTGTGAGCTCTACTTCAAATCTGAAGGCGGGATGGAGGAGAGGCAAACAAGGTGGCATTTATAGACTGGTGGACGGAGGTGGTGGCGTAGCACACCGGAAGTAGGGGGTGGCGTGGAGGGGAATCACCAGTGGGTCACAAGGTGGGGAACAACATCGCCATGGTGCGCTCCCTGTGCGAGCTTGAGTGGGGAAAAGGAGAAAGGAGGGGATGGGATTCGCTCGGCAAGGGGGCGTGCGAGTGACACACCAGCGAGAAGGGAAACAAGAGAGAGAGGGGGGTCCGGTACAGGAACAAGAGCGAGAATCGAGAGCCGACAAGCGTGCCTGGGAAAGAGGGGCGTACAGTGCAAGGGGCGAGGCGAGTGCGGCGCCATGCCACGGCCACACGAGCACAACACATGTGGGTCCCGCCACCGACGGCTTCCACAGGACACACAGTGACAGCGACCCAACAAGTGTAGAGCGGTCATCGGGCACAGGGGCAACGTCCCATCGGTGTTCCAATTACTCCAGATCACTGGTGGCTATTCTCTCTTTGTCGCTCTTCTCCCTCTTTTCCTATGGAATCCAACTTACACAAACCTTTCATACACACTGAGATCAGGACTTACGTGCTCCTTCCAAAAACCCCGTTATCTCAGTCGTAATTATGAAAGCACTACTCTATCAACCCGTTGTGGATTTCCCGTTAGAACACAAAGATATATAATTTTTTTACCAAGGAGAATGTTTGTCGCAAGAGCAGCACTGCAGTGTAACTTGGTAAAGGTGCTTGGTCAACAACCTCGATACCAGCGCGCGCCGAGCGGCACAACCCTACGGTCGCGATCCACAGGTGGCCCTCGGTTCCGTCGCGGCACCATAAGCTATTAACCAGGCAACTATTACCAACTTACTCATAGTAAAAGCAGTGGGGTCATAGACCACAAAATTAGAAAAGGATTGCAAAGAAATTAAAACAACAAGGGTTCAATTTTCAAATCAAGGAACAAGGAGCTTAAATCCCAAGGCGGATTTAAATCAAGGAGATTCAAGTGTTCTACTGGGACATCCACAATTAGTTGATACAGTGTCCTCTGTCATCCAATCACGGCTGATCCGTTGTATCTGAAAACTGTTCCTCTTGCAACCTGCTTGCGGTCACCTCAAGAACACTAATCACGTCTATCACAGCTGAAAGGCAACTCGACGTAAACAACACAACGGATAAGCAAACACTCATTCCAATGGTCGTCAGGGTGCAACATACAGGCACTCACTCTCTCGTACTCAACACATCACTTGCATCTTACGACTAGATGGCCCTAACAACTCGAACGAAAGACAACGGAAGGATTACAACACTGGAGGACCACGATGAAAACACTACCAGCTACGGTTACATCTCCCCTAGGATGACTAATCTACTTCGTCGGGGCGAACGACTTCATTCCGAGGCTCTTGGGGCTCTTCTGCTGCACTGAGCTGCAGATCCGCTTCTTCTCCTGGCAGTGGCTGGGTGGGGGAAAAGAAAGGCTCTAACTCTGAGACTTCCGTGGGTGGAGGTGCTGGCGGTACAGCAACACCAGTCCTCCTTCTCTCCAGTGGATGGACAGGGATTCCCTCCAAGATTAAGGGTTCCTGCCTTTCCGTGGCAATTGTCCTCCACTTAGCCCTTGTGGCAAGATAGGCGTCCTCTAGCTCCTGGGCATGACGATCTTGATCCACCTGGACGGCTTCCGCCATGGCCGCCTCTCGACTCTCCGCGGCTGCTAGATTGGCATGGGCTTCAGCAAGCTGCACTTCGAGCATCCTAGAGAAGATCTCGGCTTCCTCAGCTCGGCGGAGACACTCCCTTAGCTCCGAGGCCTGCCGGTCGTACTGCTCATCCAGGGCCAGCAAGTACGAGGTCAGGTGCACCAAGGTCGGGTTGTCCTCTTGCACGTCTAGACCTTGCAAAGCCTCCATGCGGGCCTTCCATACCCGCCGATTCTTGTCCCAAGGGGGAAAGAACCGCATGGGGGTACGAGCAATGGGCCCTTCATAGATCTGGCAGAGATGCCGCAGAGCCTTGTGGGCCGAAATTTGGTAGGTGTCGTCGAAGCGAAACCCGGTTGCGGTCACATTCTAGGCTTCAGTGACGTCGGGAAACTCCTCACTCTTGCCAATGTAGACGGTGACCTTGCATCGCTCAGTGCCACGCTTCAAGTACTCACGGCCCTCATACTCGGGATGCTCCCGAACACCAAGTCTTTGGAGGGTGGCATACAGGATTTTGGGAAAACCCTCGGTGTTTAGGCAGTAGCTGCTAACCCAAACTCCTGCCATCCTTGGTGGGTGGTGAGTGGTGGTTACAAGAAAAGGCTTGAAGAGAAGTCGGCTCAAGGGAGAAGGGCTGAGTGAGCTGGGATGCACCGAAGGGTGATACCCAGTGACAGGTCTTGGCTCCCTTTTAAAAGGCAGAGCGGCCAGTGGTCCTGTCGCAGTCCACCCTCGAGCCATGCACGAGGGCCAGCAACCTGAACAACAAGATCTTCACACGCGCACGAAGCGCAGTGACCGAGGTCATAAATAATTAGTACGACTGTAAGGCAGAGGTTCGACAAGGGCGCAGAAGGGGTACGACAATGTATGGGCTAGACAGGCGTGAACCAACAGGCGTGTGCGACGCACGAGACTACAGTACCATCATGGCTACACTGACAAAGACTGGTCGACCTCAACAACTATTGCACAACAGGGTATACATGAATGCACGTCCTATCCGTCCTCACACTGTTACCGACATATAGGGCAACCGTTCTCAGAGTTTTGGCACATCGTGCTCTCCCTGAAGCTAGTCGATGCTAGTGAACTAGTCTCGGGGTTAGGGTACCTGCAGAAAACTTGATTAGGCCTAACTAAGTCAGCAGAGTGCCATCTATCCTGGATACATAACTATAGTAATAGGGCTACTTATATAACTTCGCATGCAACGTCCTAACTTTTAGGAAAGGTTTGATTATCAAATTTTTAATTTAGGAAGGATCTTGAAGCTTAATTGTCTCATTTATGCTCCGATACCACCTGTGGCAGAACCGCCTAATCTAACGCCTCACAGGAGTGCTCGTCTTCCATTAGACACTAAGCACTCGAGGGAGAACACTAAATTACTCGGTTCCGTCGGACACACCCCAGGGGAGAACCCAAAAATCCACATTTTTGCCATCAGGATCACAAATGAGAGAATAAAGCTTACATCATTCGTAACCATTTCTTACATCACTTTTAATACAACATCAGAGTATAATATTTATTAATATAACAGCAGAATGAAATCATGTTATCAGAGTTATAAACAATTTAATTGAACAGCGGAATAGAAACATGTGAATAGAGTTACAGCGGAAATAAACATCTATTAATGACATGATGAAGTATTGATATATAGACTACGGTAATAGATTATGAAACTTTCATTTATAAAAGCATTTGGTGAGAGTTATAAATAGCAACTACGATCGCAACGTAAAGGAAATCCTCTCTGAGCCAACCAGAAGGAATCCACACACAAAGGTCAGCTCAAGCGTCCACCTGTTACCTGCAACAGGGGGAATAAAACCCTGAGTACTCAATTGTACTCAGCAAGACTTACCCGATAGGAGAAAAGAAAAGACTCCAAGGATATACAAGGCTATCTGGTTTGTGGGTTGCATTTGCAGGAAGCATTACTAAGTGTGCGTCCTTATCTTTGATTTTTAATAATAGCCGTATTGGTTCATTAACTAACCATTCTATGTAAGCACCTGTGCTACTTTCAAGCAAGTGGTAAGCAATTAGATTTCCTTTGTCCATCTTCCATCTTTCATCTTTCAGTTCTTACTACGATGCTAAACTGTAGACAAGTCGTACCGGATAGCCCGGCGATTCGCGAATCAATGCCCCCAGCTGGGTACCCCGAAAACACACGCCCCGCTTGTACCCCAGGCACAAGCAGGACCAACCCGTCACTCTCCTGTCCCGGGTGTCCAGGTCCCCGTCCAAACTGGGACTCCAAGCCCCCGCCTCTGAGTCTCGGACTCAGTGCGGTGCAAGGACCTCCTCCACCAAAAACAAACCCTGACAGTCGGTCCGGAAAGAGCCGGATCCGCGACAAGAGAGCAACAAGTCTTCCAAGCGCCCATACACAAGTATGTGCTCGAGATAATAAGTCTGTGACCTGCCTAGAGTCATATGCACGATCGGTCCTTAATCGACCAGACAGGGAAAACGGTGTAACCAAGCTATGACCCACCTTCACGACGACACAACTTCTTACACCCACCAATACCCAAACCATATCCCTGCCCGATCACCATTTTCCTTTCCACCATTTTATATATTCCAAGTGATAATCATATAGTAACATATTTCCTATATCTCGCGAGTGACAGGCAATCACTCGACTTTTACCGGAGTCCTGTAGCATAGCAATCTACACGATCCTGTCATACTAGTAAGACTCATAGGATAAAGATATATATATATGTAAGTGGTTTTCATTCAACTCCTTGAAACTTAATGCACAAATAGAATTTAAACTGCAGAAAAGTAGGGGGTTATGCACCGGGGCTTGCCTGGGTAAGATATATATTAAAAGGTTAGTATTTGCATCTTCAGATCATCCATCATCAACTGGATAGAAGCTCATTGCCTCATCTTCTGGAGAGAATACCCTTACACCATCTTCGGATTCCCAATCATCCTTTAATTGATTCGTTGCTCCATCATCGTACCTATATGGTATGCATCGATGCAAATGCATAAATGTAAATAATCGACGACAGCCGGAATGCTAGAAACCTAAGCACGTCTCACAAGCTAACGATATAGTTCTAACGCGCTAGTCTACGTATCCATGTTGTCGAATACAGCGTTACTTCCCAACTAAAGTTTTAGTTATCCAAACCAAATGTGTTTCCATATTTCATTTATTAGATTTACTATATTCGAAATAGGACATCATTGTCTATCTAGCAACTAATTATTCCGGAGCTACAAAAATTTCAGTGAGCAGCTAATAATGTTAGTAATTTACGGTAAAAATTTTTAGAGTCAATACCATCACCGATTTATCGTGGAAATTCCTACAAGTTCTCATTTTAACACTATTAAGTATGTTAAAATAATTAGAGAAATTCTAAAAACATACCGAACCTATGCGAACAAAATACACTACTAGATAGATCATGATTTTATGAACTCAACAAAACTGGTTTGGCATTTTTATGATTTTTCTACATTTTATTATCAATTTCGGAGTATTCAGACGCTTGCTAAAATTAACAAAACACCAAAAAGAAGGAAACAGGTCCTTGAGTTACCCTCAAATCAACCCGCAGTACGACGACACTATTTTGATGAGTCAAGTATTTCGCAAATAGAACCTCGTATAAATTTTTGCCTTGGACTTTCACCCATCTCACCTTCCTTTCGTCTCCTTCATCCAGAGAAGTAGAGGAGCACCGGCCGGCACCGCATGACAGCCCGACGACGGTGGCCGAGGAGCGGGGAGGGGAAACGGCGTTGCTGGCACGGGCAGCGAGGACGCGGCCGCGTTCGGCATGGGCGCGCATGGGCTTGGTGCGGGACGGCGTGGCAAGGATGATGTGGAGCGGAGCTCCACGGCGGCGGATGCGCCGGCACACGGGCACTGGGAAGCCGCGGGGGAGCCCCACCGGCGATGTCCAGCCGGCGTGGGACGTGATGGCGGACATGCGCTGTGGCCGTCACGGCCGCAGTTGCGGGCTGATGCGGTGATGGGCGCACCACCGGCCACGAGCAGCATGCGGACCGTGCGGATGACGGCGAGAGGAGAACAGAGGAGCCGCGGCGTGCTCGGGTGCGTTGCGTGCGCAGAGGCAGCAAGGGGAGCCGGGCGCAGCCGACGGCGGAGCGCTACGGCCCGGGCGCGGAGCTGGAATAGCAGGGCAGCGCAGGGCCAAGGGGCGCGTAGGTGCGGCAAAGAGCAGCGAGGTCGTCGCGGCTCAGCTCGGTGGCCTTGAGGACAGGGGCGCGGCGCATGGAAGGGAGAAGCTAGGAGAGCGGCGAAGCTGCGCGCGGGTCAGGGCTCGCTCGCGGGGAGGGCCGGTACCAGCGATGCGAGGCGAGGTGCTGCGGGAATGGTGCCAGCGCGCGGTAAAGCAGCAGCGAGAGGAGTTGGGATGCACGAGGGCAAAGAAAAAAGAAAGAGAGAGAGAAGCACGTTGCCGACACAAAGTGACCCAGTTTGACTTTGCCCTAGCGCGACGTGGTCTGAAACGGACTGCAGGACAGCGACGGAGCGTGACCCAATAGTCCGCTAGCTTACTATTCTACGCAGCCAGTATTTTATAGAGTGCAGACTAGTACAACTTTGCACCAGAGAACTGAGGGGGTGTTTGGTTTGGGGCTGTAGCATTTTCGTCTTATTTGACAAAAAGTTTTCAATCTTGGACTAATTAGACTTAATAGATTCGTCTCGTAAATTACTTCTAATCTATGTCGACATGCATGCAATTAGTCTACATTTAGTACTCCATGCATTTGAGGGAACGTTGATGTGATGGGAGTTAAACTTTAACCAAACCTAACCAAACAGGCCCTGAGTATAAGAAGCTCGCTAGAGTAGGCAATACAATAAATAAAAAATAGGTCCCAGCGATTGTGCACATGCTGGACGTAGCTAGTTGGAGGCTTGGAGCTCAGCTAGGCAGATCCAGAGGATACGACTGTTCTAGTAACAGCAGACAGGGACAACACTAAGACAGGCAAGGTGAGACAAGACATGGATGTGAGAACTCATGAATTGGAGCTTTACTTCGCCGGCCACGGAGACAGCAGAGGCAGCACGACGTGGTTGCATGTGTGCATGCACTTGCTTTATGTAACTTACATATACCTTTATATATATTATTAATTGATTTTAGTTTATTTATAAAAGTTGTTTTTCCTGCTTAATCTAATAGAACAACCTGTTTGCTAGAATCGTCGTCGAATACGTTTTAAATTAAAAAAAATTTCGAGAAAATCGTTACGAAAATTTAACTTAGGCCTAAATCGTGGCGCTAAATAAGATCGTAACATCGGGGTGTTACAATACTCCCGTACCTCAAGAGAAAATCGAATCCTCCTAGTCCTCTTTCTAAATTCCACATTAATTCTTCCATTTTCAGTTGTAATTTGATTGGTAACTTTTACAAACAGTGTGTTTGATAGACATGCTAGAAACCAAGAGTATGTAGTAGACTAAGGGTGGGTGGATCTCTAGTTTCTACTAGTTGTCGGCCATGTTTAGATCCCAAAGTTTACCATAAATTCCACTATGCAAAAAGAAGATTCCCATCACATCAAAATATCGGCACATGCATGGAGTACTAAATGTAGATGAAATCAAAAACTAATTACATAGTTTTATTGTACTTTGCGAGTCGAACATTTTAAGCCTAATTAGTCAATGTTTGGACAAGTTTTACTAAATACAAACGAAATGCTACAGTATGCTACAGTAGCAAAATGCCACCTTTGGATGTCCAAAGTTGGTCTAAACAAGGCCGTCGTAAAAATATTTTTATTTAGAACCCTCATGTCAGCTGTCGAGCTTGTTCCTGCTGTGTTAGTTATTTTAAACGGGTAACTAACAGTACTCAACTGATAAAGAAGATTTTTTTTTTAGCAGAAACTGATAAAGAAGATGGTTGTTGAGACGGGAAGTGGGCTGTAATTCCTGTAAATAGCTGGTGGAATGGGTGGGCTAGGTGAGCTTCCTTAGTCTACTACCGTAAAAATATTTTTATTTAGAACCCTCATTTTGAGCCCATATTGGGTTCGAATGGACAGGCAGTGTTGCTGGTGGAATGGTGGGCTAGGTTATGTGGGCCTTAGGCTGCCCATCTTCGAAGATTGAGCCCATGCCTTTTGCAGCTTCTAACATCTTTCCCTTTTTCTTCCTCTCAAAAAAAAACTTTCACTTTTCTTTTCTTTGCGGCAAGTAATTTTTTCGCTTTTATAATTAATGAAAAGGTATTTATTACAGCTGCTTCATTATCACTGATGACCCACGAATAATAGTAACACATACTAGGATTGTTTGGACGAATAGTGACAGACCCAGTTTTTTTTGTTTCGGTCAAATGGAGTACACTGTTGCGTACAGAACACATGACAACCGCCTCTTTTTTTGTATTATATCAAACGCCTCTTTTTTTGTATTATATCAAATTGATACGATCATCTGAAATCTGAAAAAGTAAAACAATCGCTTCTTTTGTTTTTTTTGAAATGAAATCACAAGGCGATCCTCTATCACACAACTTGAAAGTAGAGGCATACAGATACAGCTTAGAACTAATTGAGAGCGTAATAATTCGAAAAAGAAAAAAAATATACTTCCATGCATGTAGCAGGAGCAAGCCAAACTAACCGGGCGAACGCGTCTTCGAGAGAGAAAGGAAACGGAAGGATTATCGCGCGCAGGGACGTCGTGTGGACTTTTGACCTCAAAAGAAAAGATGATACTACCACTATGTTTTATTATTGTAGGATTCCTTGGAATTGGCTCCATGCATGGTTTCTTTCCACGGAACTTTCCATGTTGACTTGGCATGTTCATTTGTTTGATGTTAAGCCATGTAGGGTTAATTTATCCGTTTGATGCTAAACGTCTTTTCAGCTCTTTGAATAACAATAATTAGAAGGTTCCAAATAGTAATTTCCTGACATATGGTTGATGATAATGAGGCTAGCTCCCGTGACAAGTTTAATTGGTAATGCTGCGGTGCGGACGTCCGGCCGGCCAGACGCTCTTTGGTGGGCCGTGACGTCAGCCCAACTATTCCCTCCCATCTGCTCGGGAGTTTTTCAAAAAAAAAAATCATCTCACCGAGTCGCTCCTATCCTCTCACAACTCATTCCTGTCTGCTCCAAAGGCCATGCCCACCACCGCAGCAAGCCAAGAGACACGAACACGTCAAAGGGAAGCCAGCAAATTTAGACAAGCGTAGCCCCGGTCACCGCCAGCTTGGGTTTCCCGGTGGGCTACTCGGAACGGGTGCTCCCAAAACAACTGCTCCGCCTTCTCCTGCTACTAGGGTACATTCGTCACTTCCTCCTCCAGACCTTCGACGCCGTGGGCCTCGGCAGCGTGCTGGATCGTGGGGACGACAACCAGGCGCTGTTGTAGGACGGCAGGGCGCACGACTGCCCTCTCCCAGTTGTGCGGCCGCTACCTCCCCGTCGCGTCGCGGAGCCGCCGCCTACAAGCGCCGCCTGGCGCTGCCTCCAGCATGTCGATGAGCCTCCATTCTTCCAAGGAGCAAGGAGATGTTGCACTGAAAGCACATGTTGCAAGTATATGATTCAAGTGTTTCAGAGGTATGTTGCAAGTGTTTCATACGGATGTTGCAAAAGTAGATCAGGAATATTGCATATATTGCAATGGTTGTACACGTATGTTGTAAGCATTTGTCCCCGAGCTCATGTTTCATCTATATTTTTAAATATATGTTGTAAGTGTGTTTATATCGATATTTCATATGTTTCACACATATATTGCAAGTGTTTTATCTGCATATTGCATATATTTGCAATGGTTTTCAAGCATTTTTCAGGTGTCTTTTGCAAGTGTTTCAGAAGCATGTTTTAATTGTTTCATCTGCCTTTCAGACGTATGTTACAAGTGTTACATCTGGATATTTCAAAAGTAGATCGGGTCTTGCACATGTTGTAATATCACCCGCCTGTTGTAGCTGCTAGAGGGAGGCGCGAGAGGGCGCAAATGCCGCGTGGGGTCGGGCAGGGCGCAAATGTCATGTTAGGTTGGCGCGGGGGCGGGGTGCAGGTGCGAGCGTTCGGACGTGGCACTACCATTCCGTTTAATAAGGTGACACACCAGTAAAAATGATCACATGGTATACGGATTTCCACGAGAGCAAGAGAAGATGGCTTCATCTTGAAGAAAGTAAGAAACCCATCGTGCACGGTTAGCAACACGTTGGAAACAGAGTGAAACTCTGCTGGGAGCGTCTCCACACGTTGAAACTGGGAGCGTCTGGCACATGTTCGGAACATAAGGCATGTTTAGTTGCCCATGCAACCCAAAAAAAAAGTTTGCACAGTATCTGTCACATCGAATCTTGCGGCACATGCATGGAGTACTAAATGTAGACGAAAGAAAAAACTAATTACACAGTTTAGTTGTAAATCACGAGACAAATCTTTTGAGCCTAATTAGTCCATGATTGGACACAAATTGCCAAATAAAACGAAAAGTGCTACAGTAGCCGAACCCAAACTTTTTCACCAACTAAACAACCCCATACTTCATATTCCGTTAGCTTTCATAATGATATTATGATAAGCATGTTTTGATTATGAAAAAGTCATGATAAATTTTGATTGTTAATTTATCATACTATATATATTGTCATTTGTTTAGAGACACTTTAAAAAACGATACAAGTTTTATGTTGTAAACTTATATATAATTTAAATAATTATTTATAAGTTTATATAAGTTAATTTTTCTCTATTTTAAATACGATTATTATTTTAGGACGCGGGCAGGATATGGTGACGGGTAGATCGAGAGGCTGGTGGATGGATGCTTGTTGGGTTCTTCTCCTCGAAGGCACCGGCTCAGCAGCTTCTTCCGGCACGGAAGAAAATCATCAAAAGAGAAACGCGCATCGCATCGTTTCCGTTTCCCTCGAAAAGTCCGGTGCCCATCTCTGTCGTGCCGTGTGGGCTGATGCACGGGTGGGACCCTGTGTCAGCGTCTGCAACCACGTCCTTCCGTTCCGTTTCCGTCCCGTGGCAGCATTTCCGTTCGTCGTCCCGTGCTCAAACCGCGTGGTCTGGTCCTCGTCTTGTTCTTCCGCCTCGTTTCGGTTTCTCCTCCAAACCAAACCCCTCATTCCCCATCCCCAAGACCCCAACAGGAGGAGCAGCGGAAGCAGCAGCAGGCCGGCGCCCGACCCGCCCGCCGCCATGTCCATCCGCAAGGCGCTGGGCGCGGTCAAGGACCAGGCGACGATCGGCATCGCGCGGGTGACGGGCGCCGTGTCCCCCGACCTCGACGTGGCCATCGTGCGCGCCACCTCCCACGACGACGCGCCCCCGGACGAGCGCCACGCGCGGGAGGTGCTCCGCCTCGCCTCCGCTGCGGGCGCGGCCCCCACCTGCGTCGCCTCCATCGCCCGCCGCCTCTCCAAGACCCGCGACTACGTCGTCGCCGCCAAGTGCCTCGCGCTCCTGCACCGCCTCGCCGCCGACGACCCCACCGAGGGCGCCGAGGGTGTAGGCACGCAGTCGTTCCTCCACGAGCTGCTCCGCCCGACCCTCACCGGCCGCCGCGCGGGGGAGCCGGTGCTGGCGCTGCTCCTCGAGTTCCGCGACGAGGCGCACACGGCGTCGTGGGACCACTCCGCCTTCGTCCGCGCCTACTCCACCTACCTCCTCGACCGCGTCCGCTTCCTCGTCCTGCTCCTCCCCGCGCCGCGCTTCGCCGCCGACGACCGCGTCGCGAGACCACCGCAAGCGGCCGCAGCCGACATGGACACGGAGGCGCTCCTGGGCCGCGCGCGCCACCTGCGGCACCTGCTGGACCGCGTCCTGGCGTGCCGCCCCGCGGGCGCCGCGGGGGCCAGCCGCGTCGTGCGCGCCGCGCTCCACCCGCTCCTCAGGGACAGCTTCAGAGTCTACGAGGACGTCGCGGTCGTCCTCGCCCTCCTCCTCGACCGCTTCTTCGACATGGACTACCCCGAGTGCGTCAAGGCCTTCGAGACCTACGTGGGCACCGCCAAGCAGATCGACGCGCTCCGCGCCTTCTACGCCTGGTGCGACGGCGCCGGCGTCGCGCGCTCGTCCGACTTCCTCGACGTCAGGCGCGTCGACGACAAGCTCCTCGAGACCATGGAGCAGTTCCTGAGGGAGCGCGGTCGGGCGGGACGCGCCTCGCCGCCACGATCGGCGCGCGAGTCTGCTGTCAACGCGCAAGGCGACGACGACGACCACGTCGACGACATGAACGGCATCAAGGCGCTCCCGGCGCCGGATCGTTCCAGCCGCGCTGAGCCCGCCCGACCGGTCGTGGTGCCGGCGAAGGAGGCCGATCAGAGCGTTCTGGTGGACCTGAGAGAACAGGCTGCCACCGCGGACGAGCAGGGCAACAAGCTGGCGCTCGCGCTCTTCTCCGCCCCGCCGGCCACGAACAGCACCTGGGTCACGTTCCCATCGGAATCGGACGCCGCCGCAGAGCCAGCGGTGACCTCGGCGTGGCAGACGCCGGCCGCGGAGCCCGGGAAGGCGGACTGGGAGCTGGCGCTGGTGGAGACGGCGAGCAACCTCTCGAAGCAGGCGGCATCGCTGGGCGGCGGGATGGACACGCTGCTCCTGGGCGGGATGTACGACCAGGGCGCCGTGAGGCAGCAGGTGGCCGCGCAAGCCATGTCCGGGAGCGCGAGCAGCGTGGCGCTGCTGCCCGGGCACGGTGCGGCGGCTCCGGTGCTGATGCTCCCGGCTCCCGACGGCACGGTGCAGGCGGTTGGGGGCGACCCGTTCGCGGCGTCGCTGGCGGTGCCCCCGCCGTCGTACGTGCAGATGGCGGAGATGGAGCGCAAGCAGCAGCTGCTGGTGCAGGAGCAGCAGATGTGGGCGCAGTACCGCCAGGGCGGCATGCAGGGGCAGCCCGCCGGGTTCAACGGGCCCGCCGGCGGTGGCATGCTCGCGTCGAACGCCGCCATGGCCGTGCCCTATGGGTATGGGATGCCCATGGCGTACAACCAGGTTGGTGGGTACTATTAGCGATACGAGCCCTTGTTATATTCCGCGATGAATGATGAGTGTGTGAATAATGGTCGTGATGACAACAAGTTATGGTGCGTGTCTCTCGATCGATCGATTCTGAATGTACATTCCTGAGATAAGAATCCGGCCCTGTTGAAGTTGAAGACTTGAAGGTCCATCTCCTCTGTGTCTTGTAATGAATTCTTGGCAGACAGGGAAATGAAAGCCCTTGTGTTGGCGGCTACAAACCGTGTGTATTATGAGATTCAGAAAAGAGTAAAATTCACTATCAGCGTGGCACCCTTGCTCGACGCGGTGGCCTGCACCAGCGCGGGCGTGGGCGACATCCCCTGCCCTGGCGGCGTGGCCTGCCCCGGGCACGGCGGCCCTCCCCTGCCCCGCGCGGACATGGCTCGTCGGCGCGGTAGCACCTCCAAGCCGGCATGCAGAGCTAGAAGATGAGGGAAGGACGATGACATGTGGGTCCCACGTGTCATCGACTACTAATAAATTTGAGATGCATGATTTAGGTAGTACTAGAAAATCAGGGTGCGGCGTTGTCGTGCCTACAGTGAGGTTGCCATTCTATAGTGTTATATATTGTATATTATAGTAAACCATATATGACATATGTTAAAGTTGAATATAATACAGATTATATAAATTTTTTGATATTGTTTTTATTGTAAATATATTTTCCCTTTTTTATGTTTTATTGTATTAGAAGAAGAAGATTGTTGGTATAGTTTACATTATAGTGTGACAAAGTATAAAAGGGGGTGAAATAAGTAACTTGCGTCTATGAAATGAATGATATATCAGTTAAATGTGTGTAACATCAAAACCCAGTAATAGTGTTATTGATTTTTTAAAAAAAAATAGAGGAGGATCGTAATCATAGTAATTGTGGGTCCGCGTAGAGGAGATGACTGCTCATACGTCTAAAATTTGCTCATAGCTGAGTATAGATGTTGAAGTTTGCTGGAGAAGAGACAAATTATTGGATTTTAGAAGATTTTTTGTAGAAGAATTACGGGATTCGGAGTTATGATAGATGAGATATAAAGTTCCTACGTTTATCGGTGAAACGCGAATGAGAGGAATTTGTAAATTATTCTAGATTTTTAACTTTTGTTTATGACAATTTCGTGAATTCGCATTGCACGGCCGCTTGAAAAAATTGTACTAGGTTGTCGCTATCTAGGTCACTTTGCAGTATTATTTGGCATTACGATGTGTATTTGTGATGCGTATTTTTTTTTTCCAATCTATAATTTGAGTATACACAAAATGAAGGATATATATCAGTTAAATGTGTGTAGCATCAAAACCCAGCAGTAGTGTTATTGATTTTAAAAAAAACAGAGGAGGATCGTAATCATATTAATTATGGGTCCGCGTCATACTATGTTATAATTGAAGAGGAGATGGCTACTCATACATATAAAATTTGCTCATAGCTGAGTATAGATGTTGAAGTTCGCCGGAAAAGAGACAAATTATTGGTATATGCAGAAATGAAATTGTTCAAAAGGAGAGTTATTTACATTTGTGACAACCACCGGAAATTACAAAAAATGAATTGAATACGTAAGCTTTCATTTTAGAAGATTTTTTTGGAAGAATTACGGGATTCGGAGTTAGGATGGATGAGATATAAAGTTCCTACGTTTATCGGCGAAACGCGAATGAGAGAAATTTGTAAATTATTCAAGATTTTGTTTTTGGATGACGAAGAAGGGGTGGAAAATATTTGGGTCGCCTCTAGAGTGGTTCTAGTTTTTTTTTAGAAATTTTCTGTAAAGGAAAAGGACTTACTTTAATCTTCTGGGTACGTTTATCATGTACGCATAGCAATTTTCTTTTTGGCTGCGCGTGCACAGTGACCACTATCAGATGAACAGTCTATGAACAGTAGCGGTGTCAGATGAACAGTGCTCATGAAAGCGATTTTTGCAGCGATCTGAGTCGTTCGATCGCGATCCAACAGCCGATGTTTTGCAGGCGATGTGGCCATCTCTATCTGCTGGAGCTTGGCCCGCGTTTTGTATATAGAGATCGCTGGATTTGGAAGAAAAAAATTAGATTGTTATCCAAACAGAAAATAGGGGAGGTCTGATTTCGGCAGCATTGCTAGAGATGCTCTTAGCTCTCTTTCATCCTCTAGTGGCCCACCAACATGGCCTTCCGATGAGGCTCTACCCCTTCCACTCACATGCCACTTGCTTATGTCTCCCCATTGCATTTCTCATCCCAAACCCTACCCACTCATCGTCCCAAACGTGCTAATGGCTTGAAAACCAAATCGTAAATAGACCTAATTCTTTCATAATTAAATGCCTATATTAGTGAGTTCATAAAAGGTTACAATGTTGGAAACAACATGTTACCTTGATAGTCTTGTGGTGTATGTGGAAATTATGCAAAGATGTTTGCTTATTTTCAGGTTCAACGTGGATTGGAGAGAATATTATCATGTTACCAATCACTAGGGCACTGAAGAGGCGGTTGCTGCGAACTAAGCCTAGTTCTGAGCCTAGCTCAGTGTGGATTGGAGAGAAGATTATCATGTTACCTTATGGTGGAATCTACCCACCAGGATTCAAGTCCTCGTCATTTCATGGGTGTTCGTATTTTCCTAGATTTATTTCAAGATTTAACGGCATTGTTCTTTCAATGGTTGGCGACATTCCCGACGATAGTGTGGCGCCTATGGTGATGATGTTTCCATCGAAAGCGAGGTGCTTGTAGTGACTTCGTCAATCTCGAGATGTGCCGGCACAGTCTTTCGGAGGTGCTCATAGGGTAGGTGTTGGTATTTATTAGCGCACACAGAAAATTCCATAAGCGTACAGATATCGTTATAGCTTTTACCCGGGAGTATTCCAAAGTCTCGTATTTATCCACAGGGAAACAATGGTTAAAGAAACTTATAATTCACCATCATGCATCGAGTAACTTAATATACCAACTAGACTAAAGTGGAGGTAAGTGATAAATGATAGGAGTTATAAATAATGACACACACATGAGAGAATTCCATAATAAATGAGTAGTCTAGCTAAGTTGAGAGGACAACAGGTGAGTTCAAGGTTCCTAAATACTTCTCTATTACTTTGGTTCTATAAGGTATAACTAATTCATAGGTAGATATAGCGATCACACAATAACACTTTGGAGCAGCAGTATCTTTCCAATTCTCGAGGGAGGGGTGAGAAAGCGTAGTTGGGGGAAGGCTGCCTAAAGCTCTATGAACACTAATCCTAACGTGGTGGATTACAACAGTCTGACAGAGCTGTCACCCCTGGGGCTATCACAACTAACCGTAGGATTGGGCGTAATCTCATGTAACCTATAGTCTAGATGCCATGTCTGTACTATCAATTACTACTCTAATCATGTACGATAACTAGAGCACCTGATGCGAGCGGAGATCCCATGCTAAGGTGTAACAACTATCCTAACCATACACATAAAGGCATAAAACAAATAGAGAAGATAAATATACTAAAGCATAAGTCTTGCAAAGGTAAGATACAAAAAAATATACTAGACCTCCGCAGAATTCTCTAGAATCCAAGCATAGCTCGACTCTCCCTAACTCTCAACTAGAACTAATCTACTACATTAGAGAGTCTAGCCCTAATTCTCCTAGTGTTGTGCCTCGATCTGAATGAGAGATATGAATTAGGGTTTAGGGATGCCCCTGGCCAGGGGTACAGGGCTGCTTATATAGGCCGGTGGGATGAACCAGAACCCTCGAATCAAATCAACTTAAGCAACGGCGTAGATTGGACCTCAATAGCGGTGGGAAACCAACTTGCGAAGGACACTGATAGGTGGGACCCACCTGGGTCACCCGACCTGGGGGTGGGTCGGCCGACCTGGCTCAATGCCAGGTGGCCCCCCTTCGGAGGGTCACCTTCTAGTGTCTTCTAGAGTCTTCTGGTGTTGGGGGTGCGAGTCAAATCTCTTTCTAATTGAAAGCATCTAGGCCCCGGTGTTGGTTTCGGCAATTGATGACAACGCTTAATTACCATGACTAACGTGTGTTTTGCAGAAACATTGGTAAGTTAGGTCATGGAGATGATAACTGCTTTGAGCAATATGATATTCATGTCCCTTGATGGAAATCGTTTCGGTTTTCAAAGGATCAACGATAAGATTAAGGACGGTTAGTTCCGGATGTCAAGGTGTTGAGTTACATCTGGAATAGTCGTTAGGATCTTTGTTTCTTCCTTTGACCGTACTATAAAGAGGGACATGAGCGAGTAGCTTGACCTAGGTGAGTCTTGTGTTTAGGTGTGGTGCACACTTGTCAAACTTAGCACTAGGTAGCTCGAGAAAAGCTCAGAGTTTAGTTAGAAGCAACTTGGTTCAAGTTGCATCGCGTTTAGAAGATGTTTGAGCCGTTTACCTATGACTGGACGTGTCCGGTCAGTACTAAAACTTCACTGCGTTTTCAGCTGACTGACCGGACGTGGTCCTTGAGAGGACCGGACACAGTGGTCAGTCTAACACGTGTTCCAGAGGGTAAACAGCGTAATCAGACGCGACTGTGAAATGATCGGCACGTCCGGTCATGTTCCAGTAAGGTCCCGTGATGACCTGACGCGTCCGGTCACCTATGATCGGACGCGGTCATGCGTCAGGTCAGTTTTCCAGAGAGCTCTTGCATGATCGGACGCGTCCGATCATCCCTGATCGGCGCGTCCGATCATCTCAGACCAGCGCGTCCGGTCATCACAGATCGGCGCGTCCGGTCACTCAGCACAGGTTTTCGTTATTCGACCGTTACACCTGACTGGTGCGTCCGGTCATATCGACAGGTACGTCCGGTCAGTGCGCGTCTGGCTGTTTCGAAAGATAACGGTTGGATTTGTTTGAGGAGTCTATAAATACATCCCCTCCACCTCTTTTAGAGGTCTCTTGCTCATTTGTTCAGCTAAGAAACACCTTTGAAGTGCAAGAGAGTGCAAGAGCTCTAGTGAGGATAGAGATTTGCGAATCAAAGTTTGAGAATCCTCTCTAGTGACAAGAGTCAGGCAAGTGTGCATCCATCTTCTCATTAGGCTTGTTGTGGTCAAGTGAGAGTTTTAGCTTGTTACTCTTGGTGATCGCCATCACCTAGACGGTTTGGTGGTGATTGGGAGTTCGGTGATGATCCGACGAGATTGTGGGTGACCCAACTCAAAGTTGTGAGCGGTTTTGGATGATTCGCCGCGACGGAGTGTCGAAGAATCAACCCGTAGAGAGCACTTGATCCTTGCGCGGATCAAGGGGGAGCTATACCCTTGCGCGGGTGCTCCAACGAGGACTAGTGGGGAGTGGTGACTCTTCGATACCTCAGCAAAACATCGCCGTGTTCCTAACCCCCCTCTTGGGCATCTTGATCCTTTCAATTGGTATCGGAGCCGTGTTGCTCTTAATTTAGGCTTTACCGCCTAGAGCAAGATGTCTAATGGGGAAGGACCACCTCCCACTTTTGAGGGAGACGATTTTCCATATTGGAAAATTCATATGGAGGCGTACCTTGAAGCCATAGATATTGGGTACCTTAGAGCCGCAACCGAAGGGCTTCCTCCTATAAGAGATCCCGCTAACCCAAGTGGTGACTAGGAGAAATACGACTGGTGGAATGCAAAGGCAAAAAATGCAATCTACCGGGCACTAGGCAAAGATATCTTCAATCGTGTGCGAAATGCCAAAAACGCTCATGAATTGTGGGAATATCTTTGTGCTCTCCATGAGGGAACTAAGAGTGAGCATGAGGAACGCTATCATATTGCCTTAAAGAAAATTAATTCTTTTGAGATGCTTCCCAAAGAAAGTGCTAATGAGATGTACACTCGTTTGAATGTTCTTGTAGAAGATCTCAATGCTCTTGGACTCACTCAAATGAGTCAATCGGATGTTGCAAGAAGGATCTTGAGTGTTCTTCCCGTTAAGAAGTATGGACACATTGTCACCGTACTTCACCAAAGTGATCTCTCCGCCGCAACACCGACTCAAGTATTGGGAAAGATCAATGCTCATGAGATATATATGCACATCACTCCAGAAGAGGGCTCATCATCTTCCAAGAAGAAAGACTTAGCCTTCAAAGCTAGCCATGAAAAGAAAAAGAAGAAGGGCCAAGCCATGATAGTGCAAGAAAGCTCAAGTGAAAGTGACATTGATGATGAATCACTTGCACTCATGGTGAGGAAAACCACCAAGATGCTAAAGAAGCTCAACAAGAGTGGCATCAAGTTCGATGGCAAGAAGAAGAAATTCTTCACAAGTAGCAAAAGGAAGCCAATCTCCGAAATGGATTGCTTCAATTGTGGAGAACTTGGCCACCTAGCTCACCAATGCCCGAAGCCTCCAAAAGACAAGTACAAGAACAAGTACAAGGGCAAGAAAGATGATTCAAGTGATGATGAAGATGATAAAAGAAAGAACAAACCATACAAGAAGAAAGATGGCAAGAAAAGAGAGTTCTATAAGAAGAAGAAGAGAGGCAAGGCTTATATTGCTGGTGATTGGCTCACCGACATTAAATCATCATGTGAGTCCTCCGGTGATGAAAGTGATAATGAAAAAGAGAAGATCGCCGCATTTGTGATTGGGCATTCATCATCTTCACCAACATCTTTATCACCACCTTCACCGCCACCTTCACCATCATCTTTCGCTACTCATCTATGCCTTATGGCTAAGGGTGATCGAAAGGTACAAAATAGTGATAGTGATGATGATAGTGATAGTGATGATGAATATGATGCACCCTCTTATGATGAACTAGTAAAATTATTAAATAAATATTCTAAAATCATAAGGAGGACTAGAAATGAAAATGATGAGCTTCAACATGAAAATGTATCACTCTCATCTAAGCTTAAAAGTGCACATAAGACTAGGGATGAGCTCATAGATCAAAATAAAACTATGTCTTCTTCTCTCAAAGAGCTTAAAACTTCTAACAAGGAGCTTAGAGATAAACATGATAAAATTAAGAAGAAGCATGATGAACTTATCACTAGGCTAAACTTGCTAAAAGAAGAATACACCACCTTGAAAATTAATTATGATACTCTTATTGTTGCTAATGAGCTTGCTCTTGAGAAACATGAGGCTACTAACCAAATTGTTAAGATTGATATAGCTACATCATGTGATGACTTGATTGTTGAGAACTTTGAGCAAGGCTCTAGTGGCAAAGGCAAGAGTGTGGTTGAGGCCAATGACTATGATGAGTATGTCAAGCTCAAGAGTGAGTATGAGATGCTTAAAGTTGAGAACAAGAAGTTGTTGGCTCTTGAAAAGCAAGCTTCAAATGAGTCACTCATTGAAGAAAACAAGAAGCTCAAGCAAGAGAAAGAGCATCTCAAGACCGGCCTAAGCAAGTTCACAAGAGGCTAACATTTGCAAAGTGAGCTACTCATGAACACCGTCATGAAGTTAGATAGGAGTGGCATTGGGTATTTGACAAATCAAGAAAAGAAGGTAAAGACCAAACAACAACAAAGCAAAACAAAGCCCAAGCCAAAGAGATGTGTTGAGTGTGGACAAGAAGGCTACTTTGCTCATGAGTGCAAAACTTCACCACCACAACCCTTGCCCAAGCATGCTAGACCCTTTGCCTTCAATGCTCATTACATGCTTAGAAATGACTCAAGTGGAAAGATGAAAGTCATGTTCTTGGGTCCCCCTAACAAGAATAGGCCAAAGAAAATTTGGGTTGCCAAGTCACTAGTTGAGAAAGTTAAGGGTCCCTCTCAAGTTTGGGTCCCTAAACAAAAGGCTTGATCTCTTATGTGTAGGTTGACCTGTGGATCTCATTGGGTGATTGATAGTGGTTGCACACAACATATGACCGGTGATCCTTATATGTTCACCTCACTTGAAGAGGATGGGGTATGTCAAGACAAGATCACATTTGGGGACAATTCAAAGAGCAAAGTCAAGGGTATAGGCAAGGTTGCAATATCAAATGATCATTCTCTCTCAAATGTGCTCTATGTTGCTTCATTGAGTTTCAACTTACTATCTGTTGGGCAACTATATGATCTTGGCTACCAATGCTTGTTCACTCCAAATGAAGTGGTAGTTATAAAGATAGATGACAAGCAAGTGATTTTCAAGGGATTTAGATACAACAATCTTTATCTTGTTGACTTCACCTCCGAAGATGCAAACTTGATGACATGTTTGTTCACCAAGACCACACTTGGATGGCTTTGGCATAGGAGGCTTGCTCATGTTGGAATGAACACTCTCAACAAGCTATTGAAGAAAGAATTAGTGAGAGGTTTGAAGGATGTAAAGTTTGAAAAGGACAAACCTTGTAGTGCATGTCAAGCCGACAAACAAGTTGCAAACACTCATCCAACCAAAGCCTACATGTCAACATCAAGAGTACTAGAACTTCTACACATGGATTTATTTGGTCCTAAAACTTACAAGAGTTTGGGTGAAAATCTTTATTGTCTTGTGATTGTGGATGATTTCTCAAGATACACTTGGACCTTCTTCCTTCATGACAAATCCAAAGTGGCAAGTTGCTTCAAGAAGTTTGCAAAGAGAGCTCAAAATAAATTTGAAGTCAAGATAAAGAAGATTAGAAGTGACAATGGAAAAGAGTTTGACAACACCAATATTGAAGCTTATTGTGATGAAATTGGAATCAAGCATGAAGTGTCATCAACCTACACTCCTCAACAAAATGGTGTAGTTGAGAGAAAGAACCGGACCTTGATCACTCTTGCAAGAACAATGCTAGATGAGTACAATACACTGGAGAAATTGTGGGCCGAGGCAATCAACATCGCATGTTATGCTTCAAATCGCCTCTTCCTACAAAAGTTCCTTTGCAAGACCCCTTATGAGTTGCTAAATGGGAAGAAGCCGGACGTCTCATTCTTCCGGGTGTTTGGTTGCAAATGCTACATCTACAAGAAGCGTCAACACCTAGGGAAGTTCCAAAGACGTTGTGATATTGGTTTTCTTGTTGGCTACTCATCAAAGTCCAAAGCATATAGAGTATTTAACCATACCACCAGTTTGGTTGAAGAAACATATGATGTGGAATTTGATGAATCTAACGGCTTCCAAGGAGCAATTGAGAATTGTGATGATGTAGGTGATGAACCATTGAGAGAGGCCATGAAGAACATGCCGGTGGGTGACATCAAGCCTAAAGAAGATGAAGACGATGTATAAATTGTCAATCCACCATCTTCATCACATGTGCCTCAAGATGATGACAAGAATGAGAGAGTTAAAAATGAAGACACCTATGTCTCTCATCATCAAGCCGAGGCACAAGCACAAGATATTGATGCTCCCCATCCTACTCCTCAAATGGTTGATCAAAGAAACTCACCTCTACTTCAAGCACATCCACAAGATCTTATCATAGGGAGTCCTACAAAGGGTGTAATGACTCGATCTCAAAAGTTTAATTCTTTTGTTGAACATCACTCTTTTGTCTCTTGTCTTAAACCTAAGAATGTAGAAGAAGCTCTTCAAGATCCGGATTGGGTGAATGCCATGCATGAAGAATTGAACAACTTCGCCCAAAATTAAGTATGGACACTTGAAGAGCATCCAAAAGGTGCAAGAGTCATTGAAACCAAGTGGGTGTTCCACAACAAGCAAGATGATCAAGGGGTAGTAGTAAGAAACAAGGCAAGACTAGTAGCAAAAGGATTCTCTCGAGTTGAAGGTCTTGATTTTGGAGAGACTTTTGCACCCGTTGCAAGACTTGAAGCCATCCGTATCCTTCTTGCATATGCATCACATCATGATATGAAACTATATTAAATGGATGTGAAAAGTACATTCTTAAATGGCTTCATAAATGAACTAGTCTTTATTGAATAACCTCCCGGGTTTGAAGACCCTAGATATCCTAATCATGTTTATAGGTTGTCCAAGGCGCTATATGGGCTCAAGCAAGCCCCTAGAGCGTGGTATGAGCGCCTCCGGGACTTCCTCGTAGGGAAGGGCTTCACTATTGGGAAGGTTGACACCACACTATTCACCAAGAAATTCAATGAAGAGATCTTCATTTGTCAAGTATATATTGATGATACCATCTTCGGGTCAACAAATGAAGACTATTGCAAAGAATTTGGTGAATTGATGTCAAAAGAGTTCGAGATGTCAATGATTGGTGAGCTAACATTCTTCCTTGGGTTTCAAGTCAAGCAAATGAGAGAAGGGATTTTTATCTCTCAAGAAAAGTATATCAAAGATCTTCTCAAAAGATTCAAGATGGAAGAATGCAAGCCAATCAAGACCCCAATGCCAACTAATGGACATCTCGACCTAGATGAGGGAGGTAAACCAATCGATCAAACTCTTTACCGCTCTATGATTGGTAGCTTGTTGTACCTTACCGCATCTAGACCCGACATCATGTTTAGTGTGTGCATGTGTGCCCGCTTTCAAGCGTGCCCTAAAGAACCTCACCTAAGTGCCGTAAAAAGAATCCTAAGATATCTTAAGTATACCCCAAGCATTGGACTTTGGTACCCCAAAGGAGCTAGATTCCAACTAGTTGGCTACTCCGATTCGGATTATGCCGATTGCAAAATTGATAGAAAAAGCACATCCGGTGGATGCCATTTGCTTGGAAGATCCTTAGTATCTTGGTCATCTAAAAAGCAAAATAGTGTGGCTTTGTCCACCGCTGAGGCGGAATACATTGCCGCGGGAGCTTGTTGTGCACAAATTTTATACATGAAACAAACCCTCCAAGACTATGGAGTTGTTCTTGAAAAGGTGCCGCTTTTATGTGACAATGAAAGTGTGGTTAAAATTGCTAATAATCTGGTACAACACTCTCGCACCAAGCACATTGATATCCGCCACCACTTTCTAAGAGATCACGTTGCTAAAAATGACATATCACTAGAAGGTGTAAGGAGTGAAAATCAATTGGCGGATATCTTCACTAAACCCTTAGATGAAGCTACCTTTTGTAGGTTGAGAAGTGAACTCAATGTGCTTGATTCTAGTAACTTTAAAAAATGAGCTTGTGTTGTCACTTGCATTGCATTGTATTATATGTCACGCTTAATTACCCGCAATGCATCTAGGGCTTGACTAACATGGTTACGATAACCCTCCCTAGGAGGAGTGAAGAAGCCTAACCGTGGATCAAACTTGACAAGCAACCTAGCTTTACTTACTTGTTTTGCATTGCATTTGCATGGTTGTTGCTTTGTCGTTTCTTTTTGATTAAGCTTTGAGCAACCTCTGTATTCGTCCATGGATAGAGAGAGCATTTTGACGCTCCCAAGGGTTCAAAAGCTCTATTGCATGGCCATACGTTGCTCCTCGGGTGTTTGTTGCCTATTTTCCTAAAAATAATATTAGCCTAAGGCAAACTATTTTGAGAAACTTGAGGGTTTGAGTGAGGTCACTCATATCATGTTCCAATTGGTGTTTATTTGTGTCTCTTTGAATTGGAACTTGATTGGGAGAAGTCGTGTCGCAGTTCGGGTTGAAGAAGGGCGAAAAACTATGACCGGACGCTGGACCGGACGCTGCACCGGACGCAGTGATGCTTCACCACCGCGTTCGGTCCCGGCGACCACCAGCGCGTCCGGTCATCCTAAAGACCAACTCCTGATCTAGTGACCGGACGCTGCACCGGACGCGCCCTTGTTGACCACCGCGTCCGGTCTCGGTAACCACCATCGTGTCCGGTCATCCATCTCAGTTTTCCAGGCAAATTCAAAACCGGACGCTGTCTGCGTCCGATCGTGGATAATCGGACGCGTCCCGTCATTCCAGGAGCTTATTGGAATGTGACCGAACGCTGCCTCCACCGCGTCCGGTCATATCGACCACCGCGTTCGGTCATCGTGTGATGAGCGGATCTAACCCCTCATATAACCTTTCGCATTTATTCTATTTTCCTCATCCGCCGCCGTGCTCCTCGCGAATCCACCGCCTCCCTGCCCTAACTCGCCGGGGAAGCTCGCCATAGCCGCTCGCTAGAGATCACCGCCGCGCCCTGCCGTCTCCGTCCTCTCCGGTGACCCGCACGAGCACCGCTCGGCCCGCAGCGCCGCCTCTGTCGTGCCCGCGCCACCGCCGCCGAGTGCTGCTGCCGCCATTGAGTCGCGCCCTCCACCACCTACGCCACCTCCGGCAGGCCCCTGCCTTCCCTCGCGACCATCCTCGCTCTTCGGCCACCGCGCGTTGCCCTAACCCTAGGGTTCACGCTGCGGCGTCTCCTTCGTTTGACGTCGAAAGTTTCTTCGTGCGATGTCTTCACTCCGAGGTTGTCACGCATATCCTTGATCTTTGTATTAGGGTTTGCCGAAATTTTGTTATCATTTTCCTAATTGACTCTTGTTTCGGCAAATCAGCGCTCGTCCGGTGCTTCGGGAAGTCTCGCGACCTAGGTCATCTCATCTCATCACCGTTTTCTCGTCAATCCGAGGTAGCCATCGCGTTTTGATTCACATCTTATCTTATACTTGCTATCTCTAGGGTTTCGTATCTTTTAGATCATATATGTTGCTTATAGTAGATCCATCTATTCTGTCTTTTCAGTGAGTTTGTCGGTGTGTCGGGGTGACTGCTGTTCAGTTGATTGAATCCGAGGCCAAGCCTACGGATACGGATTGAGGCCAAGCCTCTTGAGTGTCAGTACACCATCTTTCAAAGGTTTCCCAATAGTGTGACAGCATGGTTCGTTGCAAGAATGCTGGTGGTGTTCCCAGTGACGGGGATGATAGTCCTCCTCGTCTGTCTGAGATTGCGCGTGGAAAGCGCATCAAGATCATGGCTAGAAAGAAGAAGAAGACTCTTACTGATGCAGAGATAGATCAGGCAGTGACAGATGCAGCTGATGCAGCCGAGAGAGGTGGCAGGAGCAGTGGTATACGCATTGGGGACCATTGCTTTCATCTTGAAGGTCGACAGCTTGGTACAGAGGCTACTGAGACCACTGAGGGCACAGAGGTGATAATGGATGCAGATGCTATGTCAGTTGATCCACCTGCAGAGGCTCCAGAGGGAACAGAGGAGCAGCCAGCTTAGACTCCACCGTGTCGCCGCTCCACACGCACACGAGCTCAGGTGACTCCTAGGCCAGAGGGCCAGTGTCATGGAGGACGTCCACCTCCCAGGGTTAGAGGTTCACCCCCTATCGAGCATTTTGACTTGAGAGGTGCTACAGCACGTCAGGTGTAAGGTTTGAGATTTATTGAGGTCAGCCGGTGGTTCCCACCTCAGAGGGACCCCAGAGCTTCAGAGGGCTTTTATACTCCTCTACAGGAGGATTTTTACAGAGCTTATGTTGACAGTGACATTGCCTTTCGACCATAGAGGGTCTATCGCATTGAGTCACTTGTTGAGGTAGTGGGTGAGCAGCTTCGTCCGCACCTGTCTTATCTACCGGTCTTGTCAGATTTTCTTGGACGGACAGGTGCATACTGCGGCACTTGGGTTAGGGAGTTCTATGCTTCACTATGGATTGATCCAGCCCATGAGTTCATACACTTTGCATTTCGAGGCCACGACCACAGACTGTACAGCACAAGAGTGCGGGAGATTCTCAGACTCCCAGCTTCAGACACAAAGATCCACCAGCTCAGTTTCAGTCAGATAGCTCCACCTAGACGCCCTCATGGCGGTACTGTGCCACCTACAGATCTGATCTGACCCTGCTTCCGTGAGCCTTTTGGCGAAGGGTCTCGTCGCACACCTACCAGTTTGGCACCGCTTGCCCGAGTTCTGGATGCTATTGTCAGGCATACTCTTCTTCCTAGGCTTGGTTACAGAGAGGGATTGACCAGGATGCAGCTATGGGTTGTTCACCACCTCCTCTCATAGACACCTTTTGACGTTTGGGATCTTATGATGAGTGAGATGGAGGACACCCTGGCAGAGGGTTTCAAGGGACATCGTCAGCTGCCCTATGCTCATTGGATTTGCTTCATCATCAGATCTGCACTTGAGCTACCTTCAGAGATTAGAGCTAAGATATCAGATACTACTACTGCTTTTCCTGAGTACGATATTCGTCAGCTATGGGCCTCAGTTACGAGAGAGCAGGCCTCTATGCTAGGACAGAGAGAGAGACCTGAGGTGCCTAAGACAGCGGCTGAGCAGGACACGACCGTACAGGGTCTTGCTGAGGCAGAGCTTGCAGATCTAGATGCTCAGCCTGCTGATATAGCTGAGGATGAGGCCTCTGACAGCACTGACGAGGATTATCAGCCCATCCCTAGGTATCGGTCTCCTCGGCCTCACGACCACGAGGCCGGTGGCTCTGGTTCAGCCTCCCGCTCAGACCCAGCCATGGTGGCTATTATTGAGAGGCTGACCCAGGCATAGGAGCGACAGGAGCTTCAGCTACAGAGACAGGCTCAGGACACAGCTGCTGTGTTTGCACAGATACAGGCTCGACAGGACGAGTTCCAGAGACAGCAGCTTGAGATACAGCGCCAACAGGTCGAGATGCAGCATCAGCAGTATGAGATGCAGCGACATAGTGCAGCTAGCCAGCAGCAGTACTTGGATCTTCTGCGTCATCTAGTCACAGTTGGGGTTCCTCCACCTGCATCTGTCCTGACTTCAGCCTTACAGTCTAGTGGACATTTGAGTCAGGATCAGTCGAGCTTTCAGTTCACCTCTCCACAGCTGCAGGTCCCTCAGTCGTTCCAGTCCCCGAACTACACGCCTATTCAGACGGGGTTTACTCCTTCAGACCAGCCTCGACCTCACCTTTTGACCGGCACACCTTTCGTTGATCTTAGTGCCACATATAGCGAGTTGACTGGTCAGCCGATGCCCTCGCACACTACTTTTGCTACTTCATCAGGGTTGTCAGCTTCAGAGGCAGCTGTTCCTCCTGTGAAAGGGACGGGCACTACAGAGACAGTTCCTTCGTCCGTTGCCTCGACAGATCCCCCAGCTATTGGCTCACTTCAGGCTCAGGTCACAGAGACTGCTCCACTTGTTGCTACTTCGTCAGTACCTGTTCCTGTTGATCAGACCCAGACCGCTTCACAGCCGCGTGCTTCTTCAGAGGGTCAGCCTGATAGCTCCGAGTCCGAGGGAGACACTTCTTAGTTTGTGATTACTTCGCGCTCCTCGGCACCCGACTCGACTCCGTCTGTTCCCCCGTCAGATCCTTAGATTAGTTTTTGGCGGTTGATGCCAAAGGGGGAGAGAGAGTAGATTCAGGGGGAGCTTTTGGTAGAGGGTTTTTCGTTCTTCTCTTGTGTGCTAGACTCATGCATCATGTTTACTTTACAGTATTTGCATTCTTGTGACATGTGGTCTTGTGAGATACCTTGAGTCTATTTGGTTTATCTAGTCACTTTTTTTTAAATCATGTCACTTGTTTGTTTATAGCTCATAAGGTTGTGCTTCCGTGCCTCACTCCGATTTCATATGAGTTATGTTTTATGTGTACTAACTCTTCATGTTTTATCTTATGAGTACACTCAGTTGGCTTGGAACACATAAGCATTGACTAACCCCTTGTGCTTACAGCCTTATGCTTATGTGAACCAAGCATGATCGAAAACCTCAACTCATATCCTTTGAATCTTAGTGTTGTCATCAATCACCAAAAAGGAGGAGATTGAAAGCATCTAGGCCCCGGTGTTGGTTTCGGCAATTGATAACAACGCTTAATTACCATGACTAACATGTGTTTTGCAGAAATATTGGTAAGTTAGGTCATGGAGATGATAACTGCTTTGAGCAATATGGTATTCATGTCCCTTGATGGAAATCATTTTGGTTTTCAAAGGATCAACGATAAGATTAAGGACGGTTAGTTCTGGATGTCAAGGTGTTGAGTTACATCTGGAATAGTCGTTAGGATCTTTGTTTCTTCCTTTGACCGTACTATAAAGAGGGGCATGAGCGAGTAGCTTGACCTAGGTGAGTCTTGTGTTTAGGTGTGGTGCACACTTGTCAAACTTAGCACTAGGTAGCTCGAGAAAAGCTCAGAGTTTAGTTAGAAGCAACTTGGTTCAAGTTGCATCGCGTTTAGAATACGTTTGAGCCGTTTACCTATGACCGGACGCGTCCGGTCAGTACTAAAACTTCACTGCGTTTTTAGCTGACTGACCGGACGCGGTCCTTGAGAGGACCAGACACGATGGTCAGTCTGACACGTGTTCCAGAGGGTAAACAGCGTAATCGGACGCGACTGTGAAATGATCGGCGCGTCCGGTCATGTTCCAGTAAGGTCCCGTGATGACCTGACGCGTCCGGTCATCTATGATCGGACGCGATCATGCGTCAGGTCAGTTTTCCAGAGAGCTCTTGTATGATCGGACGCGTCCGGTCATCTCAGACCGGCGCGTCCGGTCATCACAGCATAGGTTTCCGTTATTCGACCGTTACACCTGACCGGCGCGTTCGGTCATATCGACAGGCGCGTCCGGTCAGTGCGTGTCTGGCTGTTTCGAAAGATAACGGTTGGATTTGTTTGAGGGGTCTATAAATACATCCCCTCCACCTCTTTTAGAGGTCTCTTGCTCATTTGTTCAGCTGAGAAACACCTTTGAAGTGCAAGAGAGTGCAAGAGCCCTAGTGAGGATAGAGATTTGCGAATCAAAGTTTGAGAATCCTCTCTAGTGACAAGAGTCAAGCAAGTGTGCATCTATCTTCTCATTAGGCTTATTGTGGTCAAGTGAGAGTTCTAGCTTGTTACTCTTGGTGATCGCCATCACCTAGACGGTTTGGTGGTGATTGGGAGTTCGGTGATCATCCGACGAGATTGTGGGTGACCCAACTCAAAGTTGTGAGCGGGTTTGGGTGATTCGCCGCGACGGAGTGTCGAAGAATCAACCCGTAGAGAGCACTTGATCCTTGCGCGGATCAAGGGGGAGCTACACCCTTGCGCGGGTGCTCCAACGAGGACTAGTGGAGAGTGGCGACTCTCCGATACCTCGGCAAAACATCGCCGTGTTTCTAACCCTTACTTTCAAGCATTTACTTTCGTGCATTACTTTCATTGCTTGTTTACCTTCCTAGAATTGCCATGCTAGTCTAGGATTGGAACTTAGGGTGCAAAACTTTTATCGGTAGAATCACAAGGAACACTTGTAGGCACTAGGGGTGAAGCTTGGCTTGTAGGATTTAATTCTTGCAATTAATTTTTAGAAAAGCCCAATTCACCCCCCTCTTGGGCATCTTGATCCTTTCATTAATGTCGGTTTGCTTGTTTAGAGAGTATGACAGTGGTCTCAGCGCTATTTTCTGGATAAATCCTCCTGCAATATATAAATCACCGAAGCTCGTGGAACTTGTTAGAATCAAACCCTACAACTATACTTTGTTATCCATTTTATATCAATTTGTGCAATAGTTGATGGTTAAATTTGGAGTTTAATGATCGTCAACAGTAGGGTTTACGTACCTGTGTTCATAGGGATGAGTGTGCATGGGTATTGAGCGTCTGCGTTTGTACTTGTGTAATTCGCAAAAAAAAAGAGGTGGTTGCCAATGTTTAGTGAAGATATTTGAAAAAAGTGAACTACTTCACGTCAGCAATTGGAGCTCAGAGCCAACCGCCGATCGATGATTGACTACAGGGAGGATACTGGAACAACTACATCATCAACCGTGACGGATGAATAGATCAAATAAGGTGGGGCTGAACCATAAAGGCCGATATACTTAGGGTAGCCTAAAAACTAAGAAAATGTCGTTTCCAACCTCTAGTGGCGCCTCCAGCCCCTCTCCTTCTCGTGGTGGGGGGGTTGCAATGGTAAATCCGCCCCTGATCATCAAGGTCGATAGTCCACGTTTGGAGGTGGACTCCGTCGCTGCGAGCTCGACTCAGAGTGAAATAGACGGCGCTAAATAAAAAAAACACAAGTTGTATGTAATAATGCTTGAAGTGGTAGCCTTGAGGCTTTAGAACTCTTGTTTGGTTTGTGGCGCCCACGATATATACGTTGAACTTCAATGTATTTAAACGCTTTATTTATGCAGTCTATAAAGTGGGCGAAACCTTGCTTCTAATAAAATATGTAAAACAGACAGTTAATCATCTTTACACATTGGTCACATTGACATATTCATTTAAAACCTTGTTCCCTACGCTCACAGGGCCGCGTGGCAGCAACTAGTAACTTAACTATTGGATTAGAGGGCGTGATCCGCGGTCGCACACTCGCACGGCACATATAGGGCCGGACACAATCACCCCAATCAGGTCCCGTATGCCTCATACTCATTGTTGCCCATCCCAGTCCTCAGTTTCTACTTGCTTGCTAACCCCCTCCTTTCCCACGGCTATAAATAGAATGGCTCCCCGCACTCCCACCACCCCAATCACAATGGCGGTGCTAACATGGCCATCTCTTGCCCTTGCTCTAGTCCTGGTCCTCGTTGCTGTTTCGGTTACCGGTAAGCAGCTGATCTTATGATGCATGTCCATTAACCTGCGTACCTAGTCACACAGCTAAACCTGTTTCGGTGGCTTGTGCAGTGGCACTTGGTCCCTCGTGCACAGCTAGCTAATGCTGTGTGCCTGGCGTTGGGGTCGCCCCAGTACTGCTGCACTGCACCGGCGAGTACGGGAACCCTGGCACCTGCAAGCCGTCGGCGTACTCGGAGTTCTTCAAGCAAGCGTGCCCGCGGGCGTTCAGCTACGCGTTGCCAGCGGTGACACCGCGTCACATTCTGCCCCAGCACGAGAACCAGGTATCCCCGACCATCAGCTTGCACCAAGCATCACCTTCCACCTTCACGTACGTCCTCTTTGTCTTTGTGATATACCCTGCTGGGCGCGCAGTGGCCACATGGTCGTGGGTGACGAGATAGTCGTGTTACTTGGACTTGGAATAAATTAAAGGAACTGAAATTAGGGGAAACGTGGAGCATCGGCGCTATCGTCGGCGTCCTGGGTGCAGTGGCGATACTACACCGGCGACAGCCAGGTCGGCGCTGCTTCGGAAACGTGGAGCATCGGCGCTATCGTCGGCGTCCTGGGTGCAGTGGCGATACTACACCGGCGACAGCCAGGTCGGCGCTGCTTCGGAAACGTGGAGCATCGGCGCTATCGTCGGCGTCCTGGCCTCCTGGGTGCAGTGGCGATACTACACCGGCGACAGCCAGGTCGGCGCTGCTTCGGAAACGTGGAGCATCGGCGCTATCGTCGGCGTCCTGGGTGCAGTGGCGATACTACACCGGCGACAGCCAGGTCGGCGCTGCTTCGGAAACGTGGAGCATCGGCGCTATCGTCGGCGTCCTGGGTGCGGTGACTCTGCTGCCAGCATTCTTGGGTCTCTTCGACAAGTGCTGCTGTGCTGCAGGCGCGCGCCTGGCCAAAAAACTGGCCTTGCTTGGGTGTGCAGTCAGCTGCTCGGATTAGGAGTATGAGTACGTCGTTGTTGCTTGCTGTGGAGTAGGAGTATGCAGGTTGCAGGGATTGAGTCCGAGCGGCTGTTGTTTTGTTATATATATCCTCACGTACATTGCTGTGTTATATATATATGTGTTCTCTCTATCTCTTCTATGAGTATCTATTTAACGGTGCCGCCTCGGTCTTGTTGCTTATCGATAGGCCGGCCGTGCGCCCAGGCCAGTAACCCGGCCGGTACTGCAGTTTCAACAACAATATGGCACAGTACAGTTTGATCACAGACGGTTGTTTAACTATCTTTACAGTCGGGTTTACAGACGAGCTGACATCACAGACGCACTCTTACACACGTAAAATCCCCATGAGTGATGACGTAAATTAGTGACTCTGGCACAATATATAACCAAACCACCTACATAATCAGCTTCCACGTACGGGGGAGATCGAGTAGTACTTTATTTGAAACGGAAAATAGATTTTGCTGCCTATCAGCAGTTATCTGGGAAGCATGCAGGGATTTGAATACTCTGCACCTCTCGTTTTAGGAGTCAAATATTTTTAAGTTTGATCAAATATATATAAAAATATACTAATATTTATCATATGTAATATGTATCATTAGGTTGAGCATGAAATATACTTTCATAATATACTTATTTGCAAATACAAATGTTGATATTATTTGATATATTTTTAGTTAAACTTAAAATAGTTTGATTTCTCGAAAAAAACGAGACGTGCATTTATTTGTGGGACGATGGGAGTACTACTTCAAGTACTAGTACTGTACATTTTAACTATTGCCGCTCCGTACGTCTTCTTATCGATTCGTACTGCACAGTTTATTCATAAATGATTGGCACGACCAGTTACGGGAGAGATTGGTTGGGCATCAGCAGTTATGTGGGACCCATGTGAATGAAGAAAACAACCGTGTTTAGATGCCCGAATTCCGTGGCCGGAATCGGCGCCCGGAACACGGTAGCAGCTTTTGTTTTTAGCGTAAAAAATTATTCAAAAATTGATTAATTAGACTCAAAATGTTCGTCTCGCAAAGTACAACAAAACTGTGCAATTAGTTTATGATTTCATCTATATTTAGTACTTCATGCATTTGCCGGTATTTTGATGTGACGGAGAATCTCCTTTTTGCATAGTGAAATTTAAGAGAGGAATTTGACATCTAAAAAAGGCCACGTCTGCAGCTTCTCTCCCCCTTTTTAATCCGCGTGAGTTGATCGTTGCTCAAGAGTCAAGATGAGGTGGCTCATTCCTTCTCTTTCCAATTGTCCGAAGAAACGCTTGCTCTGGTCAGGTGTGAGGACTTGTTAGCTCCACATGCACCGGCCACGGGAGAAGCTGTTGGAATATACGCGTAAATGTGCATGGTCTTGGCCCAAGATAGAATTTTTTTCAATTATTCTAAATGAAATGATTCTTAAAGAATTACTCATGTGTGCACATAGAGTAAATGGAGGAATTTTAGTCCTACCTTATTACTTGTTAAAGTAAAAGTTATCATTCTTAAGTATAAAAGCCAGAAGAGACAAGGAACCTTCACATGTGCGCAACCGCCACACCGGGCCGAGGCCAAGGCCAAGGAGAAGGCGCGCGACACTTGCATTAATGGTATGCGACAATGAGAGTGCGGTAAAAAAATGAGATAGTGCGCTCTCCTTCTACAGTTTTAGTTTTTTGTTAGTTGGCCTTTAAATTTGCGAATTAGAAATCACAATTTTAGTTTTTCGTTGCTTTTTTACCAACTGAGAAACCTTTCCATTCCCATTACATAACGTAACGGAAATACTGAGTTTTGGAAGAAAACAGATCGTAGCTACAAGGTTTAGGTCCTATACCAAGTACTAAAGTTTTTTTTTCATTACTTATAGCCAATAAGTCTATGAAATAGAAATCTAATCATTTTAGATTGTGATCACGAAATGCAATATACAACTTTTAGGCCCAGATAAAATTCTTAACGCAAACCGCCCGACCTGTTGCCTCATAACAAGCATTAACTTTAGCTTGCATTGTTGACGATGATGCTATACTTTGCTTAGAGCTTTCCCAAGAAATTTCTCCTCTAGCGATAGTGAAATACATAGCATGGTTGTGGATCTCCTATTATCCACACACTCTCCTAGATCAACATCTGAATAAGCCACAATTTCAAGATTATCTGACCTCCGACATGTGAGCATTAGATCTTTGGTGCCTTGACAATAGTGTAAAGCTTTATTTGCACCTTTCCAGTGGACCATGCTTGGATTTTTCGGATATCTGCCAAGCATCCCGGTTACATATGCCAAGTCTGGATGAGTATAAATTTGTGCATACATATGACTTCTGACAGTAGAATCATGATAGATGTCAGAGATCCGCCCCTCGTCGGCGCCCTAAGGCTGGAGATCCACCCCTTGCCACGTCCCAGAGCCAGTCCACTCTAGTAGCGATGCTTTTTATGCCGACCTGATCCAAGGCCAACGTGCTGCAGGGGTCAGCTCCGGTCGCAGCGCTCCAAGCTCCTCGCCCCTGTGCCACCCAAGGTCGAAGCTCCACCTCTTGCCGACGCCCCTAGGATGCGAGCTCCGGCCTCCTCTGCTTCGATGACATGTGAAAGAAACACATAGGAAAAAAAAATAGAGAAATACATATTGGATGGTTGACATGTGGGGTCACTTATGGCATGCGGATCCACTAACAACAGTTTTTTCAGAAGCCACTGCTGTTAAAGCAAACGACTATCAGCCTTTCCACAGTTTATAACTTATGACCTCACATATGACCTCGCATGTGCGGCGAGCGCGTGGAAGCTTGACCAGGCAGCTCGCTCCAAGACGTGGCCGGACGCGAGGTGGGCAGCGCGAGCAAAAGGCGAACGCCAGAAGCAACGCGGCGAGGTCTGGGCACGACGGCGCACTGGTGGATCCGTCGTGACGTAACTAGCTCTCGTCCCAAACGCCAAATTACTACTCCCTCGGGTCCAAAAAAAAAGCAATTATAAGATCCATATCAGTCAAACTAACTAAAGTTTAACCAAGCTTATAATAAATAGTATTGATATTTATATCTTTAAATAAATTATAATGAAAACATATTCTATAAATAATCTAGGTGCTTATTTTGTATCATTAATATTAGTATTTATTATATAAATTTAGTTAAATTTTAAATCGTTGAACTCCTCGGAAAAGAGAAACTGCAGTCTTTCGTGTGCGCTGGGACTTGTCATGCACACTTGCAACTAGCCTTCCACGAGTGTGCCTTGGCAGCTACCATTTCTATGGGGGTCTTAGGATTTAATTAATTGAAACAAGGAAGGACCAAACCCAATCAAATCCAACGAGCTAGCTATCTCTACGTGACCGCACAACAATTTATGTCCTTTCGCAACGTACGAACATATTCTGCTGGTATATATATCTAGTAAAACTAAATTTATGCTCTCCACACAGGTTCTATTGAAAAAGCTTTTTTTTTCTACTAACCCCGAACCTGATGCAGTGATTCACACATCTATCAATTTCGTGCAAATGTGGGTAGATTTGCAAAAGAAGAGCTACAGAGTCAAGATCAAGGTAATAAATAGCGGCGGTAGCGGCCGTAATTGCACCCGCAATAGCGGTAGTGGTCCATCGCCGCTACCGCTACGAGGTAGCGCTCTGAACTTTGCACCATGGAACTTTGCGGCCACAATTCTGAATAGCAGGCCGATATTACGGCCGCAATTGCCCGTGACAGGCTGCAATAGCATGGAAGCAAATATCCCTAATTAGTCTAGCTCACTATGACCCACACTCCAAATTCAAATACTCATGTATCATTTATGAAACTTAAAATTATTCATGATATATACACTTAAAATTATTTATACTCATTATTCATGATATATGTACTTAAAATTATATGGGACTATCGGGTGTCGCTATTGGAACTTATCATCCGCAATATCGTCCGCTATCCGCAATCCGCTATCTCGACGTCAATCCGCTACCAACCCGCTATACGCTATTTATTACCTTGGTCAAGATGAAGGAGATGGTTCAATATTTGTCTGACTGGATGTTAAAGAAGGAACAATACATCGGCCCATACTCGGAGATTGTTGTGAGATCTTTGCGAGTGCTCTGTGTTGTTCTCCATGGTAGGAGATTTCTTGTGTTCTTGGAATGTCTCGTGTATTCGTGTACTTTCTTTCAAACTGGCTTCCCCAGAATGTAAAACATGTTATTGGCTTTCTTAAAGCCGAGTAAATCTCCTCTAAAAAAAGATACGAGAGGAGGCTCGTCAGGCCATGGGGCCAAGGTAATAAATAGCGTATAGCGAGTTGGTAGCAGATTGACGTCGAGGTGGCAGATTGTGGATAGCGGACGATATTGCGGACGATAAGTTCCAATAGCAGCACCCGATAGTCCCATATAATTTTAAGTACATATATCATGAATAATGAGTATAAATAATTTTAAGTGCATATATCATGAATAATTTTAAGTTCCACAACCGATGCGTGAGTATTTGAATTTAGGGTGTGAGTCATAGTGGGCTAGACTAATTAGGGATATTTGCTTCCATGCTATTGCGGCCTACCACGCGCAATTGCGGCTGCAATATCGGCCCGTTATTCAGAATTGCGGCCGCAAAGTTCCATGATGCAAAGTTCAGAGCGCTACCTCATAGCGGTAGCGGCAATGGACTGCTACCGCTATTGCGGGTGCAATTGCGGCCGCTACCACCGCTATTTATTACCTTGCGTGGGGCTATATACTTTTTATCTGTTTGTAAACAAATTTGTTTGGTGGACAAGCACGTACAATCAGTTGCTTTGGCTGGTAGTGTGAGGTTCCACGTTCGAACTCGGGACAGTACATTACGCTTTCTTCATCTTGTAAAAGTTTCTCCTGATGGCTCCAATATGATATATATTATTCTTAAAGTTTCTTACGCTTTCTTCATCTTAAACAAATCTTGCTATAATATATATTATTCTTAAAGTTTCTTACGCTTTCTTCATCTTAAACAAATCTTGTTAAAGTTTCTTACGCTTTCTTCATCTTCTCCTACTCCTAGTAAACAGGACATAAATTTTCAAAGTCTTCTCCTATCCTGATGTTGGAGTATATATATTATCATCTTGCTAAAGTTTCTTACGCTTTCTTCATCTTCTCCTAGGAAGGCAACCGATCCCGTACCCCTCCGCGTCGTCTCTCAGGGCGACAGGAGGGGCGACCGCCGCCGCCAGCCCAAGCCCCACCGCCATAGCCCCTCCCCGGCCGCTGTCACCACCATCTAGAGCACGGCGACGGCGGCCCGCTGCTGCTCCGAAAAGCTTTGGCGCAGCAAGCTCCACCTCCTCCCTCCTTTCCTCCCCTCCTCCCTGTCGACGAAATATGGTCGGCAGTCTACCTAGGGGTATGCCTAAGGTAGTAGATTATCGGCAGACAGATGCGCAAGCTCCAAACAAGATGGTGACGCAAGACAGACACGAAGTTTTATCCAGGTTCGGCCGCCAAGAAGGCGTAATACCTACGTCCTGCGTCTGATTTGTATTGTGGTATGTCAATGAGAGATGTCTCTTAGAGGGGTCCCCTGCCCGCCTTATATAGTCCGAGGGGCAGGGTTACAGATCTGGAAACTAATCCTAGTCAGTTACAATTGCCATATGTGGCCGGATAAGGATTCCTATTCTAACCGACCAGGATCCTGCTTGGTCACCAAATCCGTCTTGATTCCTTGTGCGGGACTCCGATCAGGTTAACTGGGCCGCACGTCGCCTTTTGGGTGGACTGAAACCATCGATCCAGGCCAGCCCAAGCTTAGCCGTAGGGGTATAGGGGTTAATACCCCCACAGCTAGTCCCTGAGCATCATGTATTATGCTGCGACACACCATTTTAACCTTCTCCGACAAGCGAAGCTTGAATCCTTGACACCTCCGACCACCGTCATCACCGGAGAAGTAGGTTGTCCGAAGAATGTATGGTGCTCTTAAGAAAAAGAAAAAGATTTCTGTCCCAGGAAGTGTGCCCACTTGTATTTCTGAAAAGAAATGTAAGTGCGTCTTGAAGCGTAGCATCTTTGATCATCAGAGGCATAGTGGTCGAAAAATAAGCACATTCACCGCGAGGTGAAGTGTGCCCACTTAGTCCCCGAGCTTGCTGGAAGGCGAGGTATGAGCCTTGTAGCAAGGTCCAAATGAGAAAAAATATCCCAACTGTATGCGAGTTGCCAGTCACATGTAATTGAGACGCAAAGTTCCTGAGCCGTGATCGGAGAGTGGTTAAAGCAGTCCCCGAGCACGGGTCGAGGAGTGAGCGACGAAATCCCCGAGCCGTGGTCGGAGAGCAATCGAGAAACGAGCGACGAAGTCCCTGAGTCGTGGTCGGAGAGTGATCGACGAAGTCCCCAAGCGTAAGTCGAGGAATGAGCAACGAAGTCCCTCAAGCCGTGGTCGGAGAGTGATCGACGAAGTTCCCGAGCCGTGGTCGGAGAGTGATCGACGAAGTCCCCGAGCGTAAGTCGAGGAATGAGCAATGAAGTCCCTCAAGCCATGGTTGGAGAGTGATCGACGAAGTCCCCGAGCCGTGGTACTCTTTGTTATTTATAATATAGATCTGGCAACTTACAGTCACCGTTCCCCATCGTCATTCGCCGCCGCCACCTTCATCTTCGTCTTCCTCTTACCAAACCCTATTTCTCCGATAAACAGTGCCAAAATCCCCTTGCCATCACATCCACCCCCTTAGAAAACTTCGCGTAATGGCGAGAAAAAACGCCCAGAAGAAAAGCGAAATCATGACGAAGGAGTGGTGGAAGTCTCGAAGCAACGAGCACACCATCGAAGACCTTGTCGCCATGGGAGTGCTCCACAACAAAGCCCTCACTGGATGGCGCGCACCGGAAGGAGAAAGCTTCCCTGATCCACAACCAGGTGAGATCGTGGTTTTCGAAGATTTCTTCAAACGGGGTTTTGGGATTCCAGTACACCCTTTCCTTCAAGGTCTCTGCTTGTACTACGAGATTGGGATTTGCAATCTGCATCCCAACTCGATTCTTCTCGTCTCTACCTTCATCCATCTCTGTGAGGCGTATGGTGGCTTCCAGCCCCATTTCGACCTCTTTCGCCACATGTTCTGTCTTCGGAAAAAAGGAAGCGGTGGCTCAAAGATCGCCGGAGGCGTATACCTGAACCTGCGTGACGGCATGAAGGCGCAATACCTGCACTGTCCGTGGAACACTTCTTTGGACGAGTGGTACAAGAAATGGTTCTACATCCGTGAAGAGCCGAACACCATCACTCTGTGCGACGTGGGGCTAATTCCAGAGAAGAAAAATAGCTGGTCAGAAAAACCCGAAAACTTGGAACAGATCGCCAAACTGCTCGAGATGATCCCGTGGAGAAGGCTTGATGGCCCGAGCGTGGTCGGAAACTTCATTAGCCGACGAATTCAGCCATGCCAGAAAAGGATTCATCCTGGCTTCGAATACCAAGGGAGCGCGGATCCGACAAGGACCAGGAAAGAGCCGCTCGACAAGACAGAGATCAAGGCCAGGATTGGAGAGCTGTTCAATTTGGCCGATCCAAATTATGTTGTACTGAACGCCATCGAACACGCCTTCAAACTGACTCGACCTCCCCCAAAGGTAAATGACGCCTCCTTTTAACTGTAGAGTCATGTTATATCAAGAAAATAACTGTCTTTTCCTTTATTTTGTGTCTCAGTGTAATGGCCGTGACCGGGCAGAAGTGTTCGTGTCGCCTCCCCCAGGTGTAGAATGGCCGCAACCTACCGGCCCAGCCACCCATACCAGCGCCAGGACCGACGACATTAACCGGGCGGTATTCGAGACCGTCGAAGACGCCTTGACCAGAGCCGCTGGCAAGCGTCCGGCTGCTGTCAAACGACGTCAAGCCATCTTTCCTTTGTCGGACGACGAAGCAGAGGATGCGGACATCTTCCGGCTCATTCCCAAAAAGAGGAGAAGACAAGTAGAACCGACGGAGCAGGGTGGCTCCTCTAGGCCAGCAGTGGTCACAGCACCAACCACTGCTGCACAGAGGACAGATGAAGGAAACATGCCGCACCATACTCCGACGCCCATACCGGGGTTTGAACAAGTCCCGGTGGAAACTGCCAAGCAAACGGAGCAGGGGCGGTCGAGGAGACGTTCCTTCGCGACATCCTTCCGCAAGTCGAAACTATAAGTATTTTGTTTGATGTAAGCCTTGCATTTTGCATTGGATGCTATTATCTTCTTAATTTGTCTCTGAGTTCATTAGATCGGCCTCCACCGAAAGCCCCGACCAGCTAGCTGGGTGCGGAATGTCCTCACCGATAACAGTGGGACAAGCTGCTCAGCAATCAGTCATGGAGGAGCCCGTAGCAGGGACTCCGCTTGAACCTCAGCAGGTGGACAACCAGACACCAGTCCCCGAGCAGCTGGTCGAGAAAACAACCGAACAGAATACGAGTGCTCCAAGCACGAACCCTGCTGAGGCGGATACCACGGTGCCAAGGGAGCAGAATCTAGCCGAAGAGCAGTAGCCAGAAGTTGTCCAGAACATGGTTGCTGACGCGACGGCTCGTGGGAAAGCCCTAGTGGAGTCTGCAAACTCCAGACCAGTGCCGCCTCCCGAACAGGAGGCTGAAGAGGATGAAGTGGAAGAAATCCTGGGCCGTCCCCAAGATAGGCGACAACATGTATATGTGTCGCGCTATCGGAACGACGAATGGGTCATGCACGAAGAAATCCCAGAAATCAAAGAGACCTTAAGAGTCGAACGGGCGGCCAAGCGTCTGGTGACGGAAGTCCAGGTATATTTGGTTTGAGCCCCTGACCCTGTTGTATAGTCGAACTGCCTGACGTAGCTTGTCTGTATGCAGGACTTGATGAAAACTGCAAGATACCGAAAACGGTGCTTCGACCAGATAGAAGGGATCACGACGGCCAATAAGGAGCTGACGGCTGAAGTGGAACGCCTACGGCACCAACTTGAAACCGCCAACCAAGAGAGGACAAACCGAGAAGCATAAAACCAAGATCTGGTCGGCCAACTCCAACGCAAAGAGCAGGAGAAAACAGGTAAGTTTTCACCGTATCATAACAAGTGTAGGACTTGTGTTAATTTGTTCTTTGCAGTAATAGCTGTAATGCAGGTTTAGAAGCTGAAGTGACCCGCCTCCAGGGGAAAACAGCCGTGTGCTTGCAGAATGCGATTGCCTAAAGGAGGACAATGAGAAACTGGCCCGCAGCCAGTCGGAACTCCAAAACCAAAATAACAAAATGAAAGATGACCTGAAAAGTAAGCACTCCAGACCCCCTTTCTCATTCTGTTGCCCACCTTGCCTTGCCGTGTCCTCACGTTTGATGTCTTGTACTATTTTCAGTTTTGAAAATCAATGCCAAGAGGCACCTGGAGGCCGTGATCAAGGAACGTGACAACTTGAAAGCACAATGCCTTAAAACCACCGAGGAGCGGGACATGTGGAAAAAGCGGTGCCAAGAAATGGCAACTGGCATTGTGCCCATCCTTGACCTTATCGACCCGGCACTCACAGAGGAAAAGCTTAAGATGCCCCAGCTCGGACTGGTCGAGAGATGCAAGAAAGCATGGGGATGGTTCCAAGACTTCGTGAAGGAGGCGGGTGAGTACACGGGTGCCCATGTGCTGAGCATGGTGCATGCGCACTACCCCCTGATCGATCTCAAACGCTTGGAGGCTAGGTACCCGAAGGAGGTAGACCCAGACAAGGCCGAGGAGCTTCGGACGACCCAGCTGGAATTGTCTTCAAAGATAATTGGCGATATTAACCTGTGCGGAGGTGGGACAGCACCTGTACAGGGTACGCCATCGACAAACCAGCTGGAAATGCCATCAGCTGCAAGCCAACCAACGAAGCCTGCGGTCTCGACCAGCCAGGCACCGGTGGGGCCATCCCCTTCAGCTTGACTAGCTCAAGAGTCCCCGAGACTCGAGTAGGATATTAGAGACGACGAGCAGTAAATGCCCTGCTCTCCGACCAGCCAATGTAATAGGCTTAGAGCTATAGAAGGAGGACATAGTTGTGTTATTGTAAACTTGAGCCTCTTTAGGTAAGCTTGTAATAACGTAACTGTATATCATTATAAGCTTGTTTGCTTTATACAAAACGTGTTTAAGCTTGATTTCTAGCTCCCGTGCTTCCTTAACCTTGCCCTCATCAAAGTTCTCTACCCGTGCTGATCTGAAAGCTATATCTATTGGGAGGACTGCCTCAGCGCCGTAAACCATAAAGTATGGTGAGACGCCGGTGTTACGACTAGACTGAGTTCGGAGGCCCCATACCACGGCTGGTAGCTCCTTGAGCCATCTACCAGGAGTTTTATCGTTTGCTCTGTACATCCTCTTCTTTAATGCGTCCAAAATCATGCCATTTGCCCGCTCGACTTGTCCATTAGCTCTAGGGTGTGCCACCGAGACGTATTTTACAACTATGCTCCTTTCATCGCAGAAGTCCCAAAAGCGTTCCCGGTGAACTGAGTACCCAAATCGGTAATGATGCTGTTGGGCACGCCGAAACGGTGGATGACCTGGTCGAGGAATGTGATAGCTTTCTCTGAAGATGCCTGTACCAGAGGCATGTATTCTATCCACTTAGAAAATTTATCAATTAGTACGAAGACGAATGTAAATTTCCCTGGAGCCGGTTTAAAAGGCCCGATCATGTCCAGTCCCCAGCATGCGAAAGGCTAAGAGGCTGGAATCGTCTGGATCTCGTGTGCTGGCACATGGATTCTCTTGGAGAAGAACTGACAACCCTCGCAGCGGCGAACTAGCTTCTCTGCGTCGGCTACTGCTGATGGCCAATAGAAACCTGCTCGGAAAGCCTTACCGACCAGTGTTCTTGAGGCCGCGTGGTTGCCGCAGGAGCCAGAGTGGATTTGGTCTAGGAGATGTTCACCTTCCACCTGGGTTACACACTTCATCAAGATTTCCTCCTTAGCGTTTTTGCGCCATAACTTGCCATCGACGAGCAGATACTGCTTACTGCGACGCATCAGGCGCTCATTTTCTAGTCGAACGATATAACCGCTACCATCTGTTAAGTACTTGATGAAGGGTGTTCTCCAGTCTGGCTCATTAGTGGTCGGAAGCGGCTCAGTTGTGCTCGGCGCCGGAACCGTAGCCACTAATTGCTGGTCTGAAACTTTGTCGGTCGTTGAATCTTCGTCTTCAATGGAAGGCGTGAGCAGGTCTTGGATGAATACTCCATGTGGGATTTTGGCTCGGGAGGATCCTAACTTTGACAATGCATCTGCTGCTTGGTTCTTGTCCCGGACCACGTGTATGTACTCGATGCCATAGAACCTGCCTTCCAGCTTTCTTATCGACTTGCAATATGCGCCCATCTTTTCACTGGTCGTGTCCCAGTCCTTGTTGAGTTGGTTAATGACCAGAGCCGAATCTCCATAGACATAGAGACGTTTAACTCCAAGCTCAACTGCAATGCGTAGACCATGCAGGCAGGCTTCATACTCGGCGGCATTATTGGATGCTGGGAAGTAAATCCTGAAGACATACCGGAGCTGCTCCTTGGATGGTGATACGAAAAGAACTCCTGCTCCCGCACCGTCAATATTGAGAGAACCGTCGAAGTACATCGTCCAAGATTCGTCGAATCCCGGAGAGACAGGTGTGCTTAAGTCTGTCCACTCGACGATGAAATCGACGAGTGCCTGAGACTTGATTGTAGTACGGCTTGCAAATTCCAAGGAAAAGGGGCATAGCTCCATTGCCCATTTGACAATGTGTCCGTTCGCATCCTTATTGCGAATGATGTCCCCCAAAGGATACTCGGTCATGACCACCACACGATATCCGTCGAAGTAATGTCTCAACTTTCAGGATGTTATCAGTATGGCGTAGAGCAGTTTGTGAATCTGTGGGTACCTGATCTTGGATTTGTTGAGTACCTCACTAATGAAATAGATTGGCCGTTGTACCTTGTAGGCGTGGCCCGGCTCGTCGCGCTCGACCACCATTGTAGTGGAGACCACCCGATCGGTTGCCGCAATGTAAAGGAGGAGAGTTTCATCTTCTCTGGGAGCAGTAAGTACTGGAGGTGACGTGAGGTATTGTTTCAGCTGTGTGAAGGCAGCGTCTGCTTCCTCCGACCACTCAAATTTCTCGGATGCTTTGAGCAGTTTGAAGAACGGTAGTCCTTTTTCTCCTAATCTTGATATGAAACGGCTTAGAGCAGCCATGCAGCCGGTGAGCTTCTGGACATCCTTCACCTTTTTTGGGGGCTTCATGTCTAAGACAGCTTTGACTTTCTTCGGGTTAGGGCGTATGCCGTCGTAACTGACGACGTTGCCGAGCAATATGCCAGAAGGGACACCAAAAATGCACTTCTTTGGGTTTAATTTCCATTGGAACATATTAAGGGCTGCGAAGGTGCGTTCCATATTGTCAACAAGGGTATGTGCTTCCTTGGTTTTGACAACTACATCGTCGACGTAAGCCTCGACGAGGCCATCTTTTATCTCGTCGTTGAGGCAGGCCTGTATAGCGTGTTGGTAGGTAGCACCGGCGTTTTTGAGCCCGAACGACATAGTCGTGTAGCAGTAGGCGCCGAAAGGCGTGATAAAAGACGTCTTGATCTAGTCGTCCTTTTTGAGAGCGATCTGGTGATAACCAGAGTAACAATCGAGAAAGGAAAGCAGCTCGCAACCGGCGGTTGAATCTACGACCTCGTCTATGCGAGGTAAGCCAAAGGGGTCCTTAGGGCAGTGTTTGTTGAGATCAGTGTAATCAACGCACATTCTCCATTCATTATTCTTTTTGCGTACAAGAACCGGGTTGGCTAACCATTCCGGATGATACACTTCTTTGATAAATCCGGCTGCCAAAAGCCATGTAACTTCTACCCTAATCGCCTCCTTTTTGTCGCGAGCGAAACGTCGTAACTTCTGCTTGATTGGTTTGGCCTTGCTATTGACATTTAAGGAGTGCTCAATCAGGTTCCGAGGTACACCGGGCATGTCGGAAGGTTTCCATGCAAACACATCCACGTTGCCCCTCAGGAACCTGACGAGCGCGTCCTCCTATTTGGAATCCAGGTTGGCCCCGATGAGGACCGTTTTGCTGGGATCGCCCTCGACCAGCTGGATCGTCTTGTGCTCCTTGGACCTGGTGTTCTTACGTGGAGCCTCGAGCTCTGGGATCTCCAGGTGGTCGGCCGAGGTCTTCTTAGCGTCGAGGATGGTCTCGGCCATGCGAATAGAGAGGTTGTGGGCCTCTGCTATTTTGAAGCTGTCGTCCTCGCAGGTATAAGCTGCGTATACATTGCCCCTGAGGGTTAAAACTCCTTTCTCAGTAGGCATCTTGAGCACCAGATACCTGTAATGAGGTATGGCCATGAACTTGGTAAGCGACGGTCGACCAAGAATAGCATGGTAGGTGCCATCGAAATCAGCGACCACGAAGTTGACGTAGTCGGTGCGAAAATGGTCTGGAGTCCCAAATTGCACAGGTAGCGTGATCTGCCCGAGAGGCGTGGAGCTCTGTCCGGGGAGAACACCCCAGAACTGTGCTTCGTACGGCTTCAGGTCCGCCTGAGCTATTTTCAGAGCGGGCAGGCTGTTTTTGAATAGTATATCAATAGAGCTGCCGCCATCGATCAGGACCCTGTCAAATTGAACCTTGTTGATACAAGGATTGAGAACCAGGGGAAAACGCCCTGGCTCGGGTATGGCCGCCCATTGGTCCTTCCTGCTAAAGTAGATTTCACGGTGGGACCACGGGGGAAACCGCGGATCGGTGAGAAGGTTGTCGGTGTTTGCCACGTTCAAGCAAGCGCGAGCGAGCAGCTTGCGTTCTTGTTTGGTCTCAATGGACACCTTGCCGCCGATGATGGTGTGCACGCGATCAGTCGGTTTGACGTATTTATGACGAGGGTCTGCATCGTCGTCGTCGTTGTCCTCGTTGCGCTGTTCCCCCGCGTCGTTAGGCTTGTCGGATGCATTCAGAGCCTGTTGATGCATGTAGATAGTCTTGAGAACGCGGCAATTCTCCATGGTGTGGTTCGACTTAGGATGGAGCTGGCAAGGCCCCTTCAATGCTTTGGCGTAGTCGTCCTCGTAGTTACGACGTCCACCACCCTTTTTCACGGTATTGACCTCGCCGTCGTCTTCCCGAGCGCGCTTGCTCCTGTAATCGTCACGGCGGTTGCACCGCTGATTACGTTGATCACGGTGGTCGCGGGAGTCGTCGCGCTGGTTGCGGCGGTCAAAATTGTCGTTCCGACCACGATTGCCGCGGTAATCGTCGCGGTGTGGAGGGTGGTCAGAGCGTGGAAACCTTGCTGCTTCTTCAACGATTATTTTTTTAGCGTCGTCAGCGTCCGCGTATTTCTTAGCGGTGGCCAGAAGCGCTGTTACTGATTCGGGTCTCTTCCAGAGGAGCTTGTCTCTTAGGGCGTCGTGGAACTGGAGGCCGGTGATGAAAGCCTCGATTGCTTCATTGTCGGAGATTGATGGGACCTTGATGCACATCTCCGAGAAACGCCGAACGTACTCGCGCAGTGGTTCATCCTTTCGATCTCGGATCCGTTGCAGATCGTACTTGTTGCCGGGTTGTTCACAAGTAGCGATGAAATTGTTGATGAAGGCCTGCCTGAGTTCCTGCCAAGAGTCAAAATAGTTCGCTGGCAAGCTAACCAGCCATTGGTGACCTGCATGACCAACCGCGACTGGGAAGTAGTTAGACATGACGTGCTCGTCAGCCATAGCTGAGCGGCACGCAGTTTCGTAGAGCATGACCCATAATTCGGGGTTTTCCTTGCCGTCGTACTTCTGAAGTTTCTTGAGTTTGAAATTCTTGGGCCATATGACTTGGCAAAGGTGTGGAGTGAACTGTTTCAAACCTGGCGGGCCGTGGGCGGTGTCATATTCCATACGGCGATAGCTTTCATGGGATGCACGATCATCGGCTCTCTGGTTGATGCGAGCGCGCAGATCACGTCCGACGAGGTAATGGTGAAGATCGTTATTGCCATCTGGATTAGCCCTGCGACCGTGGTTATCACGGCGATTGTCGCGGTTATCCCGGCGGTCGTCGCCTCGAACGCCGTGGCGGTCACCCTCCCGGCGGCGGTTGTCGTCCCGACCACTATCATAACCACCGTTTCCGCCTTGACGATTGTCCGATGGGTCGTTATTGCGCGAGCCGCGTTGATTGAATGGCTATGAGCGACTTGAGTATTGGTGGCTGTGGCTTGATTCGACAGAAACAGATGGAGCCCAGGCTTGATTTATTTCTGCAGTCTGAGCCATAGCAGCTGTCAGATAAGCTTGTATGTCATCACGGACTGCCTGGGTCTCGGGAGTGTTAGGCAGCCGCTGCATTGTCGCCAAGGCGACGGCCACGTTGGCGCTTGGGGTCTTGAAGACTTGTTTGTCCCCTACCCTGTCAAAAGCATCGTTGAGGTCACGTGGTCGGACCCTTATGCGTCGTGCCTCCTGGTCTGCTTCAGCTTCGATTTGCCGGCGATTAAACCGGTCAATATTGCGTGCTTCGCGTGCAATCTTTTCTTGTTCTGTTTCACCAACTGCTGGCGGCTCGTCATTGCTAACGACATGGATCAAATCCCCTCGTCTTGGCGGGAAAGACGGAAATTGGGGGAAACCCGGGGCGTGATCTGGTAGATCCAAATCGTATTTGACGCCTTCATCTTCGTGACGCTGAAGCTTGGTGTAGACAGATGCGTTGGATGCGATGCCGGATGAGGAGCCAGAGTCACCCTCTCGGACTGTGTGGACGGATCCTTCTCGGTAATCTTCAATCCGGACCATGTTGACGATGTTGCGTGGCTTCGGCCGAGATCGGTGTATAGGACCTGGATCCGAGCGGCGTCGTAGGTTGTGCGCGTAGCTGGAGGCAGCGTTTTGCAGGCCATAGGGCTGGACCTGGTGGTTCTCCGTCGGGGCTTCGTACTCGTAGAGTCGGAGACCCGTCGCGAAGGCTGGCTGGCGACGAGCGGAGCGCCCCTTAGGAGTAGATACGATCACAAGATCTGTTCCAAGTCATGCAGGACGATTGGTCCGAGCCGGTCGGATAGATCTGTTGTGGGGAGCCGTTACCTGCTCATTAGGTTGGCTTCAAATCGTACTTACCAGAGCTAGGGTTTCAGTGAGTTTGATGCCGACCCGATCGATGGAGTCGAGCAGGTCGGTTTTGTCGATATGCTTTCCTCTGTAGCGGGGAAGCGGACGACGGGTTGTCGGCGTGGCTGTAGGCGTGCTCGAAGCCAGATGTACCGTGGTCAGAGGCAGATCCATCGTGGTCGGAGCCGTGTTTGCCGTGGTCAGAGCCGTAGCCGATGCAGGTGAAGTAGTCGTCGGCGCGGGTTGAATCCACGCTTCCTCCGTGGTCATGGAGATGGAGACGTCGAGACCGGTGATCCAGGTGATCTGGCCGACGGTGAACATGAGGCCGTTGGGCACAGCCATGGAGCTGGAGATGATGACCATCTTGTTTGCTTGGAGAGCGGTACGCACACCCCCTACCTGGCGTGCCACTGTCGACGAAATATGGTCGGCAGTCCACTGAGGGGAGTGCCCGTGGTGGTAGATTATCGGTAGGATGCGTGTGATCTGGAACCAGATGGTGACACAAGGCGCAGAGACAGTGATTTAGACAGGTTCAGGCCGTCTGGTTGACGCAAGGTTTGAGCAGCCGGCGGATGGCCGACGGTGAGCTGCGGGCAACGGATCCGGGTCCCCTGTGGCCGGATCCGGTGACCCCCATCGCGGATCCGGCGAGTGGCAGGGGTTCGGAGCAGCGGCCGACGGGCATGCCGGCAGATCTGGCGCATGGCCGGCCTCAACGGGCATCCGCGGCCTGGCGGCGCGCTCGGGCGGCGACGACGCCGGAGGCCTAGGCGGGCGGCTAGCGCGTCTCGCTGCTGCTTGGCTGCCTCCTCCACCTTCTGGTGCGTCTCGGGCCTCCCTCTCGTAGCAACGTGGCGGCAGGAGGCCGACCGGCTGGACGTGGCGTGGGCGCTGCAGCAACCATCCCCGGCGGCGTGCTGGCCGTCCTGGTCTTCGACACTTCGACACCAGTCTCTGCTCGCGGGTGCAGCGCCGGCGATGGATCCACCGGGGGCAGGGCCGATCCGGCAGGTAGCTGGCGGACGCCCCGGCCCGTGCGTGCGCGCGGCCCCTCCATGGAGCATGGCAGACACGGCGATCTCGGGGCACGGATCCCCATGGTCGGGCCGTTACCGGCTGCTCCCACCCCTGCTGTGGCAGCAGCGACTGGCTGGGGCCCCAGCTCGGAAGTGGCCAGGGCGACGGGTGCAGCTGTTCCCGGGGTGCCACGTCAGAGGGGCAGACGACATGCCACAGACGTCCTAGTTGTTGTGCCGGCGCGAGGCACTGGCGACGGGCGCACGCGGATTCAGCCGGAGGGCCCTGCAGCGGCGAAGGCGCAGGGCGTGCAGTTCGGCCGCGGGCATGCCGGCGGTGGGGCAGCGTGCCAGTGTTTCTTTCTTCGTGTTTCTTCGCAGGGCCAGCAGCGACGCGGAGCGCGCAATTTCGCCGCGGGCATGCCAGCGGTGGGATTGCGCGCCCGTGGAGCGCCGTCCGAGCGCTGGTTGGGGACCTTAGGCGAAAGCCTTGCACGACCATGTCTGTGCGATTGGCGGCGACGTTATCTAACGTCGTTACCTCCTTGGAGGCGTTAATGTATAGGTCCCCGGTCTTTGGCTGTAGTTTGTCCCTCTCCTCCTGGTGAAAACCTAGCTCTAGTTATCTGGAGCCGGTGGTGGTGGTGGCGTTTCCGACGTTACGTCCTTCTTGGAGGCACCACCGAGGAGGAGCTAGCTCAGACCTATCTCTCCTTGGCTTGCTTCCTGCTTCTCTCTTGGGTGAGGCTGGGCCTGGCAGTAAGTTGTTGCTGTTGTTTCGACGAGTGTCCTCCTCTAGCGTCTCTGCTCCGTCGACGCTCTCCTTGATGGTGTCAGAATATCAAATGTCGGGTGGTGTTCCACCGCTGCCGCCATTCCCCTCCAATCCTATGGACGGCGTTGGATGGTGGTACGTGGACCCGGATATGCTGGAGGATGTCACCATCATTTCCATGGGAGATCATCGTGTCCGATGATCCTGGGCTTGCATGTCCATCGCCATGGTGCCAGAATATCAAATGTTGGGTGGTGTGGGCCCGGATGTGCCAGAGGATGTCACCAAATGGTGGAGGGCACGATGGTCTTGGTGAAACTGGCGAGTATGCTGTTCGGTGGGGGCGCAAGTCGACGTTCGGTTGGTGTCTTTCGGTTTGTGTCTAGGCTCTTCCTTGAGTCTGTTTTTTCAGTTTCATCAGGCAGCATGATGTGTGCGCAATGCTACGTCTGAAATATGTTTTTATACTATTAGGCTTCAAGAGCCACAATGAAAATTCAGATGGGGGATTCTCTCCCCCCCGTTGACCGATCAAAAAAAATCTTCTTCTAGTAAACAGGACATGAATTTTCAAAGTGTTCCACTAAAGTTTCTCCTGGTGTTGGAGTATATATATTCCTAGTAAACATGTTGGAGTATATATAAGTTTCTCCTAATGTTGGACTATATATATTCCTAGTAAACATGTTGGAGTATATATATTATTCTTTAGAGACAGTACATTACGCTTTCTTCATCTTCCTTCTCCTAGTAAATAGGACATGAATTTTCTAAGTGTTCCACTAAAGTTTCTCCTGATGGCTCCAACATATAATTTAGGCTCAGTTATTTATATAGTTATTTATATTATTCTTCATTTGCTCAAAAAGTATATATATTAAGTGTTCCACTAAAGTTTCTCCTGATGGCTCCAACATATAGGCAGTGTTTAGTTCCTTCAAAATTCCAAAATTTTATAAGATTCTCCGTCACATCGAATCTTTGGACGCATGCATGGAGTATTAAATATAAGTAAAAAATAACTAATTACACAGTTTGGTTGTAAAATCATGAGACGACATAATTAGTTCATAATTAGACACTAATTGACAAATACAAACGAAAGAGTTACTGTGCTTCCAAAAATTTTACGGGGCAACTAAACACACCCATAATTTAGGCTCAGTTATTTATATTATTCTTCATTTGGTCAAAAAGTATATATATTATTCTTTGGAGACAGTGCATTACACGCTTTATTCATTAAGGCCTTGTTCACTTCTCATTCCAACCCAAAATATTTCCTCTTCCACCCATCACATCAAATCTTTCGACGCATGCACGGAGCATTAAATGTAGGTAAAAAAGATAACTAATTGCATAGTTTGTCTGTAAATGTCGGGACGAATCTTTTGAGCCTAGTTAGTCCATGATTGAACAAATTTTACCAATAACAAGAAAAGATGCTACAGTAACTTTTCACGTACTTTCGCGAAGTGAACACATCCTACACAGGACATGAATTTCCAAAGTGTTCCACTAAAGTTTCTTTGGTTCTTGCTTGTCCTTTGTGCTTCCCTATAGCAGTATTTTAGTGTTATAGCCTCATCATAGCTATGACTATGAGCCTCACAGCCCCCTGCCCCCCTCCTCTTGGCTATAAATGCAGGCTCCAAGCATTTGCACGAAACGAATCCGCAACAGTTTGCAAGGCACACAGGCAAATATGGCCGTACCATTTCTTGCTCTTCTTCTAGTCCTGCTCGGCTTCCCCGTTGCTGGTAATCTCTCTCTCTCACACACACACCCCACAGCATTAACACATTTGCTCCCTTAGAACCAGACACCCGCCCTACCTGTCTACCCGGCACCTCGCCATCCATCTCTCCTCGAGTTGCACCGGTAGTCCAAAAGCAGAGTGCAGCTCGCGCGTCCTACCATTAGCTAGCACACCAGTAGCATCGGAGACGACGATCGACTAGCTAGCTAGTTAGATCTTCCTTTGCCAGCCGTGTTTTGCGCCCGTGTGCGAGACCGACTCACCGACATGGCCGGAGCCACCGCGCGTACCGCGCGCCGCCGCCGCCGCCGCCAACGGAGGGGCCGCCGCTGCGGCTGCTGCCGCCGTGACGGGCGCGAGGTCTCCGTGCGGCGCGTGCCCGATCGATCGAGTGCGTGCTGGCGCCCTACTTCTGCAGCGACCAGGGCACAGCGCGCTTCGCCACCATCCACAAGGTGTTCAGCGCCAGCAATGTCTCCAAGCTGCTGTGCCACCTCCCCGTCGCCGACCGCTGCGACGCCGTCGTCACCCGCATGTGGCTCGGCACCTTCGACACGTCCGAGGCGGCGGCGCTCATCTGTGGCTCGGCACCCGCCCGGCACCCGCCTGTGGCTCGGCACCTTCGACACCGCCGAGGAGGCGGCGCTCATCTGTGGCTCGGCACCCGCATGTGGCTCGGCACCTTCGACACGTCCGAGGCGGCGGCGCTCATCTGTGGCTCGGCACCCGCCTGTGGCTTGGCACCTTCGACACGTCCGAGGCGGCGGCGCTCATCTGTGGCTCGGCACCTTCGACACCGCCGAGGAGGAGGTGCTGGCGTACGACCAGGCGGCGAACCGCCTCCGAGGGGACGCGGCGCGGCTCAACTTCCCCGACAACGCGGCGTCCCGGGCGCCGCTCGACCCTGCCGTCGACGACAAGGTGTTCGGCGCCAGCAACGCCTCCAAGGGCGCCGCCGCGACGGGCGCAGGGTCGCCGTGCGGCGTATGCAAGTTCCTGCGCCGGCGGTGCGTGTTCGCGCCCTACTTCAGCAACGACTAGGGCACCGCGCGCATCGCTGCCATCCACAATGTGTTCGGCGCCAGCAACGCCTCCAAGCTGCTGTGCCACCTCCCGGTCGCCGACCGCTGCGAGGCCGTTGTCACCATCACCTACGAGGCGGAGGCCAGGCTCCGCGACCCCGTCTATGGCTGTGTCGCCCACATCTTCGCCCACCAGCAGCAGGTGCTCGATCGATATTCGATCATCGATTTTGTTCTCTATTGGCACGCAGCCAGAAGATCATCATCGATCAAGCTTGTTTGCTTGTCCCTGATCTGATCGAAAATATATTGCAGGTCGCCATCCTGCAAGAGCAGCTGGTTCAGGCCAAGGCGCGCAGCTCGCGTGCGGCGTTCACTCGCCGGCGAACACGCACGCACGCACGCACGCACAAACGCACTCACACACACGCCCTGTTGCTAATTTAGTTGTCGCGCACACAGCTAGCTAATTAATGTCGTGTTTGATTTTTATTTGTTCCATCAGGTGATGCTGGCTCCTATAGTTCTTCATTCAACATGATAAACACTTGCAGCTACACGGTTTGGCCGGCGATCTCCTCGGCAGCCGGCTCGGCGGCGCTGGAAACCTTGGGCTTTGAGCTGACGCCGGGCCAGTGGAAGATCCTCGCCGTGCCATTTGGTTGGACAGGTCAGGTCTGGGCCCGGACCCTGTGTTCGACTGACAGCATCACCGGAAGGTTCACCTGCTTGACTGGTGACTGCGGCACCGGCTCCCAGGACCGTGCGGGCGGCGGTGCCGCGCCACCGGTCACGCTCGCGCAGTTCAAAATGAATGGGGTCGGTGGGAGAGACGCCTACGACGTGACCGTGGTTGATGGCTTCAACATACCCATGCTTGTTGCTCCGCACCGCGCGGCTCCTCCTCCTGGCGGGGACGACTGCGCGCCAACCGGTTGCGCAGCGGACATCAACGCCGCGTGCCCGCCCGAACTGCGCGTCACGACGGACGCCGGCGGCCCTGTGGCGTGCATGAGTGCGTGTCAGGCATTCGGCTCGCCCGAGTATTGCTGTAACGGCGAGTACGGGGAGCCGAGCACCTGTACGCCGTCCGTGTACTCCGAGGCGTTCAAGCAAGTGTGTCCGTTGGTGGTCACCTACCCGTACGACGTCGCCAGCTCCATCTATTCATGCGGCGGCGGCGGCGCGGTCTCCGCGATCACGTATACCGTCTCGTTTCACTTTTAAGATTTATTAGAAAGAGAACAGTACTAGTAGTAGATTGCATGGAATGTTTCACTTTCACATGTGCAGATCCAGTGTTACTTAATTTAGCCTCGTTTTCTTATATGTATAATAAATTGATGATTTTGCCCTGTTTTGTTACAATCCGAGCCCCCGCGAACAAACTGTTTGCCTATAGTTTTTTCATTGTTTTTTTTTAAATTGCAAGACATATATTTACCTTGATTTTTATTATACGAGATCATTTGTAAATCATCGAGAAGTATTTTAGTTCTAGTTGGAATAAAGGAATTAAAAATAGGGCAACATCTAGAGAATTTTTCGTAGATTTCAATTTTTTATTCACACACCTGTAGACTTGTGAAGTTAAATAGTACTCCGTATTTGACAAAGATTCCGTGCTTCCAAAAGAGTAGGGACATAATGCATGCATGCAGATACTCTTTGACACCACAACTGACCAATAATGATGAATTACCCTCGACTTTTGTGACTTTCTGCCTGCAGTGGCTATACGCCGGCGACGGCGAACCAGCAGCCCATCACGACGCCGTCCACCGGCGGCAGCCAGCTCGACGCTTCTCAGATCGCTCTCATCGTGGGCGTTTTGAGTGTGATAACAGCAGCACTGGGTGTGGTGGCACAGTGCTTGGGCGTCTTCGAGAGGTGCTGCCGCTAAAGAAGGCGCGCCTGACCAAGCACTACTGTCGTAGTAGTGCTAGTGCATTGCTGCTTTGCGATCTGATGTCGTCTACCTCTTCTATCTATCTATTTACACCGGTTGCTTAATAATTATCTTTACCTAAGGAAGGGTTATGTATACTCCCTCCCGTCTACATGATCTTAGTCATCACAGACGATCTCAAAATTAGTGACCCTGGTACGACAGTCATGTACTACGTCAAGTCCTCATTCAATATATTCTCACGCTTTTGTTTCCAAACAGGGTTGCTAGATCCATCCACTTGATAAGCCTTTATTTATATTGTTTTTATGTGAATATATACTCTAAAAAGCAACAAGAAAGCGACTGTCAACCGCGCGTCGTCCATCAACTCGGTGGGTTGAATTGAAAACCACCACTCGCGTACACAACCGATCACGAGGATGACACCTAGGCTAAAATTCTTTTCCCTCTTAATGAAATACGGGCTCACACCCGATCGCGAAAAAAAAAACCACCACTCGCTCGCCGGCAGGAGAGGCTGGGGGATCGGTTTGGGAGGCGACACGCGCTGTCGCTTGGACCAACGGCACGTCGCGCTCGCCTGACCGAATCGCATCGGCATGCGCTGAGACGGCTCGTCGCCCCGCCAAAACCCTCGCCCGCACCATGCAGCATGTTGTAGTGTTGTAGGTCATCCTGAGCATATTTCAAATCTTGTCCTAGTCTCTACTACATCTCTACTACATATAATGCAACAAAAAAACATCCCTAAAGCCACACAGTGAACTGTCTACCACAATCACTATCTCTCCTAAGTACACCCAAACAAATACATCCAAAACAAACTAACCATTCAAAATGAAATGTCCAGATTCAATCTACCCGCTGCTTTCTCTTACTCACTCATGTCCAACGAACCAAATCGTTTGGATCAGACCTCGTCGCTCATCTCTCTCCCATCCCACACCCACCCAGGCACGAAGCGCGAGGCGCGCCCCTCCCTCTCCCGTCCCGCACTGCCGCACACACCCTAGTCGAACTCTTCCGTTCCTTCGGCTGCACGACGTCCAGGGAGCCCGCCACCGCCATGCCACCCACCCGCCAGCCAGGGAGCACGCCCGCCATGCAGCCAGCCCGCCGGGGCCGCGCGCTACCCTCCCCACGGCTGCATTGCCTGGCACCGGCGACTTGGCGGAGCCGGACGAGGAAGACAAGGACGAGGGCATCGCGGGCGGGTGCAAGCGCAGCGGCGAGACCGCGCGACTCCCTCTATCCTCCCACGCCTCAGGATGCAAGCGGGGCGGGCTGCGGACAGCCCGCACGCCGCCACTCTGGCCGCAACTCAGTTTTGCAGGCCTTGCGGGCGTCCACCTGCCAAAGCACGCAAGCCTGCATGCTTCTGCAGGCTAAGTGGTGGAGCCTGCGAAGCCTAGCAGGGCCCGCTTGTCTAGTGCAGCCTGCCAGCCTGCAAGCAGAGCGTTCCGAAGGTAGCTGTGGAGCGCGCGGTTGCCGCTATCGAGCGTCTGGTCAGCGTGATGGTCGACGAGATTGCGCCGGCAGCCGTCGTTGCCGGTGTAGACGAGGACGTCACCAGGTGTTCTCGTCGTCAAGGTACCATTCGAAAAAGACGATGCTAATGGCGACGGGCTAGCCCTCGTCGAGGAGGCTGCCGGAGATGTAGCCGATGCCGTCCTAAAGCGTGGTGTGGAGGCCGACGACGAAGATGTCGGCGGGGTAGTAGGAGGCGTCACCGACGAGGATGCCGGGGATGTCGCCGACGATGCGGACCTCGCGGTGTTGCTGTAGCTGTTACCCGTGGCCGGCGGAGAGCATTTTGCTGGAGCCGTGGAGGTACGGAGGTTACGAACGCCGGTGGAGGTCTCTTGACTCTGGTGCTGCAGAGCACCTCGAAGGTGAAGCGTGCGCGGCGGACAAGGGTGCGATAACGTAGATAGTCAGCCGGAGGTGGGCAGCGGCGATACTCCTCGGAGCCGTACCTCGCACAGAATCTCCTTGCGGGCCTGTGCAGGATTTTGCAGGCTTTGCTAATTGCCCACTTACATTAGCAGGACGACCCGCTTCGATCCGCAATAGAAAAACAAGATGTTTGCAGTTGTCCAGCAGGCATTTTTTGCGGGGCGGAGCAGGTTTGCAGGTAGGCCCGCGCCGCTTGCATCCCTACCCACGCCTGCTCTCGCGTGACCCCCCTCGCTCCCCCGACTCCTTCTCTCCCACTCGCGGACTCCTCCTCTCCTCTCCCCCAAGGACGAACCTCAGGGCAGGGCGCCGCCGGCCGCCAGCCCGGCAGTCCAGGCTCGACTTCTCTCCCCCACGGGCGACTCCAATTCCTCCTTTCACTTCCCTTCCCACGCGCGCCTCCCCAGGCTCAAAACCCTAGCGCGGGCCGTCGGCGGTGCAGCGGCGACGCCTGCTGCTGCGGCGCTCCGGCGGACGCGGGCTCCGCCACTGCGGGCTCTAGGCCGCGGGAGCAAGCGCCGGCGGCAGCACGCGCGACTCTGACTCCTCCTCTCCCCTCCCTGCCACATCGCGTCGCGCACGCTGCTCTAGCCCCGCGCGCCTCCCCGCCGGGCTGCTGCTGCGGCGCTCCACCGAGGACTGATGCCGGTTCTGTTGCAAGCTCTGAACCCCTCCAGTCTGGTGCGCAGTGGATTTGGCTCCAATGGGGAAGTCTCCGGTGAAGTGGATCAAGTCCGTGCTCTTCGGGAAGAAGTCGTCTTCGAGGTCTGCCTCCACCAAGGCAAGGATTTATCGGTGCGTTCTTCTTCTTCTTCGGTAGTTTCAGAAAGCTGTTATGATTTTGATTTTCTTAGTGTGCCTCAAGTACAGCTAAGAAGTAGGATGTGTTCTAGCAATTGATGTCAGTAAAAAAAGGGTATGCTGTTGCCGGAAGGAGCCTGCGTTCTCCAACTCCAAGAGCTCTCTGGTGTTCTCGGAGCCTGTGCTTGTTAGCACCCACAAAATGAGACCGTGCTGGAGGCGGCCAAGGTGAGAATTCCAGTGTGCAGTCAAGACTTGTAGAAGTCTGTGGATTCCAAAACTTGCATCTTTTTTATATATATCTTTTTTTGAGAGAAAAACCCAGTTTTTATATAATCTTTAATACAATTTCTAAGTTCCAATGAACTAATATAGCAGCAGCCATAATATTCCAACAAAAATTTGGACATGCATGTGACTGAAAGTATACGCCTATTTCAGTAAGCAAATCCCTTAGCCACTGAAGTTTTCAAGCTACCTAAACATCATGTCTTGGTGAACATGGCAGCATTGGACACTCAAATCTTTAAGATCCAGTTCACACTCAAACAATGTTGTATATATGTTTGTTTTATTTTTTACAAATTTTATCTTATTTTGTATTTCAAGGAGGCCAAGGAGGAGAAGATTGTCTTGGTGAATGGGGCATAGGTGCCCTGGTCCAGTGATTAAGAAGCAAAGCATGGTGAGTTGGTCCTGTGTTAAGACCAAAAATTGACTTTCCAAAAATTGACAAGGCACTATATTCGAGCGGTGACATGGCAGCGATAGGAAATGCCGTGGAAGGAGAGGACTCTGAGCATAGCTCAGAGGTGTTTCTTTCCTGTTCTTGGAGAAGCGATATCAGTATTTTTCAGCCTTCTAGCAATGTGGAGTTCTTGCTCCACAAGACTTTCTAGATTTTGGCATCTTTTTTACTTGATTTGTGGGTAAGAGTTCAAACTCGCTATCTATATTTAACCACTGGAAAGTTAGTTGGGCCAATTAGTATGCAGTAGGATTTGCATAGTTGCTGGTTTTGAAGTTACTGGCAATTGATTTAGCTTGAGATGCTTATCATTAATCCAAACTCACTATCCTCCCATTCCTGTTATAAATTTTACAGTGTGATTCATCAGAACCTAATTCTGTGATTCGGTTTGCATTTGTGGGCTGATGATGATGACCTTCAGTTATCTCAAGAAGGCTATGCATCGATTGTGAGGAGTACCCTTACGTCAACATGTGTTCACTTGAGAAAGACAGTTTTATATTTGTATATCCAGTATGGACTATGGAACTCTGCGCTGCAGAGGACATTCAATAGAGCAGTAGTGTACTAGGCATTGGAATTATATTTGTGACAATTATGTTTGTCAGCGCGGAGGTCCTGCCAGGGTGGGTGGGGATGTGAGCTTCGGCTCGGAGGTCCTCCGGTGGGTGTAGACGGTTAGGAAGCGGTGGCCGCGGGGAGCCATAGGGGAGCCACACGCGCAGGGAGTGTGCGGCGGCCACGGCGATCTAGGCACCCGTGAGGGGACAACACTAGACATCTGCCGATGGCCACGACGAGCTAGGCGGCCACTTGGCTGAGAAGACCTTTGATTAGGTACTGTCTATCTGCTGTGTTTCCTCACAGGGCTTGTCTTAGATTAAAAATAATAAATCTTAGAGATACATTTAGACTCTAATTTGATAATACGATGCTTGATATGGGATACAGTTGTTCGTTTGGTACTCTATCTAGGTCTCTTTAGAGAGTGTTGATAAGTGACGGTAGAAGAATCACATAATAAGATATTAAAGGTGGAGCCAGCAGTTGTTTCTTCAACCTAACCTTGGTTCTCAATTTTGCAGGGCCACATAATAAATAGAAATAGATAAGAGATGGAAGCTTTGTCTCTGTCAGCACCATGCAGGATTGTGCTACGAGCCAGGCGCATGAATATGAGTAAACCATATTGCCAAGGTCTGTTCACTGAAACCCTTTCATGCCTGACCATTTTGAAAATTTTTGTGCATCTCTTCTATTGCATTATGAAACCCAAACTCTCACTGCATTTCCCCCTGCTTTTACCTAGGATAAGTTTCCATAGTCTATGGACCCTAGTTGCCATTGGATATTTTTTGTACAGTCACTTTGTTTTTCTTACCTTTTCAGAAGCATTTGGCATATCACCAAGGACATTGGAAAGCTGTTCACCGACACAGACATACAATTATTGAACTGTTGGTAGAAGAATCAATTTTGTATTTGGTTACATTGTTGCAGAATTGCAAAGTTGTTCATTTGACTTGTTGTTATGCTAATCTGAGCCAGTTCAACTTGCTGTCTGGTAATTATGACCTAAAAATTAGAATTTTGACTCTCATGATAGCAAATGGGAAATGACCAGTTCAACTTACTGTCTGCAGCATAAAAATTAGAATTTTGCTTCATGATAACAAATGTGAAATTTCTGGAAGAGGTCAACGTATTGGATCCTGACTTTTTTTTTCCTGAACAATGTTTTACAGATTCTGAATAGGATGGAGAAATCTGCTAGGTGTAGCTAGGGAGGTTTGGTCTTAGATAGCCGAGATAATTGATGGATATATGATGGATGATTTTTGAATCTTTAGCTAAAATGTGAATTTGTGATAGAAAACATGCCATCTTGAATATGTTTACCTATGCTACTCTTTGGGCATTGTGGAAACCGATAAACTCAATATATTTTTAGTATCCCTGCTGGTAGCGACAAGTATGTAACCATTCTGTTGATGGTCAAGCATTGGGTTGTTCTTTGCCCAGTATGGCATTTGGATAAACTGCAGGTTTGACTGTCCCAATTAGAGGCACTGGTGGCATGGCTGGAAAGGATCCCTTGGAGGAGTGGATTGACCTGATGGAACGCTTGGACTTCGACCTGGGTGATGACGTCAACAACAGTTTGATGTGCTTCATGGCGTGAAGAAAATGCTCTGAGACAGCTGAGTCCTGGTGGAGTGTCTATCTGACATTCTGAATGCATGTGTTCTGTTTACCTTTATTTTTTGTAATGGTGTTATAGGGATCATATTTCCAGCTTTGGATTTAGTCTGTGGCCTACAACCGCCAAGCCGTTGAGCCGTATTTTTGGACCTGGTAATCTTCAACATTATCCTGATTAATGAATAATGCACAGGGGATACATCACTTTAACTCTAAATGGAGAAATTTTGTCTTTTCCTCGAGGGAAAGGAATTAAGTTTGTAATAGAAATTAAGTACAATTTGTGAAACTGATTTTGTCTAACGTTACGGAGATAATTTAACATGGTTTGGTAATGCACAATTTTTTAGAAAAGCAGAGTTGTGTATTCAATAGTTTAGGAACTATGCTTCACTATAGAAATATATACCGTCTCACAGTAGTTTTAATTTGCATGTCTGAGTAGTTTTAATTTGCATATCCGAAATGCAACCGTAGCGTTAGCACGGACAATATACTTCTCTAGAGCCCGCCTGTCCGCCAACTTTATTATGCCTTGTTATGCATGAATATATTTCAGATTATATTTATGGTCATATACAATTGCATGAGACAAAAACTATGAATTAAATCTTGTCGTCCGGTTATTTTTAAGTGCATCCCTTAAATGAAACCGTGGCACGGGCACTATACTAGTTTAAATACAAAAATTTTATAATCACATACGTGTAAAACTCAGTAAATCAACCAGCTGGCCAGCTGGGCCCGTGCATGCTCGGACAGCTTCTGTGTCGTGCCAGCGAACTGAGCTATGCTCAAATAAAAACGCGTGCCATGCCAAAACGACAAAAGTCGATCGTAAAAAAGAGGTGCAGCATGTACCATCCAATGTGAACATGCAGCAAGCAGATAGATACGAAACGTACTAAAACGGAGACGTCGAATACTGGATCAAAGTGATTTCGTTGCGCGCCAAACTTTTCTGCTGGTCTACAACTACAAGTGAGAATCGCATGTGGAAAAAGTACTGCACGATGGCTGCAGTACAACGTTGAGATGAGCAACCGAACAGACTGATTAATATATGCATCTGAACAAAGGTATTCTCGCACCTGCTGCAGTGTCTACTAAGGCCTTGTTTAGTTGCCAAAATTTTTGACAAAATACAACTGTAGCACTTTCGTTGTTATTTGGCAATTAGTGTCTAATCATGGTCTAATTAGGCTTAAAAGATTCGTCTCGTCCATTTCGTCTAAACTGTGTAATTAGTTTTATTTTTTATCTATATTTAAAGCTTCATGCATGCGTCCAAAGATTCGATGTGACGGAGAATCTACTGTTCTTTTGCAAAATTTTTTGCATCTAAACTGGGCCTAAGAACACCCAAAGTTCTACGATGTGCGCTCACGGCATGCAAAAGGGGACTAGCTTTGGCCCTGCAGCTGATTCAGCACCTAGGATCGGTGGAGTCGTGGAGACAGAAGAGGACTTTGTGTTTGCAAAGGGATATTGATTTGGGGACGAAGGAGAGAGATACGTGATTCGTTAGATTGGCTAAGCTATAACAATAGCCATATAGAGGAGCTTATAAAAAGCGTTAGTTTAAAATTAACCCAATGGCAATAAAGGGAAGAAAAAATCTTCATGCATGGCAACGAAGGGAAGCGATAATTTGGATGGCAATGACAGGATCGTTATAGTTTTCAATGGCAATGAAGGAATTTTATCCTGCAATAAGCATGGAGGCACATAACATGCTCTAGGACATACCGGTGCTGGATTCCTTATCGTCCTGCAAGCAATGACAGACCTTTAGCCAAGCTGGCTGGAATGAGGTTCATTTTTATAATGAGAATTTCCAGGTATTAAGGAGAGATTTGATGTACCATATACAATACCAGAAATTTATTTGGAATGCATAAGACATTTCAAGCTCAGTATCATGTACTAGATGAACTGAATTTTGAGTTCAAAGAATTGTTGATTTGCATAATATTGCAAATAAACTGCCAAATGCATTTACTGATTACTAAGGTGTCTTTTAAACTTGTTAATCCTTTACCAGTATGTACCAGAAAAAATGGTGCTACCAAGTAAAACCACTCAACTCCCAATTATAAACAGAGTGAAATGCACTGTAGGTCCTTAAACTTTTCCCACCTTGTTAAGTAGGTCCATGAACTTTTTTTTGCTCAAATGGGTCCATTAACTATGGTTGGGTCCTAGCCACCATCCAAATCACGCCAGCAAGGTCAAGCCTGCCTGCGTGGCATGCCATCGTGGACGCCAGGCAGCATAGCACGTGCAACCAATGTGATGAAGGGGAAGGTGTTGGTGTTTTGCACTTAGCCCCTCGCCAACACCCCTCTGTGTTCTGTAGATAGAGACAAGTTATACTTAATGCAATATTTCTGCACTAAGATGGTTTTGTTCCATAGGTATATGGGCATACAAACATTTGCAAGCTAAGTATTGTGATAATCGCACAGAGACATTCACAGAGTATACCATACTCCACATTTCTTATGTGTTTAGTGCATTTGTATGAATTTACTTTGATGTTTGCTAGTATCTGGGGGAGAGTCTCTCTGATTAATAACTTGTTGCAAACATTATATTGTACTCTTTTCTTTGTATGAGTTTTCCCATGTGGTTTCTCATATAAAGTTTTTAATGAAGCAATATCAACACAATGTTATGTTATATCATCTTTTTTCCATAGGGGTTTTTTAGAGGGTGATATTGTGACATAAAATGCATTTTACTTTTTTCTTTGAGTTTTCCATTTATGGTTTCTCATATAAAGTTTTTGATGAGGCGATAATGTCAACATAAAGTTATATGCTTATCATCTATTTTTTCCCGCCGTGGTTTTTGGAAGATGATATTTGATGGTCAAGATGTTTTTAGACTAAGGCTTTAGATTTATCTCAAAGGGTCTAATAACATTAATGATTGTATATCATTGTGTTTCTCCTTGTTTTTCCTACTGGGTTTTAAGGAGTTTTGCCTAGTATACCGATATTACTTTGGTTTTTCTCACGAGGTTTTCCAAAGATTTATAATGATGCATGGGTGTTGAGTTAATGATCAATTAGGGATTAATCCAAATGGTGTCTTTTCACCCCTCTCTCTCTCTCTCTCATACTTTTAACGGCACCCGCAATGCGACGAAAAAGTTAGCCTTAAGCAATTAATGCTTGTACTATAAAAGAGCATCTCCAGCAGTACTACCTAAAACAGACTACCTATTTCTCTGCTTAGGTAGCCACCTATTCTCATAATAGCTATTTTTTTGCTCTTGTCTCCAGCAGTACTACCTAAAACAAACTACCTATTTTATTTTCTCATATACATATTACCCCTTTATGATCTTCATTTCTCCTCTATAATTTAACCAATAGTACAAAATGTTTATTCAGAACTAGTACAAAATGTTTAATCTCTTATTGAAATAAATATACTTGACATGAACAAAGTGAGCAGCTTTCAAGTTATATAGGTAGCAGAGTCAATTTGGACAGGACAGACAACACCACAACAGCAACTGAGATCGATAGCAACCTGAATACCTAATGTTTAATCTGAACTTTAATAAAACACAATCAGCAACCTGAACACCACAACAAAGCTAACTAGATCAAGGAGTATTCTGCACTAACCCAGCTCCACCAATGCAGGGCACGTGCTACCAATCAAGAGGAGAATACAATCATCATATTGTCCAGAAAAAACACAATCAGTTCCTCACCCACTTCTACACAAGAGTGCTGGTACAGATCTGGGACGGTTTATTTCCATCCTCTGAAAAGCAAAATGCAACTCGAAGCACACGTACTGGACAGTTTGGTGTACTGACTATGGCAACTACAAGTTTCTACAGGAGACCAGGTTCATTCGCTCTCGATTAAATAAACTACGACATGATTAAATAAAAGCTCAAATAGATGCATCGCCACCCAATCCATCATCTCCTGCAACATGACTACCACCACTGGAACCACCCAAGCTTTGGGAGAACTCAGCCATCTTCCTTGCTGTGATTTGAGCCCTCATTGTCAAGACATAATTCTTTTGGTCTCCATCCAAAGTGTTGACATCATAAAACATTATCTTTTGCTCTTGTTCCCACATCAATCGTTTCTAGTAGAAATCCTTTACCTAAGTGTACTAATAATCACTAATGACTAATGAATATGATAGGTTGGTTACAGTACTAAAAACAAAAATCCATATTGCAGCAGCAACAGCTTGGAATTGAAAGTATATATTAGAAATTGAAATGAACAAATCAACATAAGCTTACAAGCTCTTGATGTGGTACTCCACTTGGGTGCTGACGCTCCACATCCTCATACAATGCTTGAAATTTCATGCACTCCCTCTGAATGGTGCCCCATCTATGCTCCAATGAACATGCATTCCTATCGGACTCAAAGGTCTTGTGCGCATGGAAATGTTCAGTGATTCTTGACCAATATGCCTTGCCCGACTGCTCATTGCTAATAATTGGATCAGAGCTGATGTTCTCCCAAGATTTACAAAGTTGGATATCTTCATCTGGCGTATAATTGCTACTTCTCTTTTGGGTTTTCACTTGAGTGGATTCAACAGGTGTGGATTGAACATTAGCGGCATCCAGCACGAGCTCTATGTGCGTGCCTTCGAAATCCATTGGAAGCTAATTCAAAGAGGCAAATCAAACTAATTCACACACAAATTTGGAAACATGCCATGAACAGAGAGGACTCAAGAGGAGGAGGCGGTACCGTGCTGGAGTCGTCCATCGGCGCGGATCAGGCACGAGGAAGGCCGGTGGTGGAGGAGCTAGGTCACCGGCGGAGCTGGGGCCTTGCACCAGTCTAGCGGTGGAGGAGCTAGGTCAACAACGAAGGGCGCCGCGTGAGGAAGACCGGTCCACGCGCGATGAAGGCCGGCGATGGTCGAGGTAGAGGCACGCGAGGGAGCAAGGCCGGAGCCGGGGAAGAGCAGGGGCGCGAGGGAGCAAGGGCAGCGGTGGACCTTGGGGCAGGGTCGTCGCCTCTAGATCCGGCGGAGGGCGCCGCGTGGGGAGGAAGGCCCGCGGCCCGCGCCGCGCGGGGTGCTCCGACGTGCTCAGGTGGCGGCGCTGGTCATCCTCCCCGTGCTGGATGAAGCGCACGACGACGACTGGTCTGGCGGCGCGGAGGAAGAGTGCGGCGTCGGGCTCGCTCGTGCGGTGAAGGAAGAGTCGTGCATTGGGCGGGTGGGGAGAAAGGGCGAACGAGAATTTAGGTGCCCCTCTATTGGCCCAACGGGAATAGGTAGATGAGGGGAAAATTTGTTGGGCCAACACATTTAGGTAGGCACATAGGTTTAGGGTTTAGGGTTTAGTGTTTAGGGTTAGGATATAGGGTTTATGGTTTATGGAACTATGGTTTTTGGCCTTCACTACCCAGATTTAGGATAGGTAGCCTGTTTAGGTGCCCTGTTGGAGATGCTCTAACACCATAGCCATTGTGGAAGAACACCTCAAGCAAAAATTTCTCAAGATGCACCATAAGCTTAGAGGACACCATAAGAAATAAACAAGTACTTTTCTCTCTGTGCTTGATCGCACGCTCCCTCACTGCCAACTGACTGCAAAAGTACAAAGTCCTGTTTCTTTCAGAGCCATATGCATTGTAGAAGTGGTCATAGCTATTGCCAATTGAAGTAGGCCCCACCTTTACTGCCAACTGAGTCACAAACATTGCCCTTGCCCTAACTGCCTATCTGGGCTCCTGTATATATATGTACAACACTATTCAATGGAACACACAAACAATCATTTGCATCACTCGCTTTATCTCGCTCTCCACTTCTAACAGCAAATTCGCTCAATGCATATATAAAATCATTAATTATGGCCAGATTAGAAGACTGCGTCTACGGACCTCCTGATGAGAAATAGTATTAATTTGATCACTCCTTTGATTAGTTTATCTTGTTTTTTTTTGCGAATTACACAAATACAGACGCAGACACTCAACACACAGGCACGCTCACCCCTACAAACACACGCATGCAAACCCAGCCTCCTATGAGCATCTCCAAAAAGACTGTGCCAGCACATCTCGAGATTAACGAAGTCATCGCAGGCGCCTCGCTGTCGACGGGAACGTCGCCTACCACTGAAAGCACAACGCCGTTAAATCCTAGAATAAATCAAAAAAAATATAAGCAACCTACGGTGCTTACTGAGTTATCGTCGACATCATTTGAATACATATATACCGTTTGCGTGGTGTAATTTGATAGATGATACCCTGGAACTCTAAAGTAAATATTAATAGTCACAGAAGTGATGAATTGTGTTCAAGGCCACACCAACCACATCTATAAAGGACTTTAAACGCGGCGAGTTAACTACAGTATCTACAGCGTTAAGTACAGTGACATGTCTCGTGAACAGTTCCACCCGTTAAGATACAGTACCGAATCCTGATAAACCGTACCTTGTATGAACAGTACCTGCCGTGTGAACAGTGCTTTGCCCCGGTATGAACACTCCCTCCCGTTTTGCAACAGTCTACCCGCGCGAAGCGCGGGGGGCCTGGCTAGTGTATGTTATCCGTCTCCGTCGTCCATCCACCTCCGCTGCACATTCATCGATCGCTATAGCACCACCAGGCGACGATACACTCAGAGGCCCACCCATTTCAAACGTGGCCGTGGCCGTCCTTTTGTCTCTCGAATAACTGCTGGCTAAAATATCTGCTTGGTGCTTGCTTGCGTGAAATCCTTATCATCTAACTGCCAAATATAGCTGCGTGAAATCCTCATCTATGGTGAAGTTATTAGTGACTCGATCTTGAACACAATCACCACCCACGCAATCTGCTTTATTCGAAAAGGGACAAAGTACTTTATTCAAAAAGGGAGATATATAATCACCCTGTTCGCTTGAACTTATCTGCCAGAATCAACTAATCATTCAGCAATATTTTTCTCTAACAACAAATCAGCATCAGCATCAGCTATTCAGCAGTGCTTTTACAGCTAGACAAGGAGAATGTAGTTGGCAGGTGGAGTGAAAGCATCAGCGAACATAAACATGCTCTGGGACGCGCATCATCAAATCACCCCATGCATGCAAAAGCTTTATGCCATATTATTTTCTAAACCACATAACTCATTTTCATTTTTTTGCATCATATTATTGGTATTGATTTTATCTACAAAATAAGACCCATATTGACTATATTTTTATACTAAAAAAAAGTAGCACGTGGGCCCCACATTTAAAAAAATTGTCAAAACGTAGCATCAATGGATCTTATTTTGTTCGGCACATTATTTCCATCAATAATCTTCAAACGGTTAGTCAAACGAACTTGTTGTTTATGAGATATTGCATTTTGAAAGGATGAGAAAAACCACACCAAAGTGACGCGAGGGGAGAGAGAGGTGAGCACTCATGAGCACTAGTCACTCCCGTTGGCTTTGCCTACTGTAGCACTTTCGTTTGTTTTTGTCAATTAGTGTCTAATTATAGACTAATTAGGTTTAAAAGATTCGTCTCGTGATTTTCTACCAAAATGTGTAATTAATTTTTTTCGTCTACATTTAATGGTCCATATATGTGTCTAAACATTCGATGTGACGGGAAATCTTGAAAAGTTTTGAGAACTAAACATGGCCATAGAAGGCACTCATGTTTCTCTCACCTCTCCACACACGTGCCTTTCATCAAACAATAAAGCACCGTCATGCAAGCAAACTAGGTACTTTTTAGTTTTTGCATGATATTTCCTTACGGTAAGTTTTGATTAGCAAATGGTTTCCACCATTATGTTTGTCTCAATTAAATCTCCAAATTATGACCCATTTTGACTGTGTTTTGAAGCTTAAAAGAAATACCATTCTTGACAAGGTCCGCTTTCAGATTATGGTAGAAAACTTTTTTCTATATAAATTTCATGAAATGGCGGTGACAAATTCACGGTGGTGCCAAAATATGGTGAAAACCGTTTGCTAATCAAAGATTATCCTTAAGAAATACCATTGAAAAATTAAAATCAACTTTATTTGCATACCTGCAGGCTGCAGTGCTTTGTTCAGTGCCGAAAGTGACGTAGGGAAGAGGCGAGAGGAGAGTTTCGATGTACAGAAATGATGGGCCTTGCCTTTTTGTTAGGACGCAGCAGCTAGCTAGCTTTTCATGATGCACGGTTTCTACTCCATGCTAGAGAGCACCTCCATCCACGAAAGTATATAATTCTTATTTTTTTTAGAAGTCAACCTGTTTGAATTTTAACTAAATTTATATAAAAAGGTATTGACATTCAAAATGCAAAATAAATACCATTAGATTTCTTATAGAATATATTTTTATAATAAATTTATTTAGAGACATGAATGTTAATAATATTTACTATAAACTTAGTCAAACTTGAACTATATTGACCAACACGGATCCCATAATTGCATTCTTTTGTGGATAGATGGAGTATTTAGCAAATATTTATATTTGTCTTTTAGGAGTAGTTGTCATTATCCATTGGCCTGTGCTATCTTCATTTGAATTCTAAATTGGATCAATGAAAAAATCAAGTGGCGTAATACTACTCACTTAGTTTTTATTTTTTGAACTGTGGCGTATTCCAAGTAATAAGAAATGATTTGTATCATGATTACATAAAATAATTGAAAACTTGGTTCATTCGATTCCGTGTTTTCTCCTTGAGAATACATTTGTGCTACAGTGCATCACCTTTTTACAGTTTTGTTTGGGAGTGACTGAGTGAGTTTTGACAGCATTGTAAAGCAGCGTAAAAGCGAAGCCCAGAGACGTAAAGGAAAAGTTTTTCATAGTGTACAGGTTTGGTCGCCGAGAAAAAAAAATTATACCTGAATTTTGTTTTCAAACGGCTGTCACATTTATAGAATATCTACTGGCTGCTTCTCCTTTCACTCGTGTTGTTTCAAATGATTCGCAATCCAATTCAAAGGATTTCTCCGGGTCTTCCGTACCGACCTAATATGGAAAGCACAAGTGGAAAACAAATGCAAGATTGAAAGGACCTAATTGACCTAGAGGGAGGGTGAATAGGCCTTTTTGCAAAACCTGAAACTCAAAAACTCGAATTTGCGGAAGTTAAATACCTGACCGGAAGTTTCGGTGGTCTGGATCAGAAGTTCCGGTCAGGGGGACCAGAACTTCCGGTGCAGACCTTCATAACTTCTGGTGCCCTAAATGAGCTACGAAATCGAAGTGAATCGAGTTGGGATTTCAGATCCAAGTGATACCGCACCCTCCTAGAGGTTGTTGATGAATATGTTGAACTCCTCAAAGCTTGGCACCACACCAAACCGTAGATCGGGACCTCCCACCTAAGAAGTTGGGGTAGAGAGGAAGAACAACAAGAATACAAGAACAAAGGGTAGTCGATGCTACCGCCACAGCAAGACAAGCTATTTTTACCGAGGTTCAGCAATCCCCACTAAGGAGTTCCTACTTCCTCATTGTTGAGGTGACCACGAAGGTCCGATCACTAAGGTCTCCTCCCTCAAACAACTACGAAGGCTAGCTTGAGATTTCCACTAAGAATCAAAGGATGATTACAAACACTTCGGGGTGCCCTCACAAATGAATCAACACGGGCAACCACAAAGAACGCCTAGCCGGCTAGGGTTTCAAGAACCCAAGAGAAACAAACATAAATCAAGCTGGCAAGACGAGGGATACAAGTGCTCAAGTCGAAGATCGATGCTCCCGCTCTCAAATCTCACATCCCTAGCTCAAACAATCGAAGATTGAAGCTTGGAGGCAAAGGGGGAGAGAGAGTGGGTGAGTCACAGCTTGAAGAGAGTTGGGAGAGCAGAAATGAGTGTGCAAAGCTCGGGCAATGGTTAGAAATGGAGTGAGTGGCTTATATACTCGAGCTCAGATGAGCCACCAGAAGTTCTGGTGGAAGCCACCGGAACTTCCGGTCAAACGAGATCAGACCGTTGGGCTTGTCAGTCAACTCGGGTTCACCGGAACTTCTGGTGCCAGGACCGGAACTTTTGGTCTGTACCGGAACTTCCGGACGGAGCCCGAAACAATTCTCTCGAACGCGAGCGCGCGCGCAAACTGCACCAACTGAAACTTCTGGTGCCTGACCGGAACTTCCGGTGAGTACTGGAACTTCCGGACGGAGACCAGAATAAAATACTCGCACGCGGACACGCGCGGGCGCCAGCGACCGGAACTTTCGGTGCGGCACACCGGAACTTCCAGTGCACGTCTCTCCAGCCTACTAAGCTTCGACAAGAGCACTTTTTATCCCCATTTTGCCAACTAGATTTGTATCCCTCTTGATAGTGCGGCGTTGCCTATGACTCAAATCAAAATAAACGGTGTTGAAGCCCTTGAGTCGAAGCGCCTTTTGTCCATCAAAATTTAGGGTGCTATAATTCACCAAACATTCTTTTTCAATTCCATCAATGGACTAACACCTGTAGATTACACTTGATAAATATGTTAGTCCCTAACTTGATTGTCATTAATTATCCAAAACCCACACCGGGGACGAATGCACTTACAAACTCTCCCTTTTTGGTAATTGATGACAACCAACTTAGGCTTACAATAGATAGAAAGAATTGAAGCTTTTGAATTTCAAAATTCAAGTTGAGCTCCCCCTTAATGTATGCATAGGATTTGAAATTTCAAATCTTAATTCAAGTCAAGATTTCATACATTAAGAATAAGCTCTCCCTAAATTTGCAATCCGTGGGGTGCCTAAGTGTGTGTGAGACAATAAAATGGTGATGCATATGACAAGTTATATCACAAGAATAAATCAAAAGAACTTGAATGGTTATGCAAGAAAGAAAAGGACTTAAACTCAACATAACCATTCTCAAATAAACAACCACCATAAGCAACAACACAAAAGGCTAAACACGCTAAGATAAACATTAAGCATAAATGTTTTAGCCTACAATCAACCATCACACACACATAGTTCAAGTTTACCACATGGTTCACCACACGAGATTAATTTATTACATAATGAAATTTTTAACTACCCCTATTACATCAAGATAAAAGCCTAACACTCCCCCTTTGGCATCAAATGCCAAAAAGGGTAGGCTCCGAGAGGCTCCAAGGGGCAAAGGCAGCGAGGGATCTACTCGTCATCATCATCATCAGCAGCATAGTCCACCAGATTGCTCTTGCCAAGAGGGTCTGTTGAAGTGGACTGCCCAAACTAAGGGTCAAAAGCTATGGCACGAGAGGTAGAAAGCCGAGTAATATCATCTGCACCACTGAAAATGTCCTGATAAGCAAAGCCACCCTCGGTGCTAGCAGGAATACCACCGCCATAGGTGGGATCAAAGGCACTAGGCTGTTGAAAGCCCTGCTGCTGCTCAAACTGCTGAAAATCCTCCGTGTCATGCTGCTCTGCATCATCAAACTGCTGTCCAGAGAGGTTGTCATATTCCACATAAGGATCAACAAAGGAGCGAAGAGGAAAAGCTAGAGGAAGACCGGCCTTCTCCTCTAGACGCCGCATGGACTTGTCCTGCTTAGCCTAACAATAGCAGAAGTAAGACATGAACCTCTGAAGCGCATGGCGAGTGGCATCCATGGGACCACGACCACGACCACGCCCACGGCCATGCCCACGCCCACGCCCTCCAGAGGCTCCAGCTGAAGGATCCACAGGAGGGACATCATCCTCCTCCACTGCTGCAGGAGCATCCTCATCATCCTGTCCTGCACCACTATCACTAGCTTTAGTAGCCTTCCCTTTCCCTTTGCTTGATTAAACCTACAGTCGCCTGACATTCCAATCCAGATGCTTCATGTCACAAGGAAAGTCAAACCCGGTGACTTGCTCAATGATGTACATGAGGTAAGGGGCATAAGGGAAAGACTGAGTGGAAGTCAAAGACACCTCGTCAATGTGACGCCACAGAAGATCTGTCACACTGAACCTCTTGTCAAGTCTAAAGCAGACTAGGATCCTAGGAGCATGATTCTGAATGGAAGTGGAGTCGCCAATCTTAGGATCAATAGTAGCACGGAGCAAATTATTGAGCACATAAAAATAGGGCTTTAGACCAACTGTCTTCCCATTAGCCTGCTGCGGATCAACATACATACCGGCTTCAATAAAATCAGCCCTGCCAACACCATTGTGATAGTGATCATACAAGCTAAGAGCCTCACGGTCATGATGATCAAACCCAAGAAGCCTAGAGAACTGACGGTAGTCACAGTGGTAGTGAAGTCCGTTTGTCATCCAGTGAAGTACCTTGTGCTGTGGATCAATGTGAACTATCACCCAAAACTAGTAGATGATCTCAGTGTTCCAACTATGCTTGAAGGTCATGAGTGGCAAGATACGCCACTCCTCTAGCTTGGCAATCAAAGCATCAACCTCTGGATGATGGTGTCCCTACAGAGAGCTCAAAGTTGGTGCTTTATGGTTAATGATGGGTGTAGTCAGACCATGGATGACATCCTTCATGCAGACAGACTCATAGTAGTCCTTGTGGAATTAGGACCAAAAGCGATCATCCACAGCTTCAAACTTTGACCACATAAAGGGATTCTCCTCCCGCATACGCCTAATATCTAAGGATTGTACCTTGTAGTTGATGGACCTCCTTGGGACACAATGAGCAGGCTCACGAGGTCGATGAATGCGAGGAGCACGTTCTGGAAACCGCTAGAGAACGCGGTTCATAGTGGCAGCCCCAATGCGAATCGGAGAGTGGCGAACAACTCCTGGATCAATAGCACGGCCCTCCACATCAATCACACTAGGAGCCACTGCATCATGAACCCGATCATGGTGTAAGGGTGGAGGACATGGGATGGTAGAGCGATCTGGGTAGAACCGCAGACCTTCTTCACTGTCGTGTTGTTGCTGAGAAGACTGAGCATTGCTTAGACGACGAGCACGACTACCACGAGGACGATCCTCCTCGCCATCCCCCAAACTTTGAGGATGAGGACGAGCAGCACGGTTAGGATTGGCACGAACCATACTACAATACAAACAAGGCAAGGAAGGGCTCAGACAAGACATGTATGGAATGCGGCAAATGGACGGACAAGTGGAGCCATGGACACATGCTATCCACTGCCCACCGGAAGTTCCGGTGCACGGAGCTAGAAGTTCCGGTCCGAGGCAGTGCGCGACATGTGGTCGTGTCCCGACGAATCCATCCATGGAACTTGCGCAAAAGGCATCTAAACAACATGTATTGACAATAGAAAGCAAGCACGTGCGAGGAATCGACCCAAAACAAAGTACATTGGGAGATCGAGCGCGAAGTCCTGGTACCTCGTTCCTTGAAGAGAAGGGGTCGAATCCGCGCGTGCCGAGCCCTCCCGTCAGCCACCAACACCACCAAGAAGATCTCCAAGGCAAGGGCAAGCTCCCCCTCAAAGGGATTTGAAAAAGAATGGAGGAGGGAGATCGGCGGTGGGGAAGGTGAGGGCGCCGCCGCCGTCGGTTAGAGCAGGGTCGGGGTGAGAAGGAATGAAAAAAACCAATTTTAACCCCGCGGCCCGCATTTATACCATAGTCAAAATGACTGACCGGAAGTTCCGGTGAGGGTTACCAGAAGTTTCGGTCTGCCAGGTCAGATTAGATTTGCGCAGAGAATTGAACAGCCGGAAGTTCTGGTAGGGGCCAAAAACCAGCGAGAAGCATACTAAGAAGTGGTGAACCATATGATATACTCAAACCAACTCAAATATGTCTAGATTTCATGAAATCAATACATAACTATGGACACTTTGGAGCTATGAAAAATAGGTTTTGAAAGTTTCACACAACTTTTCACAAAGAGTTTTATCCAATTCTAAAGCATACAAGTGTGCACAAGATGTCAAGTCACGTTACGAGAATCAACGATATTGAGCTCACGCCTCAAAGCACAAAATCTTGACTCATCTAGAGGCTTTGTGAAGATATCGGCTAGCTGAAATTTGGTTCTCACATGTTGCACAATGATATCTCCTTTGCCTTGGTGGTCTCTCAAGAAGTGATGGCGAATGTCTATGTGCTTTGTTCTTGAGTGGTTTACAGGATTGTCAGCTAGCTTGATTGCTCCCTCATTGTCACATAAGAGAGGAATCTTACTTTGCTCACAACCAAAGTCTCTCAAGGTTTGCTTCATCCAAAGCAGTTGGGCACAGCAAGCGCCGACCGCCACATACTCGGCCTCAGCGGTGGATAAGGCAATAGAGTTTTGCTTCTTAGAACTCCATGACACCAAGGACCTACCAAGAAATTGGCATGTCCCGGATGTACTCTTTCGCTCTACCCTGCAACCGGCATAATCCGAATCGGAATAGCCAAGTAGAGTGAAAGTAGAGCCCTTAGGATACCACAAGCCAAGACTAGGAGTGAGCACAAGATATCGAAAAATTCTCTTAACAACCATGAGATGACATTCTTTCGGATTGGCTTGAAATCTTGCACATATGCACACGCTAAGCATAATATCGGGCCTAAATGCACAAAGGTAAAGCAAGGATCCAATCATGGAGCGATATACCTTTTGATCTATGGTCTTGCCGTCTCCATCAAGGTCGAGATGTCTGGTTGTAGGCATTGGGGTCTTAATGGGCTTGGCCTTGTCCATGTCAAACTTCTTTAGCATGTCGTTGGTGTACTTGGTTTGACTTATGAACGTGCCATCCTTGAGTTGCTTGATTTGCAACCCAAGAAAGTATGTCAACTCCCCCATCATGGACATCTCAAATCTTTTTGTCATGATCCTACTAAATTGCTCACAAAAATCTGCATTAGTACTACCAAATATAATGTCATCGACATATATTTGGTAAATAAATATATCATTATTGACTTTGCGAGTAAATAAAGTAGGATCGGCCTTCCCAATCTCAAACCCTTGTTTGAGTAGGAAGTCCTTGAGATAATCATACTAAGCTCTAGGGGCATGCTTAAGCCCATAGAGCGCTTTGTCAAGCTTGTAGACGTGGTCGGGATGATGTGAATCTTCAAAACCCGGTGGTTGCTCCACATACACGGTTTCAGAGAGGGGGCCGTTGAGGAATGCACTTTTCACATCCATTTGAAACAACTTGAAATCATGGTGAGCAGCAAAGACAAGTAATATGCGAATAGATTCAAGCCTAGCTACAGGTGCATAGGTCTCCCCAAAATCCAAACCTTCGATTTGAGTGAAACCTTTGGCTACCAACCGTGCCTTATTCCTTATGACCACACCATACTCATCTTCTTTGTTGCGGAAGACCCACTTGGTACCTATCACATTTTGATTGGGCCTTTCCACCAAGGACCAGACTTCATTCCTGGTGAAGTTGTTCAACTCTTCTTGCATGGCCATCACCCAATCCGGGTCCTTCAAAGCATCCTCCACCTTTTCTGGCAATTTGGAAGAGACAAAAGGGTAATGCTCATAAAAAGCTACTAAATGAGAGCATGTTGTTACCCCTCGTTGTATGTCTCCCAATATGCTATCAATGGGATGGTCCCGTTGAATGGATTGATGAACTCTTGGGTGAGGAATGATTGTTCTTGATTGGATTGGACCATCATCTTCATCTTCATTATCTTGATTGTCTTGATCACCACCTTGATTGTCTCCTTGAGCTTGTGGTGGATCATGCCTAGCTTGTTCTCTTGAGTCATGACCCCTTCTTGAGGTGGAAGCATCACCATGGGCATTGGTTGACCCATGATGCATGTTTGGATCATGAGGAATTTGCACATGCATATTATCTTCTTCATCTTCAATGGGTCTCACTTCACCGGTAGCAAGCTTCTTGATCACTTGATGAGATAGTTCTTCTTTACCTAAAATTTCAGCATTGACTTGCTCCTTTTGAGAGCCGTCGCTTTCATCAAAAGTCATGTCTACCGCTATTTCAATTTGACCGGTGGCCTCATTGAAAACACGATAGCTATGTTCGTTAGTAGCATAACCAAGTAAGAACCCTTCATCAACCTTTGGTGCAAACTTAGAGCTTTTGGATTTCTTATTAAGTATGAAACACTTGCATCCAAAAACTCTAAAGTAATCCACCTTAGGCTTTTTACCGGTTAGAAGCTCGTAGGCGGTCTTATTCCTTATCTTGTGGAGGTACAAGTGGTTGATGGCATGACATGTCGTGTTAACCGCTTTCGCCCAATAATCTTTCTCCAAAATCTTGTACTCATCCAACATTGCTCTTGCGGCTTTAATGAGCGTTCGGTTCTTCCTCTCCATAACACCATTTTGTTGTGGAGTGTATGGAACCGAAAACTCATGCTTGATGCCTTCTTCATCAAGGAATGCTTCAATGTTGGTGTTCCTAAACTCCATCCTGTTGTCACTTCTCACTTTCTTGATCTTCACTTCAAACTCATTTTGAGCTCTCCTTGCAAACTTCTTGAAGACCCCTTAGGTTTCGCTTTTATCTTTTAAAAAGAACACCCAAGTGAAGCGAGAAAAATCGTCAACAATTACAAAACCATATTTGTTACCTCCAATGCTTATATAAGCATTGGGTCCGAATAGGTCCATGTGAAGTAACTCAAGTGGCCTTGTTGTAGTGACGATGTTCTTAGCGGGATGTTTGGCTCCAACTTGCTTACCCGTTTGACATGCACTGCAAATTCTATCTTTCTCAAAAGAAACATTTGTTAGTCCAAGGATGTGTTCGCCTCTTTGAAGATCAGCCAAGTTCCTCATGCCAACATGCGCTAGTCGGTGATGCCATAACCAGCCCATGCTAGATTTTGCCACTAAACAAGTCTCGGACCTCACTCTACTAGATGAGAAATCAACTAGGTAGAGCTTGCCCTTTAATTGACCCGTAAAAGCAATAGAGGAATCCTATCTTCTAGAGACTTCCACACCCTTATTCGTAAAGAGACAATTGTAACCCTTCTCACAAAGTTGTGAGACGGACAACAAATTGTATCCCAACGAATACACAAGTAATACATTGGAAATAGAATTATCATTTAAGATAGCAATTTTACCCAAACCGAGAATGTCCCCCTTACTATTGTCACCAAAGACAATCCTTTCACTTGTGATTTGATTTGGTTGAAAGGAGGTGAACATGTTCTTCTCTCTGGTCATATGATTGGTGCATCCACTATCAAGCACCCAACTTGGCCCATCGGAGGAATATTCCTACAAAACAAGATTAAGCTTTTGGTTTAGGTCCCGAGATGGAACCTAGGGGGTTAGAAACATAAGACTTGGGCACCCAAACACTCCTCAAGATTTGTCTCTTCTTGAGGGCGCCCACATACTTCACAACAATCTTGCCATCCTTGTCCCAACAACACATATAATCACAAATGTGATTGCGTGAAATAGGCACTTGTTGCTTGGACACCTCCACTTGCTTCTTCTTGTTGTTCTTGTTGTTGACAAGTGGAGCTGTAGGTGTGACAACATTGTTCACCTTGTTGATAAGGTCAACAAGCGGCACACTCTTGTTGAACTTCACACAAGCCACCCCATTAATCATTTTTCTTCCATTGGCTTTGTCATCATACCTATTGTAACCAATGCCATCCTTAATCATGGGGTGCCTTGATGCCTTGAACACATTTGCCAGTTGCTTATCCTTGCACTTGCAACCATTTTTGACAATTGTGTTCAACCTTTGGATCTCCTTATCCTTCTTGGCTAGCTCATCAAGGTTAGTAGCACAAGCATGTATATCAATATTAGAGCATCTTTCGCAACCTTTATTAGTTGTAGCTTTGGCATCCTTGGAAACGGTAGAAGTGCTAGTCTAAAGTTTGTCATAGTTTAGTTCAAGCTCATGATATTTATTTGTCAAGCTTATAAGGCTTTCTTGAGCCAAACTATGATCATTCTTTAGACTTGCCAAAGAGTCATTGAGTGAAGAATGTTCCTTAGCCAAGTGCTCATTAGCATCCTTGGCTAAAGACAATTCTACACTCAACTTCTCAACCTTCTCCTTTTCCTTAGAGAGACATGCCTCAAGTCCTTGGGTTTTCTCCCTTTCCTCTAGGAGCAATTCCCCTTGCGACTCAATGCATAACTCAAGCTTATCTTTGGCATATATTAGCTTCAAGATTTTAGTTGTAGCAGCGTTACCATATCTTTTGATGAGATTATAAGCATAGTTTTCATCATTTTCATCATCACTATCACATGCACTAGTGGTATGTGTAGGAGGATCAAGTTGTACCTTATCTCCTAATGCCATAAGGCAAGAAGGAGCATCATCATCGTCATCGGAGAGGTTGGCAAAAAGTCTAGGTGATGAAGAAGTGTTGGTGAAGAGAGATGTTGATGAAGCATTATCGATGAGGACCATTGTTGAGGAAGAAGTTTCTTGTATAGCAATTGCGGCCACACTCTTCTTCTCATTTTCATTTTCATTTTCATTTTCATTGTCATCATCACTATCACTATCCGATTGCCATTCTTGACCTAGATGTGCTTCACCTCTCTTCTTGTCCTTGTAATTCTTGTCACCTTGCTTGCTATATCTTGACTTCTTCCCCTTGTTAGGACAATCGGCCGCAAGATGGCCGGTGTCACCACACTCATAGCAAAACCTCTTCTTGTATGGCTTGTTTCCTCCATATCTCATCATCTTTTCTTTCTTCATTCTCAAGTACTTCGTATAATTTTTCACTAGCAAGGCTTGCTCTTCATCAAGGTCATTATCATCATTGTTATGCCTATGCTCACAACACCCTTTGTGGCAATGACTTAACTCATTTCCATGTGATGCCGTGAGGGCAATACTCTTCTTTAGCACACTTGCTTCCTTGGCTTCATCATCAAGTACCTCATGATGCATCAACTTAGCTAGCATCTCTTGTGGTGTCATTGTGGTGTAGTTGTCTCTCTCCATTATGACAGACGCAAGCATGTTGTTCTTTTGTCTATACACTCTACATATCTTCCTTGTGGCGGAGTTGTCATCCCATCTTGTGTCTCCAAGTGCTCTAATTTTGTTGATCAAGGTCATGAACCTATCAAACATTGCTTGAGTAGTTTCTCCTTCAATCATGGTAAAGTTCTCAATCTTTCCTTGCAAGAGCTCAATGTTTCCAATTATTACACTCTTGTCTCCTTCAAATGATACTTTCAAAGTGTCCCAAATTTGCTTTGCGCTGACCGTTCCATTAACCTTGTTGTTGTCTTCCGGAGTGAGGCATTGCAAAATCAAGGTAGCCGTCGTTGCATTGAGGTGAAAGTCTCTTTCATCTTCGGGTGACCAATCATTAGGATCTTGAGGTGGATTGACACCAACATCCACTACTTCCCAACATCTTGCGGCTATAAGATGCAACTTCATCCTATGAGCCCAATCGATGTACCTTGTACCATCAAATGGAGGTGGCTTTCTGGGATTGATCATGGGCAAGGTAGGATTGTTGTTCTTGCTTGATCCACCATAATCAAAACTGGTTCTATTGTAGCTCTTCGGTGTCTTGCTTGCATCACCACCATCACTTGATGATTCTTGACTTTTCTTGTCTAGAAGTTGTTGCATCTTGTCTAGTTGTTCTTGCATCTTGGTCAATTGCTCTTGTTGTTGCAGCTGCAGGGATGCGGTGATTTGAGCTGCGATTTGATCAACAATTTGCTTTTGTGCTTTCGGATCCATCTTGGCCAATGTTACTCCTCACGCGGTGAAGCGTTTATCCGAGGAACCTTGCTTTGATACCAATTGAAAGGACCTAATTGGCCTAGGGGGTGAATAGGCCTTTTTGCAAAGCCTAAAACTCACAAACTCGAATTTGCGGAAGTTAAATACATGACCGGAAGTTCCGATGGTCTGGATCGGAAGTTCCGGTCAGGGGGACCAGAACTTCCGGTGCAGACATTCAGAACTTCTGGTGCCCTAAATGAGCTATGAAATCAAAGTGAATCGAGTTGGGATTTCATATCCAAGTGATATCGCACCCTCCTAGAGGTTGTTGATGAATATGTTGAACTCCTCAAAGCTTGGCACCACACCAAACCATAGATCGGGACCTCCCACCTAAGAAGTTAGGGTAGAGAGGAAGAACAACAAGAACACAAGAACAAAGGGTAGTCGATGCTACCGCCATAGCAAGACAAGCTATTTTTACTGAGGTTCGGCAATCCCCATTAAGGAGTTCCTACTTCCTCGTTGTTGAGGTGACCATGAAGGTCCGACCACTAAGGTCTCCTTCCTCAAGCAGCCACGAAGGCTAGCTTGAGATTTCCACTAAGAATCAAAGGGTGATTACAAACACTTCAGGGTGCCCTCACAAATGAATCAACATGGGTAACCACGAAGAACGCCTAGCCGGCTAGGGTTCCAAGAACCCAAGAGAAACAAACACAAATCAAGCCGGCAAGACGAGGAATCCAAGTGCTCAAGTCAAAGATCGATGCTCCCGCTCTCAAATCTCACGTCCCTAGCTCAAACAATCGAAGATTGAAGCTTGGAGGCAAAGGGGGAGAGAGAGTGGGTGAGTCACAGCTTGAAGAGAGTTGGGAGAGCAGAAATGAGTGTGCAAAGCTCGGGCAACGGTTAGAAATGAAGTGAGTGGCTTATATACTCGAGCTCGGATGAGCCACCGGAAGTTCTGGTGGAAGCCATCGGAACTTCCGATCAAATGAGATCAGACCGTTGGGCTTGTCAGTCAACTCGGGTTTACCGGAACTTCCGGTGCCAGGACTAGAACTCCGGTGCCAGGACCGGAACTTTTGGTCCGTACCGGAACTTCCAGACGGATCCCGGAACAATTCTCTCGAACGCGAGCGCGCGCGCAAACTGCACCAACCGGAACTTCCGGTGCCTAACCGGAACTTCCGGTGAGTACCGGAACTTTCAAACGGAGACCGGAACAAAATACTCGCACGCGGACGCACGTGGGCGCCAGTGACCGGAACTTCCGGTGCACGTCTCTCCAGCCTACTAAGCTTCGACAAGAGCACTTTTTATCCCCATTTTGCCAACTAGATTTGTATCCCTCTTGATAGTGCGGCGTTGCCTACGACTCAAATCAAAATAAACGGTGTTGAAGCCCTTGAGTCGAAGCGCCTTTTGTCCATCAAAATTTTGGGTGCTATAATTCACCAAATATTCTTTTTCAATTCCATCAATGGATTAACACCTTAGATTACACTTGATAAATATGTTAGTCCCTAACTTGATTGTCATTAATTATCCAAAACCCACACCGGGGGCGAATGCACTTACAAAGATCTTCGCCTGGATTCTAGTACAAGACAAAATTCTCACAACACAGAACCTACAAAAGAGAGGATGGCCACATCAAGATCACTGTGTTCTTTGCGATGGGCCCTTAGAAACTGCCCTACATCTATGTTTGTGCTGCCCATTTGCAAAGGCGGTTTGGGACCAAATACTCTCTTGGGAAAACTTCACTGAGCTGCAGTCACAACCCCAGAGTGACCCTATCCATATCAGAGCTTGGTGGGAAGAGTTGGCAAGGAAAGTCCCAATTGCTGAACGCATACGGCTGAATGGGGTAGTGATTTACACATTTTGGAATGTTTGGAAAGAAAGAAATAGAAGAATCTTTAATAACGCTACAGAGACGGTGCCACAAGTGGCTACAAGAATCAAGGAAGACATAGAGCAGATAAAGAGAGCTTTCGTTTTCGCTTAGCTGTTTTTTACCCTACCAGAGGCTTTTGTCGGTATTTTTCTACTCCAAGGGTCCTTAAAACCCCTTCGGAGTGTCATCTTGCTTGTATATAAACTCTCTTTCTCTATCTTAATTGAAAGACAGAGCTCCTGTCATTGCGTTAAAAAAAATCTCTACTGGCGCCAACAGGGACCAGTTCATCCTGCTGAAAATTGGAGGAGACCTGGCGACGAATTTCATGCGCCAACAAAAAGCCATGTCACGAATCAAACTAGGCAAATCATGCAACGTGCTTACGAACGCCAACAGCCAGCTTGTGGACCATCCCCACCGAATCAAACCAGGCACGGGTTTGGAGTGTCCTTGTTTGCCAAATAGAGTCATTGTAATCTGACCATCTATGGCGCCACGTGTCAATCATAGGTGTGGGTAGCCGTCATCCCCTATGGAGGGGCTATCCTCCATTGGGAAATTCCACATTGATAAAGGAAATCCATCAGGCAAGGGAGTTAGCGTTTGGCGGACGGCAAAGGCTGTGGCGTCCGTGCCGTGGATGTGATGGCCGCGGCGACGTGGCGGGCATCCGGTGGGTAGCTGAGCAGATAAGCTTCGAGAAGGGGGTCGGGTTGCTGGCCGCGGCCCGCGGTCCGCGTGGCGGTGGCATCCGATTGGCCATGTCGGTTTAGGATCACAGCATAAAGCCGTCTTTGGCCGGATGTGCAACAAAGGAACTACGGACCACAGCATGAAGTCGTCTTTGGTGGCATCTGAGTTGGCCATGCATGCCCACCACCTTCACGTTGTCGTGTTCAGGCCCGGCTCTAAAGATTTCACCCTTTTGGTGTTTTTTTTTGCCACTTCTAACATGAGAAATCACATACTAATACTAGTCCACATGCGTCCCGTTGGAGCAATCAGACGCATGGATCTCTGTTGTCCAAATGGGCCACTATTGACTTTCATCAGTTACTACAGCAGTGTGAAAACTCAAAACCTTACAGAATATATGAAGTTAAAAAAAGGAATCTGACTCTACACAGGAGTTCTATGCTCTGCTATTATTTGTAAATATGATATTGTAGTTATCTACCTTGTAGTCAACAGTAAACTAATATTCAAGTACATATTGTAATTATATTGGTATTATGATACTTACTTATGTCTAATGTATCTCGTAAGATGGAAATAAAACCAACCGAATATTTATATACTTGAGTAAACTCGAACATTTAGTTAAAATGACCTTTGCACATATGTCATTTGTATATTGCCCATTTTTAGGTTCATGTGGAGCCTCAGACTTTTCCAATAAGAGATCTCACAATATGTGAAGTGCTAGATTCATGTAGTACATAGACAATAATAGATGACACGATTTCATAAATCTTAGAGCCATGAGGCAATTGGATGTGGAGCAGAAGTGTGACATAATTACATTGAATCAACAAGGTATCGAACAATTGGAGAATCAATAAAAAAAAACAGCTGTAGCAAGACTTATAATTTATGAAATTGTTTTGTAGAGAAATACATACATAAGAAACACATGGTTCGAAAAAAGTATGCATTAGCATATATAGCCATAAGGAGATCTGTAAAGAGAATGCCATCTGTCACTTGAAATGCCTGTGCAAGCCAAAAATTGAAACACTCAGGTCACAGTTCCATTGCATTGTGAAGCAATGGTGCAGTGGTAAGGTGCGGTTCGACAACAGCAGCTCAGACTTTAGGTTAGTGTAGAATTTGGTGTTTGTACAGTGACGTTGTGCGAAACTAATTCAATGGCACAGTTCACACCTATTTGAGGCAACTTAATTTCAGGCCTCTCGAATTTGCTCTTTGAGACAATATAATGTTTTGTTCATTAACAAAGAAGAGGGGATGGTTCACATAATGTTTTATAATAAAAGTACAGTTTTATTTGCTTATAACAGCCTGTCTAGCACATGAATTTTGTAAAGTTGCTTGATCTCTAGAACTGAACCCATCAAAGTATAGTAATTGATAGCTAGCAAGAACATATATAGGGGATAAGTGCACTCATGTAAATGGACCCTGTTCAATTTCCTTGCTCAATGTATTTTCAGTAAACACATGTGGTTAGAATTAACTATTCAACAGTGAGGGGAGGGATTTCTGCAATGATATGTAATGCAGACATAGCCCTTCTCACAAGCTTGCTGTAAAAAAAGTTCGAGAAAGAAAGATGCGCATAGAATCTCTATGGGTAAAATTGGACATGGTTACAAATGAGATAAGGTGTAGTTTTGTAAAAACTAATGACGTAGTAGTTTCTCCTATGCAGAACTTGAGTCAGTTTAAAGCTTTCGCACAAAGACTTGAAATATGATGATTTTAAGGAAAAGGCATTAGTTGAATTATTATTGGTTACTTAGTTTACCAAATTATGTGATCTTCCAAACATAAATCGGTGATTCTGTTGAGATAAACTACTGACTGAGTCTAGTGTCATCTAAACCACATATCATAGTTGCATCATTTCATTTCAGAACATACTAACAAGAGAATGGAAATTTCACTTGCTGTGTGAGGCTATGCACCTCATTTGGTTGGATAAGATCTGCAAAGTCGAGGTCCAGCACCACATGAGAAAATTAATAATATGGCATCCCTAATACTATTTGTACTTCAATAGGTTTTCTAGTGCTCTTTTCTTTGAACTAACACTTAGTTAAACAAAGAAACTTGTAAAGCTTCAAAGGGTTGTTATATTAATCATAATAGTTCAAGATAGTTTGTTAAGTGGAATTAGCAAGCTATCAGCAAGTTAAACAATCCAACAATGTTACTGATCCTCTTGGTGGAAAAAATATTTGGGACTCAACTTGAATAACATTTGACAGTAATAACTTCACCTAGAGATATCAAGCTTGCATGTGGCTTTTCTTGACATGCATTATCCTTGTGCATTGGATGCTTGCAAAGCCGTTTGTCAGGTTTGTATCGCCCCCTTTTGCTTGCAAAAATGAAACCAAAGTATAGGGACTAATCACTCGTCATTCCATGGTGAGCTCTGTCATTGCAACAAGCTTATGCTCCTTCACCAGCACCTTCTTCAGCTAAAACATAGAACTATAGAAGGCATAGGGAAGTTGGGGAAGGGGTTTGGTACCGAGCTGCTGCCGATGCCGCCAATGCGTCAAAGCGACCTTCTTTGCATCTCTGATTTGGTTGAGAGTTTGAGAAGTTGCTTCTGCGTTCATGCTGGCTGCCAGGCCTACGTTGAAATTAGATGGGGAAAAAAATCTAGATATAGTTTTGCACTCTACAAGCAGCGATGCTGGAGATCCTCACTGGATTTTCTCCATCCTGTAGGTATCTTCAGCTCCACTGGCTACCTTTCTTCTTCTCTCTGCTATCATCTCGGTGTATGCCTGAGAGAAGCCACCGTGGGATCAGTTCTATCATTCTTTGAACTACATTTCTAACACAGCACTCTAGAAGCAATGTTTAGAACAGGGTTAGGCCAAAGGCATGGTCCATATCAAAATAGTTTGACAATTACATGTTAAAACCTCTATGTCAGTCTATGTTCTGCTGATTAAACAAGGGACAATAGTTACAGTTACTACTTTCTGATATTTGAGTTGCTTTTCTATAAGGTTGGCTAGGTTTTTGCATAAAATTGTCTGCCTTCGCTGGGCGCTATAATCAGGTAGTCTTTTACACATAAACATCCAGTTAGTTAAAAGAGGAGCAAGTTAGAGGACTCAAACTCTCCAAGACTTGCAAGCAGTGGCTTTCTGCTTCTTGTATTAATGAGTGATGCACTTTTGCACAATTGTATAACCCCCAATCTTATTTTTATACTTGTGGGATGACAACAAACATGAAGCCTCTTCGGTAGTCGGGTTGTACAAGATGATGTGTCAGCGGAAATAAAGTGCTAGTGCAAGTATTTATTGTATAAGTCTAAAAATAGATACTAAAACATAATCCGACCAGGGAGATAACCACTGACATTGTTTACTTGGGTACAAGGTCAGAGCAATTTTCAAATGAAAAAACTAAACAGAACATATTATGACAAATATCAACTCGTTTTTTATTCATCTTCAAGTGCTTCCAAAAGTATTCAATTACAGAAAACTTATAACAATGCTATATGTCACCTTGGCATGTGAAAATTGCAAGTTCACGTGTTGTGAAATATGAGTTTACTTGTACATGAGCATCCTGCTCCTTTACATGACAATTATTTTGATGCAAGAGCCTTCCTCCACCAGGTAGACGTACAAAAGGAATGCTACTAACATTTCATACTCCATCAATAGGCAATTATATCCTGCCAGTCCATCTCCACAATGTGACCTGCAAAATTTTCACAGGATTCAGCGAATGGTACTGTGGAACTAAAGAAAATCAGGAACCAAAAAATAAAACTAAAAAAAGAAAGAAAACAATATATACCTTGTGCCCATTTTATCGAACACATTGATTGCATCATCGATGGAAGCGTCAACGCCGGCACTGAGTTCGATGGCCGGCGGCAATCGGGAGGACACGGGAGCAGCAAGGGGCATGGAGGCTGCAGATGCCCTCGTTCTTGGCCCCCGGCCCTTTCCGCGTGGGTGCAGGCACGGGCTACGCTAGGTCGTGGCTGGGTCGGGCTCTGCCTGGGCCCTCTCCTTGGACCTCCGGCGGCGCAGCCAGGCCAAGCCGTCATCGAGCTACGGGTTGGAGCAGGGGCGGCCGCGGCGCAACGCCCGGGGGAGGAGGTTGGAGGAAGATGGCGAGCAGCCTCGCCTACACCACGAGCTTCGGTCGCACCGTCGCTCAAGACCAGCCAGCTCTCCGGGGCCGGATGCGGCCGGCGGTGAGGTGCAGCTTGCGATGTGCAGGCAAGGGCGAGGGAGCGGGCAGAGAAATTGTTTGGCCCACGAAGGTTCGCGATGGATCGTCCGATGTTTAATCGGGTGCGAGACCCGAACCGATCCGTATCGGACCGACCAGATCATATGGTCGCTCGATCCAACGGCTATCGACTTAATGGGCGACGTAGCCCTATCCGTTAGCCCGCTTTTAGGGCAGGAACTCGTAAATGGGAGCATGCATAAAGTTCACAAAACACAATGTTTATACAATAGAAAAATAAAAATAACTATTATGGGCAACATGCTTAGACCTAAAATTGCTGCTATCTTGCCGTTTTCTTTTTTATTTGTTTTCTCATCACCCGACAAATGCTTCTTATACAACATGCTTATATCTAAAATCGTGACGAAAAGTAAATAATAGATTAGAATTTTAGCAATTAGATCCTTATAACATAGTTACTACTGGTATAAGTAGATGAGAAATTAGAAATAGATAGATCATAGATTCATAATTCAAATCGTGGTCAAATGTAAACGTATTTAGGTATACTTTTATTTTTGAACATGTATTTAGGTATACTTGTATGCAGCAATTTACGGAGAGTTCAAGAAGTTGCCGTGCCGCTCGGTATGATCGATTGCTTCGCTAGTCCCGGCTCCTTTTCCAATGGGCATATATTGTAATTAATATCTCCCTAGCTAATTCTTATGGTACGTAATTTACAGGTGGTTTCGAATGATAACTACAAAAACATGGAGCATAGGCCACAGGGTGGTCGTCAAGTCCATACAAGAGCCAGGGTCTCCATTGTCCTCTTCTTCGATCCTAGCAAGCGGCCCTGTTGGCTAAAAAGTTCAGGTCGGATGACACAATTTACACAATCATCAGAAAAATTTCAGACAAGACAAAATTACGTACAAAGCTGTATTCATTTCATTTCTTGTACCATACATGTCAGAGGGGGTATTTATAGGGCCCTAGTCTTCGTATTTTACATAAAATGACTATTTTACCCCTGACCTAAATGCTTACAACCCTTCATATGTGTAAGGGCGAAGTAGTCATTTCTTCCTGATTCAGTCTTCTTTTTTACGTTTGATCTTCTTTCCTTCAATGAACTTGTTCTTTTCAGATCATTTCTTGCTTTCCGTCTACTTCTCTGTCCAGCGAAGTTGATTTCTTGACGACGAAGTTCAATAGTCGAAGTCGAGTTCTTGACGACGAAGTCGATAGTCGAAGTTGAATTCTTGACGACGAAGTCAATAGGCGAAGTTGAATTCTTGACGACGAAGTTGATAAGTGAAGTCGAATTCTTGACGACGAAGTTGATAAGCGAAGTCGAATTCTTGACGACGAAGTCGAATTCTTAACGACGAAGTCGGTAGGCGAAGTTGAATTCTTGACGACGAAGTTGAAATACATCTTTCTCTATACTTTTCCCTGTAAGTGAATTTTATTAGGATACTTTTATATTTTTCATACTACAAAGTTTGGGCATGAGTTTTTTGGACGAAGTTAATTCCCCCAACAGTAGCCCCTCGCGAATGAAGGCCTACTCCAAAGGTCTGAAATTCGTGAATTTTGAATTTTTAAAGCGAAGTCACAAAAAACACCGTCCCGAACTTTGGAGTTGGCCGTTTATGACCATTATGCTATAAACAGTATTTTTTAATGGTTATTTTCCGAAGCCGCCTATATATACAATGGTGTGTTCCCCTCTTTTAGGTATGTGATCGAAGACGGGGAGGTGCTGTTGATTTTTTTAGTTGCCGCGAAGTCGATTTTCTCTGAAGCCACTTTATTCCTTCGTTTTTTTGTTGCAAAGGTAATTTTTCTGAGGTTGATGTTTTTTTAGTTTTTGTTATGTTTTGTACTTTTGTATGCTTATTTTTATTTATATGTGCTTATTTTTATTTATATGTTTTTATATTTTTGTATTTAGATGTCAGACAGAGAGAAGAATGCTTCTAAAAATTCGCCAGTTGAATCTGAGCAATCTATTTCTGTTGAGGATTTATCTAATTTTTCTGCATCGGAGTCAAAACTTGTTGGTGATGATACGAAGTCTCTGAACTTTGACAAATCCTTATTTGATGAGTCTAAATTGTAGTGGATAGTTAAAAATAGAATGCTTGAAAAAGTTGATGTTAGGTTACCTCCGCAAAATGAGACAGTTCCTAGGACAGAACCTGATGAATGTGTTGTGTTTCGTGATCATTTTACGGCTGGTCTTCGTATGCCATGCCAAGATTTTGTTGAAAAATTTCTGAAAGCTTATAACATTGAGATGCATCGTTTGACTCCAAATGGTATGACAAAAATCGCTCTTTTTATTTAGGCAGTGAAATCTCAGAGAGAAAATCTGGATATTGGAGCTTTTTGTTCTATTCATGAGATGCATACTCAATTTCGGAGTAAAATGGTTGATGGAAAAAGTATCATCAAATATTTTGGATGTTGTAGTTTTAAGCAAGCTCGCGGTGCTAAACAGATAGCTCCTACTTCAAAAAATAAGTGGGTTGAAAATTGGTATCGCTATTGGTTTTACCATAAAGTTTCTTTGGTCGAGGAGAAGAATCAAACTAACAAAGTTGTTAAAAGATATCCTTTGGCTGCAAGGATGCACAAGAACAGTTTTGACTGTAAACCTGAATTCCAAAGTTCGAGAAGTTCTAAATCTTGTGAGAAGTTGGCTGTAAGGATGCACAAGAACAGTTTTAACTGTAAACCTAAATTCCAAAGTTCGAGAAGTTCTAAATCTTGTGAGAAGTTTTATAAGCTTGCTGCAAGTATGCAAAGTGCCCGAGACTTTTGCGAAGAGTATATTGCTGCTCGGATTTGGCCTTTGAAGAAAGGTTGGGACTTTGTTCGATTTCATGAAAAGGTAGTCAGAGAAAAAACTTATATCTTTCTAGATAATGAAATTTTGCATCCAAAGAAGTATACCGAAGACAAGGAATTTGTTTCTGCTGTTGAAATTAAAGTTGTTGAGATTCTTGAGAAATTTTTAAAGAAAAAGAAAGAGCTGATGGATAAAATCCTTGGCTCAGATTATAAGAGATTGAATAGAGTTTTTGATATTGCTCAGATAGAATATGGTGAAAGGTCAGCTCCGGCTTATGCTAGAAGTGCGAAGCCTAGTATTGAAAATGTTACTAGAAAAAAGAGAGGTGGGGCTCCGCTTACTGAAAGAGCTTCAAAGAAGAAAGCGAAGATTGCTGGTTTTTTTATTCTGATTTGTTAGAAAATTTTGTTGATGAAGCTTTGAAGCAAATGTCTTGTGATGATGAGGTGAGAATGTTTAGTTTAGTTTTTGATTCTAGTGGTTTGACTCCTCATATGTTGACTCCACTTGATGACTATTTTCAGAATTTGATGGCCTATATTTCCCATGGTGGTGTTGCTGAAGCTATCCTGACTTCGTCACAACAAAATGTTGGCGAAGATATTCTTTCTGATCCAGTTAATCCGGTTTCTTCTTCGGTGACTGTGGCCGCCACTGTTGTTGGGTCACAAGAAGAAGGTGAGGTGTTGGCTACGCAGGAGACTACTGGGTCATCCTGTCAAAGATTTTCTGTTGAAACTCCTCGGGATGATCCAGGAAAATTTGGTGATGAGACAGAAGCTGTGATTTGGTCTGGAGGTGCTAACTTAGGTTGTGAAGTTTCAGAGAATATTTTGCGAGTAGAGCAAGATGCTACAGTTGGTAGTGAAAAGGGTGCTTCTGAAGTTGTTGTGCCTGGTGCGAAGACACAAAAAATTAAGGGTACTATGACTCTTGCCCTTGATTTTGATGAATCTGATGATGAAGTTCATGACGAGGAGGCTGAACATGACTGTGTTTCTCGTCTTTCCGAGTCTACTATCAATGTGAATACTGGTGAGAATGTGTCTTTTCAGCTAGAAAAGGGTGTTTCTATAGGTGATTTTTTTACTTCACGTATTTTTGTTTTGTTTTTGTCTTCTTTTAATTTTTGTTTTTGTCTTCGCAGAGAAATTTTTGTCTGATTCTTCTTCTCAGAGGGAGACGACTGTTGATATTGGAAAGATGAAAGATGTTGCCCAGGAACCTGCGACTCTAGCTGAAGTTTTGGAAACTGTTCCTGATGGTGTAAATCTTGAAGCTTATAAACGTTGTATGGGAATACTGGCAGGCTCAAGGTGTGAACTTAGATACTTTAAAATTTGTTAGGATTAGTTTAGACAAACTTCGTATTATGCCGAAGAAATCAGAATTAAAGTTGTCAAAGTGCATTGATGATGCCTTCGCAGTTCCTAATGCGAAAGCCGAACTTGTTGGAAAATCTTTGCTTGAGTTGGCAGATGCCAGTGTTTCCATGATTTACAAGATTCGATCATTTTGAATGGAAAAAAGTCTAATTGACCCTCTCAACTATTGGGGGTAGTCTAGTTTACCCCCTCAACTATAAAACGGTCTAATTTACCCCCCTGAACATTGCAAAACCGGCCAAATCACCCTCTCGAGCGGTTTTGGACGGTGGTTTTGCTACAGTAACAATGGTTTACTACAGTAACAGTGGTTTTGCCCTTTTCTTTTTTATTTATTTCGTCTGAATCTTTGAAAAAACATAGTAAATCACAAAAAAAATCATAAAATAGAAAATCCAATTTTATTGGACTCCACATGAGTATATCTACACAATAAATATATAATATAGTATGCTTTAGTACAAAGTTTTTGTTGTATGAATTATTCAAATTAATTACAGAAAAAAATAGATCAAAATTTACAGTAAAAACTTTGTACTAAAGCATACTATATTATATATTCACTGTGTAGATCTACTCATGTGAAGTCCAACAAAATTGAATTTTTTATTTTATGATTTTCTTGTGATTTACTATGATTTTTCAAAGATTCAGACGATATAAATAAAAAGAAAAGGACAAAACCATTGTTACTGTAGCAAAACCGTTGTTACTGTAGCAAAACCACCGTTCAAAACCGTTCGAGGGGTGATTTGGCCGGTTTGCAAAGTTCAGGGGGTAAATTAGACCGTTTCATAGTTGAGGGGGTAAACTAGACCACCCCCAATAGTTGGGGGTCAATTAGACTTTTTCCTTTTGAATGTTATCTTTATTGTGTAAATTTTATTTAGATTTGTTATTTCGATTTGTAATATATTTTTGACTTCGTATGTAGAATGCACTTTTGCAAAGGTGTTTGCGTAAATCGATTGAGGATGATGCAAAAAATACAGCACTTCGTGAAAAAGTTTGGTTGAAAAGATTAATTCTTTGAAATCTCAACTTGCTGCTAAGGGAAAGAGATGATAGAAACAGTTGAAGCTCTTTATAATATGGAGTCTAGATGTATTTCTGTCGGAGCTAAACTTGAAACGAAGATTGAAGATTACGATAATTTGAAGAAAGATCTTGAGAAAGTTTTGAAAGAAAAGAATTATCTTAAGAAAAAATCTCTTGAAAAAGATCAGAATTTTTATAATAAGTGCAATCGCTTGTGGGAACTTTGCAAAAATTGCTATGATAAATTTGGTGTGAAGCCAGAAGATCCTTGTTGGGAGCTTAGAGAATTCGATCCGTTCTTTGCTTGGCTTTGCCGCCAATATGAAGATCTGCCCACTGTTTACAGACTTCTGCTGATTTGAGTTGCATGTATTCAAGTCGTGCAATTTTTCATTTGATGAAGGAGGCTAATGATCCTTTGTATGAGAAACTGTATGATCAAAGTTTCAGGTTTCCGTCAGTGGAATCTCTTAACCAAGTTTCTTCTCGTACTCAAATGCTTTGCAAGAAGTATTTTCATGAATACTAGAATCAAGGTGGAAGGGAGAATGCCTTTATGAAAGCTAAGCAAAAGATGGAAAAAGTATGTTATCTATATGTGATTTTGATTCATTTTTTCCCTTATGTTTTTTCTTAGCTATTGTTTTGTTTTGCTTTGTTGTAGTAGCTTGAAAGGAGACTTGCTTCTGATGTGGAGGCTGAGAGGAGGCAAGAAAGACTTGAACAAGAGAGGACGAGGGATGATGATGCTCGTGATCATGTACTTTAGTTTATCGTAGTTTAGATTTTAGATTTGAGGGGTGAGGTTTTGAAAACTTTTAACGTCTTTGTAAATGTTGAACTTTGGACAGGATGAAGTTATGGTTATGCCCTTGTTAATGTGTAAAGGTAACTTTATTGCTGAGCCTACCTTATGGTTGAAGTATGCTACTGAAGAGGCAAAATCCTCTTTTGATGTGTTTGTGAAACATAAGTGAACATAAATTTTATTGTTTGTAGTTTTTTATATATATTTTTCCTGATGGGATGTGCATGTTTCTAGAATTTGAAACTGAATTCTCTATTGCTAAAAATGAGAGATGTTTGCCTCGTGTTGTTGATTGCAGCAAATTTTTTCAGGTATTTGTGCTTATGTTGTGATGTGGAGACACATGTAAAGCAAATTTTAATGGCATTTTCTTTGTGTGTTTTCAGTCTTCATGTTCAAGTGCTTCGCCGAGCTATATTTCCGAAGACTATCTTAGTTCGGAGGTGAATCATGTTTTAGACAGAGTTGTTAAAGATTTGATTGATGAAGCAACAGCTATTATTGCTTCAGAAAATATTTGATATGTATATTTGTTGACATAATAAAGCATTTTTATGTGTGTATTTGTATAGATATTTTTATACGATATGATTTATTATGTGAAAGGAATGATGCCCCCTTACTTTTTAGCGAAGGCGAAGCGCAGATATTTTTATATATTATATATATTTTTTAAGCGAATGCAACACATAGACTTTGTATTTTGTGAAGTCAAATTTCACCTTAGTGAATTTGAAAACACCGTCCACTCACTTTTTAAGCGAAGACAACGCATAGACTTCGTATTTTGTGAAGTCAAATTTCACCTTAGTAAATTTGAAAACACCGCCCCTTACTTTTTAAGCGAAGACAATGAGTTGACTTCGTATTTTGTAAAGTCAAATTTCACCTTAATGAATTTGAAAACACCGTCCCCTCACTTTTTAAGCGAAGGCAATGAGTTGACTTCGTTTTTGAAGTCAAATAACATGCCGGCTTCATTTTTGAAGTAAAAATTCACCTTAGTAAATTTGAAAATATTATTTACTCTTTTTGGCGAAGATAACATGTAGACTTCATCTTTGAAGTCAAAATTCACCTTAGTAAATTTAAAAATATTATTCGCTCTTTTTGGCGAAGATAACATAGAGACTTTATTTTTGAAGTAAAAATTCATCTTAGTGAATTTGAAAATATTATTTGCTCTTTTTGGCGAAGATAACATGCATACTTCATTTTTGAAGTCAAAATTCACCTTAGTAAATTTGAAAATATTATTCGCTCTTTTTGGTGAAGATAACATGCAGACTTTATTTTTAAAGTCAAAATTCACCTTAGTGAATTTGAAAATATTATTTGCTCTTTTTGGCGAAGATAACATGCAGACTTCATTTTTGAAGTCAAAATTCACCTTAGTGAATTTAAAAATATTATTCGCTCTTTTTGGCGAAGATAACATGCAGACTTCATTTTTGAAGTCAAAATTCACCTTAGTGAATTATGTGTACATATTCATATATTTTACGATTCTTTTGATAGGTTAGCATCGTTTTTTGCTTGTTCGAATAATGATGCTACCTACTTTGGGTGTTTTGCCGATGCATGAGTATATTTGAAGTATACTCTTCGGTCTTTGATAAGATTATTTTTAGGGGAATTAGTTTTCTCATTTATATTTTGATGAGAATTTACAATGGAGACTGTCTCGTTAAAAAACCACTCACCCTACGAAGAGTTTCCCTTGAGTGAAAAAAGAGTGCAGCTCGTTTACATTTGAATTGAAATTTTTCAGAATGTAAAAGCTAATCTATTTTGTACAAAGATGAAAATAAATTCTAGGGATAGTATCTTCGTAGGTCTTGAATATTGAATGTGTGATCAATTTCCTTCCCACTTATGTCTGCTAGGTGAAATGCTCCTGGCTTGTTGGTTCTTATGATGAGGAACGGTCCTTTCTATTTTTGCTGAAACTTTCCGACTGTGTCTTCATTTATTTTTCTTTTCAAGACAAAGTCTCCTGGTGATAATTATCTTGGTTTGACTTTCTTATTGTATCAACTTTCTGTTTTCTTTTGATATTTCTCAAAATTCTGGATCGCCTTTATTCTTTCTTCCTCTAGTAAATATTTGCTTGTCATTTGATGGTCTTCATCTATTATTTCAATATTTGTTCTTGGTCCTTGAAATTGTATCTCTTCAGGCGTCATCGCTTCTTCTCCATAAAGCAATTTGAAAGGAGAAAAGTTTGTTGATCTTGAAACTGTGGTGTTGTGTACCCAAACAACTTTAGGTAACTCATCCACCTATTTGCCTTTCGATAGCCCCACGAGGCATTTTGATATTCCTATGCATATAATTCCATTTGCTCGTTCAACTGCACCATTTGACTATGGGTGCTTTACTAATGCGAAACATAATTGAATTCCCAAGCTCTCACAATACTCTCTGAAATTTTGGCTGTCAAATTGAGTTTCATTATCTACTGTTATGTGCGTTGGAACTCCGAAGCGACAAATGATGTTTTGCCAAAGAAATTTCTTCATTGTGAAGGATGACATGTTTGTCACTGGTTTAGCTTCGATCCACTTAGTAAAATATTCCACTGCTACTACTACATATTGAAGGTTTCCTTGTGCTGTAGGTAGCTTTCCAATGATGTCAATTCCTCATCTTGCCAATGGCCAAGTTGGTTCTATTGTTTATAAATTTGTTGCTGGAGCCTTTGCTTTGCTTGCAGACATTTGGCAATTATGACAAGATTTGACAATTTCTTTGCTGTCATTTTGGGATGATGGCCAATAAAATCCCTGACGGAATGCTTTTCCTGCCATTGTTCTTGCTCTAGGATGTGTGCCGCAAATTCCTTCGTGTATTTCTGATAGTAGCTTTTTCCCCTCTTCTGCTGATATACATTTGAGTAATGGTGCACATATTCCTTGTTTGTATAGCTGATTATTGATGATCTTGTAATTTCTTGTTCTTTGCTTCATTCTTATGTTGTTGACTTCGTTTTCAGGCTCATAGTGCCCATGAAGATAAGCCATAATTGGGGCTCTCCAGTCTTCACTTTGTATTATATAGACTTCTCTGGGTATAGCTTGCACTGCTTTGATGGATGCTTGTTTCAAGAGTTGATAGAAAACATCTTGAGGGAGGCTTGTATTTTGTGCTGCAGCTTTTGCTAGTTCGTCTGCATCTGAATTGTTATTTCTTGAGATGTTTTTGACTGTGAAACATTCAAAATGTTTCTCTTGATCTCTGAGAAATTGCAAGTATTTTGCTAATTCTAGATCTCTTGCTTTATAGTTTTTTTTCAATGTGTCCTGCTACAATTTGCGAATCTGTTTTGATTACTAATCTTTGGATTCCCGTTGCTTTTGCTTTGCGAAGTCCTAGTAAAACGACTTCGTATTCTGCTATGTTGTTTGTACATTGAAATTCTAGTCTTGCAGTATATTTCATCTTTATGCCTGAAGGCGAGGTGATTATTGCAGCTGCTCTAGCCCCTGTGAAGCCCCATGCGCCATCGCAATATATTATCCATTTTGGTTGCTTCTTGTCTTCGCTTGAACTTTGGGAGAGTGTCCAATCTGCTATGAAGTCTGCTAGGACTTGAGATTTTATTGATGTTCTCTTTTCAAAGTTTATAAAATGTTGAGATAATTTTACTGCCCATTTTCCCAGTCTTCCTGTTGTTCTGCAACTTTGTAGTACTTCTTTCAGAGGGTAATTTGTGAGAACTCTGATTTTATGGGCCTAAAAGTATTGCTTCAATTTTTTTGATGCTGTTAAAACTGTATATACGATTTTCTCGATCTCAGAATAGTATATTTTTGATCCGGATAATGCTTCTGAAACATAGTAGACTGGTACTTGATATTTTGAATGATTTGTTTCTTGTTCTTGGAGTAGTACTGCACTTACTGCTGTTTCTGTGGCTGAGACATATAATAGCAAATCTGCTCCTGGTATTGGTGAGATCAATGTGTTTGGCTGTAGTAGATATTTTTTTATTTCTTCAAATGCATATTGTTGCGAAGGTCCCCATGCGAAGTCTCTTTTGGATCCTTTGAGTGCCTGAAATATTGGTAGGCTTCGTTCTGCTGATTTTGAGATGAATCTGTTTAAAGCTGCAAGTCTTCCAGTCAATTTTTGAACATCTTTTATGTTTTCAGGAATTCTCATGTTCAAAATTGCTTGAACTTTGTCTGGGTTTGGGTCTATCCCTTTTGCTGATATAATGCAGTCTAAGATTTTTCCTTTCTGTACTCCGAAGGTATATTTTTTGGAATTTAGTTTCAAATTTCCTTTTCTCAGATTTGAGAATGTTTCTTGGAGGTCTTGAATATGATCTTGTATTTTCTTGCTCTTGACAACTATATCATCGACATAAGCTAGCAAGTTTTTGCCAATCTGACTTTTGAGCACTGTTGAAGTCATCCTGACAAATGTTGTGCCTGCATTGCGAAGCCCCTCTGCCATTCTTACAAAGCAGTATGTTCCAAATGGTGTGATGAAACTTGTAAATTCTTCATCTTCTTTTCTCATCCAGATTTGATGATATCCTGAGAAACAATCTAGGAAACTTAGCATTTCACTTCCAGCTGCTTGATCAACTAGTGTGTCGATTCTTGGTAGTGGAAAATTATCTTTTGGGCATGCTTTGTTGACATCTGTAAAATCGATACACATTCGTCATTTTCCGTTCTTTTTCTTGACCATGACGATATTTGCTAGCCAAGTTGTGAATTGGACTTCTCTTATAACTTTAGCATCTAGCAACCTTTAGACTTCGGCTTTTGCAGCTTGTATTATATCTTCAGCTAATTTTCTTAATTTTTGCTTTTTGGGTCTGAAATTTGGATTGATGTCGAGTTTATGCTCAATTATATCTCTACTGACTCCTAAATTATTGGATGTCCATGCGAAGACATCTTTGTTGCTTTGAAGAAATTCTATGAGTCTGTTTTCTTCTTCTTGAGAAAGTCCTATCCCTGTGATTACTTGTTTGTCTAGGACTAATGAGTCAAGGGATACTTTATTTGTTTCTTCGATTGCTTGAGCTTTTGCTTGTGGCTTCGCATTTTCTGTTTCTTCTTTCTCTTCTTCCTTGATTGTATGAACATTTTTCCGACCAGGAGTGTATTCTTTTTCAATGTTTCTTGCTTTGGTTTGATCTCCATGGACTGTGATAACTCCATTTATTGTAGACATCTTCATACATAAGTAAGAGTAGCTTATTACTGCCTCAAATGCATTCAAAGTTCCCCTTCCAAAAAGTGCGTTATAAGGATAATGGATGTCCACTACATCAAATGCAATTGGTTATGTTCTTGCATTATTACTGTTCCAAATGATACAGGAAGAACTATTCTTCCTATTGAGTGAATTGGCTTTCCATCGAAGCCGTAGAGTGGGTGCTCAGCTCTTCCTAAAAGTTTGCGATCAATTTTCATGGCATCAATTGTTGCTGTGAATATAATGTCTGCAGAACTTCCATCGTCAACTAGAATTTTTGAGACAGCCCATCCATCAATATTTGCTTTAACTACCATTGCATCCATGTGTGGATATTTTTTCAGTTGTAAATCTTTTTCTGAGAATGTGATTGGTAGATGAGACCATCTTGTCTTTTTTGTATGGGCCTTCTGTTGAGATAGAGTTTACTCTTCGAAAGTAATTCTTCTTTTGATTGTTGTTTTCATGATCAATACTGTTTCCTCCAATGATTGTCATGATTCTTCCTTTGCTTGCCATTGAAGTTGATGGAGAGTTGTCTTGTTTGTTGTTCCCTTGTGGATTGCTGTTTGCCACAAAGGATTCGGGATGTATTTGAAAATTTGTTTGTTGTTGATTTTACCTCCATTGATTTGGGTCGTACATTGCTACTGGTCCATAGCTATATGATGGTGATGGGCCTGGAATCATTGCTTGGGAGTGTCCAAACTGAATTGGGTAATAAGAGTTTTGTTGTCCTTGAATCATATAGTTGACAACTTTTGATTGACTTGAGATTTTTGTTTTCTTCTTGTATTTCTTTGATGCTTTTTTTACTTTTGGATACATTTTTGATGTGTGTCCAGCCCCTTTGCCATGAATGATGCAATACATGTCTTCCAGTCTTAGGGGTGTTCTTCCTCTTCCTCGTCCTCCTCTTCCTCTTGAATTGAAGCCACCTCTTTCGAATGTCCTTTGGTTATAATGACTGTTGTATTGATTTTGAGGTGAAAAATTGGTTTCAGTAGTTGAATTGCTGTTTTCAACTTGATTGACTTGGGTGAAGTGTCTTTGCTCATAGTTGGTTTGCTTTGGGGGATGAAAATTGCTGCTTTTATTTTGATTTCTGAAGTTGTTTTCTTCCTCAATTCTTTTTCTGTAATCCTCATCGTACTTGCAGTACTTCTGGATTTCTTCGTAAAGTTGTGCCAGCGAAGTTGGCTTTTCTCGAGTAAGGTGTGCTGCACATTGTCCTGCCTGAAGTCCCTTGATTGCTGCAATTATGACAACTTCGTATGGGATATTTGTGATTTGAGATTTGATTTGAATGAATCTCTTGTAATATTGGCTTAGAGGTTCTTTGGGATGTTGCTTGCAGTTGAATAAATCCATGTCTGTAAGACTAGTTGGTTGGAATCCTTGGAAGTCAACAGTAGATTTGTCTTTAATTATTCCCATGAATGTATAGATCTTGCTTTTAGAGATGAATACCAGTGTTGTGCTGGACCTTTCACTGCCATGACAAGTGACTTTACAAGTGTGGTTTCGTCCCCACCTCCTGCAATTACTGCAGCTTCAAAACTCATTAAAAATTGTCTTGGGTCTGATTCACCATCGAATGTTGGTATCATGTTGAATTTATACCCTATAGGCCATTAAGCTAGCTGCAAATTTGTTGACAGTGGGGAGCTTGTATCGATTGATATGAATGATTTTTGAATATTTCTCTCTTGAGAGATTCTTGTTGTCGGATGCGATTCTTCTTGATTCATAACTTCATGATTTGCATTTTGCAGTTGCTCGTTTAAATTGCGGAGGGTAGCTTCGGCCTCTTCTATTCTTTGTTTGAGTGTCTTTTCTCATGCTCTTGCACGACATTCTTCAAGTTCTTTTTGCCTTCGTAAAACTTTCTTCAAGTTCTTTGAGTCTTTGTTCTTCGGCTTCGCCCGTTCTTGAAGAGTTTGCACCTTGGGAAACTTCTTTTGTAAGACCTCTGTCTTCGCCGAGTGGCTGTTCGTCTTCGGCTTCTTCATTGACGGTCTTCTTGTTTGGTCTTGCTATTTTATTTTTTATGGTCGTGAAGATCTTTAGATGCACACACAAACGGTGGGCGCCAGATGTTGGGTTAAAAGTTTAGGTCGGATGACACAATTCACACAATCATCAGAAAAATTTTAGACAAGACAAAATTGCGTGCAAAGTTGTATTCATTTCATTCCTTGTACCATACATGTCAGAGGGGGTATTTATAGGGCCCTAGTCTTCGTATTTTACATAAAATGACTATTTTACCCCTGACCTAAATGCTTACAACCCTTCATATGTGTAAGGGCGAAGTAGTCATTTCTTCCTGATTCAGTCTTCTTTTTTACGTTTGATCTTCTTTCCTTCAATGAACTTATTCTCTTCAGATCATTTCTTGCTTTCCGTCTACTTCTCTGTCCAGCGAAGTTGATTTCTTGACGACGAAGTTCAATAGTCGAAGTCGAGTTCTTGACGACGAAGTCGATAGTCGAAGTTGAATTCTTGACGACGAAGTCGATAGGCGAAGTTGAATTCTTGACGACGAAGTTGATAAGTGAAGTTGAATTCTTGACAACGAAGTTGATAAGCGAAGTCGAATTCTTGATGATGAAGTCGAATTCTTGACGACGAAGTCGGTAGGTGAAGTTGAATTCTTGACGACGAAGTTGAAATACATCATTCTCTATACTTTTCCCTGTAAGTGAATTTCATTAGGATACTTTTATATTTTTCATACTACAAAGTTTGGGCATGAGTTTTTTGGACGAAGTTAATTCCCCCAACAGGCCCTCCGACGGAGCTGGTAAGTGGTAACACAAGAAAAGCCTCCACGCTACCGGAGTTTAACCCGACGAGAGTTGCTTAGATACATAGAACAGTAGGGTCATGCCAATTGTTAGATACACATGTCATCCATCCATCGCCTACGCACGTGCTTGTGTCTGGATCCTCAAATCCAGTACATGAAACAAAGCAGCCGCCACGACCGACCGACTGACTAGCACGGATTCGCACAACTCCAACTGTGTATAATAAAGCAGTAACAAGGGTGTTTGGTTCGCTGCTCCTAAAGTTTAGTTACCTAAACTGGCTTCTAAAATTTAGTGATCCTATGTTTGGTTTGGTAGACTAAAAGAGATTAAAAGAGGCTTTTTAGTCCCTTTTAGTTAGGTGTTTGCTCGAAAGTAACTAAAAGGTGAGGTTTAGTCCTATTTAGCAATATTTGAATGACTAGTTGGCTAAAGTCTTTTTAGTCCTATTTAGTCAAAGTGTTTAGGTAAAAAGTGACTAAATAGAATTAGATTTAGGATTTGAAGAGTGAACCAAACGCCCCCTGACTTTTTGAGTTTGTTGTGGCAAAAAAAAAGACATAACACACGTAGTACGCGTTTTACGAGTTTCCTTAATTATATAATCCATTTTTACGATCTCTATAACAGGAATTCAAAGGAAAGACACTGGCCTGTGATTGGGTCACTCCACCTCAATTTAATTTGTCCACCCGGCCTATGATCTTCATTGGGCCATCCAAAAGCATGCATATTCTTTTTCCATGTGCTAGAATGTAGGTGCTCCGAGCAAACAGAAAAGAAGACGCCGCAGTTCTCAAGTCCTTCATGACAGTTCAGCGCGTTAAAAAAAGGCATTCTTGATGTCTAAAATTTCTTTTTTATTGGATATTTCAATGCATGCGGTCCAGCATGCCAATTGAAATCAACATATGTAGTTCGATGAACATGTTGTTTAGTAAGGGATTTGGAATTTAGAAATACTATATATACTGCTATAAGGTTCCAAAATTTAGAAGTCCATCTTTTTCTATAAACAAAAGAAAATTCGGTTATAGATTTCTATACTAGCTCTACGTTTCTTACAGATATATGAATGCATGTTAATATATAAACAACAAGATTATGGAGAAGATATGGCTATCATTATTTCTCCGCCTAAGTCATCATATTGTTTATTGGACCTTCATTAATAATCAGGGGCTTAAGCGTTTATACCCCGTTTACCCCGTTTTCAAGTGAAATGGTGATTTTGCCCTTTATTATTTATTTTTTTTTACTTTGAAGCTGTCCGGCTGATGGCGATTTTACCCCTGCGATAAACGAATGGAGACTTTGGCCCTATTTTGTGAAGTGCACCTAATGGTGCTAGCTTTTGGACAATTGGACAAGTTTGCCTATGCACTTTTACCCTATTATATTATGATATTTGTGTTTTTACCCCTATTTTCATATCAACAATTTGACAATTTGGATACATAATTAGACAATTCAATCGTGTGAAACTCAACAAATTTTACAAAAAAAATCGACAACATTTCAACTAACAATACATGTAAGCACAAATTAATATGGCATGACTAATTAAATTGCACATATTCCATTTCAGCTAACAATACATATAAACTATTTTCATGTGGGTCTCTTTTTTCTTTTAGTCCATGCAGGCTTAATGGTGTGACAAAGTTGTGGCAAACGGCAGCTTGATTTTCAAAATTGAGAGGGTAAATTCAAAAAGTTAAAAAAGTGAGGGTAAAATCACCATTGAAATATGGAGTAGGGGCAGAAACATCAAATTTGCAAAAAAAAAGCCAATTCTCACATTTCTTAACCTTATCTTTGAACTTTGATAGCTTATGCACTAACGATAGCAGGCATTCGCCCTTTTTCATGACAAATAGTGACATCTGCTACTGTGTATTGTCTAATTCAGATTATGTTAGCTTAACATAAAAAATTCTATAATTTCTACTAACGAGAATCATGTAATGTTCCTGAGATTTTCAACCACATATTGTCCTGAGGTACAACAGCATAATTGTTTTTTGATAGTCTGTCACACCCATTTTTAAGGACAAAAATAGGATGCATAAAAGACTCATGTGCGCCCCAGGAAACAGTCGCACACATAAGTTGACAAATTACAAAGTATCATCACAGTGCTTATTACATAACGAATAAGTATTTAAGACATAGTCTTGAACGATAGGTAATAATAACTAATAGTAATTCTTCAGCGGAAACTCCACACAGGGACACGGTTGACTGGTTGACACCAAGACTAGTACTCATTCCGATAATCTTCCTCTATATCTTCATCTGTTATGGTGGAAATAGCAAGGGTGAGTCCATGTCGAACTCAACAAATATAACACAGGGTTCATGAGGCTCAAAAAGGCTAGACATTGTTTAACTGCGTTTAGCTTTTAATCATATATTAGCAATTGAGTAGCATCAAGATAAACCGCTTCCCATTAAAGAACCAATGATCAATTGTAATAAGGATAATGAATAGTATTAACATGAGCAAATAATAATCAACAATAATTAAGCATGATATAACAGTTATGATCAACTATTCCATAAGAATCCCCAAGGTCGCTCGTATCCGTGAGCACGGCTAGTATACCAGTTTTTAACTCTGCGCAGAGGTGTACACTTTCACTGTGAGTCATGATTTCCAAATAAGTGGGGAGATCAAGCCCAAACACCCGAGAACCATATAAAGCCACTCAAAAGTTCGTCTAACAAGTTAGGGCCATTAGATTCACTCGGCAGGCAGATGTAGAACCCCCCTTCCTTGTGGCACAACAACCGCAGCCTATACACACTAGGCCAGGGGCTCGCACTACACCCAACGTGGCAAGCCTTTCTTACGCCATTTAAGGTAACCACTAACAAGCTAGAAAAGGTCTCTTGAACAACTAGAGCCAGGGTCATATAGCCCTCACAGCTGTACTGTATATCCCGGTTATTACTTACAGATAAGTCCTTATGGAGAGAAACCAGAGCATCAAGATAATACACATGCTCTAGCCCCCTTTTAACAGTAATAAAATCATCTTAATAGTTGATTGCTTAATCCATTAATCAAATTACAAGATCATTGTTCTTAGTTTAAGCACTAGCAGTAGCTACCCATATGCATTCCCAAGGTTGACAAGGAATCAAGATAACAATCACTAAGTTATAATCTCTAAGGTTGTCAAGGTAAGCACATGCATATGTATGACAATTCAATGTATAGGTAACAAGGATAGTCCTGTGTTATACTTTCCTTGATCAAAGCTTTCCAAGTGATACTGCTGACTTGGCTCAAAGTAATACTCCGAATCGTCCAGATACTGCTCACCTTCTATACTCGATCATCAATCAACAACACACATGCATCCAATCAAACAAACACGAAGCAAACAATGAGATACAATTAGAACAGTACACCAACAGTATCAAAACAGTAATAAAAGTTTATAAAACTCTTCTACACGTTTCTACGATCACACAGACGCAAAGATCACCAAATTCGGAGTTAAAACGTGAAAGTTATGAATTTTCTAAGATTTCCTATAGATAAATAAATACTTAATTATAAACTCGAAAAATAAATTATCAAAACTAAATGTATAACTACACTAACATGTAGAGCTCGCAAATACGAACCTAATGCAACTTGAACGGATCAAATCGGAGTTAAAACATGGAAGATATGATCTAGACAAGATTGTATATATATGTATTTCTATTGTATTTCAGGATTTATTTTTCTAAAGGAAAACGGCAATAAAGTGGGTGTGACATAATGATGATGTCAACAAGCTAGTTAAGCAAACTGGGCAACCGGATGGACGGGCGGTTCTGCTATTGGACAAACTAACCACAGTTGCATCTACTGAACGTGAATAAGGATGAGCTCTCAAAGACATACAATGAATGAATTGATATAAAGAGATAGAATTTTCAATATGCCTGTAGATGTATATCACAGGAAGTAAAACATGGACAATATGCCTGTAGATGTATATCACAGGAAGAAAAACATGGACAATACGATCGGCGGCAGCGGCGGCGGCGGAAAACTTGCCGGTGCAGTTCGGTTAATCAGTCGGCGGCTACACGTCCTTCTCAGCAAGATCGGAAACAAGGGCTGCGGTTTCTGTGCGAGACGACGGCGGCGCGTTGATGGGAAAGTGAACACGGAGGGGGCTTCACGAGCTTTATAAGGCCACCCAAATCCTAGGAAGCCAGGACTCGGTGTCGGACCTGGCCTGGATCAGAGTTCGACTCATGTTCGGCTTACCCTTTGGCTTGGCAGCGCACCGATAAGCCCAGCGGCAAGGAAGTGCTTAACTACGTACTAAGCTTAACACGTCCTGGCAGCAGCTAGGCCAACAGACCAAACGAGCGGGAGCTCGGGCCAAAGAGCAAGCAGGCCAGATGGATCACCAGGCCGAAAAGGAGAGGGAGAAGGTTTTCTTTCTCTTTTTCTTTTCTAATTTCTTTTCCCAAAACACACTTTTCAACATATTTTGAATCAGTCAAAAATCAAACTAAAACCAGTCACACAAGAAAATATGCAGCAGCATGAATGCATCACCATGTTCCTAAACTCATATTGATTTTTAATCTTCAAATAAAATATTATTTCTCTATATTAAATATGCACAATCAATAACTCAATAAATCCATTTTAAACTAATTAAAATTCTTGCTAAATTTTTTGGGTGTTACATAGTCTTAGATGGCAAGCTAAATTTCAAAGTGGCTACTCTAACCATATTTAGTCCATAGTACATTAGTGCTATATACACTAGTACACAAAGTTTATTGGAGGCGGGCGCCTCCAACCAATCAAAGATCACTGTTAATGGAGGAACTATGGAGGCGATTGCAATACCTGCCTCGGTTAATCAATTAACAGAGGCGGATGCTTTAGGATGCCCGCCTCGGTTAATCAATAAAAAAACAAAAAAATCCACGAGCCCAACGGAGAGCCCGTTCTCAGCCCAGTAGCTAGATCTGGTACCGCTGTCGCTCGCCGTGCTGCATGCAGGAGCATGCACCTCCACGACGCCGACCTCCACCATGGATCCAGACCGCCGCTGTCGCCGGATCCAGGCGCATCTGACCCCTCCTCGCCAGATCTGGGCACGACCGGCCTCCTCCATGCCAGATCTAGAGCATGCCCCTGGCATCATAGCGCTGACGTGACAGGTGCTTGGCGCCAGCCTCATTGGTGCCGAGGCTTGGCGCCGTAGATCTTGGCGCCAAGCCCTGATGACAAAAGGGCCCATTTTCTTTTTTTTTCTTCCTCTCTCTCCCCTTTCTTCCTCTCCCGCGCCTGCCGCCACCGTCGAGCTCGCCCGCCCGACCGTCAGCAGTCCCACCCGGTCGCGGCGCCCGGCCGCCCGAGCCCCGCACCCGCGGCGTCTGTGCCGTGCACGCCTGCGCTGTCCTCCCCGCCCGCGGCGTCCACGTCGTCCACGCTCGGCCGCCCGTGCCCCGCGCCATGCCTATCGTGCGCGCCCACGTCGTGCCCCGCCCCACGTCGTGTCGTGCGCGCCCGTGGCGTCCGCACCGTTCAGCCCGCCCTGTCCCACGCCATGCACGCTCGCGCTATCCGCGCTGCGGTCGCGGCGTCCGCCTACCTGGCCTGGCCATCCAGTCCCAGCCGTCCGCGTCGTCCGCCCTGCCCCGCGCCGTGCGCGCCCGCACCGTCCGCGCTGCGGTCGCGACTTCCGCCTGCCTGGCCCGGCCATCCCGCGCCGTCCGCCCCGCCCTGGGCCATGCGCGCTCATGCCGTTCGCGCTGCGGTCGCGGCATCTGCCTCCCCGGCCTGACCGTCCTGCCCCGGCGCGACCGCCTGCGCCGTCCACCCCGCCCCACGCCCGCGCCGTCTGCCCTGTCCCGCGCAAGGTAGAACTAGTTGTATAACTTTGTTAGTAGTTTCTAATAGTTAGTGAAATAGTTATATATTTAGTAGTGCTTGACATAGTTTGATAGTTACTTGACATAGTTAGTTTGATAGTTACTTGACATAGTTAGTAGTGCTTAGTAGTATTTTGTAGTGAATTGATAGTAAATATGACGACGTTGGTAGTTTATTGATTTAGTGATATAGATATGTAAATAGGTACAAACATAGATACATAGGTACTTAGATGTAGTTATTTTTGGTAAGATTTAGCTAATTAGTTATTAGATTATATCCATATACTTAGTTGTTAACCTATTTACTTAGGTTCTAGTTAGTTAGTATGTATTAGATTACTATATAAAAACTACTTTGGACTAAACTCGGTGTTTGTATTTGTGTATGGAATACTAGATGGATAACCTAGTGAGCATATATCATGGAGGCACTGTGGAACGAGATCTCTATGGATATGTTGAGTTTGTTGACATGCAAAGTGTGCCTGTGCTATTTAATGAGAAGCCATTATTTAGTGAGTTGGCTGCAAAGGCTCGGGAGGAGGTACATTGCCATGAAGATGATGGCATCGTAGTTGAGGGTGTACTTCACCTAGGTTTCCCTCCCAACATGCTAAGGAAGATGATCTTAATAGGGTGTGTAGATCAGTGGAAGAACTATGTGAGATCGGCTATGAAGAGCCAATTCCAAAGTTTGGACGTGGTTGTGCATCGGGTGTTAGTTGATCCCATCCCTCTTGGGTTTTCCCCACCAATGGGTGAGCAGGCATACTTCGACCCTCCCGTCCCGGAACGTGATGTGGATGCGAAGGTTCCTCCTACCATTCCCGATGCCCAATCTGCCTCCAATGATGTGGTAGATCCTCCTCAGGAGATCCCTTTGACACAGAATCATCTGAGTAAGTGTCAATTTGACATCGTTTTTTCTTTGTAGCTTAGTCTCTTCTTTTCACCCACTTTTCTTATCATATCCTCCTATTTGTGGCTATGTTGCATGATACATTCCCGACAATGAGGGCGCTCCTCCTGCTGATGCTCAAATCCAAATTGGAGATGAAATCCGTGCCTCCAATAGTGTTAAAATTATGAATGATTCAGGGCCATATGAGATCGCAAGGGCTGTTGATTCTGACGATGATCATCCCGTTAGAGAGCTCACAGAGAGTGACGTTGAGATGCTGAGGCATATCTTCCCCAGCCGTCGTGATCCTATGGTTTATGAGTTTAGTGATCTTACTCATTCAGATCAGGCGTTTGCAAAAGGACGTGATGATGAGCTGCAGGAAGCTCCAAAGGCTGGTCCTAGCATGGAGATTGAGAAGGGGAGGATTTTCAATGACCTTCCTGCATTGAAGAGGTGGCTGCAGGCGTTTGCAGTGATACGTAAGAAACCTTACAAGGTCCTGCATTTCTATGCTGAGCGGTGTTACACGGTTGTGTGTGACAAGGAACGCTGCCCATGAAGGGTTTGTGCAAGAAAGCAAAAGGTCTTCGGAAAGTGGAAGATCACAAGAGTTGTCGGGCCACAAACTTATGCTTCACATGACCTCAGCACGAAGCATCGGCAATTGACATTTACCCTCATTGCCAAGCGGTTGATGAAAGTATTACAGGGAGAGCCGAACATAAAGGTCAGGATAATTATCAAAATAGTTAATGAGGTCTATGGAGGATATGACATAACTTATGGCAAAGCCTGGAGGGCTAAGCAGTAGGCATGGAAGATGATATATGGGGACTGGGAGGATGGCTACGAGCAGCTTCTAGTACTTCTCAATGCAATCAAAGTGGTGAATCTAGGCATGCATTATGAGTACATCCCTAGACCAGACGCATGGAAGGATGGGAGGCAGATATGCTTCCGTACTTTCTGGTGCTTTCCTTAGTGTGTCGAGGCCTTTAACTTCCGTCTAGTCTTCTCCATTGATGGTACATTCTTGATTGGCAAGTACTGTGGCACACTTCTTATAGCCATATCGTGTGACGCAAACAACAAGCTTGTTCCTTTGGCATTTGCTTTAGTTGAGAGGGAGAACAATGATAGCTAGGGATGGTTCTTGAGGCTAGTCTGGATACATGTGGTTGGACCTGACAGGGAGGTGGGCGTCATATCTAATAGGCACCAGGGCATACTTAATGCCGTGCGAGAGGAGATAAAAGGGTATGCACCTTTGCACCATCGTTGCTGTACCCGGCACCTTGCCGAGAATCTACTCCGGAAGGATGGTGTCAAGGATAATTTTGATCTTTTCTAGGAGACGCTTGATAGCTTGAGGATAGGTACTTCTGGAGGAAGTTAGAGGAGGTCAAAACTGCATCTAATGGAGAAGGTAGACAATGGCTGACAGGTTTGATGAGAGATGTGGAGAAATGGACAAGAGCTCACGATATAGGTGGTTGGAGATACGAGTTTTAGTGCAGCAACATGGCCGAGTCTTTCAATAAGTTGCTGCTAGGGATTCATGGTATGCCCATGAACGCTATCGTGCAATTCACATTCTACAAGCTTGTTGCCTGGTTCAACGATAGACACGCCCATGCATTGTAGTTTGCAGAGTGATGGTAAGATTTAGGCTCCAACACCATAGGCACATCTAGAGAAGGCGAAGAAGAGGGCTGGCACACATGAGGTCATATGTTTTGACCATGCCACGGGGAGATATGAGGTAAAGCATACCGGCGATACCACGTCTGATGGCGATGTCCAAGAGTCGAGGATTCATGTGGTATTCCTCTAAGATTTCTGATGCACTTGTGGTAAACCAAGACAATATCACTTTGTATGTTCTCACCTTGTGGCAGCTGCTAGGCATCGCAACTATGATATCGAGGCCAGGATACCTCATGAGTTCAGTGTGGACACACTTGTCCAAACATGGAGGCCCCACTTCGTGCCTTTCCGAGACCCTGGAGAGTGGCCTCCATATGACGGTCCAAAGTATGTTGCGGATCTAGCTTACCAGTGGGACAAGCAGGGTTCTAGAAAGAGGACGAGACACAGGATGGTTATGGATCAGATACCCGGTAGAACATTGAAGGGTCGAGATGGCGGACTAGAGGGGGGGGTGAATAGTCCTTTCTAAAAAAATAATCGCGTCGGCAAACCGAAACAAATGCGGAATTAAAACTATCGGTCTAGCCAAGACTACACCCCTCTATCTAAGTTCACAAGCACCTCACAAAGATCCTAATTATGTAACTAAGGTGCTTTCCTTAGCAAGAGCTCTCCTAAACAATTCTAGAGCAAGGTCACACAAACCTATGCACTAGTACTTTAGCAAAGCCGGGGAGCTCCTACACAATTCTAGTAAGCAAAAGCACGAAGCCACCTATGCTCACTAGCAATGCTCAATATCAAGGCAACTGATGCCAAACTAGAGAGCGCAAATTACTTAGCTACACAAACTAAGCAATATGACTAACAAGGTTATACAAACCAAATTAGCCATGCAACGGGAGCTACTTCTAAGCTACACAAGCAAGAAGGTAACTAGCTAACTACATAAGCAAACTAGTTACAGGAGCAACTACACAAGCACAAGTATATGAATGTAAATACAAGCTTGTGAATCGAAAGCAAACCACCGAGAAGATGTACACAATGTTGACACGGTGGTTTTTCACCGAGGTTCACTTGGTTGCCACCAAGCTAGTCCTCGTTGTGGCGATACACCCACTTGATGGATCACGAACTAATTGACTATCAAGAGTCAAACCCTCAGCGGGTGCCGCACATCCACTCTCAAGATGGGGATCCTCCAAGCCACGAGCTTTACTAGAGTTGCTCTTCGCGATCCCCGCGGGGTGAGCACAATCCCCCTCACACTTGAAGCACTTGATGTGAGCCAAATTTCTTTTCTCAATTTGATTCTTGCTCATCATCTTGGTATCTTGGATTTGCATTGGATGTCTTCCTCTTCCACCCCTTCTTGTTTTCTTTTTCTTCTTCTCATGCTCAACGTGTGGCTTTGGTTGAGGCTCTTCTTGTTGCTTCACTAGTTTCTTACTTGGGCACATTGAGGTGTAGTGACCCCATGTATGGCACTTGAAGCACTTGCGTTTGAGCCTTTCTTCTTCTTTCTTCAACTTGAGCTTCTCTAAGTTGGGGCATGTTTGGTGAAGATGACCCACTTCATGGCATCGGTAGCACATGAAATGAGAGAGCTTCTCTCGAGCTAGCTTCTTCATCTTCCTTTCTCTTTTCTTTTCCCCTTTGGTCATATTCCTCTTGCTCTTGTTGAAACCAAGGCCACTCTTGTCACCAAAGTTTCTTTGAGTTTTCAACATATGCTTAAAGGTGACTTTTGAGTTGTAGCACCTCTCTAACTTGTTGCTCAATTTCTTCACTTCACTTTTGAGCTCATTGTTCTCCTTCAAAATGTTAGTCTCACAAGACATAGAAGTAGAACAAGCATATATATGTGAAGAACATGGCATATCTAATAAGTCATCACAAGAGGTGGATACATGCTTTCTTCCTACATCACATGGGTTAGTCACATTTTGCAATTGATCATTTGATCCATGTGATGAGCTCTTATTAATTTTAATTTTCTTTAATAACATCTTAAAGAGAGAAGCATGTTCTTGTACCAAATTATCATGAGCAACACTAAGTTCCTGATGAGCCAATTTTAGCTCCTCATGTGAACAAGTAGTAACATAAAGTAGATGCTTCTGTTGTTCACATGTGTTTTTAGAAATGAGTTTTTATTTTCCAATTTCATGGTTTTAGCTTTCTCATTTTCTAAATACATGTTCATGCTAGCAAGTCTACTAACAAGCTCATCATATGAATCAACATGATCAATCACATTATCATTTGATACCTTTATGTCACCTAGTGACATGAAGCAATGTGATGTAGTGGATGGGCTTATAGTAGCATCATCAAGGCCCGAGCATGAACCAACGTTGTCACCATCAAGTGTGCTTGGGGTAGAAACATCACTTGCAACACTTGATGCATCATCACCATCCTTGTCAAGTGAACTTGTGGTAGATCGATTATCATCATCACTTGACCATGAGGTGGAGCAATCCTCCACAACCATCGTGTTGTGGTCATGCTCAACATAATCATGTGCAACCTCCTTGGGCTTGACATCATCGTCATCATCGGTGATAGCTCCATACTTTTCATTGAGATAGGCCCATATCTCATGAGCAGATTTGAGGTCCATGATCTTACCAAAGATGCTATCATCCAAAGATCTATACATGATGTTAGTAGCTTGGATGTCAAGATCTAGGCATTTCTCTTGTGCTTGAGTTAGATTATCTTCATCCAACACATGAGAAAAGCCTACATCTACCATCCACCACATTTGAGGGCAAATAGACTTAAAATTGCATATCATCCAATTTTTCCACCGTGCAAAGTGTGTGCCATCAAACATGTGAGGACAATCAACATCTAGTCTATATTCCGCCATCCTCTCGGGTCAGTGAAGACCATAAATGAGAGACTAGGCTCCGATACCAATTGAAGGGTCGAGATGGCGGACTAGAGGGGGGTGAATAGTCCTTTCTAAAAAAATAATCGCGTCGGCAAACCGAAACAAATGCGGAATTAAAACTATCGGTCTAGCCAAGACTACACCCCTCTATCTAAGTTCACAAGCACCTCACAAAGATCCTAATTATGTAACTAAGGTGCTTTCCTTAGCAAGAGCTCTCCTAAACAATTCTAGAGCAAGGTCACACAAACCTATGCACTAGTACTTTAGCAAAGCCGGGGAGCTCCTACACAATTCTAGTAAGCAAAAGCACGAAGCCACCTATGCTCACTAGCAATGCTCAATAGCAAGGCATCTAATGCCAAACTAGAGAGCGCAAATTACTTAGCTACACAAACTAAGCAATATGACTAACAAGGTTACACAAACCAAATTAGCCACGCAACGGGAGCTACTTCTAAGCTACACAAGCAAGAAGGTAACTAGCTAACTACACAAGCAAACTAGTTACAGGAGCAACTACACAAGCACAAGTATATGAATGTAAATACAAGCTTGTGAATCGAAAGCAAACCACCGAGAAGATGTACACAATGTTGACACGGTGGTTTTTCACCGAGGTTCACTTGGTTGCCACTAAGCTAGTCCCCGTTGTGGCGATACACCCACTTGATGGATCACGAGCTAATTGACTATCAAGAGTTAAACCCTCAGCGGGTGCCGCACATCCACTCTTAAGATGGGGATCCTCCAAGCCATGAGCTTTACTAGAGTTTCTCTTCGTGATCCCCGCGGGGTGAGCACAATCCCCCTCACAAATCCTCCTCCGGAGCCATGCACAATCTCCACGCGTGCTTCAACGGAGTCGCAAGCCACCAAACCGTCTAGGAGGTGGCAACCTCCAAGAGTAACAAGCACCACCGGCTTGCAACATGATCACCTAGTGCCACTCGATGCAGTCCTCTCGATGCAACGCACTAGAATCGCTCTCTCACTCGATCCGATGAACACTATCAAGCATGAGTGAGTTAGAGGGCTTCCAAGCACTACCACATAAGCCACCAAGGCCAAAGTGTGCTCAGCTATCGGCTAAGGCCGGCCAAGGCATCTATTTATAACCCCATGGTCAAATAGAGTCGTTACCCCTTCACTGGGCAGATTTCAGGACGATCGGACGCGCCGGTCGTAACTGACCGGACGCGCTCAACCGCGTCCGATTCTCCAACGGTCACTGCGTGCCAACGGTCAAACCAATGACCAGACGCGCCGCTGCCACGACCGGACGCGCCCCTCGCAACGACCGGACGCGCCGTTGTCACGACCGGACGCGCCGATCGCACAGTACCGCGCGTGCAACGACATGACCGGACGCGCTCCACGCAACGACCGGACGCGATAGTGCCAGCATCCGGTTAGAGTCCAGTAAGCTCCTTCCATGATCGGACGTGTCCGATCGTACATGACCGGACGTGCGTCGCGTCCGATCATCACTCCTGCGCTCTCTGCCCCTCTGGACACCTGACCGGACGCGCCAGTCCCATGAAGGACCGGACGCACCGGTCGCGCGCTATGCTTCTGCGCACAGGTGAACTGACTAGACGCGCTGGTCAAGCCAGACCAGCGTCCGATCACTCACCCTAGGCACGCTGACCGAATGAACTGACCGGACGCGCTGGTCAAGCCGTGACCGCGTCCGGTGCAGCGTCCGGTCACCTCTGTGACCTCCATTCGCCTCCATTTCTTTTCTGACTTCCGGCGTAGTGGAAAATAGGCATTTCAACTCCTCGAAAACGCCTGAATCCCACGCTCGCAAGCTCGGTGGGAGGGAGAGAAGGACCCAAACCCTCTCTACCGCTTAAACTTTAACGCCTTCGTAAATGTGCCAACACCAACAAGTGAACATCACCTTGTGCACGTGTGTTAGCATTTTTACAAATATTTTCTTCGAAGGAATTAGGCACTCAACTTGCCTCGCCACTCGATCCTAACACGTATGCACAGTTAGATCGCTCAAGTGGCACTAGATGACCGATATGCAAACAAGTTTGCCCCTCTTAATAGTACGGCCATCTATCCTAAAACCCGGTCATCAACTTCTCTACACACCTATGACCGGTGAAGTGGAAATGCCCTAGGTTATACCTTTGCCTTGCGCATTCCACTCCATCTCCTCTGATGTTGATGCAACACATGCACCAACCATATCACAAATGATATGATCCACTTCATATCATCATGTGACCTTGGTCTATTGATCTTGACCTCACTTGCTCTTCACCATTGCGTCGGTCCATCGGCGCCAAGTCATGCTCAAGCTTCACCGTCACACGTGGTCCCTCACTCCAAAGCCTCTGACTTGCCCTTCACACTTGCAACCGGTCCGTCGAGCCAAACCTCATCTTGATCTTCGCCACCTTGGCCACATGACTCCATGTCATGTCTCATATGCAATGAGCTCCTTCATGACACCATCACCTGTGGACTAATCTCCTGTGTATCTCACATAACCACATATTAGTCCACCTAAGTTGTCACTCAATTACCAAAACCAAACAAGGACCTTTCAATCTCCCCCTTTTTGGTAATTGATGACAACTCTACAAAGATATGGAAATTAAGTTCTTTTAGACTTTATGCCACTTATCCAACATTTAAGCTCTATGTTAGAATTTGGATAAGCACCATAAAATCTGACTTGGTAGTGATAACTCCCCCTACATATGTGCTCAAATGGTTTGGTTTCAAGCTTGCACATGTGCATAAATATGAAATTTGTGGGAGGGTTAGCACTACTAAGTGATGCTAAGGTGTATAGAATAAACCTTTGTAGCTTGATACCAATTAGTAGCTTGATACCATTTGAAAATCACAAGTTTGCCACCATCCTTAGCATCATGAGTAGCTAGACATCAAAAACACTAGAAACCTCGTGAGATCAACATTATAAGCAAGGTTCTAGTTTTTGCATGATAATCATAAGTCTAGCTAACATCCTATGCATGCTAGTTATCAAATCATCATTCAAGTTCTATAACTAGCATACACCACACAAGCATGCATATTGAATTTAAGAACTTATGCAATGCAAGCAAGCACATGAATTATGCACATATCAAATGTAATCAATCAAAGTTCATGAGCTTGCTCCCCCTACTTGTGTGCTTTCTTTGTCCAAGAATGTTTGATCCCCTTACATTCTTCAATGTTACTCCCTCTTTGTCCATGTCCATGTCCAATCTTTCCAATCTCTCCCCAAAGCTCAAAAAGCTTTCATATCTTTGTCCAACTTCTCCCACTTTGTCATCAATTTCCATAAAAGGTGTTCTTCTCAATTGATACAAAGGCTTGTATTGGGGTAGATGGTTGAGACTTGAATATTGCATTTTTTATGGACATTACCATATCTATTGAAATGACAAACTTTATGGTTGCTCTTGAGATACCACATAGGATCTTTGACCTTGATACCAATCAGTGGGGCTCCACCCCCTATGTCATAGCATGTGTCATTCACTTGAGATACCACTTGAAGATGAGGGTAGCATTTCTTGATTTGATCACTTAAGGTTGAGGATCACTTGTGGAACCACCGTCTTGTATAAATGATATCATGTGTAGAAATACCACGAATAAGTGTGTGATACCAATTTGAAGAATCCTCTATCATAGAACCACTTGTAGGATTTGTCAATATGATCTTTTCTTGAACATTTGCTATCTTTATGAGTACCAGTTGTAGGATATCACTTGTAGATCATGATCTAGACACCACTTGTAAATACCAATTGAAGAAATATTTTGAGTTTAGATACCATTTGAAACACCCTAGATATCCATTTCTATTGTTGTCTTGTGCTTGTACCCATATCATTGTCATGAGCTTCTAGTATGACTTGAACTAAGTTGATTTGCCTAAAGATTCTAAGTCCGGTTTGATCCAATGACAAGCTTCTTCACTCCTCATGCTAAGGGTTATCTTGCCAATGTTGTACTTGTCACTTGTTAGCAATCCAAACTAGATCAAGTACTTGGGTTCACTAGCTCATGAACAAATTTATACATATACCACTAGATCATTTAAATAATACAAGCAATAGTGGTAGGCTATGAATTTAAACATTTCATTTGTTATGCATGATCCTAGTAAGCATGTACTATATGCACTAATCACATACTAGTAAGGGATGAAATGATCATGCACATTGCAATGATACCTTTGTTATGTTGGAGTAGAGGATAGTCACATAGATTCCAATTCATTACTCTAATAGCAATGTGAAGTCCAATTTATAAGCTTGGTGAAGATCAATCATTATAGAGAAATCCATTCTTCACCCGTATGATATGAGAACCACTAATAATCAAGTGCATTATCTCTTGTTGTGGTTGGCTTGCTTTTTCTCTTTGATCAATGCTTGCATGAGAGAAGTACTTATGATACCAATTTTATAACCATGACTAGCTCTTTTTTGGGTGTTGCTTGTTTTTCTTGATCAACCCTATTGATTGCTTCAATTAAGCATCTCAAATGTCCCTTGAATTCATCACTTCCATGTTAGCCTTCCTAGCCAGTGCTCGGTTTACCCACCCATGGGCAGCAAGCCCCCTCAGCAGGGAGAAGTGACCTCTCTCCAAAGAACCATCTTTGACACTTACTTGAATTGCCTTTGATTGATTGATCTATGGACTTAACTTGATGAGTAACCTTGAATTATTCTTTAAGTCCTTTTCTTTCTACCAAATGATCTCCAATTATTACTAGAACTTGAACCTCATCTTCATCTTGAGTTTGATCTTCATTTTCAAATTTGAGTACCAAATTTGTACACTAAATACATTCCACAATCAATGCCCTTGTACTCATTTCTTGTCATGCTTCTAGATCAATTCAAAACCAAACTTAGGTGCCTCAAACACTTATAAATAAGTTTCCAACTTGAGGACCTTTCACTTAAAGTGACTCTAGATCAATCCAATAATTGTCACTTTTCTGGCAGATTCTATTCCCTTCAAAGAATAATTCATATCTCTCAATGTATAGGTCCAAATGCCATTAAATTTGGTGGAGATGTGAATTACTAAGTAATATAGCAACTGTAAAAATTTGAGCTTCATTTGACTTCTAGATTGCTACTAGATTTCAAATCTTCCATCACTGCTACATACTGAAAACTGCTGCACTATAGCTGACAAGATGTGCTCTAAAACCATAGCATTTCTCATCCAATTATCATGAAATTTATACAGAATCTCATATCATAAGTTTAGAGCATGCATACCAAATTTCAAGCCAATCCAATATGATTCAGTCACTCAAACTCAAACTTGATCTCAGCTAGCTCAGATTTTTAATAATGGACAGATTTCAATACATTGAGCTATACTTCACCAAATTGAATCAAACTTGAAACTAACTTGTTTGAACATTTTCATAAGACATATATCCATTCAATCCACTTACTAAATGTCATCTCATGAATTTGTCCAACACAAATCAATCCAAATTTGATTGCTAGGCATTTAATCCATTCAATCATCTCATAGCAAACAACATTGCATATATATCCAATTCAATCAACTCATATGCACCCAAATAAAATAATCAACTAGAGATATACCTTGGTTATCACATGATCATCCTTTTAGCAAGCTCCAACTCAAATATTTGCAAGCCATCAAATATATCCAATAAATCACCACAATCTTGAATGTTGCACTTGTATGTTGTAGCATTTGGACTCCACTTATTTTGACTTGGCATTGGGATAGAATATGCACTAAGCTTTAAAACTTGATTCAACATATGATGACCAATATGAATCCAAATGAATCAAGCCTCCAATGCCGATGGTACCTACAAGCAATCATCCACTTTTTGATGGTACCCAAACAAGTTTGGGTTCTCTCAAGTTAGGAGCAACATACTTAGGCAAAGCCTTAGTATGGGTAGCAGGATGTTTTGCAATTCCAACCAATGAGGTACCATTTCCATCCTTTCTAAGCATGTTAGTATTATTAATTGAACTAGGCTTAGAATTATTACCTAGGGGACATGAATGAGCCATGTGTCCCCTTTCCCGGTATGAATAGCATCTTCTCTTTGGTTGAGCCTTTTCTTCCTTGCTCATGTGATGCTCTTCATTGTCTTGCCTCTCATGAGTTGCTTGAGCATTCTTCTCAAGCTTGGTAGGACACCCCGAGGCAAAGTGTCACATATCTTCACACTTGAAGCACTTGATGTGAGCCAAATTTCTTTTCTCAATTTGATTCTTGCTCATCATCTTGGTATCTTGGATTTGCATTGGATGCCTTCCTCTTCCACCCTTTCTTGTTTTTTTTCTTCTTCTCATGCTCAACGTGTGGCTTTGGTTGAGGCTCTTCTTGTTGCTTCACTAGTTTCTTGCTTGGGCACATTGAGGTGTAGTGACCCCATGTATGGCACTTGAAGCACTTGCATTTGAGCCTTTCTTCTTCTTTCTTCAACTTGAGCTTCTCTAAGTTGGGGCATATTTGGTGAAGATGACCCACTTCATGGCATCGGTAGCACATGAAATGAGAGAGCTTCTCTTGAGCTAGCTTCTTCATCTTCCTTTCTCTTTTCTTTTCCCCTTTGGTCATATTTGTAACAGAACCGACCAAATTATAAGAGCACAAGTACAAAAACAAGCACCGAAGCGCTCAAATTTTCGAACTTGAGCCCATATAATCCCGGTAGTCAATCGAAACCACGAAGGATTTCAAACCAACTCGCTTACAACCAGGATCGCATCATTCAACATACAACATCATACGTTACATTTCACAAATAGTGCTGAAATAAGTTTACACAAACGGAGTAGCAATTATTACAAACCAAGTTTGAAAGTAGCGGAAGCATAACACACACTAGTTAAATAAGTACTGCCAGCCTGGATGATCGACAACCCGCAAAAGCATGAGGAAAGTACATGAAGATGATCACGCCCAAGTGACCTAGTCATCATCACCCGCAGGGTGGAGACACGTCTTGCAGAAGCCCTGATAAAGCATGTCATCTACAACAGGAGGGAATAAACCCTGAGTACTGGAATGTACTCAGCTAGACTTACCCGTCGGAAACCAGAAATAAGATGACACCAAGGATTATGCAAGGCTTACACAAGAGGCTAGCTGACATAACATTTTGCATCAAGGCATAAGTAATTGAAACTCTTATAACCTGTACTAGCAGTTATTTTTAGCATTTACCTATCATCTATCTTAGCACCTGTACTAAACATACACTTGATTATAATCAAACAACATGATTATTATATCCATAGCAGGTATATCATTATGGCAACATTGTATCATTCCCTTAACCACCAGTTCATTTAATGAGTTCTACGTTGCCGCTGCTCAAGTCAAGTGCTCACTAACCGGGAGCGACGGCGATTCGAATCGAATTCCTATCCAGCTGGAGGGGTATTTCTAACACTCACCGTGCAGACCCCTGCCAGGGTCGCACAGGCCACCATTTCATATGATTCAGGAATCGCGGGTCCGAATAATGTCGCGACCCCAAGGGCGACACTCTGCCAGGTGATAGGGACTCTAACCCCCCCTTGGTCTCACGCCAATGTCCCCAAGCACATCCTTTCTCTCCTCCAAGAAGCAACCTACCATTCGATTCCCGGCCTGAACCACATTACTCGGCTTCGCGGTCGGAACGACTTATCCGGCCAACTAAGTGTTAGACTGCGTTCAACATGACTCAAGGACGTACAGCGAATCGGTCCTTAAACGACTCAGACGGGCATAGCTCCACACCCAAGACGTGAAGTGTCTTGCGGCTGTACTATCGAATTCCCGTCCGGTCTCGATTTCATTTTTAAGCATGGTTCCATCACGATAGCCATAAGCCATTCGCGACTCCTTCCTACATCTCGCGGATGACCGGAAATCACCCGACTTCTACCGTACTAAGCAGGGCTAAGCATTGACACGTGCCTAAACCTAATATAGGATTAAGTACGATATCTGGACAAGGACAGGTATAATGCAACAAGTGTTTTCATATAACTCCTACAACTTAATGCAGTAAACAATTAGAAGTACTCAAGATTAATTTATAAATCAGTAGGTTCAGCATGCACCGGGGCTTGCCTTTCAGAAAGGTCGAGGGCCGGTGGTCAGGGCACTCGGGTGGATCTTCTGACGGAGCTTCCCCGACGTTGGGTTCTTCTGCTAATTCCTCCGGTTGACTCAGCACCTCCTCCGGTATCGCTTGTTCGAATTCGAGGAGTGTCACCCCTTCCGGTGCACCTATTGCATGAATGCACAATAAATATAATGGATGCATAAATGGGTGCAACATGCTCGGAATGGAATGCATTTCAGAATAAACTACTCTATTCAAGTTATTTTACTAGTACGTGCAAATCTCTTCTCTAGTAGAGAAGTACTCACCTAATCTACTTAGCCTAAGATAAAGCTGCTCATCCTCAGTTAAGGCCCTAACACCTAACAAATACAAAAGTAGCATGTCTTAGGATATTACACCATATCAAACAGCAAAACACCACAGAAAGCATTCTGGACAGCAGCTACTTGTTTTTATCACAACTGAAGATTTACAATTCCAAAAGATATGATCTAAGACAATCTGGAAAGCCTAAGAAATGCACTACAATTCATTTTCAGACCTCAACTCCAAACTCCTAAGTTTTCCATGTCAAACTTCACAAGTTCCAGATTCTGTCTTCTCCAACACAGAGAATAGCAGATTTTGAACTGCCACTTTAAACAATAGTAACTCTCAAACTACTAAGCCAAATGCTTCCAAAATTTGACACAAGCTAGTTCATCAAGTTTACTCCAACTTTGGTATTTACAAGTTTTCCAGCAACCAATTTTTATCAAAGCCAAATTTAGAATTACTACTAGCTGTCCAGAAAACCTAAATTACCAAGGTTAAATATTTATTGATGTGACCAACATTCTCTAAGACCAAACTAATGCTACTACAAGTTCACAAATATCACAAAGACACCAGGAAGTAAGGTGTGCCCACCTAGAATATTTATTTAAACCCATTTCTTAATTTACTTAAGTAATTAAGTGAAATTTCAAACATATATATAAACTGCTCCTAAAATTCTACAAAAATTACAGGGGACTCTCTGACCCAAAAAGAGACCACAGTAAAAATTTGAACAAGTTTTATTCACAGAAACTCCCTACACAAAATTCACAAGCTAATAAGGCTGATTTTTACATAAATAGGAACCCTATTTAAAAGTGTCAAACAACAGATTTCATATTTTTCTTAGACACTCTAGGGTACCAAGACATTCTCCAAAAATTTATATGAACATTGCACATGTAGAAAAATTACAAAAATTCATTTAATTATTTCCTAGAATAACAAGATAGCATTATAACTTGGAAACTACTTAAGCACTGATGCCCAAATTTTTACCAGAGCTAGGGCTAGCATAGAGTAACCTACCCACCAAATTTCATGATTTATGGAACACTATAGCTCAAGTTATAAATTTAACAAATTTGCATGCATTCCAAAACACATTTAAAGGATCTATTAAATTCTTATAGAATTTAAACATCTCATGCCAGATCCATATTTTTCTAAAATACTACACATCATGTAGACCCCAACAAAATTTATCTCATGATTTTTGGATCATTAAAACCCTAGATCTATATTTTTCCAACTTGTACAAAAATCAGTGACAAAATAATAAAAACGAATTTCATTTCGGGTGAACTGGGCCGGCCCGGAAGACGCGGCCCACGCTCGCGCGCGCGCGGCCTGCTCAGCGCTCCCGCCCGTGCTTGGCAACTGACAGGCGGGCCCCCGCAGTCAGGGACAGAGGAACAGGGGAGGCGGAGACCCGCGAGCTCCGACGAGCTCGAGCTCGCCGGAGAAGAGCTCGCTCGGCCAAGTGAGCACCACCTCGTGTGCTCTGTCACCCGGTGCGTCGATTGGTGCTCGTGGAATGGATGGGGATGGGCTGGAAGGGGCTGGTCACCGCGAGCGGCGGCCGGTGGTGTCCGGTGGCGGCGCGCCGTCGCCGGTAAGGGTACACGGTGCGGTCTAGGCTCGGTACGAGCTTCACCGAAGCTAGGCGGATCCGTTTTGCTAGGAAGGGAGGGTGGAGAGCGACCCGAAGCACCCCGACCACGGTGAGGTCCCATGGCGGGCTCCGGCGACCTCTCGGAGATGGGGAAGAAAGGAAATGCGGCTCACCTCGAGTCAAATCACGGGCTTCGGTGGGTCAAGGAGCTGGAGGGTGGTGAGGCGGAGGGAGTGGCGAGGTCTGGTGGACTGCGATGCGGTGGTGAGCGGGCACGAGCTTCGCCGGAGAGGAGCGGCAATGGCGGCCCGGTTTTCTCCGCTCTGGAAATGAGAGAGGAAAGGAGGGCGATGGAATGGAGGGGGAAGCGGGTCGTCCTGGTCTTCACGCTGAGCTCGCAGGCGACGTGGGGCGTCGGCAGAACACGCGCGCCACGCGGCCACCGGGCTCTGCCCGAGCGCCACGACGCGGTCGGCCGCGGCCGTCGGTGTCTGAACGTTCCGTTTCAGAGTTCAAAGGCATTGACTGACAGGACAAGTTCAACACCGATTTTCTCCCAAACCAGTTCGAATTAGAAGAAGATGATAATACCAAAATTGTAGAGCTACATGAGGACTACAAGTTTGTCAATTGGAGTTCGGGCTGGTTCGGCCTAGATTTGAAACTACAGATCTCCAAAGTGGTGCCCCTTGAAACTAAAATGCAGTTTCAGAGATCAATGTCGACTGAAACCCTAACTTCTTGACACTATATCTCCTAAACTATTGAGAACCAGGTGATGATGATATTGACAAAGTTGTAGAGCTATGTGTGGACAACAACTTTGTCAATTGGCTCAAAGACTGGTTTGGCCTAGTTGGTGAGTTACAAGTTGCTAAAGTGGGGTACAGTGAAACTGAAAAGTCCAATTTCCAGACTTAGAATTTTTCTAAGTGTTGATTCCCACTCAAGCTGACTTGTGGGCCATTTTTGAGCATGCTCTGGTCATTTTCATGAGATGGCCATATTAGAACTTTTGTTCCTTATGAAATCCCCTACAACTTTGCTTAAGGTTGCTCTTCCATGCAAGGTCTCTAAATTAGACTTTTTAATTGGTCAAACTAGGGCCTTCTAGGGTCAAAGGGTGGTCAAACTTCTCTTGGAGGGCAATTTAGTAATTTTGGTCAACATGAACTTTGTTCCAAATGTTACCCTAAGTATAACTAAGGTGTTGTAGGTCATGATTGGCTACCTTACCTTTTTGTTACACCAACTATCAAGTACTTCATGAAATCAATCAAACAAGCCCTAATATAAACACATGTGTTGCATCACATAAAATAACAAACATGAATAATGCATGCTCATGCTTATGCTTATGCAATACAATTATGGAGCTAAACACTTGAGGTGTTACAGCCCTCCCCCCTTATAAAAATCTCGTCCCGAGATTTGGAAAGCGTACCATTTTTCATAGAATTCTTTATAACCATCCCGCAAATAATCCTCCCGTTCCCACGTAGCATCACTCTCACTTCCCTGATTACTCCACATCACTTTGTACCACTTAACCACTTTACTTCGAGTTACTCGTTCCTGAGTATCAATCACCCGGACTGGCTTTTCTTCATAGGTTAGGTCGGATTCCAGCCTGATATCACCTAAAGGAACTTGTTCCTCAGGAACTCGAAGACACTTTTTAAGCTGAGATACATGGAAAACGTTGAATATGGCTCTCATCTCAGGAGGCAACTGGATTTTGTACGCAACAGCTCCACTCTTGCCTATGATCTGGAAAGGACCCACGTATCTTGGTGCAAGTTTCCGCTTAACACCAAAACGTTGGACACTCTTCATTGGAGAAACTTTCAAATAAACGAAGTCTCCAACTTCAAATTCGAGTGGTTTTCTACGACGATCCGCATAGCTTTTCTGTCTCGCTTGCGCTGCAGCCATGTGTTTCTGGATGGTACGGACTTGTTCCTCGGCTTCCTGGACAAAATCAATGCCATAATACCTTCTTTCCCCAGCTTCTACCCAGTTTAGTGGAGTTCGACACTTTCGACCGTACAAAGCTTCGAATGGGGCCATCTTAATACTCTCTTGATAACTATTATTGTACGAAAACTCGGCTAGAGGTAACCATTTTTCCCAAGAACCCTTGGATGAAATGACGCATGCTCGCAACAGATCTTCCAAGATTTGGTTAACTCGTTCTGTCTGACCCGATGTCTGGGGGTGATAAGCAGAGCTTCTCACTAACTTGGTTCCCAGAAGGTGATGCAAGTGCTCCCAAAAGCGAGCAGTGAACTGGGGACCACGGTCAGATATGATAGTACGAGGTATCCCATGAAGCCGGACTATCTGATTGAAGTACAACTCAGCATAGTCAGTAGGACGATAGTCCACTCTAACTGGAATGAAGTGAGCTGATTTGGTCAAACGATCCACAATTACCCAGATGGAGTTATGATTTTTGACAGTAGGAGGAAGACCGACAATGAAATCCATACTTATCTCTTCCCATTTCTAGCCTGGAATGGAAAGTGGCTGAAGTAGCCCAGCTTTCATGTGCACAGCTTTAACTCTGCAACAGGTGTCACATCTAGCGACATATGCAGCTATCTCTTTCCGCATCTTGGTCCACCAATAGAGGGGTTTCAAATCATAATACATCTTATTACTACCCGGATGGATGGACAACTTGGACGAATGTGCTTCGGACAGGATCTGATCCCTAAGCTCTCGGTCCTTAGGTACCACTAACCTATCCTTAAACCACAGCACACCTTCGTCATCTAACCTGAAATGCTTAGTCTCTCCTTCATTCATCTTCCGTTTTATGTGAAAGATACCCGGGTCAGTCTTTTGGAGCTCAATGATTCTATTTCTGAGAGTACCACTGACAGTGATGTTGTACAGGACTGCCGGATGTAACAGGCGAGATTGGTAAAAATCAGTTTCAATTAAGGAATGGCAATGAGACTTACGGCTTAAAGCGTCCGCAACCACATTTGCCTTGCCTGGGTGATAGTGTACTTGAAGATTATAATCTTTAATCAACTCGAGCCATCTTCTCTGACGCATATTTAGCTCGGGTTGAGTGAAGATGTACTTGAGGCTTTTATGATCGGTGTAGATATTGCAGACATTTCCCAGCAGATAATGCCGCCATACTTTCAAAGCATGAACAACTGCAGCCAGTTCTAAGTCATGCGTTGGATAATTCACCTCATGCTTCCGAAGTTGCCGCGAGGTATATGCAATTACTCGGCCTTCCTGCATCAAAACGCCTCCCAAACCTATGCCTGAGGCATCACAATAAACATCAAATGGTTTCTCGATATTCGGTTGCGCCAAAACCGGAGCTGAGGTTAGGAGGGTTCGCAGTTGGTGAAAAGCCGCATCACACTCAGGAGTCCAGACAAACCTGGTGTCTTTTTGCAGCAACCGAGTCATGGGTTTGGCTATTTTGGAGAAATCCGGGATGAAGCGACGATAATAGCCAGCCAACCCAAGGAAACTCCGGACCTCGTGAACCGAGATAGGAGCCTTCCAGTTCAGTACTTCCTGTACCTTGGCGGGGTCCACCATAATTCCTCCATCGGACAACACATGCCCAAGGAAAGGTACTTCTCGAAGCCAGAATTCGCACTTACTGAACTTTGCATAGAGTTGGTGTTCACGCAGTCTTGTGAGGACTATACGCAGATGTTCAGCATGATCCTCCTCATTCACAGAATATACCAGGATGTCATCAATAAATACCACCACAAACTTGTCCAATTCAGGCATAAACACCGAATTCATCAAGTACATGAAGTGTGCGGGGGCATTTGTCAAACCGAAAGACATAACAAGATACTCATAAAGACCGTATCTGGTAGAAAAGGCTGTCTTTGGAACATCTTCTGGGCAGATTTTAATTTGATGGTAGCCAGACCTTAGATCGATCTTGGAAAAGACTTTAGCCTTGGACAACTGATCGAACAAGATGTCGATACGCGGTAGAGGATACTTATTCTTAACAGTGACCGCGTTCAGAGGTCTGTAGTCCACGCACATCCGCAAGGTTTGATCCTTCTTCTTTACAAAGATAGCAGGGCATCCCCACGGCGATGAACTAGGACGAATCAACCCTTTCTTCAAAAGTTCATTCAATTGCACCTTAAGTTCAGCTAGTTCATTTGGAGGCATCCTATAGGGTCTCCTAGAGATGGGTGCCGTGCCAGGTAACAACTCAATTTTAAACTCCACATCCCGATCCGGAGGGAGTCCCGGCAAATCATCGGGAAAAACGTCCGGAAACTCATTTACTACTGGAATTTCGGCCAACGCCTTTGCTTGCACAGCATGAATTTCCCCCGACAATTCAACCTTTCTGGGAAGTTGTACTAGAAAACCTTTTTGATCTGTAGGATCTCTGAGCATAACTACCCGAGCGGATGTGTCAATGAGTACCCCGTTCTGACTCATCCAATTCATGCCCAAGATAACATCTATGTCTAAACCAGGTAAAACCAATAGGGCAAGCGAATAACTTCGCCCTTCTATCTCAAACTTAAGGTTCCCCACTACTTTGTTTGTGGAAATATTCCCACTTGCAGCGCTAATACAATAACCCACACCTTCAACAGTATGCAACTTGTGTGCAAATTTAGATGCAAACTTAGGACTGATAAAGGAATGCGAAGCACCTGAATCAAAAAGTACCACTGCGGGGTGTTGGTCAACTAGAAACTTACCAGCGGTGACCACCTCACCAGATGAAATTTCCTCAATGCTGTTATAATGGGCGTGTCCCTGACGACTACCTTGGTTGACATTTTTCTTCGGGTACGGACAGTTCCTGGACCAATGGCCTGGCTTGTTACAGTTCCAGCAAGGCATGTTGCTAGGGGGAACACTGGAGCTGCCTTGGCCCGCATTACTCTTTGGTAGAGCCACTGTATATGCCTTACGAAACCCAGTTTTCATTGGCACCTTCTTTTGTGGAGGACGGAACTTAGCATTTGTGGCAGGAGGGCGAGGGGAAGACCTCGGTGTCGCTGAGGCCCTTGACTGAGAAGCACTTGCCTCAAGGGCCCTTTTACGGCTCTTAGAGGCAGAATAAATAGTATTGTTGTTCTCCTGGGTCAAAGCATCGCTGATGAAATCATTAAAAGTAGTGCATTTGCTAGTGCCCATTGTTTTCATCAGTTTTGGGCCGAGGCCCCTTTTGAAGCTAGCAATCTTTTTGGCATCGGTATCCACAAACTCAGTGGCATACCTTGCCAGGTTGTTGAAGGACTGCAAGTATTCAGTCAGGCTTTTGTTTCCTTGCGACAGCCTCATAAACTCTGTGTGCTTGATTGCCATAAGACCGGGAGGGATATAATTTCCTCGGAATGCCGCCTTAAACTGATCCCAAGCAATCGGGACATTGGCAGGCAGTGTGGAACGGTAGTGGCTCCACCAAATGCCCGCCGGACCATGCAACTGATGGGAAGCATACTCAGTCTTTAACTCATCAGTCAGGCGAAGCAGACGAAACTTTTGCTCAATAGTATTTAACCACTCATCAGCTTGCAGTGGTTCTTCCGCTTCCTTGAAGAGCGGGGGCTTAGTATCCAGAAAGTCCTTGAAATCACTGTACTGATTTGGCTCTGGGCCCTGGCGGCCAGGACGAACCTCCCGGTTAGCCAGCTGGCGCATAGCATCCGCCAACATGCGCTGCCCTTCGACCACTGTCTGCATCAACTCGGCCGGAGTGGGTGGTGGCGGAGGGGGTGGCTGTTCCTCCTCCTCATTTCCACGACCCCGACGTAGATTGTACGACATCTGCAAAATGCATAGCCAATGAGCACTGACGATGTGGGAAACTTGTAGATGAATTATTGTAAATATGTCAAACTGACTTCATGAAATAGACTTCTCATAATAATTAAGGCACAATAATTCACCACAACCGCACAATCCATTCAAGCGCATCAATTGACGAGATCATGCTTGGTAATCCAACAAGATGCTCTTTGATGAAGGCTTACTCACAGGGAGCACACGGTTACCGGGCCGTTTACGTTGCTATCTACGTGATTTTTGACCTTTTGCACGGTACTTGGATTCGATCTCAAGATTTTTAGTTGACTGTGAAAGGCTACTTCAAATTGACCACAAAGAGACTTCTCAATGAAGAGTTCCATGGTGGATCATGACTAGCCACCTCGATACCTGCGCGTGCCAAGCAGCACAGCCTTATGTCGCGCGCCATAGGAGGCCCTCGGTTTCGTCGCGGCACCGAAGGGTGCTAATCATGACACCATCATCGAACGCAACATAATAAGACATCAAGTTGTGATCGAAATTAACGGGTTCAACTACATTCAGGAAACATACGGTTCAACCTTACATCCCAAAGTCAAGTTATTACAAGGCCTCACTCCTTCACAGGGAGGGCACAAAAGACGATCCTAACATTATAGACACGAGATGACTACTCTAAGCATCATCCTCCGAGTCAGTGTCAAGGATCTCCCCGCCGTCCTCATCACTGACAGGCTCTAACTCCTCGTCTTCTTCTTCTTCTGGCTCTTCCTCTGGTGCTTCTGCAGGTGGGGCATCCTGTGGTCCATCAACCTCCACTTCATCATCATCCTCAGCCATGAAGATTCCCGAACCCATGTCCTCATCGGCGTTGTTGTTTTGAGGCAGCAGGGGATTAAGCTCGTTGTTCAGACGGTGCACTTCTTCATGAAGATTATCATTGTATTCTTCAGCGTTCTCCAACTGTTGCTCGAGCTCAAACTGACGAGCTCTCAGAACGTTCTCCTCGTGCCAGGCTTCATCCCTCTGTTCCATCACACGGACCAACATGCGTTGACAGTTGCGGTTTGCCACTGTCAACCTCTGGACTGCAAGCGTTTCTTGATCCCGATCATGAATCACTTGTTCCAGTTGTTGCCGTGCTGCATTCCTGGCGGCAGTCACTTCAGCCAACTCTGCCCTCAGCCTTTCCACCTCAGTAGGCTCGGGGCGGGGCTCACGTGGAGCGAGCTGGTGACGCGGTGCCCTGCCCCCAGTGGACTTACGAGCGGTCCTCTTGGTACGTGCCATCTGTAGCAACAAGATAAGATACGGCTTAAAGTGAGGATCATTTAAGGGATACGAAATTTACTTTAGTCGGGAGTACAGAAATTTTTAAGGAGGGAGTAAATGATATGTATGATATATTTAAACATGATGCATGCACGTTCCGTACGTTCTCTCACCTTAGTAGAAAACTAAAGTTCTAACGCTAGGCGGTGGCATACATACGTTCTCTCATATAAGCGAAACTATCGGTCTACTCGTTACGCTGTTAGTGTACCTGCAGAAAATTTCATTGCAGCCCAACAATTCCCAATATATACACACAAGAAAGCAGTAATTTAAATACTTTCCATATACACATCCCCGGATGTATATATTTCAGTATCAAAGCTACCCGATTGATAGATGCCCACAATTAAGTGTTTTTACATAGTTACATGGTTTAACATGTAAAGATGTAAGTCACCAAAACTACTCTCCCCTAGACCGCCGGTTGGACGATCATGCTCTCACAACTCACACTTACCAGAGCGTCGAGGTAATTGATCCATACATTACCACCCAAGTGGATGGCATCCATACAATTTCACGCCGTATGGACGACGAAACAGAAACAAACAAGGCCCCCAAGTTAGTCTTTATAATAAGCCACCTAAGAGTCCTTATTTGGGCTAAGGGTTGTGATCACTGGCATACCTATAAAATAATTTTTAGAGTTCAACCCTTTTCGCAAACAAATACTTTTGTTTTTAATTACCCGTAAGATGTGTTTAATGTTGAATTATGCTCCGGTACCAGCTGTAACAGAACCGACCAAATTATAAGAGCACAAGTACAAAAACAAGCACCGAAGCGCTCAAATTTTCGAACTTGAGCCCATATAATCCCGGTAGTCAATCGAAACCACGAAGGATTTCAAACCAACTCGCTTACAACCAGGATCGCATCATTCAACATACAACATCATACGTTACATTTCACAAATAGTGCTGAAATAAGTTTACACAAACGGAGTAGCAATTATTACAAACCAAGTTTGAAAGTAGCGGAAGCATAACACACACTAGTTAAATAAGTACTGCCAGCCTGGATGATCGACAACCCGCAAAAGCATGAGGAAAGTACATGAAGATGATCACGCCCAAGTGACCTAGTCATCATCACCCGCAGGGTGGAGACACGTCTTGCAGAAGCCCTGATAAAGCATGTCATCTGCAACAGGAGGGAATAAACCCTGAGTACTGGAATGTACTCAGCTAGACTTACCCGTCGGAAACCAGAAATAAGATGACACCAAGGATTATGCAAGGCTTACACAAGAGGCTAGCTGACATAACATTTTGCATCAAGGCATAAGTAATTGAAACTCTTATAACCTGTACTAGCAGTTATTTTTAGCATTTACCTGTCATCTATCTTAGCACCTGTACTAAACATACACTTGATTATAATCAAACAACATGATTATTATATCCATAGCAGGTATATCATTATGGCAACATTGTATCATTCCCTTAACCACCAGTTCATTTAATGAGTTCTACGTTGCCGCTGCTCAAGTCAAGTGCTCACTAACCGGGAGCGACGGCGATTCGAATCGAATTCCTATCCAGCTGGAGGGGTATTTCTAACACTCACCGTGCAGACCCCTGCCAGGGTCGCACAGGCCACCGTTTCATATGATTCAGGAATCGCGGGTCCGAATAATGTCGCGACCCCAAGGGCGACACTCTGCCAGGTGATAGGGACTCTAACCCCCCCCTTGGTCTCACGCCAATGTCCCCAAGCACATCCTTTCTCTCCTCCAAGAAGCAACCTACCATTCGATTCCCGGCCTGAACCACATTACTCGGCTTCGCGGTCGGAACGACTTATCCGGCCAACTAAGTGTTAGACTGCGTTCAACATGACTCAAGGACGTACAGCGAATCGGTCCTTAAACGACTCAGACGGGCATAGCTCCACACCCAAGACGTGAAGTGTCTTGCGGCTGTACTATCGAATTCCCGTCCGGTCTCGATTTCATTTTTAAGCATGGTTCCATCACGATAGCCATAAGCCATTCGCGACTCCTTCCTACATCTCGCGGATGACCGGAAATCACCCGACTTCTACCGTACTAAGCAGGGCTAAGCATTGACACGTGCCTAAACCTAATATAGGATTAAGTACGATATCTGGACAAGGACAGGTATAATGCAACAAGTGTTTTCATATAACTCCTACAACTTAATGCAGTAAACAATTAGAAGTACTCAAGATTAATTTATAAATCAGTAGGTTCAGCATGCACCGGGGCTTGCCTTTCAGAAAGGTCGAGGGCCGGTGGTCAGGGCACTCGGGTGGATCTTCTGACGGAGCTTCCCCGACGTTGGGTTCTTCTGCTAATTCCTCCGGTTGACTCAGCACCTCCTCCGGTATCGCTTGTTCGAATTCGAGGAGTGTCACCCCCTCCGGTGCACCTATTGCATGAATGCACAATAAATATAATGGATGCATAAATGGGTGCAACATGCTCGGAATGGAATGCATTTCAGAATAAACTACTCTATTCAAGTTATTTTACTAGTACGTGCAAATCTCTTCTCTAGTAGAGAAGTACTCACCTAATCTACTTAGCCTAAGATAAAGCTGCTCATCCTCAGTTAAGGCCCTAACACCTAACAAATACAAAAGTAGCATGTCTTAGGATATTACACCATATCAAACAGCAAAACACCACAGAAAGCATTCTGGACAGCAGCTACTTGTTTTTATCACAACTGAAGATTTACAATTCCAAAAGATATGATCTAAGACAATCTGGAAAGCCTAAGAAATGCACTACAATTCATTTTCAGACCTCAACTCCAAACTCCTAAGTTTTCCATGTCAAACTTCACAAGTTCCAGATTCTGTCTTCTCCAACACAGAGAATAGCAGATTTTGAACTGCCACTTTAAACAATAGTAACTCTCAAACTACTAAGCCAAATGCTTCCAAAATTTGACACAAGCTAGTTCATCAAGTTTACTCCAACTTTGGTATTTACAAGTTTTCCAGCAACCAATTTTTATCAAAGCCAAATTTAGAATTACTACTAGCTGTCCAGAAAACCTAAATTACCAAGGTTAAATATTTATTGATGTGACCAACATTCTCTAAGACCAAACTAATGCTACTACAAGTTCACAAATATCACAAAGACACCAGGAAGTAAGGTGTGCCCACCTAGAATATTTATTTAAACCCATTTCTTAATTTACTTAAGTAATTAAGTGAAATTTCAAACATATATATAAACTGCTCCTAAAATTCTACAAAAATTACAGGGGACTCTCTGACCCAAAAAGAGACCACAGTAAAAATTTGAACAAGTTTTATTCACAGAAACTCCCTACACAAAATTCACAAGCTAATAAGGCTGATTTTTGCATAAATAGGAACCCTATTTAAAAGTGTCAAACAACAGATTTCATATTTTTCTTAGACACTCTAGGGTACCAAGACATTCTCCAAAAATTTATATGAACATTGCACATGTAGAAAAATTACAAAAATTCATTTAAGTATTTCCTAGAATAACAAGATAGCATTATAACTTGGAAACTACTTAAGCACTGATGCCCAAATTTTTACCAGAGCTAGGGCTAGCATAGAGTAACCTACCCACCAAATTTCATGATTTATGGAACACTATAGCTCAAGTTATAAATTTAACAAATTTGCATGCATTCCAAAACACATTTAAAGGATCTATTAAATTCTTATAGAATTTAAACATCTCATGCCAGATCCATATTTTTCTAAAATACTACACATCATGTAGACCCCAACAAAATTTATCTCATGATTTTTGGATCATTAAAACCCTAGATCTATATTTTTCCAACTTGTACAAAAATCAGTGACAAAATAATAAAAACGAATTTCATTTCGGGTGAACTGGGCCGGCCCGGAAGACGCGGCCCACGCTCGCGCGCGCGCGGCCTGCTCAGCGCTCCCGCCCGTGCTTGGCAACTGACAGGTGGGCCCCCGCAGTCAGGGACAGAGGAACAGGGGAGGCGGAGACCCGCGAGCTCCGACGAGCTCGAGCTCGCCGGAGAAGAGCTCGCTCGGCCAAGTGAGCACCACCTCGTGTGCTCTGTCACCCGGTGCGTCGATTGGTGCTCGTGGAATGGATGGGGATGGGCTGGAAGGGGCTGGTCACCGCGAGCGGCGGCCGGTGGTGTCCGGTGGCGGCGCGCCGTCGCCGGTAAGGGTACACGGTGCGGTCTAGGCTCGGTACGAGCTTCACCGAAGCTAGGCGGATCCGTTTTGCTAGGAAGGGAGGGTGGAGAGCGACCCGAAGCACCCCGACCACGGTGAGGTCCCATGGCGGGCTCCGGCGACCTCTCGGAGATGGGGAAGAAAGGAAATGCGGCTCACCTCGAGTCAAATCACGGGCTTCGGTGGGTCAAGGAGCTGGAGGGTGGTGAGGTGGAGGGAGTGGCGAGGTCTGGTGGACTGCGATGCGGTGGTGAGCGGGCACGAGCTTCGCCGGAGAGGAGCGGCAATGGCGGCCCGGTTTTCTCCGCTCTGGAAATGAGAGAGGAAAGGAGGGCGATGGAATGGAGGGGGAAGCGGGTCGTCCTGGTCTTCACGCTGAGCTCGCAGGCGACGTGGGGCGTCGGCAGAACACGCGCGCCACGCGGCCACCGGGCTCTGCCCGAGCGCCACGACGCGGTCGGCCGCGGCCGTCGGTGTCTGAACGTTCCGTTTCAGAGTTCAAAGGCATTGACTGACAGGACAAGTTCAACACCGATTTTCTCCCAAACCAGTTCGAATTAGAAGAAGATGATAATACCAAAATTGTAGAGCTACATGAGGACTACAAGTTTGTCAATTGGAGTTCGGGCTGGTTCGGCCTAGATTTGAAACTACAGATCTCCAAAGTGGTGCCCCTTGAAACTGAAATGCAGTTTCAGAGATCAATGCCGACTGAAACCCTAACTTCTTGACACTATATCTCCTAAACTATTGAGAACCAGGTGATGATGATATTGACAAAGTTGTAGAGCTATGTGTGGACAACAACTTTGTCAATTGGCTCAAAGACTGGTTTGGCCTAGTTGGTGAGTTACAAGTTGCTAAAGTGAGGTACAGTGAAACTGAAAAGTCCAATTTCCAGACTTAGAATTTTTCTAAGTGTTGATTCCCACTCAAGCTGACTTGTGGGCCATTTTTGAGCATGCTCTGGTCATTTTCATGAGATGGCCATATTAGAACTTTTGTTCCTTATGAAATCCCCTACAACTTTGCTTAAGGTTGCTCTTCCATGCAAGGTCTCTAAATTAGACTTTTTAATTGGTCAAACTAGGGCCTTCTAGGGTCAAAGGGTGGTCAAACTTCTCTTGGAGGGCAATTTAGTAATTTTGGTCAACATGAACTTTGTTCCAAATGTTACCCTAAGTATAACTAAGGTGTTGTAGGTCATGATTGGCTACCTTACCTTTTTGTTACACCAACTATCAAGTACTTCATGAAATCAATCAAACAAGCCCTAATATAAACACATGTGTTGCATCACATAAAATAACAAACATGAATAATGCATGCTCATGCTTATGCTTATGCAATACAATTATGGAGCTAAACACTTGAGGTGTTACAATATTCCTCTTGCTCTTGTTGAAACCAAGGCCACTCTTGTCACCAAAGTTTCTTTGAGTTTTCAACATATGCTCAAAGGTGACTTTTGAGTTGTAGCACCTCTCTAACTTGTTGCTCAATTTCTTCACTTCACTTTTGAGCTCATTGTTCTCCTTCAAAATGTTAGTCTCACAAGACATAGAAGTAGAACAAGCATATATATGTGAAGAACATGGCATATCTAATAAGTCATCACAAGAGGTGGATACATGATTTCTCCCTACATCACATGGGTTAGTCACATTTTGCAATTGATCATTTGATCCATGTGATGAGCTCTCATTAATTTTAATTTTCTTTAATAACATCTTAAAGAGAGAAGCATGTTCTTGTACCAAATTATCATGAGCAACACTAAGTTCCTCATGAGCCAATTTTAGCTCCTCATGTGAACAAGTAGTAACATAAAGTAGATGCTTTTGTTGTTCACATGTGGTTTTTAGAAATGAGTTTTTATTTTCTAATTTCATGGTTTTAGCTTTCTCATTTTCTAAAGACATGTTCATGCTAGCAAGTCTACTAACAAGCTCATCATATGAATCAACATGATCAATCACATTATCATTTGATACCTTTATGTCACCTAGTGACATGAAGCAATGTGATGTAGTGGATGGGCTTATAGTAGCATCATCAAGGCCCGAGCATGAACCAACGTTATCACCATCAAGTGTGCTTGGGGTAGAAACATCACTTGCAACACTTGATGCATCATCACCATCCTTGTCAAGTGAACTTGTGGTAGATCGATCATCATCATCACTTGACCATGAGGTGGAGCAATCCTCCACAACCATCGTGTTGTGGTTATGCTCAACATCATCATGTGCAACCTCCTTGGGCTTTACATCATCGTCATCATCGGTGATAGCTCCATACTTTTCATTGAGATAGGCCCATATCTCATGAGCGGATTTGAGGTCCATGATCTTACCAAAGATGCTATCATCCAAAGATCTATACATGATGTTAGTAGCTTGGATGTCAAGATCTAGGCATTTCTCTTGTGCTTGAGTTAGATTATCTTCATCCAACACATGAGAAAAGCCTACATCTACCATCCACCACATTTGAGGGCAAATAGACTTAAAATTGCATATCATCCAATTTTTCCACCGTGCAAAGTGTGTGACATCAAACATGTGAGGACAATCAACATCTAGTCCATATTCCGCCATCCTCTCGGGTCGGTGAAGACCACAAATGAGAGACCAGGCTCTGATACCAATTGAAGGGTCGAGATGGCGGACTAGAGGGGGGGTGAATAGTCCTTTCTAAAAAAAATAATCACGTCGGCAAACCGAAACAAATGCGGAATTAAAACTATCGGTCTAGCCAAGACTACACCCTTCTATCTAAGTTCACAAGCACCTCACAAAGATCCTAATTATATAACTAAGGTGCTTTCCTTAGCAAGAGCTCTCCTAAACAATTCTAGAGCAAGGTCACACAAACCTATGCACTAGTACTTTAGCAAAGCCGGGGAGCTCCTACACAATTCTAGTAAGCAAAAGCACGAAGCCACCTATGCTCACTAGCAATGCTCAATAGCAAGGCAACTAATGTCAAACTAGAGAGCGCAAATTACTTAGCTACACAAACTAAGCAATATGACAAAAAAGGTTACACAAACCAAATTAGCCACGCAACGAGAGCTACTTCTAAGCTACACAAGCAAGAAGGTAACTAGCTAACTACACAAGCAAACTAGTTACAGGAGCAACTACATAAGCACAAGTATATGAATGTAAATACAAGCTTGTGAATCGAAAGCAAACCACCGAGAAGATGTACACAATGTTGACACGGCGGTTTTTCACCGAGGTTCACTTGGTTGCCACCAAGCTAGTCCCCGTTGTGGCGATACACCCACTTGATGGATCACGAGCTAATTGAATATCAAGAGTCAAACCCTCAGCGGGTGCCGCACATCCACTCTCAAGATGGGGATCCTCCAAGCCACGAGCTTTACTAGAGTTGCTCTTCGCGATCCCCGCGGGGTGAGCACAATCCCCCTCACAAATCCTCCTCCGGAGCCACGCACAATCTCCACGCGTGCTTCAACGGAGTCGCAAGCCACCAAGCCGTCTAGGAGGTGGCAACCTCTAAGAGTAACAAGCACCACCGGCTTGCAACACGATCACCTAGTGCCACTCGATGCAGTCCTCTCGATGCAACGCACTAGAATCGCTCTCTCACTCGATCCGATGAACACTATCAAGCATGAGTGAGTTAGAGGGCTTCCAAGCACTACCACATAAGCCACCAAGGCCAAAGTGTGCTCAGCTACCGGCCATGGCTAGCCAAGGCATCTATTTATAACCACATGGTCAAATAGAGCCGTTACCCCTTCACTGGGCAGATTTTGGGACGACCGGACGCGCCGGTCGTAACTGACCGGACGCGCTCAACCGCGTCCGATTCTCCAACGGTCACTGCGTGCCAACGGTCAAACCAACGACCAGACGCGCCGCTGCCACGACCGGACATGCCCCTCGCAACGACCGGACACGCCGTTGTCACGATCGGACGCGCCGATCGCACAGTATCGCGCGTGCAACGACATGACCGGACGCGCTCCACGCAACGACCGGATGCGACAGTGCCAGCGTCCATTTGAGTCCAGTAAGCTCCTTCCATGATCGGACGCGTCCGATCGTACATGACCGGATGTGCCTCGTGTCCGATCATCACTCCTGCGCTCTCTGCCCTCTGGACGCCTGACCGGACGCGCTAGTCCCGTGAAGGACCGGACGCGCCGGTCACGCGCTATGTTTCTGCGCACAGGTGAACTGACCGGACGCGCTGGTCAGGCCAGACTAGCGTTCGGTCACTCACCCTAGGCACGCTGACCGAATGAACTGACCGAACATGCTGGTCAAGCCGTGACCGCGTCCGGTGCAGCGTCCGGTCACCTCTGTGACCTCCGTTCGCCTTCATTTCTTTTCCGAACTCTGGCGTAGTGGAAAATAGGCATTTCAACTCCTCGAAAACGCCTGAATCTCACGCTCGCAAGCTCGGCGGGAGGGAGAGAAGGACCCAAACCCTCTCTACCACTTAAACTTCAACGCCTTCGTAAATGTGCCAACACCAACAAGTGAACACCACCTTGTGCATGTGTGTTAGCATTTTCACAAACATTTTCTTCGAAGGAATTAGGCACTCAACTTGCCTCGCCACTCGATCCTAACACGTATGCACAGTTAGATCACTCAAGTGGCACTAGATGACCGATATGCAAACAAGTTTGCCCCTCTTAATAGTACGGCCATCTATCCTAAAACCCGGTCATCAACTTCTCTACACACCTATGACCGGTGAAGTGGAAATGCCCTAGGTTATACCTTTGCCTTGCGCATTCCACTCCATCTCCTCTGATGTTGATGCAACACATGCACCAACCATATCACAAATGATATGATCCACTTCATATCATCATGTGACCTTGGTCCATCGATCTTGACCTCACTTGCTCTTCACCGTTGCGTCGGTCCATCGGTGCCAAGTCATGCTCAAGCTTCACCGTCACACGCGGTCCCTCACTCCAAAGCCTCTGACTTGCCCTTCACACTTGCAACCGGTCCGTCGAGCCAAGCCTCATCTTGATCTTCGCCACCTTGGCCACATGACTCCATGTCATGTCTCATATGCAATGAGCTCCTTCATGACACCATCACCTGTGGACTAATCTCCTGTGTATCTCACATAACCACATATTAGTCCACCTAAGTTGTCACTCAATTACCAAAACCAAACAAGGACCTTTCAAACATGACGTGGGAGAGTGACCCCATTTCTTACTGACCCCAAGCAGTACAAGTGTGGCAAGTGTCGTAGACTTGGCCACAATTCACGCACTTGCCACTGGCAAATTAGTGAGGTGCGACTTGTAGTTGTTTCTATTATTTAATACCTATCGTATTGCTTGTACAATTCTTATTTTATGTTTCAATGCATATTTAATTTATAACTTACTAACTATCTTCATTTTGTAGGATGGCGCAATTCCACCTTCTAGACCCGGTGTATGATGAGACCCACCGAGGACGTCTCATAGCGGCGGGGCAGGTAAGATTTTACACTTCCATATCACATACTTCAAATTATAAGCGCATATGTGTGTGTCAAGTAACATTTGTCTTTTGTTTCCATGCAGGACCTTTCGCTCCTTCATCCTAGAGCCCATGGAGGGTTCTTAGAAATGCAGTACGATGACAAGTACACACCTTACCTAGCGAGAGCTGGCCTAGACGTCATCTCTTTCCAGGTTCATCGTGGGCTGCCCATGTTCAACTCAGCGAACTTGACTACACTGGTTGACAGGTATTTTATGAACACATAGGTTCTATTCATAATCATTTGTTCATGCACTTATCTTTCTGACTTGCATTTTTGTTTTGCTAAAATTATAGGTGGCGGCCTGAGACTCACAGCTTTCACCTGGCATTTAGGGAGATGATAGTCACGCTACAGGACTGTCAGAAGATGCTAGGTCTGAGGATTCATGGGAAGACAGTGACAGGACAGTGTAGGTCAGAGGGTTGGAGAGCTCGGGTGGAGGCCTTCCTTGGACATGAGGTGGGTGAGCAAGGGGCGCGCACTTCTAGTGTTCTAATCTCCTGGCTCCGGGCAGAGTTCGCACAATGTCCTCTAGGGACAGACGACTAGACAGTTAAGTACTACTGCAGGGCGTGGATCCTACACTTGTTCGGTTATGTTCTCTTCCCCGACAGAACAGGGGACACTACATCATGGATGTAGATCCATTGCCTCACTGACTAGGACCAGGCGAGTCACTATAGCTAGGGCTTTGCAGTGTTGGCTTTCCTTTACTGCCAGCTTTGCGAGGCGTGTTGGCGGTCTTCACAGTCAGCCTCACTTGGTGGGTGTGTGTACCTACTCCAGTTGTGGATGTGGTTGTGGCTTCTAGTTGCTCGTCTCGTGGTGCTGGCTCCTCGTGACTGGTTCCCAGGTCAGCACGCACGTCTACAGCCGACGTGGGCGTACCAGTAGGACCAGGTGACAGTTACTCACGTGAGGATGGAGCGGGCGTACAAAGAGTACAGATACGAGCTAGACAGGCTCATGGCCTCTAGTGTAAGTATAAATTATTATATATGGTGGATTCAATAAATTATTTATTATACTATCTAACTTCTTGTTTGGACACGTTGCAGGTGACTTAGGAGCCGTACGCGGGCGAGGGCGCACTTCCTTTTCTAGTGAGCAATTTTTGTGACAGCGACAGCGAGCTCTACAGGGTGAGGTGCCCTCTTATCTACTTCTATGCTGTCAAGTACCACCTTCCACATAGAGTTGCACGCTAGTTTGGAGCGAGGCAGCTTTGGCCATCGTCTCCAGTGTCGACCGGTGTTGACTTGCACAAGTAAGTGTTCTCTTCTTTTAATTAGACTGTTTTCCTAGAGTTGCACTTCTATTATTGTCACATGATGAATGTCGAATAAGATGGATGAAATAATTGTTGGTATGTTTGTATGTGTATGGAATGCATATATGTGTGGTTTGCTTCAATAAACAAAGGAAACTCTGCCGAAATTTTTAACTTTGCCATACATGCATGTTATAGTCACATGATGTTCACTAACTTTGGTGTACGTGTTTTGTAGGCTCGATCGTAAGAAAAATAGGAAGATCTTTGATTGGGACCGGCACCACTGAGACTACATTAATGAATGGGAGATGTTTGATGAAAACATGGACAACAACGATGAGCCGCACATGAACAGAGAGTACAGGCGGTACCAAGCTTGGTACCACCGAGCGACTCGTCTAAGGCTTAGGCTACAGTGGTCACATGATGACTACACTGACATTGAGTCATCCGAGGACGAGGACACGGCGTACGACCACTCTACTCATGTAGGTCAGCAAGTGGAAGCAGGACCGATCTTGGACAGAGTGGTATATCATTTGCTCTACTTTTCTATATCGATTTGTGTAACAATGAATTATAACTTTGAACTTTGTTATAGGGCAACACCCTCAGAGTGTCCTTTGAAGAAATAAAGTGCTTTAGTCCGAGGGTGATGGATGACGACACGCGTAGCTTCCTTGACGTAAGATTCTATAAATATACAAATAGTAGAATACTAACACGTTCAATACATTCAGTTGATATGATTTTATGCACTAGAGACTGACACTTTGGCTACGTCGTGCCGCTACGCGTTGTGGTTGCAGGACAGCCACGGCACAGGACGTGCACGTGCCTTCTACAGCCAGAGGTGGCGTAGGTTCGTCTAGCCACGCACCTACAGGGTCGCGAGGCATTTGCACCGAGGACGAGGACGAGGACGATGACCATGAGGACATGGACCAGGGGCACGAGGAGCTTGGACCGTCTTAGCTAGAGGATGCTCCCTCGACTCAGCCTATGCAGCAGGTAGGTACCAGGCGACGTCGACCACCTGACCCCTACACTCCAGGTACCCACGCTCTTGGACAGAAGGGTAAGGGTAGATCTAGGAGACAGTGATGACTTTGATAGATTTTAAGTTAGGTATTTTTATGGATTGTGGTGGACTTGTGGACTTTTATTATATATTATTGTGGATTGTATAGACTATTATTATGGACTGTTCTAGCCTATTATTATGTACTGTATGAGCTACTATGGAGTTTATGGTATACTAAGGACTTTATGCTTTTTAGGCTGCTCATATATATTGTTTGATATGAATGTCATATATATTTGTTGATGACATATGTTAATGTGATATTTGTGTTTGGATTGAATCAAAAAATAGAGAAAACTCCGCCAAAATTTTCTACCACATGTCAAGTCGTGCAGTACACCGATAGCATGTAGCCTTTTCAGTGATTTATCATGTCAGTGTCCTATCGTACATCGCCTTTTACAGATGAATTAATTGATCAAAGGAATCTAGCCTTTTCAGATGAGTTTTTAAATAGGCTTTTTAGTTTTTCAAATAAGCTTTTTAGGGATGACATCTAGGCCGTTACAATGTCCTACGAAATAGACTTTTCATTGATACGCAGTAGGCTTTTCAGGAGCATTGAAGCCACACTACAATGGCTTCCCACTCCACTGCTGCCTATATATACACCTTCCTTCATACGATGCAAGTCACTTGAAACCAGTAGTTGGTTACGTGCGAGTAGTAATGTCTGGAGGGTCATCTAGAGGGAAGGGAAAGGGGGACGAAGGGAACTCTCATTGTGTGGAAGGGGTCTTTGGGTCTCGAAGACTTTGATGAACCATTGTATCATTTTTCGGTCGAGACCAAGAGAGATTTCACCAAAGAGTGCCCTCTCCGAGGATACGATAACCGGAAAGAAGATTGGCCAAAATATAGATATGGTGAGGACTGCTTAGTGCAAATGTTCGTAGAGGGTTTGGATAGAGGTCGTCGTTTCTTCAAATGTTCGTGAGCAGAGGTAATTTGTTTTAAAATTCTTTACTCAAATTTTTTTCTCCATTGCTTTGCTTCTTATAGGCCAAACTCATTGCATTATTCACTAAAATCTTTGAAATGCAGTGTTCAGAGTCCAAAGAAAACTGTGGCTTCACTAGGTGGGTCAATCCTAGACCAATCAATTCGCACGCACAGTACATCTACTACTTGTAAGACCGTATCTTCAAACTAGAAAGGGAAGTTAGCAGCGGGTATAAGGACAACGAAGCCGACGATAGCAATAGTGGTGGCATTTCACAGGAGGGACTATGCCATGATTCATATTGCACCTGCCCTAATTACAAAAACAACGGGCCTCCGCCACCACCCCCGCCACCTCCACCATCAACAATAGAAGGGTATTGTGGAGAAAAGATAACACAATTTGCTATGTGGCCGCACTCTAGATAGAACAAATCTATCATGTTCACATGTCACATCCATATTAGGTTTATTGTTCGGTTTAATTACCTAAGGCATGTTAGGTTTAGTCCAAGGAACTATGTACACTTGTTTCGTACATGTTTCTCGCATGCCATATAATGTGCTTGTTGTTTGCTCCAATTACCTAAGGCATGTTAGGTTTAGTCCAGAACATATGTGCCTTAGTTTGGTACATGTTCTGACATGCCATGCTCTATATTATGCGTGTTGAATTGTAAAATCCACTACTTCCTTATGTTTTATGTGCACTTCGAGAACTAGTTTCTATACCTCAACAACATTAAACCTAATATATGAACACAAATAATAAAAGTGACAACACTATAAAAGGTCCAATAACTTAAAGTGCATATGAAGTACATGACGACGAACTAAATAACACAGAACATGCCCTAGGTACATGATTTACCTAAAGTACATTACATTAAACACATTGCATACTACATCGATCACATTGTCTATAATTAAACCATACAACTAGCCAACTACTAAGTGCAACGAGGCCACTTTCTCTTTTTCTAGGCATCGGGGTTCTCCACCATCACTGCCTTCGCTCGGCGCACGCGTTCAAGCTTCTTCTCCCTCTCCTCCCTATACGCAACAACATGCCTCCTTTCCTCCTCTTCCTTGTGCTCCTTTTCTACTGCTTCCTCTTTGCGTCTCTTTTCTAATATCTCCAGACGCTCCGCATCCCACTCCTTCAGGCCTTGTAGAAGCCGCATGTCAGCCTCCTTGATCTCAGTGTTGATCCACTGTTCAAAATCATATAGCGGTGGAGGGGTCTCCAGCAAAGGCAATTGTTACAAAACCAATTAATATGCAAGACTTCATATGACACAAATTAATTAATAAACAATAGTAATTTCTCACAATAAATGTACTGTGACGCTGATGTTCTGTAGGCTCCCATGCAAAATTAGAACACATCCAATACATCTGCTTATACGTTGCCTCATCTTCGGAAATGTTTACCTGGATCGCCACAGAAGCACATGGGTATTGGCACACCGCTAGAGAGCGGCTTTGGGATGTAGGGACTTTCGGTCATCCGTCCATAACTACAATTCAACAAATTCTGTTCTAATATAACAAAACAAATAACAATAAACCCTAAAACCTAGGGTTTAACATGTGATAAAAAAAGACGACGCATACCTTTATTTTCTAGCTTTTTCATGCTTAGGCATCCTACGGTTGTATAATACATATGAATTTTAAAAAGTACATAAACCAATAACATGTAAAGTTTCATAGGTTAAGAATACGACTTGACTTTACCAAATCGATTCGAAATAAAGAAGAAAGGGTGATTGGATACCTGGCTCTCGAAGATCGACAGATAAAATCCAACTTTTCACGGTCCAATATATCGATTGAAGAGGTTGGCCGAAGTGCACAAAGGGAAAACCTGAAGAGGAAGAGAAAGAAAATGAGAATGGCTCGGGGAGGATGAGTGGTGTGGGTTTAAGAGTGGGGTCTTGGCGCCAATGACCCTGGCGCCATGCCGTTATATCTTGGCGCCGACGACTATGGCGCCAAGAGTAGGGTCTATTTTTTGAAATCTTTCCGCCAGGGGTATATTTGAGAAAATCTTTCAAAAAAAAGAGCCAAAAAACAAAAAAAAAAGTCGGCCACGTCGGCGTCGACGCAGAGCTGGAGGTGACGTGGCAGCCAACTCGACGCCAATTGTATTGGCGCCAATGATCATGACGCCGAGCTCTGATTTTAACCTTAACACCCTTAAATTGTATTGGCAAAGTCTTGATATTTACCATGAGATGGACGTATGGAAATTTTGGCTAAGTCTATAAATTTACCCTGAGATGGACATGTTGCAATTTTACCATGACATTGAGAATTGGCGCCGAGCTCTGATTTCAAACTTGTGGTCACTATTTGGCCATGTTAAAGACTGATTTAGGTTTAGGTCCAAAATCAAAGTTTGTTGTACTCAACTTAAGCTACAAGTCTTAGCCAAAATTTAAGGGTGTTAAGGTTAAAATCAGAGCTCGGCGCTAATTGTATTGGCGCCAAGCATGGCGCCATGCTTGGCGCCAATACAATTGGCACCGAGCTGGCTGCCACGTCACCTCCAGCTCAGCGTCGACGACTACATGGGCAAGGAGCTTGGCGCCAATTAGGCTGGCGCCGAAACGTTTGATCTTGGCGCAATAACAACGGCGCCAAGAGAAGGGTTTATTTTTTGAAATCTTACTGCCAGGAGCGTATTTATGAGAACTTTTGAAAAAAAAGGCTAAAAAGAAAAAATACGGCCTTATAGCTGCCTGCCTCTGAAAAAGGTTTTATGGTGGCGGGCGTTTTAAGAAGACTGCCTCCAAAAATATTCTACTTTTGAAGGCGGTAGTTTTAAAACGACCGTCTTCGTAAATCAATTTTTGGAGGTGGTTATTTTTTGACAGCCTTCGTAAATTGATTTTTGGTGACGAGCAAATGTGACCGCTTCGATAAATGAAATAACCGCCTCCATTAATAACCCGGTAGTTTAAGAGGCGGTTAGATTTTGTGCCCGCCTCCGTTAATGTTTGGGCACGGCCTCCTAAAAAGTGATACTTGCTCGGACTTGGTACAAATTTCAGTGAAATTTCAAAGTGACTGCTCTAACCATATTAGTCCAGGTTACTTCGTGCTATATGATTTCTCAAACTTGGTACATATTTCATCTTTATTTGTGAAGGAGAAAAACAAATATGATAATATGCATGAATATGTTTGAGAAAGTTGTCCATTCCGAGACTTGTAAACTGTATACTTCCCACAAATCTGTCATAAAGTCATGCAAGGCATTGTTTGGTGCACCATATATTTGTATTAAATAAGCACGCGAAGGCTATTTATCTTTTCAGCGAACGAACAGTATTTTTCTCTCACGACAAATTAACATAAGTATCAGTGTAAGTCAATTTTTAGCAAAACGAACAGGTTAAACAAAGAGGAGGGGGGAACTAGGAAACTAGGAGATTACCAATAGAGTTACAGGGGATCTTTGAATCAAATCTAACCTCATACCAGCCTCATTCACATGTTTACTAATAAAATTGACTGGTTCAGTAAGTAATTCTTTCACATATTTTTTTAGACCAAAGACCCATTGGCCCTACTTTATAGAAAGCAAAGCGTGGGTCTGCTTTCGTTACCAGCCTACGGAAGAAACCAACTGTAGAAACAAAGCAGATATCGACTATCGAAGCAAGGCTCCATTTCTCTAATCTAAGTAAAAGACTTCATTTCCTAATATTTCGCATTCACATTCAATAGTTCAATATAATCAACAGTGCACGTGCACCTTTTTACAAGATGTCCTCAAGGGCGTGGGCGCGCGGCAAAAGCCACGCCGGATTTCTAGTGACTCGACAGCGCTATTTCCGCGGAACGGCAAAAGGCTTTTTATCATACAAATACAATTTGCGCTTCCCGCCGTTAGCTGGCGTGGCATGCACCACTGGATGCTGACGTGGATGCCACCACGTAGGATCCTGCGCAGCTCATACTCATGCCACCACGTGTCCATCCAGTGGCGGAGCTAGAGAATTACGGAGGGGGGTGCGGCTTGCAGTCTATCGACAGAACAATAATGCAACTTAATAGCATCATAGCCATAATTTTAGCATGAATTGTTTAAAACAAGCAATATTGATGCACATCAAAGTGAAGTAGTGGTAATAATATATTTGTACTTACCACTTTTCAAAATACAGTAAGCGAATCCAACAAATATAACAACAAAAAATTGTTGGCGTTGGCAAAATACAATCCTTAACCACGAAATCCTCACTGGAAAAGAAATAAATCATTCATTGTAAGCAAACAATTTATATAATGTATCATTGAAAAATTAAAAAGAGGTGCATTACCTCTTATAGATCAAATCTTCGGCCATTTCCTTCCATGTTCATGAAGCGATGAACCACAGCATTATTTGTAACTTTCTTTAATTCTTCTTTCTCCACGTAGCAAATAAGTCTACTACTCAAGTGCGCATCACCCATGCGGTTACTAAGTGTTGTTTTCACAATCTTCATCCCTGAAAATATTCTCTCCACTGTTGCAGTAGCAATCGGCAGTACTAGCACAAGTTTCAAAAGTCGATAAACCATTGGATAACAAATATTTTTTCTTGTCTCCACCATTCTTTGTGAAAGCTCACTAATAGTATTTATGTTGGAGAATCGATTGTCTTATCTCACATCAGTAATGTAGAGGCCAAGGTGGTGTCTAAGATCCCCCAAATCTCTAGAGCTAAAATCATCAGGATATAATTTTGCTAGGTTTATCAAACTCTCCACATCAAAATCATAAAATGAATCTCTTGGATTGAAAGCGGCTGAACAAACAAGCAACTGAGATGTTGTCTCACTCAAGTGGCTATTAAGCTCTTGAACTAGCCAATCTATAACCTCATTAAAACAATCCACTTCATAGTGATGCTTGTTTGTAATTCCAAATGCCTTCCTAGACTTTTTAGGATCAATATATGCATCTTCCATTTCTAACCTTGTAATATCATTCATCCCGCAAAACTCATTTACGTCGTCTAATAATTTGCCCCACCCATCTCTTCTAAGGTTACAAAAATGTAATCTAGTTGACTGCAAACACTTCATAGCATTCACAATGTCTTGATCCTTGCGTTGCAATGCTAATGACAAAATATTTGTGATGGTTAATGTGGTCAATAAGAGATACAGGTAAAAAACAAAGTCAAAAGATTGGAAGCAGATCAGAAGATTTGATGCTTGGTCTCTATTTTTCCAATCTTTGTCATCCTTTTCCACAACTGTAGCACTTCAACAATCGTAGATAATAGATCAACAAGACTTTTAAAAGTTTTATAATGAGAACTCCAACGAGTATCTCCTGGTCTTTGAAGACATTGCTCTTGATTTAACCCTCTCCCAGTTTCCAGCTGCCCACAACCTAAGGCCTTTGTCACTTTTTCATGATTGATATCCCTAATCATGTCCCTTCTCATGGCTGAACCACCCACCACATTTAATAAGTTATGAATCATGGTTAAGAAATTGCTAATACCCTTATGTTTTCTCACAACATCCACAATAACTAACTGAAGTTGGTGAGCAAAATAATGAACATAATATGTTGATCTACTTTCTCTCATAATTAATGATTGTAGCCCATTGAACTCACCTCGCATGTTGCTAGCACCATCATATCCTTGACCTCTAACTTTCTTTAAGCTGAGCTTAAATTTTGCAAGTAGAGAATCAATAGCTGACTTGAGACAGGAAGAAGAGGTTTCAGTCACATGCACAAGGCCAACAAATCTCTCTTTCACAATTCCACATTTGTCAACATACCTCAAGATCCATTTGTTCTTTACAGGAAACATCCCTTGACTCATCTACTAGCAAACAAAACACATCATCACCAAGTTCATCAAGAATAGATTTTAGAATTTCATTTGCAAAACACTCAACAATGTCTATCTGAATTTCATGAGCCACCATACAACTATTACCTGCAAGACCCACTGCCTTCTCCAAATCTGGATCATGATTTGCTAAGCAATCAAAAACCTCCAAGAAATTCCCTTTATTCAAAGACTCCTTTGATTCATCATGGCCACGAAAAGGCAAGCCTTGCTTCAATAGAAGTCTAGCAGTATCAATGGATCCATTCAATCTGGTAAAATAAGCCCTCTTAGATGCTTCACTTTGCTTATGCAAAACAACATGTGTGTGTTGATTTCTTTGTAACAAATCATCACATTTCTTCATAGCAATATAATGTGCTCCACCAACATTGCCAACATGCAACTTTAGCCGCTCTTTCCTGTGATAACCATTCCAACCCTCAACAACAAATGCTTTATATCCTGCATCCTTCTTCCCTCTGAACAAGAAACGACAGAAACAATATGCTCTATCTTTTGATTCACTGTATTCAAGCCAACCTCCAAATTCATCAAACCATTTCGGTTGAAACCTTCTTGGATTGTCTTTTTCCCCAATCTGTGTAGAGGGAAAAATACACGTGCGAGGTTGGCATGGTCCATTCTCCAAATATTTCCTTCTCACCTTCTCTCTATAATTTGGATGGTAAGAATCAATTTCCTTTCTCAAGCCTGGGTCATATTTGATCTCCTCTTCCCAATTAATATCTGGTGTTTTTCTTTCAAAAACCTTTCCCATGTTTTTCCTAGCATAGAAAGAACAAAAAAAAATCATAACCCTAAAATCCGTACAAAGCATGAAGAGAAAAGACAGGAATTACAAAATTAAAATCATGGATGGTCAAATTGATGGAAACTGAAACTATGAAAGAATCAAGGATATTTGAAGTTACTTACTCTGTGAAAGGATGGACACGAAGTAACGAAGAGGAGAGAGGCGTGCGCTGCTGCTTGCTGCGCTCCTGGTTGCCTGGCCGCCTGCCCACCTAGGCACTGGTGACTGGCCGCTGCGTCCTGCTGGCTACTGCTTGCGATTGCGAGACTTGCGACGGCCAGTCGGCAGCCGCGGCGTCAGGTTCGGAGAAGCCGAGAAGGCGGAGCGAAGAACGACAGTGAAGGCCGCGGGAGGAGAGGCGTACAGTCGAAGGCTCGAATGGATGGGCGAAGCTTGCAGTCGAAGCGTCCGCGATCCTGCTGAGTGCGATTGGGCGGCCGGCCAGGGTGCGTGCGCGTGCGTTGATGCTGCTGGCTGCTGGGCTGCCGAGTTGCAACTTGCAAGCAGCTGTGGGCTCTTTTCAGATGGGCTGTGGGTGCAGATACTTGGGCCAGAGGGTGCGGATACAGGAAAAATTTGTATACTATAAAGTATTTCGTATTCCGGCATGGGTGCGGCCGCACCCAGTGAGCACAACATAGATCCGCCCGTGTGTCCATCTACGGTGACGTCACGCTCAGCCTACAATAGGACCACGTGTCAGGTCATTAACGTAGCCTGCCCAATAATAAGGTTACAGATTTACAATATTTCCCAGTATCTAATTTTCGAGGACCAATTTGGACCTAGTAGTCATCTATGGGCCAAGCGCATGTGAAAACCAGCTGTAGAATTGCACATATCTCATATATACAGTAATTTTTAAACAATTTCAGACTACATAATCATTAAAAATGTTCTGTGGAATCATTCAAAGGTCAAAGACATGAGCTCCAAATGACAAAGTATGGGCAACGTTTTCATGCTGACAAGTTTGCAAGTGACTGCTACCTTCCCAAAGCTTTCAGAACACCGTCAGTGCTTCCTGAAAACATATATAGGAACATTTATAGGTTTAGAAGTTAGAACGTTTCAGCTGTCCAAAAAAGCATTCCAGAAGTTGTTGTGCATCAAATGCATCTGCAAGGAAATAATACGAAGATTTGCATTCAACCAAGTTGAAATAATAATAAGGAAAATCATGTTTTTTCCCCCCACCAAATCTACAATCGAAATGAGGAGAAAAATGCAATTGCAAAGGTTCAGCTTAAAGAAAACAGAAATAAGTGGCCAAGATGTGTAACACTACCACACAAAGCCTTCCAGCTTATAGTGACAAAAAATCAGAGTCAAAGGCATTGACTCTCAAGTCTCAACCCAGAAACATCATCCCCAATCCGGGAATGCACGATTATTTTCGACCCTGCCTTGTAAAAAAAACCTTTTGCTATTAAACTGCCTGAGATACAGTATGCACAGATCATAAATTGAAGCTGACGTCAATCTTGCTGCAATTAAAAACGCACAATCTTGTTGTATTCATAAAACCACCAAGCAACTCTGATTTAACATGAAAAAAATCTGTTACAAAGATCAAACTAAATCCTTTACAAGTGCCCGACGGCTCGAGAGCAAAGAAGTGGAGATAGAATTACAGCTTCTCTTATTGAACAGAATCTCTTTATGCACAGAACAACATTGGCTGAGAAAAGCAATGTCATACTCCACTACAGTTTCAGAACATACAGACCTTCCGAAGAACCTCAAATAGGGTGTAGGAAAACTGCATCTTGACACCCAGGCCAGCTACAGGAGTCTTGTTTACCGGGCTGGACTCTTTTAACAGCAGATATCACGTCAGGGGTACAATAGACCATAGAAGTTATAACAAGAGTAGCTACAGCAGCTAGTACTTTAAGCATGTCCTGCCTGGGATGTTTGCTTGTCCGTAAAATCCGGATAAGTACTGGGAGTACTAGCAGTGACAACAGCAAAGACATGCAAAAGCTGATCACTTCTTGCACTACCACGGTGAAGTAAAAGAGAAGGCATTCTCTCCAGCTCTTTTGAGGGTCCAATGTTAGCTGTACGACATTCGTAAATGCTGTAAGCATACCAAAAACTGCTCCCAAGATCAAGACAGCAGAGACTCGGAGATAATAGTCACGATGTCTTGTGGGTGTAGTTGCTAGACTGGCAAGTATAAGCAGGCATGTCACAGTTGCAGAGGAATAAAATGACATGCTATTTGCTTCAACATAACTCAGGAAAGGAGCCTCCCTATCAAACAGTGCCATGCCCGCATTCTTGCCTTTTGTAATGGAATCACCAGGTGGAGTGACAGCAGCAGCAAATTAACCAGCTGTAATAAGAACAGAGAGACATAACATGCTCTGGGACATATCAGAGTATCTGCTGGATTCCTTATCGTCTTCCTCTTCCAACCAATGAATACATCTCAGATTTTTAGCCACGACGAGGTGCAAAGGGCTATTAGAGAGAAGAATGGGTATTTCAAGCGTTTCCACCAATGACAAGAGTGCAGCCAACATCGAGGGCTATAAAATAGCGAAGAGGGTTGCAAAGCGAGCTGTGAGTGTAGCAAAAGGTCAGGCGTATGATGGCCTTTATCAGCGGCTAGGCACGAAGGAAGGGGATAAGGACATTTATAGGATGGCTAGAATCCGCGAGAGGAAGACAAGGGACATCAACCAAATAAAATGCATCAAGGATGAGACAGATCGACTTCTGGTGAAGGATGAGGAGATCAAAGACAGATGGAGAGAGTACTTCGACAAGTTGTTTAATGGGGAGAATGATGGTCCTACCCTTGAGTTGGACGACTCATTTGACGATACCAACAGACGCTTTGTGAGGAGAATTCAGGAGGCAAAGATCGGAGAGGCTTTGAAGAAGATGAAGGGAGGTAAAGCGATGGGCCCTGATGGTATCCCCATTGAGGTGTGGAGATACCTAGGCGCCAGAACGATAGTATGGTTAACTAAGCTTTTTAACCTTATTTTTCGGTCTAACAAGATGCCTGAAGAATGGATAAGTATATTAGTACCTATCTTCAAGAACAAGAAAGATGTTCAAAGTTGTACTAACTACCGTGGGATTAAGTTGATGAGTCATACGATGAAGCTCTGGGAGAGGGTTATCGAGCATCGTCTAAGGAGAGTGACACATGTGACCCAAAATCAGTTTGGGTTCATGTCTGGTAGGTCGACCATGGAGGCGATTTTCTTATTACGACAATTGATGGAGAGATATAGAGAGCAGAAGAATGACTTGCACATGGTCTTTATTGACCTCGAGAAGGCATATGACAAAGTACCGAGAAATGTTATGTGGTGGGCCTTGGAAAAGCACAAAGTCCCAACTAAGTACGTTACCCTCATCAAGGATATGTACATGGATGTGGTGACGTTTGTCCGAACATGTGATGGCGACACCAGTGATTTTCCAATTAAAATAGGACTGCATCAGGGGTCAGCTTTGAGCCCTTATTTATTTGCTTTGGTGATGGATGAGGTCACAAGGGACATACAAGGTGATATTCCTTGATGTATGCTCTTTGCTGATGATGTGGTGCTAGTTGACGACAGTAGGACAGGGGTTAATAGAAAGTTAGAACTATGGAGGCACATGTTAGAGTCGAAAGGGTTCAGACTTAGTAGGACTAAGACCGAGTACATGAGGTGCGATTTCAGCGTGACTAGGCATGAGAAGGGAGACGTTAGCCTCGATGGGCAAGTGGTGGCCAAGAATGATACTTTTCGGTATTTATGGTCGATGCTACAAAAGGATGGAGACATTGATGAAGATATTAGACATAGAATTTCAGCCAGCTGGTTAAAATGACGTCAAGCTTCTAGCGTCCTTTGTGACAAAAGGGTGCCTCAGAAGCTGAAAGGTAAGTTTTATAGGACGGCGATTCGTCCGGCGATGTTATACGGTGCTGAGTGTTGGTCTACAAAAGGCGACATGTCCAGCAATTGAGTGTAGCAGAGATGTGTATGTTGCGTTGGTGTTGTGGGCACACAAGGAGGGATAGAGTCCGGAACGACGATATTCGGGATAGGGTTGGGGTGGCACCAATTGAGGAGAAATTGATTCAACATCGGTTGAGATGGTTTGGACATGTCCAACGGAGGCCTCATGAGGCGCCGGTGCGTAGTGAAGTTCTAAAGCGGGCCGATAATGTAAAGAGCAGTAGAGATCGACCTAAACTAACTTAGGACGAATCCGTTGAGAGATCTTAAGGAGTGAAATATCTCCAAGGATTTAGTTATGGACAAGAGCGCTTGGAGATTAGCAATTAACGTGCCTGAACTGTGACCTCTTTTTGTCTTGTGCCCTTTATGTCCCTATGTGTCTTCTTATTTCTCGTCTCTTTTGGGTTTCATCTCTAGCCTACCCCAACTTGCTTGGGACAAAAGGCTATGTTGTTGTTGTTGGTGGATGGACTAGCCTACCCCAATTTGCTTGGGACAAAAGGCTATGTTGTTGTTGTTGTTGGATGTACTGGAATAAGCTTCACACAGTAATAAGGAAAAGCCCATGTAAGCATTCCATAACTGCATGAACGGAAATAATATTATGAGACCAAAAAGAAAAAAAAAAGTTGAAAGTGCATGATGTAGGGACATACCACAAGTAATGAATATTTATGGGTATCCTCATTCCTGGCAACATCTACCGGTGTCAATCCCTTATGGTTAATAATACCAAGGTTCACCCTAATATCCATCATAAGAAGGAAGAAGCTCAATACATGCCCATGCTTTACAGCCAGATGTAGTTGTGCGTTTCCTTCACTGTCGCCCACGTCCATTATACTCTTGAACTTTGGGTTCCTGGAGATGTACCACACCACCTTAGTCCTACCGAATTTGACGGCGCAGTGCAAAATACTTCTATTTTTCTTGTCAACCAACTCATCGCAGTTCGGGCATATCTCCATGATCTGATGGATAGTTTCTGAGTAGCTGTCCATAGCAGCATAGTGCACAGGATAGAGACCATCATCATCTGGTATGTAAGCAAGCAAGCTGTTGACCAGTAAAAGTTTAACCACTCCGGTCTTCCCAGATGATGCTGCATAGTGAAGGGCAGTTCTTCCAGAGTTGTCAGCCTTCTGTGCAAGTGTTGGCTCCCAGCATTGCAGGGACTCGCACATTTCTTGAGCTAAAAAAAAGAGAGAGAAAAGATTAGCACTACAATGAAAGAGAACACTTGGACACTTGAGGCCTATTTGGTAGACCTCTCAGAGATGTTGAATCCAGGAGGATACTTGCCGTGCAGAATCACTTCTTACGTATAGTTTATTCTAGAGAACCACTTTCAGCCACATAATCACTTTCATAAGAGAATCACGAGACACAGAGAATCAGGAATTTTTGAACGTAAAAAGTGATTCTGGAATAAAATTAAAAGAGGCCTACCAAACATTGCCCTTATTACCAAACATTATCAAGTCTACAAATATGTTTTCTATTTCTATAAGAAAATATCACACCAATCTCGTACTACCTGGATCAGTTTTTTTGTATATGACGTTAGCACAAAAAAATCAAAGATGAAAAAAAATAAAGCACATATATATAATAAACACAAAACTGATATGGTAGGTAGTGAATGATGTGTAGGAAAGAATCCATGTTATCATACCGTTTCTAGCAAAAACTGCAGCATGCAGTGCGGTTAGTCCATCTGGTCCAGCGTAGCTTGCTGGCGATTTCACACTGCCTCCACAAGATTCATGTATCAAGATGTCAACCATGTCAGCCCTGTTGGACACAACCGCCATGTAGAGCGGGGAGACACCTTGCCCATCAACCGCCGCGGCAAGCCTTGCGTCCCTCGACACAAGCTTCCCCAAAATGGATGCATGGCCGTTCCTAACAGCCTCATGGACCGCTGTCGCCCCACTGGAATTTCATGCCCTGAGTACATACTCAGTCTCTTTCTGGGCAGAAGCACGCTCGATGAGGTGATTGACCACATCCACATGCCCAGCTCTTGCCGCGCAGATCAGAGGCGTGTCGAGCAGGTTGTTCCTTGCCTTGATGAGTGATATGTCCTGATCACAGATCATCTCGACGAGCTTCAGGTACCCATGGCGGGCTGCGATATGGAGCGCAGAGCTGCCGCCCTCTGCCGTGACGCCTTCTAGGCATGCGCATGTTGTTGATGTGGATAGGATTTGTGCTAGGAGGTCTGCATCGCCAGTAGAGACAGCTTTGAGCAATTGAGGGTTCATTGTGTTTGGCTTGTGCATCGATGCTACGCTGTTTGCGGACAGCCTAGTCAAGTACATATACACAGCAAAGGATAGGTGCAGTGGTTTAAATTTTTAAATGTATAATACATAGACGAGGGACCATCTTCCTTTTATGCAACTTCCTAGCAATTTCCTACTTTGGTAGTATACTAAGAACGAAGCATCTAACAACTACCCACACCTGTCTTAGATTGGTCGGGACAGATAACAAAGCTATGCTAACAATTGTCTAGTGTGCTCAGTGGGAAGCTGGTGTTGACTCAATCAAACTAGCTGTGATCATTTGATAGTCTTTCCTTTTTACATTTTTATAAGTAGCTGTACATTGTTTTTTTTTCTCTATGACTTGGGATGCAGCACCGGCAGCCCGAGGCCTAAATCCACTACTGAGTGTGCTTGCTTTGCTTGCTCACTCTGCAATCAGCATGATGTACAGAATATATTTATCTCCCTACAGGATATATAGGAAATTGAAGAAACACATGCAAAGAAACTATTGTCCCATTGCGTAATGTCTATAGCTTGTGTCTATAGAGTTTGTTTTGATCCGACGGATCTAATTTATCAAAGGATGGTATGTGCACCTGGTCGGCCTAATCCTGGAAGGCTATAGTAGACCGCTACACAGTCAATGGATCGGATTTGTGGCCATTTATCTAAGAGATGAAAATGCAAATAGCACGTCGCTCGCCGCTCTTTTCATCGGAGACTTATGTTGCCCCTTTCATTGAATAGCCCACAACCACAAGGCCAGGAAAAATTAAGGGTCAATGCGAGGTGTGTTGAACCAAAAAGAAAAATGCACAAAAACACAATACATGTCAAAGCCTTTACTGAAGCTAATTCGAACTGTCATACATACACAGATCTATCCATTTCTATCACCTAACGAAGGGGGTGAAGGAAGGATGGGCAAGAGGGCATGTACCTTGCGCTGGGGTCCTACGCGGTCAGGTCGACGAAGCAGGGCGCTGGTGTTCCTGTCCTTGTCGCTTCTCGTCGGCGCGGGAGGTCGCGGTAAGGGGATAGCCGCGCCGCCGCCGCGACCCATCTCGCCAAAACGGGAACAAGGGAGCCAAGTTCAGCGTCGACGGAGCAACAAGGATGGGGTAGATACGGTGCGGGTCGTCGTCAGGCTCGCCGGCCGCAAGACAATCTGGCATGGGAGTCGCCGCCGTCGCCGCCCTCGCCATTGCCGTCTGACTCAGAATCCTAGCAATCCTAGCAATCATAGCAAGCAAGCCCAAAAAAAAACGGACGAGAGGGATAAGTGGGCTGTGGGCTGTGGACAATACATCCGGGCGGCACGATGGCGTGAAATTGGGTGGAAATGGGCCATACAAATTTCATGGGTCTGGGCCGAACTTCCCTAGGTGCCCTGCCGTTCAAAGGAAACGGGGAGTTAAATACAGCCCGAGCCCATAGCATTCCGTTTTGCTATCCCCGCTCTTTCTCACGCCCACTCTCAAGTATCAATGATCTCTCTAACTTGGTTCAGAACGTGCTTCAACTAAAGAACGTACAGCTGATGTAATTCCTCAGCAGTTGTATATTTTGTGGAACGGCAACGCCAAGAACATTATGTACTGATCGAAATGGAGTTATCAAGTACACAAAAGCACATGAAAAGAAGCCAAATTCAGTTAAATTAAGTCCAACTGTTGGGAAGCTTTGTATATATTTGCAACCTAACTGCACCGAGTATGTACATTTTATAGCTTTTATTTTAGGAGAAGAGGTGTAATAATCACGTACGTAACTGTTAGTGCAGGCAGAAGTGGTTATAGTATCACACACATAATCATACCAACCACAGCAGTGGACGGATTCGATCATTATGCTTCGCGTTAATCCAAAGAATAATATACCCATATCATAATAATAACAAAGCCGGCCGGTGAACGACCAGACCAGGGGCGCGTGCATTCTAGTACGTGACAATCTTATTCTTATCAGCCTCGCATGCTAATGAGTAATGAAATGAACAACATGGAGTTTGTTACAACAAATAAATCGGCACGCAATTAATTAACAAATATAATTGAAGTTTGGTGTGCTGTCAACGCTGTCGAGCGAGCGAGTGCTGCTGATTAATTAAACACGCACACACGGCCATACATGCTTATTTTAATTTTTCATCAGCGTTGCATTGCATTGCAAATGTTCTATTCCGTTCTGTCTGCACTGCACGCTCGTCGGCTTGTATGTACTGTACTGAAGAAGATCTTTTTGCAGGTCTGACGAAGAAGTCCCGCACCAAACTCTCCATCCAACAGTTTGGTCGTATCTGCAAACGTACTCCCTGTCACTGTCGCAGGGGAAAACTAACGACGGCAACCGGGTGTTAAAAAGTCCTTGTTGGGAACTACTATTAGTGTTGACGATTATTAACCAGGCGAGACTGTTTCTTGGTCCTTGTTACAGACCATTTCAGAACAATGACACAGACGGTGACCATGCTTGAAACTAATCAGGTTGTGTTTAGTTCGCGAAAAGAAAATTTTTTGGTATCACATCGGATGTGTTGGAAGGATATCGGGAGGGTTTTTCAGATACTAATAAAAAAAATAAATCACAGAACCCGTTAGGAAACTGCGAGACGAATCTAATGATACTAATTAATCTATCAATAGCAAATGTTGGTTACTGTAGCACTTAAGGCTTTTATGGACTACTTAGGTTTAAAAGATTCGTCTCGCGATTTTTCTGAGAACTGTGCAATTAGTTTTTTTTTCTACGTTTAGTACTCCATACATGTGGCTAAACATTTGATGTAATGGGTGGAGACAAAAAAAAAAAATGAACTAAACCAGGCCTCGTGATTGATCGAGCAGCAGTCTAGTATAATTGCTGCTGCATGCATATGGTCCATGGTCATCATCATGAATAAATAAATGAATAAATTCTCATAAGTGGGGAAGGAGAGCAACAACAGATGAGAGGGCCCCTTTATGTGCTACAGTGTTCTCAGGCCATGCACATGCCACACATACATACATGCATGATAGCCACACATACTTAGGTATTCTTCCAAGGAGACCCATAAGTAATTAACAATTTAACATAGCAAAGGTCATGTTCGCTGGTCTTATAAGTCATACTTTTTAGTCAACGAACAGTATTTTTCTTTCATAACAAATCAGTGAACAGTATTTTCAGTCATGACTTTTCAGCCCAGCGAACAGTATTTTCAGTCATGACTTTTCAGGTGAAAGTTGCCAAGTTGTCGGTAGCCATACCTCCGTCGCTTTCCATAATCTGTGCCCATGCATTGCTATATGCTGCTAGTACTAGCTATGGCCATTTGGATAGGCAGGCTAATGATGCGTTGAGTTAATTTAGCTAGCTCAAATTAGCCATATGTTGCTTGGATTCAAGAGCTAAGAGAGATAGGTGGAATCATGCTAAAAGTTAATTTCGCCCTTGGAATTGTTCTGCTCTAAACATGTGTTGTTTTGTCGCCATTAGCAAGAGCGTTTTGATCGTCTTGTTGTGTTGGTTGCTACTTTTAACCCAAATTAGCTAGGGCCCTATTTGGATCCATGGAGCTAATAGTTAGTTTATAATAATTACCTCTTTTGGATCTAAACAGGTCCAACTAGCTAATAGTGTAGCTATCTGTTATTAGCTAATACCAAACTAACAACTAAATATCTCACTACTAGCTAGTTGGACCAAACCAATTAGTAATAGCTAGCTAATATTAATTACTCCCTTCGTTCCCAAAAAAATGCAATTCTAGAACAGTGTCACGTGTTAGTAATATCAACTTTGACCAATTATAAATAAAAAAATATAAATATTTATAATATCAAATAACTATCATTAGATTGATTACGAAATGTATTTTGATAATAAATTAATTTGGAGTCAAAATGTGAATATTATTTAGTAGAAACTTGGTCAAACGTGAAACACTTTACGTGGCATGCAACCCATAGTTACATTCTTTCTGGGACAGAGGTAGTATCAGGTATTAGCTAGCTATAACTATAAGCAGCTAATGTATCCAAATGGTGAGGTACCAACTAACTAATTAGGGCTAGATAGGATCCTGTTTGGATCTCGAACTAATACTTAGCTACTAAAAATAGCTCTAGTAGATCCAAACACTACGGTGCTAATAGTCCAAAAAATACACTATTTAGCTAATAAAAAATTATTAACTGCCTCTACTAGCTAAGACCGTCCGCAGTGGAGACCGCTATATACTCCTGCACGAGCGTATAGCGGATGGGGACAGCTGCACCGGTGCTCTGTATGAGTGACGCTAAAATAGCGTGAGACCTGTCGTCCGGTAAATATGGTGGAGTACAGTGCATCCGCTAAAGCACGTGAGTGGGAGAAGAAAGAGCCAAGAGGAGAGATGATGGTGGGCCCTACGGTTTCAATCCTCTAAAAAATGTTATAACTCAAAAACCAAAAACCCAAATTAAATTCTGATTGCACCATTGAATTTATTTTAATAAATTCTTCAAAACTAGATCTCACATGGATATATTTAGATAAAGTGACAAGTGGACCCCACAGTGGATAGAGGATGATATAGAGGATGGATGGGTGCGGAAGAAATGAATATAGAGGAGAGAATCTTGATGACCAGGATGTATAGAGGATGAAAATAGAGGATCATGAGTGCGGATAGCCTAAGGTCCTATTTAGATCCATTAGCTGCTAATAGCTAGCTAGCTAATAGTTCATTGCCAATAGCTATTAGCTAGTGTGGCCTAGCGATTGAAATAGTTGTTAGTTGAATATATATTCAGCTAACAAATAGCTAAACTATTACCTATAACTGTTTGGATTCAATGAGTTAGTTATTACTCCGCAGTAGCTAACTATTAGTTCTATCGATCCCAACAATGCCCAAGTATTACTACTAACTATTATCTGATGATCCAAAGGAAGCTCTGCTAATAGGTTAGCTGATATAGCACCACTGGTACAGGCTATTACACTAGTACACGGGCATACTATACAGACGGTTGATAACCTATTTCTACTGACGTTTTCCAGCACCGCCTGCGCTGCAGGCCAGTAGAAATGGGTCAATTCCATAGGCGGTTCCTTGTGAGCTGCCTGTAGAAAACATTTCCACAGGCGGCTCTCTTAGGGAACCGCCTGTGTAAATGTGTCATTTCCACAGGCGGCTCTCTTAGGGAACCGCTTGTGTAAATGTGACATTTACACAGGCGGCTCTCTTACACAAGCGATTCCCTAAGAGAGCCGCCTGTGGAAACGTATTTTAAAATTGTATTGTTATATATTTATTTATTTATATTGTTATTATTTAAATATATTGATATTGGTTGGTGTTCAAACATAGCAACATGCAATTTAAATATTTCATTTCATACATACATTTATATACATCAAAGTTTGGTGCTCAAAGACATAAAGTTAATTACAAGAGTATATACATCACCACACATTATATATACATCAAAGTTTGTTTCTGTCCTCTAATAACCCTCTCTAGTAAGTTTGAGCTTACTAATCTCTGTTAGCACCTGGAATTGTGGCATGGATAATTGGCTTTCATCATCATGATATTTGCCTTCACGTGGAATGACATGCTTCATGAGGAACGAGCAGATGTCCTCAACTATGTTGTCTAAAGCACGTTCGTCCATGCGCTCCGCCGTCCCTTGCTTATATACCTGCAAAGAAAGTTTATAAACATGGCATATTGTATGACTTGCAACTTTAATGTCGGAACTATATACAGGACTATTACTTATATTACCTTGGTAGGGTTCCTTTCATATCGTCTGATCTCTCTCATGTTCTCGCACACGTAGTAGCCACAGAGGACAGATAAGGGTGGTTGCTTTATGCACTGTATAACAGGAGAGTGGTTATTTATAGTTGCAACCATGGTCCTATGTGTATGATTTGTATTCATAAGAGTAAGTTTTCATACGTACCGGCCAGTTATGTTGTAAGGTCCAAATAGGCTAGAGGGGGGTGAATAGCCTAATTAAAACTTCTACAAGAATTACTTAACCACAAGTTAGTACGAAAGGTGGCGAAGCAAATGCACTAGCTCTAACTAATTAAGCAAGCCACCTACACAAGTCTAGTACAAGGCTATTCACTAAACATAACAACAACTACAAGCTAGAAACAAGAAGTTATACAAGAGAAGAGCTTCGAGTGATTATACCGCCGTGAAGAGAAGAGAAATACCAATCAATCAATCATACAAGAGAAATCCTCGAGAAGAGAATGACACAAGAATTTATCTCGAGGTTCACTTGCTTCCCGGCAAGCTACTCCCCGTTGTGGCGATACACCCACTTGTTGGTTCACGAGCTAATCGACTACGCCGCACAACCACACACAAGATGGGGATCCTCCAAGCCACGAGCTTTACTAGAGTATCCAATTCACGAACTCCCGCGGGGAAGGATCAAGAACCCCTTACAACACTTGGTGAAGGCTCCAACAATCTCCAATTGGGAGCTCGATCACCTCCGCTGCTCCAAGCCGTCTACCGTGTCGGGAAACACGGAAGAGTAACAAGAAATCCGCAGCAACTCGAAGATCAAGTGCCTCTAGAATGCAACTCTCAAGCAATACACTTGAATCTCACTCAATCTCACTCAAGATGTGCAACTATGCAAAGAGATGAGTGGAGGGGTTGTTCTCTAGCTCAAAGTATGTCTCTAGTTCTCAAAATGTGAGAGAGTTTCCCTCAAACCCCAGCTAACCTCTATTTATAGCGTACCCCTTTGAATATAGCCGTTAGGAACTTTACCCAGCCGAAGTCGCGCTGACCGGACGCGCTGGTCAAAATGACCGGACGCGCCGGTCGCGCAACGGCTAAATTCTGAAACACAGATCGGACGCGCTGGTCGTACTGACCGGACGCGCCGGGTGTGACCGGACGTGCTGGTCCCGCAACTGACCAGACGTGCTGGTCAACTTGAGTAGTGCACAACTAAACAACGACCGGACGCGCCTCTCGTAATGACCGGACGCGACAGTGCCCGCGTCCGGTTAGAGTCCAGTAAGCTCCCTAGATGACCGGACGCGTCCGGTCATCAGTGACCGGACGCGCTGCGCGTCCGATCATCAAACTAAAAACCGCGCAGATGCTGAACACTGACCGGACGCGTCCGGTCATACCGAGACCGCGTCCGGTGCAGCGTCCGGTCACCACAGTGACCTCCGTTCGCCTCCGTTTCTTTTCCGACTTTCGGCGCAATAGAAAATAGGCGTTTCACTTCTCCAAAAAGCGTCGAATCCCGCCTCGCAAGCTCGGCGGGAGGGAGAGAGGAACCCAAACCCCTCTTTACCGCTTGAACTCCACCGCCTTCGCAAATGTGCTAACACCACCAAGTGTACACCACCATGTGCATGTGTGTTAGCATTTCACAAACATTTCTCAAGGCGTTATGTTAGCTCTTTTACTAGATCCTAATGCATATGCTCAAGACAATGATCTAGTGGCACTTGATTTCTGAGCTAACCGTGATTGCCCCTCTTCATAGTCGGCTATGTATCCTAAACCCGGTCAATCACTTCTCTACTCATCTTAGACCGGCAAAAGTAAAACCCCTATGATTATACCTTTGCCTTGCGCTCTTAGATCCTTCTCTTTCACTCGATCATCATGTCCTTACTTTTATGTGCATCTCTACCATGATCATCATTTTATGTTCATGCACCATCTCTTTGTGATCTTGTGGCCACCACTCCTTGCCACATACACCTTCATCACATGTGTTGCTTATGCCTAACTCAAAACACTTAACACATGGCATTAGCAACTTGGTGTCATTAATTACCAAAACCAAACTTGGGCTTTTAATCTCCCCCTTTTTGGTAATTGATGACAACCATCACAAAGATATGAAATGAAATCAATTTTCAATTTCGATAGTATTAGCTCCCCCTACATATGTGCTTCCATGAGTTTGGTTCAATTATGCACATATGTATGGATTTGAATTTTGAGAGAGTTACTACTATCAAATTGATGCTAAGGTATATAGAATGGACCTTTGAAGCGTGATACCAATCGGAGTTGCCTTTATATACCATCCTTAGCATCGATGTAGCTAGACACCACTTGTAATACATCACTTGTAAAGATCACAAACACTAAAGTACCCCGTGAGATCAACATTATAAGCAAAGGTGTCTAGATACCACTCGTGAAGCTACTCTTAACAATTCATCATTCAAGATCTATTTCTAGCAATCACCATTCAATCATGAATATCGAAATTAAATTTGCAATGCAACACATCATCATGTTAGTGCACATACAAATACAACAAATAATTCATGAGCTTGCTCCCCCTACTTATGTGCTCAAATTTAATTTCTCTCATCCTCACTATATCTTTTCTCTCCCCCTTACTATATCTTTCTCCCTCTTTGTGACTTTTCTTTTTATCTTTGTGACTTTTCTCTCCCCCTTATTATTTCTTATTCCCTTTTTGCAATATCTTTATGACTTTTCTCTCCCCCTTTGTCAACAATCACCAAAAAAGGTGCCAATTTTTATGAGAGTTAAGTCAATCAATATGAGGGAGTCCAAATTATAGTTCAATCTAGATCACTTGCCTAGAATATGTAATTCGGTTTGATTCAAGCACAAGCTTCTTCACACCTCATAAAGTATAAGGGTTATCTTGAGCATGTTGAGTTACACATCATGAGCTCATTTTCTAGATTCAACACTAGGTTTGCAAGCCCATAAACATGTCATATGCTACCACTTAGATCAATCAAACATAAAAGCAATAGTGGTAACATATATACATCAAAATCATTTGATTTTCATGAATGAGCCTATTTGATATGCAAATATGTCTATATGTTCAGCCATGTCCTTAGCACAGTATGAATGATATGCCAAAAAAAACTTTACCTTGCATTATCGGAGGAGAGGCATGTCATATAAGAATGTGGGGGGGTGCACTCATTTCAAGTTGGAGAAGTCAAGTATGTTCAATTCATTCTTCAACTTGTAAAATCTCTTTTCATCAAGTGGCTTTGTAAAGATGTCGGCTAGTTGATCTTCGGTGCCAATGCTCTCAATGCTAATATCACCCTTTTGTTGATGGTCTCTTATGAAGTGGTTCCTTATGTCAATGTGCTTAGTTCTTGAATGTTGAACCGGATTTTGAGTCATCTTGATAGCACTTTCATTGTCACAAAACAATGGTACATTCTTGAACTTGATTCCAAAATCATTCAAAGTGACCTTCATCCAAAGTAATTGTGCACAACAACTACCGGCACTAATGTATTCGGCCTCGGCGGTAGATAGTGCAACACTATTTTATTTCCTTGATGACCATGAAACAAGAGATCTTTCAAGCATTTGACAAGTGCCACTTGTGCTCATTCTATCAATCTTGCATCCACCATAGTCGGAGTCTGAATATCCAATCAACTCAAAGTTAGATCCCTTAGGATACCATAATCCAACATCATGAGTGCCCTTAAGATATCTCAATATCCTCTTGGTTGCTTTCAAGTGACTTTCTCTAGGTGAAGCTTGATATCTTGCATACTTGCACACACTAAACATCACATCCGGCCTAGAAGCGGTGACATAGAGCAAACTTCCAATCATAGACCGGTATAGCTTTTGATATACCATGTTTCCACTAGCATCAATACCCAATTGATCATTAGTGCCCATTGGAGTACTCATTGACTTAGCATCTTGCAATCCAAACTTCTTGATCATGTCCTTGATGTACTTGCCTTGACTTACAAAAGTGTCATTCTTCATTTGCTTGATTTGAAGTCCAAGGAAGTAACTAAGCTCTCCAATCATAGACATCTCAAACTCATTAGCCATTATATTTCTAAACTCTTCACAAAAGTCTTGGTTAGTTGATCCAAAGATAATGTCATCCACATAAATTTACAACACAAACAAGTCATTTCCAAGCTTCTTGGTGAAGAGCGTGGTGTCAACCTTTCCCATCTTGAACCCTTTAGAGAGGAGAAAGTCCCTTAACCTCTCATATCATGCTCTAGGTGCTTGCTTCAAACCATACAATGCCTTCTTTAGCTTGTAAACATGGTTGGGCTTCTTGTCATCTTCAAAACCGGGAGGTTGCTCAACATAAACTTCTTCATTGATGTAGCCATTGAGAAATGCACTCTTGACATCCATTTGATAGAGCTTGATGTTGTGTGCACAAGCATATGCTAATAAGATTCTAATTGCCTCCAATCTTGCAACCGGTGCATATGTCTCTCCAAAGTCAAGACCCTCAACTTGAGTGTATCCTTGTGCTACTAATCTTGCTTTGTTCCTCACAACCATCCCATCTTGATCTTACTTGTTTCTAAAGACCCACTTAGTGCCAATCACATTGTAGTTCTTTGGCCTCTCAACAAGTTTCCAAACTTGATTTCTAGTGAAGTTGTTTAGTTCTTCATGCATGGCATTTATCCAATCAGAATCCTTCAATACATCTTCTATCTTCTTTGGTTCTTCTAATGAGATAAATGAGTAATGCTCACAAAAGGATGCTAATCTTGATCTAGTTTGAACACCACTTTGAATTCCACCAATGATTTGGTCCAACGGATGATCTCTTGCAATGCTAGTAGGTTGGAGTATTGGGAGTTGATTGCTTTCACTTGTTTGACCTTGAACTTGAGCTTCATCATGAGTACCACTAGGGCTAGCTTGATTTGTATCAATTTGCACACTTTGGTTGATCACATGAATATCATTATCATCAACTTGTCTTGGCCTCACATCACCAATGTCCATGTTCTTCATTGCATTTAATAATTGATCTCCTCTCACATCATCAAGGTTTTGAGCTTCATTTTGAGATCCTTGGGTTTCATCAAACTCAACATCATGAACTTCTTCTAAGGTGCCATTTGTGAGATTCCAAACTCTATATGCTTTGCTTGTGGTAGAATAACCAAGTAAGAACCCTTCATCACATTTCTTTTCAAACTTGCTCAATCTAGTGCCTTTCTTGAGAATATAGCATTTGCAACCAAACACTCTAAAGTATGCAATGTTGGGCTTTCTTCCATTCAACAGCTCATATGGTGTCTTTCCAAGCTTCCCATGGCAATAGAGACGGTTGCTACAATAGCAAGCCGTGTTGATGGCTTCACTCCAAAATGAATGACTAACATTGTATTCACTAAGTATTGATCTAGCCATATCAATCAAGGTTCTATTTTTCCTTTCAACTACACCATCTGATTGAGGAGTATATGTTGGTGAGAATTGATGTCCAATACCAAGATCATCACACAAATCTTCAATTCTTGTGTTCTTAAACTCACTACCATTGTCACTTCTAATCTTCTTGATGGTGATTTCAAACTCATTTTGCACCCTCTTGATAAAAGACTTGAATAGATCATAAACATCACTCTTGTCATAGAGAAAGAACACCCAAGTATATCTAGTGTAGTCATCAACAATCACAAAACCATACTTATTGCCACCAATACTAGTGTATGTTGTTGGCCCAAACAAGTCCATGTGCAATAGCTCAAATGCCTTTGATGTGCTCATTTCACTCTTACTAGGATGTGTATTTCCAACTTGTTTGCCGGCTTGACAAGCACTACATAGTTTATCCTTTTCAAAAGTGACATCTTTCAAACCTCTAACTAAGTCATGCCTCAAAAGTTTGTTCAATTGTTTCATTCCAACATGACCAAGCCTTCTATGCCACAACCATCCCATACTAGATTTACTAAGCAAGCATGATGTCAATTGTGTCTCACTATCATTGAAGTCAACCAAGTATAAGCTACCATTTCTAAATCCTTTGAATATCAAGTTTGATCCATCAACACTTATGACTTCAACATCATCACTACCAAATATGCACTTGAAGCCAAGATCATAAAGTTGTGCCACCGATAAAAGATTAAAATCCAAGCTCTCAACTAGCAACACATTAGAAATGCTCATGTCATTTGAGATAGTAATTTTACCAAGTCCCTTGACTTTGCCTTTCTTGTTGTTGCCAAAAGTGATAGCATCAAAACCACCATTTTGACTCGTATCAATTGAATTGAACATTCAAGAGTCTCCGGTCATATGTTGAGTGTACCCACTATCAAGCACCCAATGCCTTCTTCCGGCTTTATAATTGACCTACAAGACAAGATCAATTCCTTTTAGGTACCCAAACTTGTTTGGGTCCTCCAAGGTTAGAGACTAAGCTCTTTGGTACCCAAATGGCTTTCTTCTTTGAGCCCATCCATGGTGCACCAATGAACTTAGCATAAACACCATTTATACTCTTGGTAAGCATATAGAAAGAATCAAACTTAATTGAGGATACATTGGCATTTGATTTCTTGTTCATGCAATGTTGCTCTATGTGACCAACTTGCTTGCAACTTTTGCAATAGCTACCATTGTTCTTTACAAAACGAGTCTTGTGAGGAGCAAAAGTGGCCTTGCCTTTCTTGGAGTTATAGCCCAATCCCTCTTTGTAGAGAGAAGCTCTTTGGCTACCCAAGCACATAAGCAAGCGGTCCTCACCACCATAAGCCTTAGCTAATGTGTGATTGAGCTCTTTTACCTCCTTCTTGAGATTTTTATTCTCAACTATAAGTGTGGAGTCACAAGTGAAACCATCACTACTAGATGAGAATGATGTAGATGAGCTACATGAAGTGTTAGTGGGAGCAACAACAATAGGCTTATGAACGGATTCAATTATATCACATGATATGCCTATGTTGCAAGTTTTAGCTTTCTCAACATTAGTTGGCATGTTTTCACATTTTTCAACTAGAGAGGAATGAGCTTCTTCAAGCTTGGTGTGAGACTTTTGAAGCTTCTTATGGTCTACCTTTAGACTCTCATAAGACACTCTAAGCTCATCAAGTTCTTGCATAAGGTTTTTCTTTTCCTTAAGCAAGCCCTTGCACTCCTTCCTAGATTCTTTATAATGTTGAGTGCAATCTTCTAGCATAGTGATTAGTTCATCTTTAGTGAATTCTTCTTCATCACTATCACTATCACTAGCATTATCATGATCACTCTCATCATCGAATGATACCTTAGCGGCTTTAGCCATGAAGCACGATAGAGTGTCAAAGAGGGAGACCTTCTCTTGGACGGCAATGCTAGCATGTCCCTTCTTCTTGCTCTTGTTGTCATCCTCATCATCACTTGAGGAATCATCACTATCCCATGTAGCAACATGAGAATCATTCTTCTTCTTATAAGAGCTTTCCTTCTTCTCTAGCTTCTTCTTTTGTTTCTTCCTCTTCTTCTTGATAGCATCTTCATCATCACTGTCATAAGGACACTTTGCAATAAGATGATCCTTGCTATGGCATCTAAAACATCTCATGGTATGTTCATTCTTCTTGGATGAGTTCTTCCTTCTTCTTGCACGAAAGCCTTTTTTCTTCATGAATTTGCCAAATTGCTTGACAAAGAGAGCCATCTTCTCATCAATGTCATCACTATCACAAGAGCTTGAGTCTTCATCACTTGATGATTCAATCTTGGATTTGCTCTTGGATGTGGTGGCTTTGAATGCCACACTTTTCTTCTTTTCATCATCTTTCTTCTCATTTTTCTTCTTCTTCTTCTTGACCAACTCATCTTTCTCATCATCTTCTCTATATGAATCATCGGTCATTACTTCTTGGAATATTTGTTGAGGAGTTGAATTCTTCAATGTAGTCCTCACTAGCACGGTGATCAATGTATCAAATCTCTTGAGTAGACTTCTCAAGAACTTCATAGAGAATTGATTGTCCTTGACCTCCTCACCAAGTGCCTTGAGCTCATTGACAATGACTTGTAACCTATGAAACATCTCTGGTACACTCTCATCATCTTGCATCTTGAAGCTTGAAAATTTTTCTTGCAAGATATATGCTTTGGCGGTCTTTATGCCTTCGGTGCCCTCAAATGTTTCTTCTAGCTTGGCCCAAGCATCATGAGCAATCTCTATGTTCTTCACTTGCTCAAATGTCTTGTCATCTAATGCCTCGTGAAGAGCACTAATGGCAATGTCATTGCATTGGAGCTTCTTCTCTTCCACCGGTGTAGGTGCTTCCGGATTAGCAACCTCAAATTTTGTTTCGGTGACCTTCCACACTTCTCTATTGATTGACTTTAGGTGTGCGGTCATCTTAACCTTCTAATATGCATAATTTGTGCCATCAAAGTGAGGTGTCTTCTTGGTGTTGTTGATGTGCAAGCTTAATTGAGCCATTTCTTTTTCACCGTAGGTTGTTAAGCCTCAAATAAACGGTGCCTCGGCTTCGATACCACTTGTAAGGTCCAAATAGGCTAGAGGGGGGTGAATAGCCTAATTAAAACTTCTACAAGAATTACTTAACCACAAGTTAGTACGAAAGGTGGCGAAGCAAATGCACTAGCTCCAACTAATTAAGCAAGCCACCTACACAAGTCTAGTATAAGGCTATTCACTAAACATAACAACAACTACAAGCTAGAAACAAGAAGTAATACAAGAGAAGAGCTTCGAGTGATTATACCGCCGTGAAGAGAAGAGAAATACCAATCAATCAATCATACAAGAGAAATCCTCAGGAAGAGAATGACACAAGAATTTATCCCGAGGTTCACTTGCTTCCCGGCAAGCTACTCCCCGTTGTGGCGATACACCCACTTGTTGGTTCACGAGCTAATCGACTATCAAGAGTCGAGCCCTCGGCGGGCGCCGCACAACCACACACAAGATGGGGATCCTCTAAGCCACGAGCTTCACTAGAGTATCCAATTCGCGAACTCCCACGGGGAAGGATCAAGAACCCCTTACAACACTTGGTGAAGGCTCCAACAATCTCCAATTGGGAGCTCGATCACCTCCGTTGCTCCAAGCCGTCTATCGTGTCGGGAAACACGAAAGAGTAACAAGAAATCCGCAGCAACTCGAAGATCAAGTGCCTCTAGAATGCAACTCTCAAGCAATGCACTTGAATCTCACTCAATCTCACTCAAGATGTGAAACTAAGCAAAGAGATGAGTGGAGGGGTTGTTCTCTAGCTCAAAGTATGTCTCTAGTTCTCAAAATGTGCAAGAGTTTCCCTCAAACCCCGGCCAACCTCTATTTATAGCGTACCCCTTCGAATATAGCCGTTAGGAACTTTACCCAGACGAAGTCGCGCTGACCGGACGCGCTGGTCAAAATGACCGGACGCGCCGGTCGTGCAACGGCTAAATTCTAAAACACCGATCGGACGCGCTGGTCGTACTAACCGGACGCGCCGGGTGTGACCGGACGCGCTGGTCCCGCAACTGACCGGACGCGCTGGTCAACTTGAGTAGCGCACAACTAAACAACGACCGGACGCGCCTCTCGTAATGACCGGACGCGACAGTGCCCGCGTCCGGTTAGAGTCCAGTAAGCTCCCTGGATGACCGGACGCGTCCGGTCGTCAGTGACCAGACGCGCTGCGCATCCGATCATCAAACTAAAAACCGCGCAGACGCTGAACACTGACCAGACGCGTCCGGTCATACCGAGACCGCTTCCGGTGCAGCGTCCGGTCACCACAGTGACCTCCGTTCGCCTCCGTTTCTTTTCCGACTTCCGGCGCAATAGAAAATAGGCGTTTCACTTCTCCAAAAAGCACCGAATCCCGCCTCGCAAGCTCGGCGAGAGGGAGAGAGGAACCCAAACCCCTCTTTACCGCTTGAACTCCACCGCCTTCACAAATGTGCTAACACCACCAAGTGTACACCACCATGTGCATGTGTGTTAGCATTTCACAAACATTTCTCAAGGCGTTATGTTAGCTCTTTTACTAGATCCTAATGCATATGCTCAAGACAATGATCTAGTGGCACTTGATTTCTGAGCTAACCGTGATTGCCCCTCTTCATAGTCGGCTATGTATCTTAAACCCGGTCAATCACTTCTCTACTCATCTTAGACCGGCAAAAGTAAAACCCCTATGATTATACCTTTGCCTTGCGCTCTTAGATCCTTCTCTTTCACTTGATCATCATGTCATTCCTTTTATGTGCATCTCCATCATGATCATCATTTTATGTCCATGCACCATCTCTTTGTGATCTTGTGGCCACCACTCCTTGCCACATACACCTTCATCACATGTGTTGCTTATGCCTAAATCAAAACACTTAACACATGCATTAGCAACTTGGTGTCATTAATTACCAAAACCAAACTTGGGCTTTCATATGTATAACCTCCAATGGCTGCTCTGGTCTGTTGGACTCACACTTTCCATTATTTATCTTATAGAACCTGTATGCCCTATGATCTCAAATAGAATCACCATGTTATTCTCAAACTCTCACTATGCTTAAGTATGCATGCATAGCTCGACTTACAGCTCTAGCAGTTTGATGAATGGAGCATAGCTTTCTTTCGGGTAATCTACGGAGTCTAGTACCAACACCCTTCCCTCCTTGGGATAAATGATGAAGCATATCCAGTGGTTCCTGCTCGAATCAAATTCATGATGCATTTGTGCATTGGAATAGTTTAGATAGATAAATGCAAACTCACACTTACCCAAAGTGATACGGGGCCACCACTGCTTTCCTATCTTGAAACTTTTTAGAGAATCTCCAATGTAGAAGACATATTTGGCTTCAAAATAAAGTTTCAACTTTCGGAGTTTCTCATCTCGTTCTGCACCTTCCAAACCCTGTAACTCTTTGTTGCCATCCCCGATTCGGAATGTGTGTCGATCTTTTTTATGCCTAATTGTACCATGTCCATGCGTGAATTTAGTCCTTCCTTTGTCTTGCCCTTCATGTCTTGCAAGGTGCCAATTAGACTTTAAAACACGTTCTTCTGAACGTGCATACCATCGATCGCGTGGCATACATCTAACTCTGGCCAATATTCCAAATACTCAAAAAAATAGATTTCTTCTTAAATGTAGCCCCTGGAGCTGGTTTGACATTCTTTCTTGGTTTTCCGTCTTTTATCTTCTTTCTAAAAATAAATTTGAGTTTGCTGACTATGCTGAAAACTTTTTTGCCTTTACTGTTACCCGATGGAGCAGTAGACTGTAGTTCACTATTATGGTCAAAGTACTTATCCATCTTTTTTTGTCGGTACCTGTGTCCTTTCGATAAGAAGCGTCTGTGCCTCATGTACGCTATCTTCTTAGATGCAGTAAGGTACACGTAAGTGGTGTCATCTATGCATACCACGCAACCAAGCTTCCCCTTGAACTGCCCTGATAATGTAAAGAGAGCAGGGTAGTCGTTGATCGTAACAAAGGTAATTGCTCTGAGCGTGAATGATTCTTTGCGGTACTCGTCCAACATTTGAACACCTGTTTCCCATAGTATCTTCATGTCCTGCATTAAGGGCTCTAAGAAAACATCCATATCAACTCCAGGCTGTGTAGGTCTAGAGATAAGGATGGTTAGCAAAAGGTACTTTTCACTTCTGCATCAACCATGGTGGAAGGTTGTAGATGGTGAGGATCACCGGCCATGCGCTGTGCTTGCTGCTCCTCTCAGCAAATGGATTCATTCTATCAGTACTCAGTGCGAACCTAACATTCCTTGGTTCCCTTGCAAAGTCCTTGTGGTTTTTATTGAAATCTTTCCACTGCTGGCCATCGGCTGGGTCCGAAGCTTCCCATCGTCTTTGTGCTCATCAGAAGCATGCCAACTCATAAGTTGGGCATCCTCTGGGTTAGCGAACAAACACCTCAATCGATCGACCACAGGAAGGTACCACATCACCAAAGTAGGAATCTTTTTCTGTGCATAATAGTCTACTTCTTCCTTTTCTTTACCGGTGGATTTTGAACTACTCTTCTGGGTCTTTTGTTGGGTCTTCTTTCGTTTTTTTCCCCTTAGACACGGAGGCAGCACACTCTTCCTCCATGTAGTGTTTATTTGTCTTGTACCTACTTGCACCACACTTCGGACAGCTGTCCAAGTCCTTATAATCATCACCTCGATATAGGATACAGTGATTTCTACAAGCATGGATCTTCTCAACACCCATCGTGAGTGGACTGATTAGCTTCTTTACATAGTACATGTTAGCAGGCACTTTGTTCTCCTTAGGAAGCATGTCTGCGATAATGCTCAAGAACGCATCCAAGCCAGCATCAGAAAGACCATATCTAGCTTTGCACACCAACAACTTTAGCACAGACCGCAGCGTCGTGAACTCTTTGGTGAAACCCTTGGACTCATCGTATAAAGGCTCTTCTGCTGCCTTCATCAGGGTCTCCATGCCTTTCATGAAGAACACTGATGGATCTTTCGCATGACGACGCAACATTGCCTCTAGAAAATCTGCATCTTCCGCAGCCATATTAGTTTCGGCGCCATCTTCATTTCCTCCAGCGAAACCATGATCAGGAACATTTGGCACAACATGTTCAGCGGCTAGACCATCGGTGTCAGGTTGTTGTGTCTCGTGTATGAACTCAAACCCGTCAACAAGCATTTCTGGACCATTGACATCGATATTTGTAGGAATTCCAGTTGCATAAGGCGCAGAGCTACCCTCTCCATGCTTTGTCCAAATCAAGTAATCCTTCATAAATCCTCGACGGACCAGATGAGTAAGGATTTGTTGAATATCATCAGATACAACAAAATTTCTACAATCCATGCATGGACAATGTATGTGCGTCTTTCTTGTTCTTGAAGCATGGTTCTTAGCAGCATCAATAAACCTCTGGACCTCAGTTATGTATGATGGATCTAGTCTTGATAAATTATACATCCAGAATGACCTCTCCATCACTACCTGTAAAACACCATTCATGATCTAGGGTTTAGATAAGATTTATCTAGGGTTTATTATCTAGGGTTTATGGTTTAGCTTGGGATTAAAGGAAAACACCTAACTTGCATGATTAAAAAATCTAAGTATATAGCATAATTATAGAAACACACAATTCATCAGAAATATATAGATGTGGAAAAAATAAATTGAGAAATAAGGAGAGATATTGAAGTAAAAAACCAAAGTACCACATAATTGAAAAATAAAAAATCTACATTTCTCTCTCTACATAAATATACAAGAACACACCATTGATTCAATCTTGCATAAACTAGCTAAAAATTAAGAAGCAAACATGAAAAGAGAGAGAGGAGAGGCATTATCCAACCATCTTGAGCAACCTCATCTAACCATCTTAAGAAATAAAGACAAGAAGCTAGCTATTCTTCTCCCACACTCATGGTGAAACACTAGATCCAAAAAGTGGCTCTAATTGAGCATTAATGAGCAAATTGAGGCAATTGGGACATAAACTAACCTTTTTTTTGGCAACCTCCTTCCAAGAAATCAATATCAAAACCTCCCCCTTGTATTTTGTAAAATCTGGACCCCCAAAATCACCTCCAATGAAAGGTGGCTGCGAGATATAGTGCTGCTCGGGGAGAAAGAAGGGGCATTTACACCTAGAGAAATCACAGGCGGTTGGATAAGCCAACCGCCTGTGGTAATGAAACATTTACACATGTAATGCATCTTCACAGGCGGTTGGCAGCTCTGAGACCGCCCTTTTTATACCATAGGCGCGTGATAACTAAAACCACATGTGGTATAAAAAAAGGGGGTGTCGGTGTTGTACTCTTTTCTACTAGTGTTAGCCAGTTTCATTAGCTGGCTAGATCCAAACAAATTACACATACGACCACATTTGTTGAGCTATTAATTAGTTCCCTTGTTTGAATGGGATTAGAACTAAATATTGGTGTATATGAAACACAATTAAACCTAGATACCAGCTAGTGTGAATAGTATGCATGCATGCACGGCACATAATGGGATTGAGACGACCAACGGAGATGGTCGATGGATGGAAATTAATTAAATCAATCACACGAATTTTGTTTGACACCTCTCGTCTAGATATAGCTGTAGCACACCGACACCAAACATTGGCTTTATTTGGTAAATAGTGTCCAATCGTTGACAAATTAGGTTCAAAACGTTCGTCTCGCAAAGTACAACCAAGCTGTACAATTAGTTTTTAATTTCATCTACATTTAGTACTTCATACATGTATCGCAAGTTTGATGTGACGGAGAATCTTTTATTTGTACAGTGATTTTTTTTGAGGAACTGAACACAGCCTATCTAATTTTGGGGGTGGGGGGGGGGGGGGGCGGACCCCGATGAGCACGCGCGCCGAGCGAGCCTCGAAGACGGGTAGGCATCGTCGCGCACACTGTGAACTTGCCAACTGCGCTACGCGCGGTCCTCCAATCACGCGAAATATTAATGGTGACCATGCATGCACTGCACTCCATCACCGTCTTGTCTCGCCCCAGACGCAGACTAGGCCCTTGGTTAGTTCCCCTAATTCTCTCCTAAATTTCACTATGCAAAAAGAAGATTCCTCGTCACATTAAAATATCGGCAAATGCATGAAGTACTAAATATTGATAAAATCAAAAACTAATTGCACAGTTTTGTTGTACTTTACGAGACGAACATTTTAAGCCTAGTTAGTTAAAATTTGGATAATTTTTACCAAATACAAACGAAATGCTATAGAAATTCTGATACAGTGTTTTTCTTCCCAATTCTCTCGTCTAAACGAGGCTAGTAGTCGTCCTTGTTGAAGAACGTACGGCTGTGTTCAGTTAAAAAAAAGCACTGTGCAAACAAAAGATTCTCCGTCACATCAAACTTGCGATACATGCATGGAGTACTAAATGTAGATGAAATCAAAAACTAATTGTACAGCTTGGTTGTACTTTGCGAGACGAACGTTTTGAACCTAATTAGTCAACGATTGGACACTATTTATCAAATAAAACCAAAACATGATACAATACTTTTTTTACAACTTTTCGCGGAACTAAACCCACCCTACATCAACCATCGACCGCAGTGTCCACACTCGCTTGTTCCTTCCCATCTATCTAGTCTAGGCCACTCGCTTGTTCCCTTCCCATCTATCTAGTCTTAGTCTAGGGCCCTAAATTGTGACTTGTGAGTCTTTGCAGCCATGCAATGCATGCTGCGGCTGTGTTCATTTTTCAAATTTGGAGTACAACATTCACTGTAGCGATACTATAGCATTTCGTTTGTATTTGGTAATAATTGTCCAACCGTTGACTAATTAGGCTCAAAACGTTCGTCTCGCAAAGTACAACTAAACTGTGTAATTAGTTTTTTATTTTATCCACATTTAGTACTTCATGCATGTATCACAAGTTTAATATAATGTGAAATCTTTTTTGCATAGTGCACTTTTCAATGGAACTCAACACAGCCTGTGCAAGATTAAAATCCGATCTTCCATTGTCTGTGAGATTAATGAAAAACGACAATACTAGATGCACTCAGAATCCCCACCTATGGGCTACGGCCTATACAGGTGTCATTTCCCCTTGTTTTTATTTTCCAAAGCTTATGAATTCAAGTTAGCTCCAGCCAAAATCGATCCCCAAGGGTTTTCCTCATCACGCCCCTAGCGTGCTATTAGCATGATACTTAAAGTAGGTATAATAATAGGCTTATAGCCCAGCTAGTCAGTATTTTTCTGACGTGGAGGAAAGAGAGGAGAGGAGAGAGAAGGGAGGGAGCTTGGCTCTCGTACAAGCAACAAGCTGGACACGGAAGTATAGACATCTGTGAGCCCAAACAGAAATGTATGTTAGGAGAAATATGAAAGATAAAGTAAGACACGATATAATATAATAATAAAATCTTTTTTATAGACAATTAGAAGGTACCTACTATATAGCTGGATTCTTATGATTCGACTTATAGGCAAGTACTTAAACTCTATTATTGATCTTGCTCTGTGATGCTCATCAAATCTAAGTATCCTGACCCAATCTAAAAAAAGCCGACCCAGTGTGCAAATTCGAAAAATAGCTCGATCTGACTTAATTGACCCACCAGTGCAATGGATCCAGCTAAAGATTTTGATACAATCTTTTTTTTTCTTGCCTAATGCTACGGAACGTTTGATCGGATAACCGTGCGAAGTGTCCGTGGGTGTGTCACGAGTGCAAACGCGACAGTACTAGGTACACGGTCCACACACGCACACACCGGCTTGCTCCCCTATAGCTAGCTAGGCCCAGTAGTAGTCCACTTTGGGGTTTTCACTTTTCTTTTCTTTTCTTTTTTTTAAAAAATGGTTTTCACATTAACAGTTGCAACTTGGATAGATGGAAGCAGTGGCCGAAGGTTTCTTTACACTACAGGAAACGGACGATTTGCCGGGTGCAAAATAGTTTGCCGGGTGCTTTTTATCGGGCACCCGGCAAATGCATTATTTGCCGAGTGCCAGACCCCACGGCACCCGGCAAAGAAATGCACCCGGCAAACCAGTCTTTGCCGAGTGCCGGACACTCGGCAAAGTCCAGCCTTCGGCAAAAATTGTCCTTTGCCGAGTGCCGGGCACTCGGCAAAGCAAGGCCGTCGGCAAAGGTGGTCGACGTGACCGTCTCCACCTGCCGTCATCCTTTGCCGAGTGTCGCACCGTGAGGCACTCGGCAAAGCATTTTTTTTATTTTTTTTTTAATTTCTTTGCCGGGTGCCGCCTAACCTGGCACCCGGCAAAGATTTTTTTTATTTTTTTTAAAAATTTCTTTGCCGGGTGCCGCCTAACCTGGCACCCGGCAAAGATTTTTTTATTTTTTTAAAATTTCTTTGCCGGGTGCCCCCTGACCTGGCACCCGGCAAAGGCTTCTTTGCCGGGGGCCCAGTCTGGCACCCGGCAAATTATTTATTTTTTTTTGTTTTTTTTGCCTATTTTTTTTGTGGGGCCTTGCTACAGTAAATAAATCTCTATTTCAAAATTTGGGACAATTTTAAGTTTTTGAACTAAATTTCCTTAATTTTTTTCGTTTCATTGAATTTTTGCGACTATTCCAAATTTGAATTGCGGGTACATGAAATAATAGAATTTGGCTATTCAAAAAATGATATTTATGATATTTAGGGTATGTCAAGGCTGTATGCAGGAAGTGGCATGAATTTTCGTGCATCATGTTGTCGTAACATGACGATGTACTCGCGGGAAAAGTGTATTTAAATTATATAAAATCCAAACGAAGTCTGAAAATCACAAAACTTGTCGATGTGTCTTGTTGTTGCATGTGGGGGCCATGGTAAAAATTCAAAAAGTTTCTAGCAAGTTGTGACGTCGGATGCCTAAAACCTAGACAACTTGCTAGAAACTTTTTTATCACATATGTGGAGATGTCTGGGTTTTAGGTATCCGATGTCACAACTTGCTAGAAACTTTTTGAATTTTTTACCATGGCCTCCACAAGCAACAACAAGACACATCGACAAGTTTCGTGATTTTCAGACTTCGTTTGGATTTTATATAATTTAAATACACTTTTCCCGCGAGTACATCGTTATGTTACGACAACATAATGCGCGAAAATTCATGCCACTTCCTGCATACAGCCTCAACATACCCTAAATATCATGAATACCATTTTTTGAATAACCAAATTCTATTATTTCATGTACCCACAATTCAAATTTAGAATAGTTGCAAAAATTCAATGAAACGAAAAAAATTAAGAAAATATAAATCAAAAACTCAAAATTGTCCCAAATTTTAAAATAGGAATTTATTTACTGTAGCAAGGCCTCACAAAAAAATAGGGCCAAAAAAACAAAATAAAAAATAAATAATTTGCCGGGTGCCAGATTGGCCCCCGGCAAAAAAGCCTTTGCCGGGTGCCAAGTCAGGGGACACCCGGCAAAGAAATTTTTTAAAAAATAAAAAAAAACCTTTGCCGGGTGCCAAGTTAAGCGGCACCCGGCAAAGAAATTTTTAAAAAAATAAAAAAAATCTTTGCCGGGTGCCAGGCTAGACGGCACCCGGCAAAGAAATTTAAAAAAAAAATAAAAAATACTTTACCGGGTGCCAGATGAGAGGCACCCGGCAAAGGTAGTAACCTAAAAGCCCATCGCCGGCCCAACACTCCTCAGTCACTCTCTCCCTCCCTCCCTCCCTCCCACTCGCACGCCGCCGCTCGCCCGTAGGTCCGGCGCCGCCGCTCCGGCGCGCCCGCCCTTCCTCCGGCGCGCCCGCCCTCTCCTCTTGCTCGCAAAAAAACTCTCCCCATCCTCATCCTCTCATGTGTCGACTGGCCGGCCGAGGGCGCCCCCCACGGCCGGAGCGACGCTTCCCCCGGCGACCGGCGCACCAGCGGCCTCCTCCCCGTGGACTCAGCCTCGGTGCTGCTTCCTCCCGTCCATCCCCGTGGGCTCGACGAAACCCTAGCTGCGCGTCCGGCGGCCGGCCTGCGACAGCCTGCGGATCTCCTCCGACTCTTCTGCTCCCAGATCCTTGCAGCCACGACCGGCGCGGGAAGCCCTGGCGCGGCCGGCACCGGGTGTGGCAGCCCCTGCCGTGCAACGGCGCCGTCAGCTGCCGCTCGCGTGAGGAAGGTATGAGCACAGCTTGTCCGCTGTCGCCTATCCCTCCTCTCCCATCCTCATCTTACTCCTCCTGGTGCCGCTCCCGTTAAATAGTCTATGAGAGTTTGACTGATTTCCTCTCATTATCATACCGTACATTGGATCTCTCATTATCTGATGTTTAACTATATTTCTAACGAATCACGGAAACCATTTTAATTTTCTCGTGCTTGCAAACGTCAAACGAAAAATTGCAGATGCAGCTAACCTTTGGCCTATTTTCTAATAATGATCCATTACAAAGAAAATGGTAGAGGAACAACAACACCAATCATCTAAAAATTGCAGAACAAGCGGTTGGTTGCATGAGCAACTCATGGATAATAACACAATAATGCAACATCAGGTTATGACGCTCTCTATTTGATTGGTGATTTGAGGTAATCCTTACGAATTGATATAAGCATCTTTTCAGCAGTTAAACATCTTGTCGCATCTAGGGTGCCGAGGGGAAGAAGAATATATATGGCTTCCTTTTTAGGGATGTACCATCATTTATAGGTTCTGTTTTGTATACCCCAACTTGGTTGCCATCTTGCGATCCAGATCTGAAATTGATATAGTTTCTGCAAACATACAGGCCCATGTTATATTCGTTTTTCAGATCTGCAGCGACAGACCTATCCATTTAGTGCTGCAGTTCATTCCCGTGCCTTCAGGCGTCTGTGTGTATTTGCAGCTTTATTCCACGACATCGTGAGAAATGACTTTACTATGAACTTTTCTATCTGAAATATGACTTTCCTAATCTGGAGTATGACTTCAGAATATAATAGCTTTGTTACATGGATATACAAATTGTTGGTACTCATGCAGTCATGCCATCTAAATGTTTACAGGTTCAGGTTAACCTCTTTTGGCGGAATATTTCTGCTCCAAAGACCCTCCTGATTGCAGTTTTTGCCATTTTGGTAGGTTACCTTTGTAGTTTTTTGTTACCACCTGGGTTCTAAGATTGCTCATGAGATACACGCATACAAATATGTATGTTCTTTTAAAATTTTTTTTGTCATAGCTAAATCAAGTCTCCCAATCTGCTATTCATCTGACTTTTCCTCAGATCGTTGTCTGGCTAATGCGGCGCACGAGGGCGCGCCCCTTCCACTAGTTTCTATATATCCATCAGAAACAGAGAGGTGTATTCCAGCACTCCAGCTTTTTGGCAGGAGGTGCAACTATAGCTGCTGGGAGATTTACTGCAGAAAATGGAGTGATCAAGGTATTCTTTTTAGCAACCACTGCCTATTGGAATGTTTGTTTTATATCGTGGTATTTTACTTTCATGGTATTCCTGCTTGTGCTATTCTTACCTTTGGTCAAAATGTTTTATTTGTGTCATTCACTGTGTGTGATCCTCCAAACCATTCTTTGCTGTTCCATGGGCTACCATAAATAACTATTTTTTGACAATCCATTTCTAAATGGCAAATATAAAATATAAACCAGAACATTAATATCCATGCACAGAATATTTTTGGCACAACTTTTTTTGGCAGTATATCAGAAACTATAGTTTCTGAATGTCTAGTACACATCAGATATCTTTATCTTGATTCAACCACTATGCGAGTTGATTACATTGTGCTATGCAGCATATAATAATCTCTTTTTTTTACTTCGATTACATTGTGCTAGTGTACGTTTACATTGTGCTGCCAAAATACCTTCACATATATGAGGCTATCCATATATGCGAGTTGATTACATTCAACCACTAAGATTTTTTTTTTTAAAAAAAATTTCTTTGCCGGGTGCCTCCCTGACAGGGCACTCGGCAAAGAAAATACTAAAAAAAATAAAAAAAAACTCTTTGCCGGGTGCCTAGAGGAGCGACACTCGGCAAAGAAAATTTGGAAAAAAATAAAAAAATCTTTGCCGGGTGCCTCTGACATGGCACCCGGCAAAGAAATTATAAAAAAAAAATTAAAAAAATCTTTGCCGGGTGTCTCCCGGTAGGGCACTCGGCAAAGAAAATATGGAAAAAAAATAAAAAAAATCTTTGCCGGGTGCCTCTGACATGGCACCCGGCAAACCAAAGGCTGATGGAGCCGGCGCCGTGACGGCCACTTTTCTTTGCCGGGTGCCGGATTTGCACTCGGCAAAGTCTTTGCCGGGTGTCCGATAAAAAGCACCCGGCAAAGAAATCTTTGCCGACTAATTTTTTGCCGGCGGCTCTTTGCCGAGTGCTGCACCCGGCAAAGGCTTTGCCGAGTGCAAAGTAGCCTTTGCCGGGTGTTTTCGGCACCCGGCAAAGCGCCTGAATCCTGTAGTGTTAGCTTTTAACCATGCATTGTGCACGAGCCATGGATGAGAACGAGATGTGCAGTGCATGTGACAGATAACGTGCACGTACTAACCCCAACTGTCAGTCACCTCCCTGGCCTTGCAATTGCACTGCGAGCAGCTAATAAGGCTTGAAGTGACAACAAAGCCCATAAATAAATAATAAATAAATAAATAAATAAATAAATAATAAATAAATAAATCTATAATACACCACTGGTACATATACTTACAGCAATACAGTACTATAACAATCCGACATCCGCTTCAGACGAACAAATATACATGCGCTCACACCAACGCTGCCTCATCACGTACTGTCAGTATATCTGGATAAATGGATTATACTAGTTGCTACATTATATGCAAACTATTATAATCAGGACTATAAATTATAATAATTAGAGTATTTGGGTTCCAATATTATGGTTGGTTAAAGTGAGAAATTCTATGTTATCTCTTAGTTTGGCATGTTGGACAAGAGTCAACTTGCACTTTTAGCACTCATAAACCCCAATAACCTGTTCCCATCTGGATTATGGGATTATGGTAATGAAAGCCTCAATGGTTTTGGTTATAATAATCCTTCGTATAATCAATTTTGTTTGGATCAAAACTTCATCATATAATCTGATTATTATAATAATTGGGTATCTAAACAGGGCTAGTTCACTGCTTCTTGCTAAGATATGGCTCCGTCATCCGGCTTATAATCCGTCTTTTTCAGCTTATTTTTTCAGCTGGAACAGTATTTTTCTTTCACAACAAATCAGTCAACCGTGTTTTTCAACCGGTTTATCAACACAGCCGAACGGGCCTAAATTTAGTAGACTAGGTAACTAAAATTTAATCCTACGATGTTTAATTTTGCATACATGGGCTCACCCACTTTATTTTAATAATCATCACTTGATATTTTGTCGTGTTTGGATCTGTTGGCACGTTACACGCACTTCACTTGGATCCAGCGACGACGTCGCGGTTCCCGATTCCAACATGAACTGCTGGGACATTGCACTGAATCGCATCGGAATGGTGGCCTGGTGTTGGAGAAAAACAAGGCACACCAGACCAGGCCCATGTTTAGATCACCTTAAAATTCCAAGTTTTTTCACTCTCTCTATCACATCAATTTTTAGCCGCTTGCATGGAGTACTAAATGTAGGTAAAAAAATATCTAATTACACAGTTTAGTTCAAAATCACGAGATGAATCTTTTGAGCCTAGTTGGTCTACGATTGGACAATATTTGTCAAATAAGACGAAAGTGGTACTATTCATCAGGTTGAAAAAATCTTCAAACTAAACGAGGGCCAGAACGAAAAGAGCATCACATCCACGGTATGGCCTTGATGCCTAGCCAGCGAGAGTGAGACCACCTTTACAGTTAAGCTAAGGCCTTGTTTAGTTCACCGATTCGGTGAACAAAATACTGTGCCGAATCACTGTTTTTTTGTTTTTATTTGGTAATAATTATCCAAACATTGATTAATTAGGATCAAAATGTTCATCTCGCAAAGTACAACAAAACTGTGCAATTAGTTTTTGATTTCATCTACATTTAGTACTCCATGTATGTGCCGACATTTTGATGTGATGGGAAATCTTCTTTTTGCATAGTAGAATTTGGTGTGAATTTGGGAACTAAACAAGGCCTAGACCGTGTTTAGTTCCCCAAATCGGGGAAGACCAAATTACTGTTCGGCACTGTAGCAAATCTCCTGATTCATAGTTTTATCAGTCGTACTAGTAGTAGCAGCACAGTGCCATAACAATCGGACATCCGCTTCAGACGAACAAATCTAAACTCTACAAAGGTGAATCGCTCGCCGATCAGCTGTAACAGAACCGCCCAATTATACGAGATTAAGTAGGAAATCATACAACGGAAGGACAATTTAATAAACTTAAACCCGTATAACCCGGTAGTCCGTGAAATCTCGACGGATTTCAAACCATTTCACATAACAGTCAAGATCGTACTAAGTTTGTGTCAAAAAAAAGATCGTACTAAGTTTAACGGTTACCATCATAAGTTACATAAATGTTCACGACATAAAATATATCGGAGTTTAAACATAGTTATTACAAACCAGGTTCGAATAAAAGTAGCGGAAGCGGTAGTTCAAATCATGCACACACACAATATTTTGAAATAAAGTGCCAGCTTGTGATCATCTCCAGCAAAAGCATCAGACTAGAAGTAGCGAATGACCATTGCCCATGGTCCTAAGCTTCGCCCATTGCAGGATAGAGGCAGTTGATACAGTAGTCGTAATACATCTGCCCATCTGTAACAAGTGGGAACAAAGCCCTGAGTACGAGAATGTACTCAGCTAGACTTACCCGTCATAAACCAGAAATAAAAGACACCAAGGAATCATGATAGGCTTTCTGGTGGGATAGCTGACTCATTTGCAAAAAGACATTTTTAGCATTTAGGAAAACATTTACAAAAGCTTTACATCAAGTTAAATCTTTATTAACCTGTCAACTACATTTGCACCTGTACTAAAGTAACATGTAATTAAACAGGTAATGATAACCAATGATCATTAACAACTTTCATTATGTCATAATTCATATAACTGTCCAAGCGTTCCATCAATATTACTACGATGAAGTAGCTCAAGTCAAGTGTTCACTATCCAGTGAACGATGGCGATTCGAATCGATTATTAACCAGCTGGTAAGTTATTCCTCACACAAACCTCACTCACCCGCTAAAGTGAGGTGTTGGTCACCGAGTCAACCATTCAGGTAAAGTCGCGAGCTTGCCAGGAACCACTTGTACCCGGGGGCCGCCCGACTGCTCTTTGGCCTTATCATCGCGCCCCCGTATTCTGCCACTACTGCTCCGATACAGTGCGTTGCGGGCAATCCACTCGGCCCGAATAATCTCCCAGTTTCGCGGTCGGAAGGTACTTTATCCGGCCAGCTAAATGTGAGGCATGCGTTCAACATGACCCGAGGGACAACAACGGACGGTCCTTAATCGACATAGACGGAAAACACTACAGTCCGAAACCCTGCAAGTTTCCGCCCGATCTCAAATTCATTTCACACTTAGTTATACCATGACTTCATAGTCATCCAAGCAGATCCAGGTAACCACCTATAGCTCGCAGGTGACAGGAAATCACCCGACTTCTACCGGTCTAAGCCAGCTAAGCATTGACTCGACTGCGGATACCAGGGTAACAAGGATATAGTATAACAAAGGTAAGCAAGGTATAATGCAGCAACGTTTACAAACAACTCCTAAACATAATGCATCAAATTAAGTAAAGTTAATAATAAATTATTTGCAAACCGGGAGAGAAATACTCCGGGGCTTGCCTCTCTCAAAAGAGCTCGGACGGTGGTCGGGGCACTCGGGGAGCTCTTCACCGACCTCCTCTTCGGCTTCTGTCACCTCCTGCTGCTGCACCTTGAGCTGCTCCTCTGGCTCCTCGGGTAAGACGACTGGGTTCTCGGTTTGCGATCCTGTATGATGCAATGCGCGTAAGTGATTATGCAAATGTGCATCGAAGGAGATGAATGCAATGAATATGTTGAAATGCAAGGTAGTCAACATCATCCAAGAAACTATACACTACAAGCACATGTCATCTACTGCATTCTATTCTACTACTAACATGTCAAGTTAACATATCTTATGAAATGCTTCAAACATACACCAAAGGTTTACTAATTTCTTAATCACACTTAAAGCAACACTTGCTTAAACCCTAAATAATAATAGGTTTGAATAGCAACATATATTTCTGATGCTCCTAAAAATCTAAGAAAATTACAGTAGCATAATACTACCCTAAACAGACTACCATAAAAATTTCATGACGTTTGGATAAGTAAATTATCCTATACAAAAATGACAAGCTATAGCATACAAATGAGCATGAAATTACTTTGTACTATGAAAAGTGTCAAACAACAGAATTAATATTTTTTCTAGGTTCTTCACGGAATATAATGACTGTATAAAAATTATCACATGCATGTTTTATACAAAGTTTGCTCTCTAGCAAAAATAACAAAAATCAGCCATTAAAGGTACTTGAACTACTTCTCCAAATTTTTCCACAGCACATGCATGAAACATATTTTTCCTAATAAGTACATGATATAAGAAGATTAACAAACTTGAAATCATATTTTTCTGATACATATAGGATTTACTAACCATTTTACAAGATATCAGCAATATCAAGAATTAATTAAATCTCTACAGAAAAGTATCCCAAAAATGAAATGCAATATTTTTATATTGTAGATCTGGTTCCAATGAATCCATAGAAATTTATTTCACAATTTTTGGAGCTCAAATGAATACAAAAACATTTTCCACAATATTTTTCATCATGAATAATAAAAGAAAACAGAAAACAATTTTTATTATTGAAACTGGGCCGGCCCGGGGAAGTCAACCGGCCCACGGTCGTTTTTGGCCTGGTTCGCGCGCGGGTGAAAGAGCGAGCAGGCCGCTCGGAGGCGCGGCCCACAGGGCGGTGGCCCAGTGAAGCCGACGGGGAGGAACACAGGGCGGCCTCGCCGGCGCTCTGGACCGCGACAGCGTGGCGGTGGCCGACGGCCAACGGCCATCTCCGGCCATGAGCTGACCAGCGGGCGCGCGCACAGTGTCCGCGAGGAGATGGCGAACTCAGGAGAGGGGCTCACGGGGATGGAGAGGGAGCGAGGAAGACGAGGGGCGGAGCGCGAGCTCGGCGGCCCCGTCGTGGTGGCGCGGCGGGAAGAGCTCGATTGAGCCTTACCGTAGGTGAACAAGGCAAACAGAGGTCCGTTCGGAGGAGAGGAGAAGGTGGCGGAGCTTGGAGCACAAGCAATCGGGCGGTGGCGGTTCACCGACGTCGGAACGCGACGGCGGAGGCAAGGAAGTGCAGTGGAGAGCGGCTCTCCCGCTCGGGTTCTTCGGAGGAAGGAGAAAGGGAGCGAGCGAGGGGGCGAGTGGAATGGAGGCCAGACGCGCGCGGTGATTTGAGGCGGAGCGCGTAGGGTCCACGAGCGGCCACGCTGGGTGGCGTCGCCGGCATGCGGCCGCCACACGGCGAGCGTGCTCTGCCACGGCGCCAGCGAGCCACGCGCGCGTGGGAGCGGGAGGGGAAGAGAGGCCGGCTTGGGCCGGGCCGAGGCGGGGAGCAGGCACGGGCGGGCGCGTGCGGAGGCGGGCCACTTCCGGCTGCGGGCTAAAACCAAGGCGGCGGCCTGCTGGGTTAGGATTTGATTTTTTTTTCAAATTTCTAAATTCAAACCAATTTCAAATACAGTTTTCAAACCCTATTTTGAACCAGAAAAAGACCTTTTCTGGAAATGACCCAAAAATAAAAGTTGCTTAGAATTTAATTCTCTACAACTTTGATTAAGGGGCCAACTCAAAATTCTCAACAGATTTTGCATTTGAGAATAAAAGCTAAATAGGGAGTATTTTTGAATATTTTCAGAATACACTTTTGAAACCAGTTTTTGACAAAACTTTGAGTAATTTAGTTGCTCCAATAATTTGACCTATAATTCTAAGTGATATAAAATTTGTAGTTGCACAATTTTGATGAAAGGTAATTAGCACATTTAGTGTGGAATTGTCACAACATGTTATGTAATACTAGTTTTCCAACTTTGATTTCCTTAAAGATGCACTCTAACCACATACGATTATAAATGCAATGACATGGTATGCTCACGATTGAAATGCGAATGCTTGCGTAACACCGGAGTGTTACAGCCCTCCCCCCTTATAAAAATCTCGTCCCGAGATTTGGGTTACGAACCATTTATTATAAAAATCTTCGTATGCTTTTTGTAGGTATTCACTCGTTTCCCAGGATGCATCTCCCTCGTCATGATGACTCCATTGTATCTTATATGTTTTCACCACACTGTTTCGAGTAGCCCTTTCTTTAAAATCCAAAACTCGAATTGGCTGCTCACGATACACCAGATCTGACTTAAGTTTTATGCCTCGAGGTTCAATTATTTCCTCTGGAACGCGCAAACATTTCTTGAGATGTGATACGTAAAAAACTGGGAATATAGCACCCATTGATTCTGGTAATTCCAATTTGTAAGCCACTGTACCCTTCCTTTCTAAGATTTTGTAGGGTCCTACAAACATAGCGGCAAGCTTTCTGCGTATTCCAAACCGCTTCTTCTTCATTGGCGTGACTTTTAGATAAACATAGTCACCAACTTTGAACACAAGTGGTCTCCTTCTCTTATCCGCATAACTTTTCTGACGTGACTGAGCTACTCTCATATTTTGCTGAATGATATGAACTTTCTTTTCGGCTTCTTCCATAAAATCAATACCATAATACCTTCTTTCCCCTGGCTCAATCCAGTTTAAAGGTGTTTTACACTTCCAGCCATACAGAGCCTCAAAAGGTGCCATCTTGATACTTTCTTGATAGCTATTATTATACGCGAATTCTGCTAAAGGTAACCACGACTCCCATGAACCTCTGGAAGACAACACACAAGCTCTTAACATATCCTCCAAAACAGCATTAACTCTTTCAGTCTGACCATCTGTTTAAGGATGATAGGCAGTGCTATGAATCAGACTCGTTCCCAAATCTTTGTGCAAATGCTCCCAAAAGTGAGCGGTGAACTGTGACCCTCTGTCAAACATGATAGTCTTCGGTATGCCATGCAATCTCATAATCTCTGCAATATACCTCTCGGCATATTGAGGTGGTCTATAAACTGTCTTGACAGGCAAAAAGTGGGCTGTCTTGGTAAGACGATCCACGATTACCCAAATCGAATCATGGCCTTTCTGAGTAGTGGGCAAACCTGTGATGAAATCCATACTTATATCATCCCACTTCCAACTAGGTACTGACAAAGGTTGCAACAATCCAGCAGGTTTCATGTGAATAGCTTTCACTCGACAACATGTGTCACATCTGGCTACATAAGCTGCCATTTCCTTCTTCATCTTTGTCCACCAATAGCGAGGCCTTAGTTCTTGATACATTTTACTACTGCCAGGATGAATGGACAACTTAGAGTGATGGGCTTCATCCATAATTTTATTCTTAAGCTCTCTATCCTTTGGAACAACGAGACGGTTGTCGAACCACAACACGTCCTGTTCGTCCACTCTGAAGTGTTTTGAAGGTTCTTCTTTAATTTTCTTTTTGATGTGGAATATCCCTTTGTCTGCTTTCTGACCTTCTATTATCTTACTCTCCAAGGTGCAACTGATCTGAATACTATGTAACACGATAGGGTGCATTAGATTAAAACCATCTTCGAGTAAGGGTTGCATATTCAGACAATGTGACTTTCTACTCAAAGCATCAGCTACCACATTGGCTTTCCCAGGGTGATATTGTACATTCAAGTTGTAATCTTTAATTAGTTCTAACCATCTTCGCTATCTCATGTTCAATTCTGGTTGGGTGAAAATGTACTTGAGACTCTTATGATCGGTGAAAATATTGCACACATTACCAAGTAAATAGTGTCTCCAAATCTTTAAGGCATGCACTACGGCGGCAAGCTCAAGATCATGCGTCGGATAATTGATTTCATGTTTTCTCAACTGGCGGGAGGCATAAGCAATGACTCTTCCTTCTTGCATCAGAACACAGCCTAATCCTATTTTTGATGCGTCACAGAACACATCAAAAGGTTTCTCGATGTCTGGCTGTGCAAGAACTGGAGCAGTGGTCAACAGTTTCCGCAAGGTGTGGAAAGCTATCTCACACTCCTCTATCCACACAAACTTGTGATCTTTCTGTAAGAGACTTGTCATCGGCTTGGCAATCTTCGAGAAGTCTAGGATAAAGCGGCGATAGTAACTAGCTAACCCTAGGAAACTCCTGACTTCTGACACTGTGGTTGGAGTTTTCCAATCCATAACCTCTTGTACTTTGCTCGGATCTACCGAAACTCCATTCTCAGATAGAATATGACCAAGGAAAGGAACTTTCTTCAACCAAAATTCACATTTGCTGAACTTAGCATACAACTTATGATCTCTCAGTCTGGTCAAGATAATTCTCAGATGCTCTTCATGATCTTTCTCATTCTCAGAGTATACTAGAATGTCATCAATGAAGACAACTATAAACGTGTCCAACTCTGGCATGAAAACCGTATTCATCAGATACATGAAATATGCAGGAGCATTTGTTAAGCCAAAAGACATAACAAGATACTCGTACAACCCGTATCTGGTAGAAAAAGCGGTTTTCGGGACATCTTGTGGCCTGATCTTTATCTGATGATACCCTGATCTTAGGTCTATCTTGGAGAACACCCTAGCTTTAGCCAACTGATAAACAAAACGTCGATATGAGGCAACGGATATTTATTCTTGATAGTTACAGCATTAAGAGGTCGATAATCCACACACATTCTCAGAGTACCCTTTTTCTTTTTCTTCACGAACAAGGCAGGACATCCCCACTCAGACTTACTCGGTCGGATAAACCCCTTCTTTAGCAATTCTTCCAGTTGCTTCTTTAGCTCAGCTAACTCATCCGGAGGCATCCGATAAGGTCTCCTCGAAATAGGAGCTGTCCCGGGGATCAACTCAATTCCAAACTCAACATCTCTATCTGGAGGAAGGCCAGGTAACTCGTCTGGAAACACATCCGGGAACTCACACACTACCGGGATCTGGCGGATAGGAACAACTTCCATGGCACAGGTCACCCTCATAAGGTTTGTTCTTTTGGGCAATGGTACCAGAAAAGTACCCTCTCCCTGGGGATCCTTAAGGGTAAGCAACCAACTGCTTGTATCTATGACTGCCCCCCCAGTTCTTCATCTAGTTCATTCCTATTATTATATCCAAAACTAGTCTAGGCATAACTATCAGGTTTACTTGGAACTTCTGACTATCTAACTCAAGGGTTGCCCCTCTAACCATCTTATTGGTTAACACATCAGCCCCGGCTGAACTTATACGATAACCATAACTCAATTCTGTGCATAGTTGTTCATACTTCCGTGCAAATGCTTGACTCATAAAAGAATGCGAGGATCCAGAATCAAATAGAATAACTGCAGGGTGATGGTTAACAAGAAACTTACCGGCAGTTACAGGCTCTCCCTTAGGAATCTCATCAACGGTGGTATGGTGTACACGAGCAGTATAAGTCTGTTGCTTCTTTTTAGGCGGATAAGGGCAGAACTTTGAAAAGTGGCCTGGCTGACCACAATTGTAGCAGGGCCCCTTCACTATACCAGCAGATCCTATAGCTCCCTTGGAGTTTCTTTGTTCTGCAGCTGTGGTGATCTTTGCTGGCGGCATGGCCATCTTGTACGGCTTCTGTGGTCCCCTGTAGTTCTGGGTTTTATGCTGTGGCGGCCTGAACCTTGCACCAGGTGCGGACGGATGATAAGAAAGACAGTTTGCAGTGACAACTCTGGACTGGGATGGTCCTGACTCAAACACCCTCTTGCGATTCTTGGATGCAGTGTAGGCGTTGTTGTTCTTTTCTTGTTTCAAACAATCACTAACAAAGTCATTGAATCTGGCGCGGGTATTGGTACCCACATGCTTCATCATCTTCAGACTTAACCCTCTCTTGAAACTAGCAATTCTCTTTGCATCTGTGTCGACCATGTCTGGAGAATAGCGGCACAAGCTATTAAATGCATGCAGATACCGTGTTACAGTCTTGGTACCTTGATTTAAGGCCAAGAACTCTCCGAGCTTCATCTCAACCAACCCTAGGGGAATATAAACTCTCCTAAACGCTTTGGTGAATTCTCTCTAAGTAATTTGTGCATTGGGAGGAAAGGTGGTGCGGTGATGCTTCCACCACATCCCTGCCGGTCCTTGTAACTGATGTGCAGCATATTCTGTCTTCAGAACTTCTGTCAGTCTCAACACACGGAACTTGTCCTCCATAGTGTTGATCCATTCTTCAGCGTCGAGTGGCTCTGCTGCTTCCTTGAAAACTGGCGGCCTGGTGTCCACGAAATCCTTGAAATTGCTGTATTGGTTCACCCCATGGCCACCACCTTGATTATTTCCCCTCTGAACATTTTCAGCGATGGTACGCAGAAAATCTTCCATATTCCTTTGTGACTGCTCAGCGTTGCGCTGGCTTCCAAGGAACTGTGCGAAGAATACCTCTGTAGTGAGCGGTGGAGGAGGGGGCAATTGTGGCTCTGGCTGTGGCTCCTGGTGATTGACGTTGTTTGCACCACCCCCACCAGCCCCTGCACCGTTGCCACCAGTTTCAGCGGCCTCATACGTGGCACGGCGAGTGTTTGCCATCTGCATATTTCAGCAACAAGTAATAATTGAGCGAAGTGGTAGTAATTGTATTCGAATGAACAATCATGCCATACTGAATTTATTGGAGAGAACAAGTCATGCAATAAAACAGAGGCACAATAATCACATTCCAATTAAAACAACATCACTAATCAAATTACTTCGAATGCAACATCGCGTTCCATACAACCTCATTGCCAGCATACATACACTGGACTTTTATGCGTTTGAGCATCACATACACAACCAAGATTCAAAAGATCGCTAGTCTCAAGATCGAACAGGATACAACACGATACATGGAAACCAAAAGAAGGCCAGCGCGACAGAGCCTATCACTAACACAAGGCAACTAGTCTACTCCTCGGGGCCGTCGTCGAGGTCGGAGGCGTCACCATTGCTACCTTCAGTAGCGGCGTCGTCGTCGACGTCCATCTAGGCGGCGTCCGAAGGAGCATACGGGCCCATCCCGTTGTAGAGGGCATGAAACTCTTCATGCAAGTTGGCATTATACCCTTCTAGCTCCTCGACCCTCTGCCTCAGAAGGTCCCTCTCGTTCCAGGCTTCATTCCTTTCCTGCACTAGTTGTCCCCTCATGCGGTCTGCATTTCTGTTGGCCTGAGTCAACGTCTGTACCCGCTGCATAGCACTCTCACCTCTCTCGAGAGCTCGATCTCGCTGCAAGCTCATGTCAGCCAACTGCTCCTGCAAGCTAGCTATAGCACGTGCTGGCTTCTTCTTCTGCTTCCTTGCTTCAAGCCGGTCATTGCCACGCAGACCAGTCAAGGTCCAATAGGTACTCTCAAGACCCTGGTATGCTTTGATGGCTGCATACATGGCACTCATTGTGTGGTTGTCGCTAGCCCGTCCTTCACTTGGGCCTCTAACCAGGGCACTTCCTTGCGGTTGCACCCAAATGGCATCACGAGGATCATCTCTCGGGAAAGTACCGGCCAAAGCTGCTGCCAACTCATTAGGAAACATGCTCATTATGTCTCAGATGACGCGAAAGGCTGTGCCCTCTGCACCCTCAACTGGAGTGCGTCCTTCAAACTCCAAATGCCAACCATCCCATTTTGGCGCATCACCAAGAGCAGGGACGGTGATTTCCACTACTGCAAGTCCATCCTTAGCTAACTGGCTCTCACTCCAGGAGTACACCGGCTCTTGACCCTCTGGGTACCCCACATCATGGAGCACTCTCCAAAGCAAGGTGGGCATGCCAAACTCACTTAGAAAAGTGTCCGTGCTGCGGCGCTCCCGCGGGGCCATCTGGTGATGGGGTGCTCTTCCGCCAGTGGACTTACGAGCAGTCTTCTTCGTGCGGGCCATCTGTAGCACAAGTTTTTAAATTACCCAGTGAGAACATATTTTAAGTTGATGCCACTTTTATCAAACTGGGATAATCCTTTTATAAGGGGAGGAATGCATGTTATGAATGAAATGCACAGGCAATATGATGCATGCGCGAGTCTTACGTTCTTACAAACTTAGAAAATAAAGACATCTAACGATGAATTCGGTGGCATACAACGATCTCTCATATACGTAACTAATTCGATCTACACGATAAACGTTGTTATGTACCTGCAGAAAATTCATTTCAGCCCATTCCCCATGAATGCATGAAAGCAGTAAATCTACCTACACGCTCTACACGAATCCCCAGATGCGTGTACAACGGTAGTAACTACCCAAACACATCGTCCTATTGACGGCATCGCCTCAACGGACGGAACACCCACATATGCGATACTTTCATAAAAACATGTGTAAAACATATAATTATTCTAGTATCATATAAGCACTCTCCCTAGATCGGCGGTGTATTCGATCATGCTCTCACAGCTCACACTTACCAAAGCGTAGAGGTAACTGATCCATACATTACCACTCAATTAAGTGGCACTCATATAATAGCACGCCGTATGAGCAACGAAAGAGAAATATGGTGCAAAAACCCCAAGTTAGTACTTAAATAGCCACCTAGAGTCCTTAACTGGGCATACAGGATATGACCACTGGCACACCTTTAGTTTTAAAATCACACTGTTTAAACATAATTTTGTTTTAAATACACTTATGAACAGTAATCACGTTAAACCATGCTCCGATGCCAGCTGTAACAGAACCGTCCAATTATACGAGATTAAGTAGGAAATCATCCAACGGAAGGACAATTTAACAAACTTAAGCCCGTATAACCCGGTAGTCCGTGAAATCTCGACGGATTTCAAACCATTTTACATAACAGCCAAGATCGTACTAAGTTTAACGGTTACCATCATAAGTTACATAAATGTTCGCGGCATAAAATACATCGGAGTTTAAACATAGTTATTACAAACCATGTTCGAATAAAAGTAGCGGAAGCGGTAGTTCAAATCATGCACACACATAACATTTTGAAATAAAGTGCCAGCTTGTGATCATCTCCAGCAAAAGCATCAGACTAGAAGTAGCGAATGACCATTGCCCATGGTCCTAAGCTTTGCCCATTGCAGGATAGAGGCAGTTGATACAGTAGTCGTAATACATCTGCCCATCTGCAACAAGTGGGAACAAAGCCCTGAGTACGAGAAGGTACTCAGCTAGACTTACCCGTCATAAACCAGAAATAAAAGACACCAAGGAATCATGATAGGCTTTCTAGTGGGATAGCTGACTCATTTGCAAAAAGGCATTTTTAGCATTTAGGAAAACCTTTACAAAAGCTTTGCATCAAGTTAAATCTTTATTAACCTGTCAACTACATTTGCACCTGTACTAAAGTAACATGTAATTAAATAGGTAATGATAACCAATGATCATTAACAACTTCCATTATGTTATAATTCATATAACTGTCCAAGTGTTCAATCAATATTACTACGATGAAGTAGCTCAAGTCAAGTGTTCACTATCCAGTGAACGATGGCGATTCGAATCGATTATTAACCAGCTGGTAAGTTATTCCTCACACAAACCTCACTCACCCGCTAAAGTGAGGTGTTGGTCATCGAGTCAACCATTCAGGTAAAGTCACGAGCTTGCCAGGAACCACTTGTACCCGGGGGCCGCCCGACTGCTCTTTGGCCTTATCATCGCGCCCCCGTATCCTGCCACTACTGCTCCGGTACAGTGCGTTGCGGGCAATCCACTCGGCCCGAATAATCTCCCAGTTTCACGGTCGGAAGGTACTTTATCCGGCCAGCTAAATGTGAGGCATACGTTCAACATGACCCGAGGGACAACAACGGACGGTCCTTAATCGACATAGACGGAAAACACTACAGTCCGAAACCCTGCAAGTTTCCGCCCGGTCTCAAATTCATTTCACACTTAGTTATACTATGACTTCATAGTCATCCAAGCAGATCCAGGTAACCACCTATAGCTCGCAGGTGACAGGAAATCACCCGACTTCTACCGGTCTAAGCCAGCTAAGCATTGACTCGACTGCGGATACCAGGGTAACAAGGATATAGTATAACAAAGGTAAGTAAGGTATAATGCAGCAATGTTTGCAAACAACTCCTAAACGTAATGCATCAAATTAAGTAAAGTTAATAATAAATTATTTGCAAACCGGGAGAGAAATGCTCCGGGACTTGCCTCTCTCAAAAGAGCTCGGACGGTGGTCGGTGCACTCGGGGAGCTCTTCACCGACCTCCTCTTCGGCTTCTGTCACCTCCTGCTGCTGCACCTCGAGCTGCTCCTCTGGCTCCTCGGGTAAGACGACTGGGTTCTCGGTTTACGATCCTATATGATGCAATGCGCGTAAGTGATTATGCAAACGTGCATCGAAGGAGATGAATGCAATGAATATGTTGAAATGCAAGGTAGTCAACATCATCCAAGAAACTATACACTACAAGCACATGTCATCTACTGCATTCTCTTCTACTACTAACATGTCAAGTTAACATATCTTATGAAATGCTTCAAAGATACACCAAAGCTTTACTAATTTCTTAATCACACTTAAAGCAACACTTGCTTAAACCCTAAATAATAATAGGTTTGAATAGCAACATATATTTCTAATGCTCCTAAAAATCTAAGAAAATTACAGTAGCATAATACTACCCTAAACAGACTACCATAAAAATTTCATGACATTTGGATAAGTAAATTATCCTATACAAAAATGACAAGCTATAGCATACAAATGAGCATGAAATTACTTTGTACTATGAAAAGTGTCAAACAACAGAATTAATATTTTTCCTAGGTTCTTCATGGAATATAATGACTGTACAAAAATTATCACATGCATGTTTTATACAAAGTTTGCTCTCTAGCAAAAATAACAAAAATCAGCCATTAAAGGTACTTGAACTACTTCTCCAAAGTTTTCCACAGCACATGCATGAAACATATTTTTCCTAAGAAGTACATGATATAAGAAGATTAACAAACTTGAAATCATTTTTTTCTGATATATATAGGATTTACTAACCATTTTACAAGATATCAGCAATATCAAGAATTAATTAAAGCTCTACATAAAAGTATCCCAAAAATGACATGCAATATTTTTATATTGTAGATCTAGTTCCAATGAATCCATAGAAATTTATTTCACAATTGTTGGAGCTCAAATGAATACAAAAACATTTTCCACAATATTTTTCATCATGAATAATAAAAGAAAACAGAAAACGATTTTTATTATTGAAACTGGGCCGGCCCGGAGAAGTCAACCGGCCCACGGTCGTTTTTGGCCTGGTTCGCGCGCGGGGGAAAGAGCGAGCAGGTCGCTCGGAGGCGCGGCCCACAGGGCGGTGGCCCAGTGAAGCCGACGGGGAGGAACAGAGGGCGGCCTCGCCGGCGCTCTGGACCGCGACGGCGTGGCGGTGGCCGACGGCCAACAGCCATCTCCGGCCACGAGCTGACCAGCGGGCGCGCGCACAGTGTCCGCGAGGAGATGACGAACTTAGGAGAGGGGGCTCACGGGGATGGAGAGGGAGCGAGGAAGACGAGGGGCGGAGCGCGAGCTCGGCGGCCCCGTCGTGGTGGCACGGCGGGAAGAGCTCGATTGAGCCTTACCGTAGGTGAACAAGGCAAACGGAGGTCCGTTCGGAGGAGAGGAGAAGGTGGCGGAGCTTGGAGCACAAGCAATCGGGCGGTGGCGGTTCACCGACGTCGGAACGCGACGGCGGAGGCGAGGAAGTGCAGTGGAGAGCGGCTCTCCCGCTCGGGTTCTCCGGAGGAAGGAGAAAGGGAGCGAGCGAGGGGGCGAGTGGAATGGAGGCCAGACGCGCGCGGTGATTTGAGGCGGAGCGCGCGGGGTCCACGGGCGGCCACGCGGGGTGGCGTCGCCGGCATGCGGCCGCCACGCGGCGAGCCAGCGAGCCGCGCGCGCGTGGGAGCGGGAGGGGAAGAGAGGCCGGCTTGGGCCGGGCCGAGGCGGGGAGCAGGCGCGGGCGCGCGCGTGCGGAGGCGGGCCACTTCCGGCTGCGGGCTGAAACCGAGGCGGCGGCCTGCTGGGTTAGGATTTGATTTTTTTTCAAATTTCTAAATTCAAACCAATTTCAAATACAGTTTTCAAACCCTATTTTGAACAAGAAAAAGACCTTTTCTAGAAATGACCCAAAAATAAAAGTTGCTTAGAATTTAATTCTCTACAACTTTGATTAAGGGGCCAACTCAAAATTCTCAACAGATTTTGAATTTGAGAATAAAAGTTAAATCGGTAGTATTTTTGAATATTTTCAGAATACACTTTTGAAACCAGTTTTTGAAAAAACTTTGAGTAATTTAGTTGCTCCAAAAAATTGACCTATAATTCTAAGTGATATAAAATTTGTAGTTGCACAATTTTGATGAAAGGTAATTAGCACATTTAGTGTGGAATTGTCACAACATGTTATGTAATACTAGTTTTCCAACTTTGATTTCCTTAAAGATGCACTCTAACCACATATGATTACAAATGCAATGACATGGTATGCTCACGATTGAAATGCAAATGCTTGCGTAACACCGGAGTGTTACATCAGCCACGCTATCCACGTTAGCAAAAAAATTTTAACCGCTCGCCGATCATCTAGGCCATCCACGTTAGCAAAAAAGATTTCCACCATCTGATCTCCGTCTGTTGGCTCCGGTTACCCCCCACCATCGATTTACTGTTTGCCACCCACGCATCGTCGTGCCTCAGGCTCTCCAACAAAATATCTCCGCTCCCTGTCTCCACCTCCCCTGCCTCACTCCGATAAAAAAAACCCGACCTATCCTCTTCCCATGCCTTCTCGTCCCCTCCGCCGCCTCTCTTCCCTCCATGTCCGGCCTCCACCTCTCCTCCCCTCCCCGTCCTACCTCCACGCAGCGTTGCCAACAGTCGCGCCTGCCGCCGGCTCCCTGCTGTGTTGTGCTCTGCGTCGACGGTGGCTCCGCTATATCGCGCGCCGCACGCGTCTCCCTCTCCCCCTCTCTCCCTCTCCCGATGTGTCGCAGCGTGGATGGGTCCCGACTATGGCGTGGCCAGCGCAGGGCACACGCATGGCCTCGAGGTCGGTCGTCCTCATCTTCCCCCCCCTCTCTCCCACTGTGCCCGTGCATGGTCACCGGACCCCATGCGGGTGGGCCTGGACGGTGCCGGGATTCGTAAAGATCAGTCGCAGGTGCTCCTAGACCCAGTGCCCCCGTTTCCTCTTATTTTGTGATTTTGCTTTTCTCTATCTGATTTCTTCCTACGTTGACTGCCAATCATGTTCTATTGTTTGGCCTATAATGCCTGGATGCGTGGGTCTGCCATTTTTTTTCCCTTCTTCAGCCTGTGATGATTCCATACCCATTGCTGAAGAATATGATCTGATGTTCATTACCTTGTGAGGTACTAGGCATGACCTGCTACTTGTATTATGCAATTCCTTAGGGTAACCCAGTTGTCAGCATGCCTTGAAGCTCCACGTTGATGAACAAATGATGATTGGTATGTTTCTGAGGCCTTAAAAAATTATGTCTTCATTCTACACATCTATTTGTATGTTCCCCCTGCTTGAGTTGTTGCAAATGATGATATTCTCGGTGCATGTCATTGTGCCTACCTATGGTGCCATTTTTTTACATATATGAAGCTACTCTTATTTGCTATATTATTCCCCTTTTCTTATTGTGGTGGATTCTCTCCTTCAATTGAAAACTTGGGGCTGAGCAATCAGCGTAGACACGTCAATAAAAAAATTACCGTCTGATTTCCATCTGTTGGCTCCGGTTTTCCCCACCATCGAATCATTCTTTACCGTCCACGCGTCATCGTGCCTCAGGCACCATTTGTTCATCTTGAGCCTGTGATGATTCCATACCCATTGCTGAAGAATATGATCTGATGTTCATTAGCTTGTGAGGTACTAGGCATGACCTGCTACTTATATTATGCAATTTCTGAAGAGTAACCTAGTTGTCACCATGCCTTGAAGCTCCATGTTGATGGACAAATGATGATTGGTATGTTTCTGAGGCCTTAAATAATTTTGTCATCATTCTACACATCCATTTGTATGTGCCCCCTACTTGAGTTGTTGCAAATGATGATATTCTCAGTGCATGTCATTTTGCCTAGCTACAGGAGATCAAATGGTGCCATTTTTTCTTACATATATGATGCTACTCTTATTTGCTATATTATTCCCCTTTTCTTATTGTAGTGAATTATTATATAGCTTCGTGGTTCTTACATAGCTCAGGATAGGTTAGGCAACATTAGCCAAGACATTCTTCTCTCGTATTTGGTTTCCTTGCCCTCTTGTGCTCCTCACAAATTAAAGTTTGTTTTATGTTCTCAACAGTTTGATTGCACCTTATCTTGTGCTAATTTCAAGGGCATCCATGTTTGTAGGTGAGTCATAATGTTTTCCTGACTTTTCTCTCTCTCTTTGCTTTCATGTATATTATCTGCCAGGCTGTTTTTCTGTTTCGATATGTCATATGTTCTTAGATTCATGCAATCCAGTGTTTTTTCGATCTGGTATGTGGAGTGGGCTGCAGCCTGTAATGATTCATGATTTGGATATTTGGTGATGCCTGGGGTCGAAAGAGGAGATGGTTGTGGTAATTTTGATTTGGACATATAGATTTGGTGTGGAGTAGGACATGGTGAATTTTTTTTTACATTTGGATTTGGTGATGACAGCTTTTGTATTAAAAAATATGGCGTTGATGACTGATGACGACAGTGCAGGATGTGTGCTTCTTAAGGTTTGTCAGCTGCTAGAATTTTGAAGCTCATTCCTCAACCTCAAATGGTATCCTTACATTTCTTCTACCAATACTCCAGTCATTTTTTCTTGTTTTCCATTGTATATGCATTATATAAGTTACTGAATATTTTTGTCCTTACCTGTAAATAGGTTGCACATGTGCTAAGTGATTGGAGCTTTGAAATATTAGTTTCAGATATGAGTTTGGGTATCCATGATTTCAGTGCTTCACTTATGCTATCTCATATCCAGATTAATGAGTACCGTGCTCATGTGATTTTGGTGAGTTCCGACAAAATGCTTTGTGTTTAAGATCACTTATGTAAAACATATGAATCCAGTCCTAATTTATTTCTACCACATTTAGCCTAGGCTAACACAACGGCTTGCTCAGCCTGTTACAAAATGTATAAAAGTTCCGCATATGACTGCAGTAAAGCTATGGCCTCTGAGCCAAATAAAGATACGTGCTATGACTTCTTATGCACCCGGGACTATATATAGACAGACAGAATGTAATGTACAGCACAATTTCTCAGGCTTAAATCAATATTATGTCCCTATTATTGCACACTGTTAGTACGACAATAGTCTAGCGGCGCGAAATGTCTTCCTAAAATGTTGGCAAAAAAATACATCTTCAGATTATGGCAGGAAACTTTGAAAAACAAATTGCGTTCTTAAATACACTCTTTTTTCGAAAGATCCGTTGCCGGCTTTCATCGATAAGAGAAGAGCACAATATTTACAAGATTTGGCACAAAGAACCTACTGAGTGCCACGCCACCCCTACGTTGTGAGCTTTTATGTTACATATTATTTACAGCATGTACAAGTGGCTACTCCAATTGGGCACTGCTTCTAATCCTCTATTTCCAGCCCGTAACCACTCAGTTCTATCTCTGATGCCTACTTTAATGATTGTTCTTTTCAGAGACTGAAATACCCATTTAACATTAACCTCATCTCAGTTCAATCTTGCTGTTCCTAACAACAGTTGATCAGTGCACTGGGTTTAAATTTGGCAGCTGAATCAATAGACTACATCTGCCAAGCTCACATCCTCTTGTTTCCTTGTGTTAAAGTACATCTTCCCATTCTAATTGTGCTAAAGATTACCAAATAAATTTATATAGTAATTTGCCTCAAGAATGTGTTATGAATTCAGACTTACATGCTTTTTGAAATCTGGTTTCTTTATATAGAAAATAGATCTCCGGCATTGGTCTTCCTATAGCAAAGGCTCCATCACTGCACAACCTATCCATAACAGCAGCTACGTCTTTCTCTGTTCACTAACTAGCCATCTATAAATGCCGAGTTTATATAGCTTTCCCAGCAGCTAAAAAACACTTGAACATATCAGATATTACTATTATCTGCACCTCTAATACACACACCTGCTACTCCAATAGAATGCAATTTCTTCTTATTTAAAGTTAGTGGTACCATATGAACAATAGCTTTACGTGTACACTTATATTTGTCATCGCCTTTGTCCATGCCAGGTCTGTTCTGTGTTGCATACATATGTGCAGAGGCCTTCAGACAATTTATATTTGGGTTCAAGTTCATTGGATCTGCGTTGAAGTTCGACAAATACATTGATAAGGTGAGCCAACTAAATTAGGAACGGACATGAACCTATCTTTTTCCATTCGGCCCATCTCAGATTTTAGGCTCTAAGTTTATCTTATATTGTACTAAAGATGGTGTGCATTTCAAAACTTGGTTATCTGGGTTCTATCCTGCCACATGTAGGATGATTAATTCATAGAATATATTCGGTGTCAACACCTTTTTTTTAAAAAAAAGAAGGCTTCTAAACTGTGTACTATGTTTTCCTTTCATTTTTTCAAGGTGACCAAGTGTCCAGTTGCAGGAATGGCCAGAGCCACAGGCCCTCAACTAGATTTCTCCTTATACGCCTTCTAATCCTAGGTGATTGATATTCCCCCTTGATCCACAGATACTTCGATTATTTCGTAACCTACCTATAATTCACCTGCCACTATGTCACAGATGAAGATCCACACTTGGGACAGCTACATCCACAGCCTGATTCAGACAGTTTCCACAACAATTTTGCTTCTTCTATTCAACGAGCCAACAGGTCAGCCAACCAAACACGTGTTCAGATTTTTTCAAGGTATGTGTTCGAAGATTTTACAAAGTTGGCAGCCCCACTGTCTAATCAAATCTGTGCAACCTATATTTTTTTTGTACCAATTAAACTATTAAGGATCAATTTGTAGCCTAAAAGCTTACACATTTTTGGTCATGTCGATTCTGATAACTGTAGATGGCCTAAAACGTTATCTTGGTGGTTTCAATTCCTCTGCAAACTTTTTCTTCACAAATAAATCTCACTTAGAGTAACCACGTATTCTTGATTGGCCATGTTTTCACAGGCCAGTTTAGAGTAACCAACTTTTTGATTCAGATCGTCTTTCACATTTAAGTTCATGTAAGAGTGACCAGTTTATTTGTTGCTTAATTATTTTGCAGGTTTAGGCCTATGCTTTCCTCACTAAGTTTACGGTTATCACGTTAACATGCCTTTTCCAGTATAGACTTCAACGTATCCACTGCCTATGTGTGCGCATTCTCCTTTGGATGGCAAGTGGGACAAGAGGTTGCTACTTATTGTTTTCATGTTGTTACTTGAGGTAAAAAAAAAATTCACCATGGCCGTTGAGACTATTGATTAATTACATTCTATTTATTTGTAAGTAAGGGTATCTGACACATTAACCAGCCATATATGCAGTACAGGCTCGTTTTGGTTGTGGACTCATGGATCATGGATGCAGCGATGTACCTGCGTCCAAACATGACCACCACCTCTTTAGTATGATATCAATGGAAAATCTTTGTTTTCAGATCATAGTAGCAAAATGATCATATGCTACCTATTTTCATGTTAGATGTTTCGAGGAGTTGCCCCTGGATTTATGGTCAGGCTTCTCGCTATGTGCCTCAAGATTTTAGAGAGCTGCAAGCCCCACTGTCAAATCAATTCTATCTAACCTATTTTTCGTACCAATTCAGCTATTAACATCCATTTATATTGCCTATAGGGTTACACATATTTGTCAGTTGGATCTTGGTAGTTTTTGTTTGCTCTCTTTGTTCATGTGTGTTTCGTGCTGATCTAATGGTCAGGAAAAGTTTATTACCACATTTACTTTCCTTGCTTACTATGTCCCATGTACCGTTTTCTTGATTTCCTGATGTCATGTGCTATTGTGTTCCACCAAGGAAATATTTCTACAACAAACTATGCTCTTGGTCACGCCATGCTGCTGCAGTGTGGGCTTGGTTTGGTCATACATACATATTGAAGCTCAAGTTGCAGGTTCAGTTTAGATTTCGATTTTGCACCATCGAGAACCTTCAATTCACCAGTATTATGCATGTATTTTGTTCTGTTCTTTAGATACACAACTTCTATGTTTGCATGGAACTCTTATGTTAGATTGATGCATAGATTGGAAAATTGCTTTGCTCTGTTCATTTCGGATAGTTCTGGATGGATATGTAGCTCCTGTGACCTGTATGATATTGGCTATATAACATATACACGTCCTCTACGTATCTATGTATCAATGATCTATGGATCTTATGCGTATAAAACTAAATATCCTCACTTCCACTCGGCGCACAGGGGCGCGTCCACTCGGCGCGCAGGGCGCGCCCCTTCCACTAGTATAGGATAAATGGGAGGACGGAGAGCGGACTGACACTGTTTAACACTGTTTATGACATGACGTTCGACCCTGTTTATAATGCGACAGCAACATTTACTATTCACTTTCATTTGTTTTCTAAATTTAAAATATTGTTCCACTGTTTATCCAGGCGCGGCGGCAGCGCACCTAACCGTGCTAGCATATATACATGCGTCACACCGTTGTCTCATCAGTTACTGAGAGTATATATGGAAAAAAGGGTATCTTTTTTTATGCAAACCTGGAGCCTTTGTCCTTTAACAATGTAGCACTAGTTGGGCCTGTTTAATCGGATCACAGCCAGATTATTTTTTTTGAACAAGTATCACAGCTAGATTATTATAACATAGATTATAATAGAACTAGTTGAGCACTAGTTGGGCCTGTTTAATCGGATCACAGCCAGATTATTTTTTTTGAACAAGTATCACAGCTAGATTATTATAACATAGATTATAATAGAACTAGTTGAGCACTAGTTGGGCCTGTTTAATCGGATCACAGCCAGATTATTTTTTTTGAACAAGTTAAACAGCTAGATTATTTTAACATAGATTATAATAGAACTAGTTGAAGTGTCTGGATTTCTGGACCTTAGTTCATTGTTTCTTGCTAAGATTAAATTTTAGCTGAATAGGTGACTAAAATCTAATCCTACGTTGTTTAATTTGCATACATGGGCATAGGCTAGCCACTTAGCTCCTCTTTGCACTATAGTTGTTAGTGAAGCATGATTCCCGCCCCCCCCCCCCCCCCCCCCCCCCCCCCCCCCCCCCCCCCCCCCCCCCCCCCCAAAGTGCGACCACGCAAGAGAGTAGTGACGTATGACTAATAATTAATCTATTTATCGGTTATCTTGTTTCGATAGCCTAGCACTAAACTTTAGGTGACAACTCTCCTATATTTTTTTAAAAAACAGTACAATTCTCACTTTTTGATTAAGTCAAATAATTTAAAGTTTGATCAAACCTATAAAAAATACTAGTAATATAAGTATTGTTTGATCAATACAGAATATACTCCTATTTAGAGACATAAATATTGATACTGTTTTCTTCATGTTTATTTATTCTTTTTTCGTGTAAAAAATGGACTTGATTCAAATTTAGCATTATATTTTTTGGACGCCTGAGTTTTGTACTCGAGTGGCGCCGTACGTGCCCACTGATGATGCACTTTTAATAATCACTTGATATTTGTCGTGTTTGGATCTGTTGGCACGTTACATGTACTCGAAAACCGTATTTTTCTCCTAAACACGTTTTTCGGGCGGAAAAAAAAGACAGACTAGTACTTCACTTGGACAGCGACGACGTTGCGGTTCCCGCCCAACATGAAACTGGGACATTGGCCGTGTTTAGTTCCTGACTTATGGGAACGCCGAATCGGCACTGCGCGTGGAACACTGTAGCGTGTTTTGTTTTTTAGTATAAAAAATTATTTAAAAATTGATTAATTAGACTCAAAATATTCGTCTCGCAAAGTACAACAAAATTGTGCTATTAGTTTTTGATTTCATCTATATTTAGTACTTCATGCATTTGCCGATATTTTGATGTGACGGAGAATCTCTTTTTTCATAGTGAAATTTAGGAGTGGAATTGGGAACTAAGCAAAGCCATTGCACTGAATCACGCGAAGAGAGCATCAAATCCACGGTATGGCCTTGATGCCTAGCTAGGGAGAGTGAGACCACCTTTACAGCTAAGCTAAGCTAGTTCGTGCATCTCCTGATTCATAGGGGTTGTTTAGTGAGAAAGTTTGGGTTCGGCTACTGTAACACTTTTTGTTTTATTTGACAATTTGTGTTCAATCATGGACTAATTAGGCTTAAAAGATTTGTCTCGTGATTTACAACTAAACTGTGTAATTAGTTTTTTCTTTCGTCTACATTTAGTACTCCATGCATGTGTCGCAAGATTCGATGTGACAGGTACTGTGCAAACTTTTTTTTTGAGTTGCATGCCCATAGTTTTGTCACGGGCTCCAAGATTCACGGAAATATAAAACTCCGTCCTAAGAAAATAAGCTTTCCAGATATGTTAAGTGAAACTTCTAATTTTTAACTGAATTTAATAAAAAGTGCACATAATTTATGACATCATATGCACACTATGAAAATGTATTTATGGTATCTGATGACACTAATTTTGGTGTCATAAATATTGATGTTCTTTTCTACGAATCTGGTTTAGCTTAAAATAGTTGACTTAAGCTCTCTTCGTCTTCAAATAAATCAATTCTTAGAATCCGTGCAAGTCAAATATTTTTAAGTTTGACTAATTTTATAAAAAAGTAACAACATCTATGATATAAAATGGAGCCTTATGAAAATATATTCTATTATAAATCTAATGATATTAATTTGATACCATGAATTTTAATGTTTTTTTTCTATAAATTTGGTCAAAATTTAAAAAGTTTGACTTAAGACAACTCTAGGAATCTATTTATTCAGAGAGAGAATGAATACTTTAAAAATTGCTTTATTTGAGAACAAAAAAAGACTTGTGCCATTGGCAGCATGTAGATCTGATTGCAATTAGAGCAACGCTACTGACACAAGTCCCTCTAACTTAAGTTAAGAGACACCCATCTGAGTTGAAAGGATGACTTACATTATTGTCGATCAGTCAACCATATTAAGATAGCATGTGCACGTTTGTGGAAAATGGTTGTGTGCTTATGTTTTCCAGTGTTGATTCAGTCGTCTTCCGTGTTCACAGATCATGTGCCCAAGACTCATACCTCAAGTCAATTTCTCTTTGTTGGTTGTCAAAGTGCCAGCGCAAAATTTAGCTCACATATAAGTATACAGAGGAGTATTACTTTATGCATGAGAAAAAAGGATCCTAATTAGCTTTGCCACCATAAAAAAATTTAAAAATAAAAAATGTTTATTTTCTCAATAAAGTCCTCTCCCTAGCCGCATTGGCCGCAAGATATATGATACCAAAACCATCATCATTAGGTTCGACAATGCTGCACTTGATGTTGTACCCACCCACCATTACATTAGGAGCCAAAAAAAAGTTGAGAAAAAAGGGTAAAGGCCATACCCAAAAAGAAAAGGACTTGTCCAATAGCGCCGACACGATTTCAAGCATGGGTCCTTGGTTATATTCGGACACGTACACTCAAAAAGCTTTCGAATCTCACTTCTCTTTTTAAAAATTTTCTTAAAAAAGAACAGGGCACTTCGAAGAAAGGAGGCCGTTCAAAGTTAGTTTTTTTCGACATCACCTTAAAATTCATTCATTTCACGTGCCTTTTGGAATCACAAAGCGGTTAAATATGTTACTATGATCTGTGGTTGGTTCTGGTGGACCATGATCACGAGCATGGTGGTGAGATAAAACAGGTTTGAAAAGAACATCGTTAGCATCTACTAATGAATCTAATAATCTCACGCCGAAAGACTAAGAATAAGAGAATAATGAATAATGCCTCGAGAAAAAAAGGACAAGAATAACTGCGGCAGCAAAATCCAATGAACAAAATCGGCTCCTCCCTCCATCCAGAAGAAAACACAATTCTAAATTGAAACAAAGTTAATCTTTCTTAAGTTTTAAATTTAATTATCTTTCTAAGTGAGTTCATTTAAAATGGTATCAATCTTTATGTCCTCATCATATACTAGGTTTATAAAAAAATATATCTCATAGTTAATCTAATAATATTTTTTGATAATATAAATATTATATGTATATGAATTTGACTTAAACATAAAATTGTTCTGACAGATAGACCAGCTCAGCGGTTGGATTTTGGAGTCCCGGCTGTCGGTGAACGAAGCGGTTACACTTACCGCGGACGATTGAGCATCATCATCATCAACATAAAATTAATTAACAAAACCAGAGATATTTCGACCTCAAAATTTTTTTTTTGAGAGAAGAAAGAGAGCGACAGAGAGCGTCGATAAAAAGGCGTAAAGCCGTCGCCTCTCTTCCCCCATTCCACGTTGCTGCCTCGGCCCTCGGCGCTGCGCCCGGCCCCGGCACCTACCTCCCCACTTCGCCGCCGGCGGGTGGAGTCGGGCCGGAGCATCCGCTCTCCTCTGTTACCCCCCAAAAAGAAAAAAGAAAAAAAGAGTACCAAGCAAGCGAGCCGCCGGCAGCTCAGGCAGCAGCCATGGGGCACGGCGTGAGCTGCGCCCGCACCGGCGACGAGCACGACTACTTCCGCGCGGCGCAGGTCGGGGACCTCGACGCCCTGGGCGCGCTCCTCGCCGCCGACCCCTCCCTCGCCCGCCGCGCCACGCTCTACGACCGCCTCTCCGCGCTCCACATAGCCGCCGCGAATGGCCGCCTCGAGGTGCTCCTCCTCCTCCTCCTTCTCTGCTCTGCTATGCTCCCCGTCCATCCACGTCCTGGCTCCTAGCCAGCTGCCAGCCAACCACCTGGCTCACCTTCTCCATCTCCTGCAGGTGCTGTCCATGATCTTGGATCACGGGGTGCCGCCGGACGCGGTGAATCGGCACAAGCAGGTGCGGGATCCCAATCCCATCGAAGCCTTTTTTTTTCCTTCCTCCCCTTGCAGCTCGCAAGGATCTCTCCCGGGCTACCTGCTTCAAAATCTCCCCCCTTTTTTTACTGCTTCCAATCAAATAAAAGGACAAAAATCTCATCTTTTTCCCCTGCTTGTTTTTCTCTGTCCAGACTCCGCTGATGCTCGCGGCGATGCACGGCAAGATCGACTGCGTGCTCAAGCTCCTGCAGGCCGGCGCCAATGTGAGCAGAACCTCCCAACTCCTCGCTGCCCTGCCTCGCAAGGGCAGTCGTCTCTTCTTCTTCCGAGTGCTGAGTGACTAACCTTGGCGCTCTCCGATCTGTGCCTGTCAGATCCTGATGTTCGACTCCCTGCACGGGCGGTCCTGCCTGCACCACGCGTCCTACTTCGGCCACGTCGACTGCCTGCAGGCCATCCTCACGGCGGCGCGGACCACGCCGGTGGCCGACTCATGGTGAGATCTTCGCCTCCCCTCCCCTCGTGTCCGCTGCCGAGGTGTGCGCGCCGCTCACTTGCTGCTGTGGAAGCTTGGCAGGGGTTTCGCCCGGTTCGTCAACGTCAGGGACGACCACGGCGCCACGCCGCTGCACCTCGCCGCCAGGCAGGGCCGACCCGGCTGCGTGCAGGTGCTGCTGGAGAACGGCGCCATTGTCTCCGCCCTCACCGGCTCCTACGGGTAGGCTGATCTTGTCTTGTCTGCGCGGTGTGGTCGGTCTCCTCTTTGCTCAGTCAGTCAGCATGCAGCTGCTCACCCATGTATATGATTGATTGCTCGCCGTCGCTGCTGCAGGTTCCCCGGCAGCACGTCGCTCCATCTAGCCGCTCGCAGCGGGAACCTGGATTGCATCCGGAAACTGCTCGCCTGGGGAGCAGATCGTCTCCGGAGGGACTCAGCAGGGTGAGCACCACATCTCTGTCTCTGTCACTGTCTCTGCAGATCGTCTTATTTCAGTGTAGAGTAGTAGTAGATGTGGGTCTGACGAACAAGAACAATATGGGTCCCACATTGAACGCAACCGGTCTGGTCTACTACTATCAAGTGGAGTCAGTCATCAACCACTTGCTGGATTCTCATTTACAAGTGGAGTCATCAACCACTTGCCCAATTCACGACACATTTGGAAAAAATCAACGAGAGGCCAGCTGCTGACCGCGTAGTTCTCAAATTGCGCTTTTGCTGAACGAATGAAAATGGATTGATCATATTCTTCCACTAGATCTCATTGCGAATGGATGGTTTCGGTCTCTGCAGGAGGATTCCTTATGCCGTTGCGCTGAAGCGCAGCCACGAGGCATGTGCGGCGCTGCTGAACCCTTCGTCAGCTGAGCCCATTGTGTGGCCTTCCCCACTGAAGTTCATCAGCGAGCTGGACCCGGAGGCGAAGGCGCTCCTGGAAGCGGCCCTGATGGAAGCCAACAGGGAGAGGGAGAAGAAGATTCTGAAGGGCACAAAGTACTCTCCACCATCGCCTTCCCCTTGCGAGTATGAGAATGATGCTGATGCCATCGACGATGCGCCCTCGGAGGTATGCATGTTCAGTGCTGTCTTGACAATTGTGAGAGTAGAATAGAATCCAATGAACCATGATCACCATCTGGTAGTTCATTGCTTTGTGTTGTCTGGCAAATGGACTGATGCATGCATCATGGACCATCCATCTGTGCTCACTCGATCATTCAATCGCAGGCGAGTGACACGGAGCTATGCTGCATCTGCTTCGACCAGGCGTGCACGATCGAGGTGCAAGACTGCGGGCACCAGATGTGCGCGCCATGCACGCTGGCGCTGTGCTGCCACAGCAAGCCCAACCCGACGACGCTTACACTACCGTCGCCGGCGTGCCCGTTCTGCCGCGGCAGCATCTCGCGGTTGCTGGTGGCCCGAGCAAGCACCGCGTCCAGCGACGACGCCGACAAGGCTGCTTCTGCGGCGGCCTCCTCACCGCAGCTCGTCCGGCGGCGGTCCCGGCGGTCTCACAACCTCAGTGACGGCGGGAGCAGCAGCTTCAAGGGGCTGTCGTCCGCCGTGGCAGGGTCCTTCTCCAAGATCGGGCGCGGGTCGAGCCGGATGGCCGATAGCGACGGCATGGACAAGCCCGAGCACGACCTGTGATCAGCATTGGATCCTGTGCAAGTGGAGCAGAGTGCCGGCTGATCGGCCGGCCCGGACGGCTGGCTTGTGGTACTGAAGCTGAAGCAGCCATTGCCACTGGCTTTCCAAGATGAGGACATCCAAGGCTCCAAGCAAGCGTGATCGTGGGTTTATATAGATATATATACTAGGAGCTACTAGTACTACTACTAAAATAAGTACTAGTGTAATGCATTCTCTTCTTCTTCTCCCTATGTCCCTGCCTGTCTGTCTGTCCTATTTTTGGGCATGCCATTGCAAGGATTCACCTGGCCATTGCCGTATTCCATTGTCACCGGCTATACATTCGATTCCTTCCTGTTCTTGCAGCTGTGCTATGGTCCCCTATGGTTGAAGTTGAGCTTGAGCCACAGACATGTAGCACCATCGGTGTATGTAAACAGTCCCAGGCACAACACAGTCGCCGCCGGCGAGGTCGACTGGACTGGTGATCTGAATTCTGCAGGAGGCATTGCATGTTGGCTGTGTTTAGTTCCACCAAAAACGTACTATTTCAAAAAAAAAAAGATTTCCCGTCACATCAAACTTGCGATACATGCATGGAGTACTAAATGCAGATGAAATCAAAAACTAATTGTACAGTTTGGTTGTATTTTACGAGACGAACGTTTTGAACCTAATTAGTCAACGGTTGGACACTATTTGCCAAATAAAACCAAAACGTGTTACAGTACTTTTTTTCGCCCTTTTTATGGAACTAAACACACCCGTTGTAGCACAGCAGCAGCAGCGGTGACGGCGACAAGCTTGCTGGCATGTCTTGGCATGTGAGCTCTGCCACCGTCTGTCTCCGATCCGGGCCTCCCATGCCCCGTGTGATGTTGTATCGATGCACTACATGCACCGCAATGGATGGATCAGGCTCCCCCGGATTTTCGCCTGGCCGTCTTGTTGCCTGCCGCTGTCATGGTGTTAATGGCGGTTCCTGAGTCCTGTGCCCTGTGCTCCATGGGGGGCTGGCGAGCACGGTGGTCCTCCCCGTCGCCGTCCTGGGTGGGGAATCTGCCAAGGATACGCCTGCCCTGCTCTGGGGCTCTGCGCTGCTGCCGGGAGGGACGGCAATGTACCGGGGCGCTCGCTCTAGCTGCTGCGGGCTCACCGTCACCGATCCACAGACCACAGGCAGGCAGGCAGCAGGCTCCGTGACCGGCCGGGCCATGGTCGTCCGGCGACGGTGGCAGCTGTGGTGCCAATGGTCCGTGACTGATGCACGCAGGAGCGGTGGTCGTCACTCTGTCAGAGCAGCCGCAGTTATTATGCGCCGTACATACGCTGCTGTAGCTGTGCTGTACGGTGGATGGATGCCGACGCGTTGCAGCACGACAGTCAAACAATGGCTGTGTTCAGTTCAAAAAAAAAAAAACACTGTGCAAACAAAAGATTCCCCGTCACATCAAATTTGCGATATATGCATGGAGTACTAAATGTACATGAAATAAAAAACTAATTGTACAGCTTGGTTGTACTTTACGAGACGAACGTTTTGAACCTAATTAGTCAACGATTGGACACTATTTACCAAATAAAGCCAAAACGTGCTACAGTACTTTTTTTTTACACCTTTTCGCGGAACTAAACACACCCAATGAAGGATTTTGGGTGGGGACAGTCGGGTTGGGCCGTGTTCAGTTCCCGATTTGGGACACCGGAATCGGGACTGCGCGCTACGGTGTTCCGGTCGGAACACTGTAGCGCGTTTTATTTTTTAGTGCAAAAAATTATCTAAAAATGATTAATTAGACTCAAAATGTTCGTCTCGCAAAGTACAACAAAATTGTGCACTTAGTTTTTGATTTCATCTACATTTAGTACTCCATGCATTTGCTGATATTTTGATGTGATGGAGAATCTCCTTTTTGCATAGTGGAATTTGGGGTGCTGATTTGGAAACTAAACAAGGCCTTGGTTTTTTTCCCCAAGGACTATCCTAGGAATATTCCTCGTAAATTTGAGGGCTAATATATGAGCTTGTCGCTTTGTTAGAGCATGCTTGGAAGATGGTAATTTTTTTTCCCTCTTACAGCACTTTTCTGTAAAATTGAACTGGTTCATGTAATTCCTATGAAATTCCTGCATTTTATATATGCCCTTACATGTGAGCTCGAGCTTCGTTTCCTCGCCTCCCTCTAACAAGCATCTCCAATTCGGACATGTTGGGCGGCGCCACCGATGTCGATGACGCGGGAAGTGGATAGCGCGAGGTGGTGGGAAGAGGAGCAAAGCCATGGCTACCTATTGCACAAGAATAAGGTGCCCTTGGCCCTGGCTTGGTGGATGACGATGGAGGCCATCTCCGGGAGAGCCCCGCCCTCAGCTTCTAGGCCCGTCGGTCGCCAACCTCGCCTAGCACGTCCTCTTCGTCTCTATGTTGTATGCGACTAACATCTAGAGTCCATAAACGATGGCTAATGGAGTAGAAAAATAGAGTTTATCCTGTTTCCTGTTGTCCTTTCTACCAAACACAAAACAGGGACGTTCCTGTCTCTTCAACAAAACAGCAAACGGGGACATGAGACCATTTCCGTCCCAGAAAACTAGGATTCACTCGTTCTCATTTCTCTTTGTTCTTAAACCAAACACAACCTTAATTTTAATTAAATATATGAAAAGGTATCAATATCTATAGTATATATAATAAGTATAACTAGACTAACTATTGAATATATTATTGAGACGGAGTAAGTGAGGCATGGTTTAGTTCCCAAAAATTTTTGCCTCTACTCATCACATCGAATGTTTGGACACATGCATGAAGTACTAAACGTAGACGAAAAAAACTAATTGCACAGTTCTCGGGGAAATCGCTAGACAAATCTTTTAAGTCTAATTAGTCCATAAAAGCCTTAAGTGCTACAATAACCAATATGTGCTAATAACGGATTAATTAATATCATTAGATTCGTCTCGCAGTTTCTTAACGGGTTCTGTAATTTATTTTTATATTAGTATCCAACAACCTCTCCCGACATCCTTCCGTGGACACCCAAAATATTTCTTTTTGCGAACTAAACGTAGCCTGAGTTAGAAGACTGGCTTTGCTTGCTTGACTGCCCTGCTAAGCCGACCATGGCGTGTGGAATTCTTGTGCATACGCAGCCGAGCTTAAAAGACGGGGGGGGGGGGGGGGGGGGGGGGGGGGGGGGGGGGGGCAGTACGTGCAGACTACTCGTCTGGTTTGACTAGGGGCATGCCTACACGGCGTTTTTGTCAAAGTGACCTATCCGGCTGTGTCATGGACGCGTTTCCAGTCCCAGATGGCGTCATTGACCAAGTGGTGCTGCCCAGCCATGAGCCAGCCCCAGTGTGACGGAGGCTGGGGCCTGGGGCAGATATTTTGCCAGCCTTTTTCTCTGCAGACAGAGGACGCGTCATCCTACGGTGGTTTATGCGTAGCGTAGTACTAGTATACTCTAACCTAATCTATCTATCTATGCCCTCGTTTAGTCCACAGAATAGGGGGAGAAAAACACTGTATCAGAATTCCTGTAGCATTTCATTTGTATTTGGTAAAAATTATCCAAATTTTGACTAATTAGGCTTAAAATGTTCGTCTCGCAAAGTACAACAAAACTGTGCAATTAGTTTTTGATTTCATCAACATTTAGTACTCCATGCATTTGCCAACATTTTGATGTGACGGGGAATCTTCTTTTTGCATAGTAAAATTTGGGGAGAATTGGGGGAACTAAACGAGGCCTATCTATTTGACGAAACTGATAACCCAAAAAAAAGAACAGAGTATGACAGGCAGTATCTCATCAGTGGGAAAGTGAAGACACCGTTTTCATGCATTAAGGCTGTGTTTAGTTGAGAAAAATGGGGTGAAAAGTTACTATAGCACTTTTCGTTGTTATTTGGTAAAATTTGTTTAACCATGGATTAATTAGACTCAAAAGATTTGTCTCAAACTTTACAGATAAACTATGTAATTAGTTAGTTTTTTTTACCTACATTTAATACTCTATGCATGCGTTTAAAGATTCGATGTGATGGGTGGAAGAGGAAATATTTTGGGTTTGCATGCCAAGTAAACAGGGCCTAAGGCTATCCGCACTCGTCGTACTCTAAATTCATCCTCTAAAAGGAATATTCCGTCCTAGTCATCAAGATTTCATCCTCTATATCAATTTCTCTCGCGTCCATCCATACTCTATATCATCCTCTATCTACTGTGTGACCCACTTGTCAGATTTTTTTTCTTTTTTTTTCTTTTTTCCTTTTTCTCTTCCCTTTTCTTTTTCCCCTCTCCTCCTTTATCCATTCGACCGCACCACGCTGCTGCTGCGCTACCCTATCCATCGGTCCCTCCGCCACCCCTCTCCTTCCCGTTCCCGACCATGGCCGTCGCGCCTCCGCCTCCACATCTCGCGCCCGGCGGCGCGACTCCGGGCGGGCGTGGCTCCCTCCGTGGGCGGCGGCAGCGGGCGAGCACGCGGGCGGAGCTTCCTCGTCGGGCGGAGCAGAGGCGCGGGCCCGTGAGGTCGTGCCCGCCGGAGCAAAGGCGGGCGGGAGGTGGAGGCCGAGGGCACGGCCATGGCGCTCGGGAGGTGGAGGTGCTGCTGCGGCCATGGCTAGTGGCACCGGCCAGATCTGTGCGTGGGCGAGGCCGAGGTGGGCGCGGGCACGGCGGCGGCTCCTCTGCCGCGTGGGCGGCGCATCCGGCCTCCTTCCCCATCCCAGCGCGTCCGCGGCCTCCTCGTCGGCCGACAACCCGGCCTGCTCCGACCTCCTCCCGCCGTTCCCCGTCCCCGGCTCCGACCTCCTCCCTTGCTGCGTCGAGGGCCAGACCGAGGTGGGGCCGTGCGAGCGCTTCAGCGGAGCTCCTCCCCACGGCGGCGCTGCTCCCGCATGTCACCGGCGCCCGGCCTCCCCGCCGACGAGTGCCGTTCCGGCGTCGTCGAGTGCCGTCCCGCGCCCGGCCTTCCCACCCGCCTCGCAGCGTCTGCCCGCGGGCCCTACGCCAGATAGCGAACGTCCTCTATCCCGCTAGGAATAGCGGATCCGCTGGCGTACCGGACCGGATAGAGGACCGCGCTGCGGCCGGCGTGTCCGCTATCCGATCCTCCAGTACGCGTTTAGCGTACGCGGTGCAGACAGCCTAAGCATGCTTTCACGTAGCAGCAGCTATGGCAATTACGCAGTGGTTTCTCGGCTCAGCTATCCATGGCGATGACAATTACGCAGTGGTTCTGGTTCCTGGACTGGGACTGCCATCACCTTGCCTTTCTATAGTGGCCGTTGATGACCCAGCACACACACACACACACTCGACAGTGAGCAGCTAATGCCGCGGTCACCTTTGCTTTTCAGCTCGACTCAACTCGATCAATATGCAAAATCCTTTCTGGTTTCTCTCAAACTTTCGTTTAGTGGTTATAAAAGTGTGCGATTATTACACTATTCTGCCTTCAAAGTAGAGTTGATGGAACCGGTGCTTTGGGTTAGAAAGGAAGACCGGAGAAGTACCACTATTATGTTTCAAACAAGAAGACCGGAGAAGTAAGTTTCGGTGACCAATCTTAATCCCAATTTGCACTTTGAAAAAATCCACGCTTTGCTTAGTCTACATAGAGTAGTTCAGTCTACAAGAGCCTAGATTTTCCAAAATCCCAGGAGTTGGAGGCATGTAGCCTGGTTTTTTTTTCCAAGAGAGGCATTGACTCAAATGGTGAAAACGAAATTGGTTTCACTTTTGTTGGAAGAAAACAAGAAGAAAGTTATGGGTATGATTGAAACGGAGAGAAACGGTCTTGGCATAAGTTTTTCCAACAAAAAAAAAAGAAACGGTCTTGGGCATCGCATGCGTACCTACAGCAGTACAGCTAAAGGTTCTGCAGAGCTGAGGAAGAACGTCATGTCCAAGTTGAGCATGCCAGCAGCATCAGCGTACTGGAGGGGGATATGAAATGCCACTATGCTCTGGGTCCGCCTTGCTTTGCTTGACAGCAGCGTCCACCTTGAATTGATTCACCCTTCAGCCTCATCAGGGTGCGCGTCCTCTTCAGGATCGCTGTCAGGCAACAGCTGAACCTGACAGTAACATTACATCGTCACTGTAACACGTCGATCCGGGATAACGGCTAAGGCCCACTCTACACGTTGAATGAGTCACGGCTGCTAATTAACTCTCTTATATTTTCGTCCTCGTTTCGCATAAAAAGTTGCAACCGGAGTTAATGGCCTCCCGAAACCAGGCTTTTAAGCTGGTCTGCTCTTGTTTCGTTTCACGAGACTAACTGGAAGACTAACTGGAAACACTGTGCCGAAGCTACAATAGCCGATCGCTACGGTAACTCGAAATCGGCCTGTCCCAACTAGCCTATTGGGCTGGGTTTCAGTGTCACTGCACAACGATGCAACATGCCCATCTCACAGTTCTGATAACTCTACAACTATATATATACAAGAACAAGTTTATTTGCTAATTTTACAACAGTCATAGCAAAAAGAGGAGGACAACGCTTCATATCTTGAAAGGCTTTGCCAAGACAGTAGCAGGGATGTTTGCAATCCATCTCCTTCACCTCTCTTGTGTCGAACAACCCGTCTCCAACTGCCTTTGTAATGCTCTGTTCAAGGAAAGCAATTAAGTTTAGAATGGTAGGCATGGTATATCGCCAAATGAAATTAAAATTTTGTCACGAGATTGTCATCTCGATGTTCATTTATGATACAGAAGGTTATTATTGACCCTGGGGGAAGTCGGAGAGTGCCAAGTCAACGAGTTTAGTGACTGACAGTGAACAAAACTCCACAATCCCTTTTCTGCTTAACTTCACTTGTAGCGTCATGCAGTTCTTTCCTGAAACCTGCAAAATTTTGTATTGGGCATGGCAAAACACGATTACGAATCCAGAAAGTTTGATAAGGTAACAGGAAAAATACTATACACCAGGGTGAGTCAATCTTGGAGAAGTTCAAGTTGTTCAGAGCTGCACTTGCTAATATATCCAGTCTGCAGTCCAGCCATGAACGTTGAGGAGTCTACCCATGTTGTATATACCTGAAAAATATTTCTTCAAGTATACGTCGAAATTGATATTTAAACACAGAAACAGGACATGTCTGAAACAAATGGTTATTAGCATGTGAACGTATCCAATCTCTTTACTATGATTCACGGACTAAAAGATGGCCAGCGTGGCCACGTCATCGGCCGTTCACGGCCGTTGGATCGGCCAGCGGACAGCCTAGATGGTGCGAGGCCCAGTCTTTTTGCAAAAAAGTCCTCGAATTTTAGTAGAATCAACTTGCAGTCCAGACCTTCTCTTAGTTTTTTTTTTTCAAAAAAACCCTCGAACTTTACCGAAAACAACCCGCAATCTAGACCTTTTAAGTGGGTTGGCCTGCCTCCCGTGCGGGCCTATATATCGCGTAATTGGGCCTTACTAGGCCGAATTCGGCACGACGACGTTTTCCTATTTTTCGCAAATTTATTATTTATCTACAACGGTACAAATTTTATTAAGAATATAATAAAACAAATAAAAATAAAAAAATGTCAAACCAAGTTTGTTGAACTCTACACAACTAGCACTGCACTGTAAACATATAACAGCACATGTTTTAGTGTAATTTTTTGGCTTTTAACGTGGATCTAGATTTCTCTAGAATTTTCTATAAATAATTAAAAGAGTTAGTTTCTTTATTCAAATTGCTATGAAATTTTTACGATAGCTTACCCATACCCCGTATCCTCCCTTCTTAATAAATACTTTTAACATTTCGTTCTCCATAATAAATATAGCCAAAAAATGTGATAGTTCCATTTTGATACCCAAAAAAATATCAACAAGGTGCAGACCATGACACCTATACGAAAATAACAAAGCGACGGATTGTCTTACCTATGTTGCTTAAAAAAATGTGCATCTACCTGCACACAATTATTATTACTTTACGCATGAAATAAAGTCTGCATCGACTATAATACTACGACGATGCAATACAGGTTTCGCGCTCTAGCAACAAACATGTATTACTGAAATAAATACTTATCCTACTACACTCGACAAAACAACTTATACAGAAAAAGGGTCCATCGAGCGCTGCAAAATGGTCCACACACTGGCACAATTTCGAGTGTGGAAACTAATTGCATTTCTAGCGGTCAACCTCAATTATAAGAGTACAATCATTGTCCTAAATCGATCCATGCCACAAGGCACAATTTGTATCACCATTTCAAAGCCAAGGAACAGAATAGCCCAAAACTAAGCACTTCTCTATTTGTACCATGACCCACGATACAAAGGTCCCACAATGTTCAACTTTTAGCCCAATTCTACACCGTAATAACAATTGCTGCTGCCTGCTGAGTGCTGATGGCAGAAGATGGTAGGGAAGGGGCAAACTTAAGCCCAAATCGGCATCTGATTGGTCACAAATTTAATATCTAAATAGGCCAGCTGCGTTTCAAGCCATCTGAGCTGATTGCCGTGGTTTCAACCAATATGTCTATGCCACGGTGCTCAGATGCCCTCACAATGCTTATCCGGGACCTGAGCATCGTAGCTCGCACTTGTATGTGCCAGCAGATGCAGATGGACCAAGGGTTGATTCCTCCTTCACCATTGCGATGGGCTCTTCAAAGGTGAAGATTGCCCATAGATCAGGGAGAGGTGGAGAGGACAACACAGGTTTGTCCGTGCAGAATCTGTCGCTAGACCCCGTGTCAAACCACAAGACAATGCTGTTACCGATCTACGACGAGGTATGTATTATAGAACGATAAGTAGTGGATACAAGGACTCGAGTCATCGACAATCGCCGTGCTCGCCACCATCGCCACCCTCCGGGTGCGGTTTACAGTTGTGTCCTAGTTCGCTTTTTCCCAGTTTGTCTCGGCTGATACATGAAGGAGCCAGGAGGCTGCCTTCGTTCATGGGCCATGCAAGGCCTGCTAGACTACTTAGTCCACTCTGGCCTAGTCGCTATTGGGTTAGGCCTTCTGATCCGCTTAGTCTTGAGATGGCCCACATCATCATCCCTTGCACCAGAACCATCAACATCGTTTTTAGAACCGGCATCAACGCCTTCAGTACCACCTTCGACGGTCGTAACCGAGTCGTGGACGGTGACATCCTTCTCTCCTTGAGAGCCAGCTTGTCCCCAAGCTGGAGCGCGTGGGAACTATTGTCGAAGCGATTCTTCATCTTCCCAAGTGGCCAATGTCGTCGGCATGTGAGACCAGTGCACCAGAACTTGGGGCACCACCATATCTTGGTTATGGTGAAGGCGACGATCCAAAACTTGAAGAGGTATCTGCAGCTCACGAGCAAAGTTAGGGAGTTCACTTACTGGCGTGGAAGCATGTATTGCCTTCTTCAGTTGCGAGGCATGGAAAACTGGATAGATATTGCATTCATCAGGCAGGGACAGATGGTAGGCAGATTCATCAATCTTGTGTAAAATAGTAAATGGCCCAAAGAATCTGAAGGCTAGCTTGTTTGAGGAGTGTGGAGCCAAAGAAGTTTGGACATATGGATGTGCTTTGAGGTATACAGAATCACCAATGTTGAACACCATGTCAGAGCGGTGTTTGTCAGCCTGAAACTTCATCTTAGCTTGGGCTCGGAGCAGATGTTGACGAACAAGATGCTGAATGAGTTCTCTGTCAGACAACCACTGTGCCAGGTCCAATGACTGACAAGATTGTGATATGTCAATACCAAAATGCTTTGGCTCATGACCATATAAGATGGACTTTTGCCAAGAGAGGAGTGGAAAGAGGTATTGTACCAATACTCAGCCATGGATAACCATTTAGACCATTTAATTGGGCAGACATGGACAAAACGATGAAGATAAGTCTCCAAGCATTGGTTAACACGCTCTGTTTGACCATCAGTTTGAGGATGATATGCTGTACTCATCCTGAGGTCAGTACCCAACTGTTTGAACAATTATTGCCAAATGTTACTTGTGAAGACCTTATCTCTGTCAGAGACCATTGCAAGAGGTAATCCATGTAATTTGAAAACATTATCCAGAAAAGTGATGGCAACTTGGAGAGTAGTGAAGGGGTGTGACAATAGCAAGAAGTGAGCATATTTGGAAAATTTATCTACATCTACAAGAATGCAGTTGTAACCTGATGATCTTGGGAGGCCTTCAATGAAATCCAAGGTGACTACTTGCCATGGACCTTCAGGTATTGGTAGTGGAGCCAAAAGACCTGGGTAAGCAGCTCTATCATTCTTTGCTTGCTGACAAGTAGTGCACCGAGCAACAAAATGCTTGACTGATTCTTTGAGCTTTTGCCAGGCAAACAAATTTTTAACCTTTCTATAAGTAACTTCATAACTTGAGTGACCCCTAATAGGACTGGCATGTAGGGAATTGAGAATCTTAGCTTGCATGTGAGGGTCTGCACCAACCCAGATTCTGCCTTTATATTTTATCAGACCATTAGATAGATAATAGAATCCAGTAGGGGAAGTAACTGACAACTAGGACAGTAATTGAGTTGTCATAGGATCAGATGCATAGGTAGCCTGTATATCTTGGAGCCAAACTGGTTTGACAATAGAGATGGCAGAAATGTCATAACTAGATTCAGAAAACTTTCTGGATAGTGCATCTGCTACCTTGTTTTCAATAGCCTTTTTGTAGATGATCTTGTAGTTCATGCCCATCAGCTTAGTTAGAGCTTTATGTTGCCATGGGGTGAAAAGCCTTTGATCGTCCAAATGAGTTAGACTCTTTTGATCAGTCAAAATAATAAATGGAGATGTCTGCAAGTAAGGTCTCTAGTGATCAACGACCATCAGTATTGCTAGGCATTCCTTCTCATATGTTGATAAGCCTTGTGCTTTAGGTCCCAAGGACTTGCTGACAAAGGCAATTGGGTGACCTTGCTGGTGGAGGACAACCCCTATGCCAGTAGCTGAAGCATCAGTTTCAACATAAAATGGTAGATCAAAATTTGGTAATGCCAAAATAAGTGCAGAAATTAATGCTCTTTTCAAGGCTTGAAAGGATGTTTCAGTAGTAGAGTTCCAAACATAGAGATCTCCTTTCTTAAGCAATTCTGTTAAGGGTTTGCTAATGGCTCCAAACTGAGGAACAAATCTTCTATAGTAACTAGCCAGCCCCAAGAAGCTTCTCAATTCCTTGGCATTAAGTGGTTGAGGCCAGTCTTTGATGGTGTTGATCTTGGTAGGATCAATAGCCACTCCATCAGCACTAACTACATGACCAAGATAAGAGAGTTGTCTTTGTGCAAAAGAACATTTGGACAGTTTGACATGGAACTTGTGTTGTTGGAGTAAGGTTAATACAACCCTGATATGGTTCAGATGTTCTGGCCAGGTCTTACTGTAAATTAAAATATCATCAATGAAGACAACTGCATAAATTCTCAGCAAGGGTTGTAGAATAAAATTCATAATTGCGTGAAAAGTTCCTGGCCCTCCAGTGACCCCGTATGGCATGACCTTGTATTCATAATGCCCATTATGAGTTTGAAAAGTTGTCTTATGTTCTTCACCTTGTGCCTTCACCTTGTGCCATCCTGATTTGGTGAAACCCTGAACATAGAACTAGAGAGGTGAACCAAGTGGCTCCATGAAATTTCTCTAAAAGTTCCTCTATGATGGGCAGTGGGTATTTGTTTTTAACTGTGAGAGCATTAAGTCTTCTATAGTCCACACAGAGTCTCCAGTCCCCTGTCTTCTTTCTAACCAATAAGGCTGGTGAAGAATATAGACTGTTGCTGACTTGAATCCACCCTTTTGCAAGCATATCTTTGATTTGATTTTCAATTTCTATCTTCTGAGCAGGGTTGTATCTATAAGGTCTGAGGCATAAGGGTTGACCTCCTTCTAAGAGAGGAATAGAATGATCTCCCACTCTGAGTGGAGGCAATTCAGAAGGTGGTTCGAAGACACAATGAAACTCTTGAAGTAGAGACTGCAATTCATCTGGCAATTCAGAGGTTGCAGTAATAGTAGTTGAGACAGACTGGGCATATTGCAGCTGTACTAAATACAGAATAGAATTAACTTTGTCCATAGCTTGAAGTTGAAATTGAGACACAGGAGGCCCCATCACAGTGTGGTTTTGTAACCCTTGCAGCTTGACAGTTTTGTTGTTTAGAGTAAACTGTAACCACTTGTCTGCCCAATGAACTTCCATGGGACTATGGCTTCTAGCCAGTCCATTCCAAGAATGACATCATATCCTCTAAGCGGAATTATCTTCAAGGTAGTTTTGAATGTGTGACCTTGAATGCCCCAAATCTGCTGAGGTAATTGATGGGTGCATTGTAACACCTCTCTATTTGCAACCTTGACAGAAACAGGATGAGCTAAAGGGTGCCATGAACTGATGCTTTTGGCCAAATGCTCATTAATGAAACTATGAGTGCTGCTAGAGTCCACTAGCATAAACATTTCTTTATCAGCTAAGTAACCCCTCAGTCTGATAGTCTTGACACCTTTAATACCAGTCAGAGCTTGTAAGGAGAGAGCCATCAGATCATCTCTAGAATCTGAGTCCTCTTGAACTGGATGAGGTATAGATTCTTCATCATCAGCTACCCACTTCCAAATTTCTTCTATAGCATTGATAGAGACCTAAGGAGGGCATTTGTGTTGTGGTCCCCACTTTTCACCACATTTAAAACAAAACCTTTTGCTCTCCTATAAGATTTCAAAGCAGATAAATTATTATCACCATGCTTGGACTTTACACCATCAATGGTTTTCTTATCTTCAGAAGGCTTGTTAGAGTCTTGAGTTTGAGTCTTAGTACTGTCTTGAGAAGTCTTTCTGGGATAGGATCCCAATTCAGGTCTTCTGACAGGATTATCTTGAATTGTCTCTTCCTGCAAAAATGCCAACGAGGTAGCAGTATCTAGATCTTGGGGTCGATGCATCATGACAACTGCTCTAATGTCTCTTTTAAGACCATCTACAAAACAATTTGCAATGACAGTTGGTGCAAAAGAAGGATCATGAGCAAGTAACTGGTGAACAATATCACTGAACTGCTCTACATACTCAGAGATATTTGTGGTCTATTTGATATGGAAAAATTGGCGAAGTAAGTGGTCATGTTCATATCTATCAAATCTATTGCAAACAGCTCTAACAAAATTTTCCCAAGACATAGAACTGATGGTGTCCTGTACTGTCTGAAACCAGAGTGCAGCCGAGCCAGTGAGGCGCATGGATGCAAGACGAACCCACAATGCTGGTTCAATTTGGTACACGTCAAAGTAAGTTTCACATCGTTTGATCCACAAACGTGGGTTAGTGCCATAAAACTTGTGGAACTCTAAATCAGGAAACGATGTATATGATGGGTACGGTGGATAAAAACGCCGATCACCGGGAACACAACCAATTGAAGGAAGAGATATTGGTGGGGATTTTGGATGTTGTGTCGCACCTGTGACTGGGGTCGGTTCCGGGGCGACGGTATACACCGCCCCAAAAGCAGCACCCCGGTGAGAAGATCACTTGCCGTGGTCCTAATGACCCAGATGCCGCCCTTGGCGGGTGAAGCTCCAGGTGAGCGGAGCTCGACACCTTGACGCTCAGCGAGGCGAAGTGGTCCTCCCGAATGGCCGCTGTGAGCGGTGAGTGCACGGTGGTGACTGTTCCGGCCTGCTCGTTGAGAACAGGCTCCATGGGTTGAGCTTGAGGGAGCAGAGCACCCAAGGCATGCTCGACGCGTTCGCCCAGATCCAGCACCGCGTGCTCGAGCTCATGGACGCGATTGTCGACTTCAGGCTTCCTGGTTAGGATCTCCGTCTTCAAGGATCGCATCTCGGACATGGAGCTTTTGAGATCGTTGATTCCCTTGGTGTTCTCGCTCAACAGCGCGAGAATTTGCCCGAGTTGCTCTTCAGGCGTCGCCATGGCCATCTGTCGGCGCGTGAGGTAGGTGTGGGTTGCCTGAGTTTCAGCTCTGTCGCCGCTGCTGATCACACCAACCTCAGCACGGACCTATGGATCCTCGCAATCGACGCTACCAGAGCGGATCGCAAAGAGAGCCAGCCGTCGGGGATTACGGCGCCGGATCGAAACAGCGAAGAACAGAGAGAAGAAAAAAATTGGGGCAAAATTTTGTGGTGGATTGGATCGGAAACTGAGCTCTTGATACCAGTGTTACCGATCTACGACGAGGTATGTATTATAGAACGATAAGTAGTGGATACAAGGACTCGAGTCATCAGCAATCGCCGTGCTCGCCGCCGCCGCCACCCTCCGGGTGCGGTTCAGAGTTGTGTCCTAGTTCGCTTTTTCCTAGTTCGTCTCGGCTGATACATGAAGGAGCCAGGAGGCTGCCTTCGTTCATGGGCCATGCAAGACCTGCTAGACTAGTTAGTCCACTCTGGCCTAGTCGCTCTTGGGTTAGGCCTTCTGCTCCGTTTAGTCTTGAGATGGCACATATCATCATCCCTTGCACCAGAACCATCAGCATCGTCTTCAGAACCGGCGTCAACGCCTTCAGTACCAGCTTCGACAGTCGTAGCCGAGTCGTGGACGGTGACAAATGCCATGGGCCATGGCACCATGTTGCAGGGGCGGCGGCACGAGCAGCGTGGCCGTCACGCACGCCAGCAGCGCTGCCGTATCCCCGCTGATGCCCGGTCCAAATGACATTGAAATGTCCAAATTTCTCAAATACAAACGGCACATTTGTAAAGTATCAGCAGCTTTCTCCGTTACATTCTGGCGGGCATGCAAATAAATTCAATAAATTCTTCTTCCTTTGCTTTCTGCGTCATCTGGTCAGCTAGCAGCCGGAGCACCTCCCAAATCTCGAATCGCCGGGGGTGCGCTTGGTCGTCGGCGACGAACGAGCTGACCTCGCCGTCCACCTCCACGGCGCTATACGCGGGCACCTTCTTGATCCCCCGGCTACCGATCATCTTCCGCACCCTCCGCGCGTCATCCTTCCGGTTGGCATCGAGGTAGATGTTGGACAGCTGCACGTACACGCCCTCGTCGGCAGTGCCACCAAGCTTCTCGAGCTCGCGCACCGCCACCTCCGCCAGCTCGACGTTGCCGTAGCTCCGGCAGCCAGCGAGCACGGAGCCCCACACGGACGCGAGCGGGATCATCGGCATGGTCTCGACGAGCCCCACGGCGTCCTCGAGCCGCCCGACCCGGCAGAGCATGTCGACCGCGCAGCTGTAGTGCTCGTGCCCGGGCACGACGCCGTAGCGTGGCCGCATCTCCCTGAGCAGGCGCAGCCCTTCCTCGACGTTCCCGGCGTGCGCGCACGCGGACAGCGCCCCGAGCACGGCGACGCCGTCGGGCCGCACCCCGTCCTCCCGCGCCATCCTGTCCAGGCACGCGACGGCCTCCGCCGCCTTCCCGTGCACCGCGAGCGCGCCCACCATGGTGCCCCACACGTAGGCGTTCCGCTCGGGCATGCCGTCGAACACCCGCACCGCCTCGTTCAGGCACCCGCACTTGGCGTACATGCCGACGAGCGCGGACCCGAGGAAGGCGTCGGCGAGGAGCCACGGCGCGGCGCGCTCCACGTAGCGGTGCACCCACGCGCCGTGGTCCAGCGCCCCCGCCTGCGCGCACGCCGCCACGGCCGTGGTCAGCACCACCGCGTCCGGGGCCACCCCGTCGATGTTGTCGTCGCCGTCGAACATGGCACGGAACACGGCGAGGCCCTCCGCGGGCGCCCCCGCGCGCGCGTACGAGCCGATGAGCAGGTCGTAGTGGATCGCCTCCCGACGCGGCAGCTCGTCGAACACCCTCCGCGCGAGGTCCGGGCGGGGGGAGTAGAGCTGCAGCAGCGCGGTCGTGACGTAGTGGTCGGCCGGGAACAGCGCGTTCCTGACGAGCAGCGCGTGGAGCTGCGGTCCCGGTCCGGGCCCGGAGGAGGAAGGGGAGGAGGACTGGGCGGAGAGGTGGTCCGACGAGCGCGAAGGGGAAGGAGAGGTGGTCCGGGGCGGGGAGCGCCGGGGGAGTGGTGGGGGAGTGCATGAGGCGGAGGAGGCGGAGCGCGAGGCGCGGGTGGGCCGGGCACGCGACGCGGCGGGAGAGCGCGTGGAGGAGCGAGTTGAGCGCGAGCAGGGCGAGGTCCGGGTGGCGCGGGAGCAGGCCGGCGGTGACGAGGAGGGCCTGGACGGAGAGGAGCGGTGCGGCTGGGGAGGCGGCGGAGGGGAGGAGGCGGGAGGCGAGGAGCGCGTGGCAGAAGGAGAAGGTGGATTTGGGGATGTACGGGCGCATGCTTGCGTGCTTGGTTTGTTCGCGCGCCGCCGACGATGGGTCGCAGGGGCGCTGATTCTCATGTTGCCGAGGTGCCTGGCTCCATGGACGGCGGGACTGACCTCCTGCTGCGTCGTGCTCGGAGAGTCGGAGGAGAGAGGGGTGGCGGTCAGGGTACGGAGTGCAGCAGGGTCACGGTCGCCGGGGAATGCGGCTGCTCGGCGTCGGCGGCGGAGATCGGCAGCCCGCAGCCGCAAAACGCACAGCTGCTAGTCGGAGACGGTTTTTTCCCCCATTTGATTTGAAAAGGTCAGGACTTATTGGGCTGGATGGATGGCACTGAGTTTATTGAGCTGGGTCGTTCGCGCTGGTGGCAGCAAGGTTTGTTCCAACGTTTTTTGGGCTAAATATTCGGCCTACAGGGCGTCCGACCCAAATTTTGTGTCACAAAAAAAATTGTGGCCCGTGCCAAATGATCTGGTCTACAAGCACAGCATCAGCAACCCGTCGCCAACATCTTCGCTTCCGTGGTGGCTTGACAATGTACCGCAAGATTCACGATACCCACTGGAGTATGGACTAGGTGCTCAAGTTCAGAGCTGTCAAGAGTTTCTAGTGTAATAAGTATAAAAAAAAGAGTTTCTTGTGTCGTGCAGCACTCTGTTCATAGTACCCATTGGCCATTGATGCGCTAACGGCCCAGCACACACACTAGACCGTGAACAGCTGATGCCGCTGTCACTTCGATTTCCTCCTCGACTCGATCCCTCGATGCAGAATCTCTAGAGCTGCCAAAAAAGAAAAAAAAAAAAACAGATACAGAATTTTCTCTGGTTTCTCTCCAACTTTGGTCGTTCAAGCTGTGATGGGCGCGTTCCCGGATGACGTGATTCACCAAGTGCTGTGCTGCCCAGCGTGACGAAGCTAGGCTCGGCCAGATATTTTTCCCAAGCTTTTCTTTGCATATAAAGGACGCGTCATTGACTCATTGTATGCTTTATACACTAACCTAATCTACGTATCTGTCTAATAATCTAAAGAAATATCTAGGCATCACACTTCATCGGCTGATGAAACTGACTGGAAAAAAAGCAGCACAATTTGCCTTCCCATAGTGCCCATTGATGCTCTAATGGCCCAGCAAACACGACGGCGAACAGCTAATGCCGCCGCTGCAACTTCGCTTTTCTGCTCGACTCTATCGACGCAAAATTTTCTTCGGTTTCTCTCCAGCTTTGTTCGTTCAACCGTATTTCCCACCTATTATGGCTTCAAATTCTTAGAAATTTCCAAGAGTTGGAGCTTCTCACTCAGATGGTGAAAGCTCTCGGAAACAAAAGGTAAAGAAAGCTATGGATTTGATAAGGAGAGAAACAGTCCTGGCACGGGCATGCGTACCTACAGGTGCTCCAGAGCTGAGAAAGTCACGTCCAAGTTGAGCACGCCTGCATGTATCACGACTGGAGGTGGAAATTCCACTGTTCTAGGTGCTCCTTGTTCCACAGCAGCCTGAGCCTCTACGCCTCTACCTCCAACTCCACTTGAATTGATTCATCCTTCAACTTCATCAGGCCGGGTGGACCCTCATCGGAGTCACTGTCAAGCATCAGTTAGAAATAAACTGGCCAATTGCCCAATAGCATCATCACCGCATAACGATACGGCATGCTTCTTCTAAGTATAAATGCTCATTGGATAGTTCTGATATCTTTACAACTATACTTTGCATATGTCAAGTATATAATTTTCGGGGTACCACTCGGTAAAATAAGTTCAAGAAAGGCTAATGACAAGTTTATTTTCTAATTTTACAACAAAACCACAGCAAAACAAGAGGCCAAAACTTCATATCTTGAAAGGCCTTGCGAAGACCAAGTTGTGGCACGTCGGGTTGCAGGGATATTCGCAATCTATCTCCTTCACCTCTCTTCTGTCAAAGAACCAGTCTCCAACTGCTTCTGCAATGCTCTGTTCCATCGAAAGGGGAAAAAAACTAAGATCAGAATGGCAGGCAAAGTATCGTGAAGATGAGATTAAAAGTTGATTGTTATCACCGAATTCATTTATGATGGTTACAGCACCTTATTATTGACTCTGGGGGAAGTTGGAGAGTGCCAAGTCAACGAGTTTAGTGACTGACAATGAACAAAGCACGAGTTGATATAAAATCCCCAGTCCCTTTTCTGCTTAACTTCACTTATAGCGTCATGCAGTTCTTTCCTGAAACCTGTAAATTTTTGTATTGGGCATGGCAAAACATGACCATGAATTCAGGTCTCAGGGAGCTAGATAACTGAAAAAGGAAATGTCGTATGGAGGGTGAGTCAACCTTGGAGAATTTCAAGTTGTTCAGAGCTGCACTTGCTAATATCCAATCTACAGTCCAGCCACGAATGTTGAGGGTCAGATGATTCTGGAGCCAATGCATGTTGTACCTGAAACATAAATCTTCAAGTATGAGCATGTTGAAACTGATATTTTTAACGCAAAAATAGGACAGTCTGAAATAGGATGGATATGATGAGGGTACCTGCCAAGCATCATATGCTGGATTAAGAACAAAGACTGGGTTGACAATGTGTTTCACAACTTCACGTGGAAACAAACACTGGAACACAGTGTAAATGGCAGTTTTAGAATATCATACATTCAGCGATGGCAATGAGTGATGACACTATTGTGGCTAATTATTATATATTATATTGAAGATTAAGTACTAACCTGGCCTGCCTCCATGTTTGAGTTACAATGTAAAAACCTTTCCCTTAGACCGTGAAGGCGAACAACATCACTGTAGAAAACTGCATTGTCCTTCTCCCAGAAATGTCTTCTCTGTAATTGAAGAACAAACCAAGGAAATAGATAGGAACCAAGTACACATCAAAGTTGTAGATTCCAATTTCCCACTTTTTTATTTATTTACTAAAGATAAATCTCATTCCTGATTGGTAACAGGAATTTAACAAACGTGAAATTTGGTGCTTAGTGACTGGCATTTGAAAATGTTTAAATGAGCAAGTAAGATATATGATTGGTGATGCCTTTAACATAAGGCCAGGTGACGTTCAAAAATAAAAAATGCATCTGATTATTGAAATGGTTTTCATTGACATTGAATGCTGTGAGATACAAGTACTTCAGAGTTCAACTATGGTCCCATGCATTTCTAAATGTCTAAATTAGCCTGATTAGTAACCCTGGCATTTCCTGCCACCAGCAGTTTGTGGAACCTTACTTCAGATTATCAGCAGTAGAGTTTACACATGCATGTGAAAGGATAAACCACACAACACAAGATGACAGTAAATGGAAAAATATATCAATATCAGTCACATGATGCTAGAGACATACACGTCAAGGAAAAAACCGCCATCTGCAAGACACTTAACCCTAGAATCTTTTGGTAGAAGCGCACGGAATGAATCACAGTGAATGTAAGTGGCTAGCCCACCAGCAGAGCATCCTGTTAGGAAAGCCTGAAAGCTGGAAATAGAATATCAGCGTCACACTATCAGTACAGTGGTTTATAATTACTTTATACGGGAAAAGATGAAATAAGTAGTATGCAACCAATATATACATTCCTAATCACACCTAGAACTAAAATGCAACCAATATATACATTCCTAATCACACCTAGAACTAAACTTGCAAGCACATAATTATAGGTGCTACATATAGGAATAAAATCATCAATGTAAAGCATCCAAAATAGTTAGTAGCTCAAAGACAATGAGTTAATGATAGAGAGACCCTTTCATTGAATGCAAAAGTACATGAGACTAGTACTATTGTAATCCGTACTATTTTTTCATGAAGAAAAAGGCAGTCGATTCTACTTGCAAGGAATGACCTGTTTAGCATTTCTGAGCCCCTTAACTACAAGTTCGTTCATAACTGCTTCCCAGATACGCTGGCCTCTGAAGAAGAATCTTGTGCCATTCTGCACGAATTCACAGAACAAGACTTGTTATACTTACCGAGTATTAAGCAGAATTTGCTGGAAAATAAGCAAATCAGACCTGCAATTCATCTTTTACATTCCCAGAGAATGATGCCCCGTCGCAATACCTTATCTTCACTTTATTCCAGTTGTAAAAGTCTGCGAATTGATAGCAGAGCTATTGAGCATATGAATATTTCTGTTGTCGCTTAGGTGAGCCTCTTGGCTTTGAACATGCATTTGTACAGTTTGCAATTTTAATACAAATTAGGTAGGCATAGAATTTTAGCCGGCTGGTTGAAATGACGTCAAAGCTTCTGGCGTTCTCTGTGACAAAAGGGTGCCTCAGAAGCTGAAAGGTAAGTTCTATAGGACGGCGATTCGTCCGGCGATGTTATACGGTGCTGAGTGTTGGCCTACAAAAAGGCGACATGTCCAGCAATTGAGTGTAGCAGAGATGCGTATGTTGCATTGGTGTTGTGGGCACACAAGGAAGGATAGAGTCCGGAACGACGATATTCGGGATAGGGTTGAGGTGGCACCAATTGAGGAGAAATTGATTCAACATCGGTTGAGATGGTTTGGACATGTCCAACGGATGCCTCCTGAGGCGCCGGTGCGTAATGGAGTTCTAAAGCGGGCCGATAATGTAAAGAGCGGTAGAGGTCGACCTAAACTAACTTGGGACGAGTCGTTAAGAGAGATCTTAAGGTGTGGAATATCTCCAAGGATTTAGCTATGGACATGAGCGCTTGGAGATTGGTAATCAACGTGCCTGAACCGTGACCTCTTTTTGTCTTGTGCCCTTTATGTCCCTTTATGTGTCTCCATGTTTCTCGTCTCTTTTGGGTTTCATCTCTAGCCTACCCCAACTTGTTTGATACAAAAGGCTATGTTGTTGTTATTGTTGTTGTTGTTGTTGTATTAGGTAGGGGCCTCCCCTCGACTTCTCCAAAAAAAAGATGACTATTTCATTGCTGAAGTAAGGATCAGGAATTAACTGTTTGAATAGAGAAATTAAGACAGAGTTGAAAGCATGTAAATACTACAGGACTACAGGGGGCGCCTATCTTGTCGAGAAGCAAGGCGATTCGTAGTTAACTAGAACTTAAAACACTAGAACAATAATATGAAAGTGCATACGGCTAGCTAGCTAGTTACATCTCATGAGTATTATATCGGATTCCTACATTTTGTAGTGAAATATGACTTAATTGGTTAATATGCAAAATTGAAACGCTTGTAAAAAAGTGAAAATTGTACAGTCAAACCTATATGCAGGCACTACTACCCAATTCTGAAGGCATACTAATGGGTCTAATATTGCAATTTAGACAAAAAAAAAACAAGGTAACAAACATCAGAGAGATGAGAAACTTCAATACCGGGATTCTGAGACTCATCATCGCTCAAGATCCCTGTAAACTCAACCTGGCCTTCCATGTACCGGGATGAGCCCAACATCGATCTCTGACGTGAGGCACAAGACTTGAGATTACGGCACCAGCCTCCACCCTAAAGGATGCAAAACATAGAGAAGTTAGGGAACAAACAACAGACGATTATGTTGTAGTTGTCGTGCATTATGCTTCGCTGCAAACAGGAAAACGCTGCAGTCCTCCTGCATTTTCCTTAGACCTTCACTTAAGAATTTTCCTTAATAAGAAATACTAGTACCTATCACCACATTGCTACGCAATCCGATGCCTGGAATAGAAATTCACAACGCACGCATTGTCCGAACGAGCTTCCAGACCAAAGACGCACGAGTTCGTATCAAAACGTGATGCCGATCGAAAACGTCACCTACCTCCAAGTGGATTAGCCAGCTCTGCGACCCACTCCCAGACCCTCTCTGCAGATGGTACCCGGGCGCGCTCCCATCCAAGCACACTGCCAAAAACCAGAGCAGAAACCCGACTCAGATCCCGAGGCCGATTCCTGGTCGGAAAGTACTCGAGGTACCGTACGTACGACGACGGTACGAGTACGAACGAACGGCCGTTCGAAATTTGAAATTGGAATTTAAAACTAGGGCGTGGGGGGTTGCCGGGAAGGAACTCACGCGCGCCCTTCTCGCTGGCGCGGCGGACGAGGGTGAGCCCGACGAGGGCGGGGCCGCGGCGCCCACCGGACGCGGGGAATACTACGGAGGCGTAGCTGGAGAGCTCGAGGAGCAGCGCGGCCGCGAGCAGCGCGACGGCGAAGGTGGCCCCGACCGCGCCGGCCCGGCCGCGGCGCCTCCACCACAGGCGCAGGTGGTGCGAGGCCGGGGCCGACGGCGACGGCGGCGGCATGACCGGGGCTGGGCAGGGTAGCGCAGGATCTGATCGCGACGGCTGGGCTGCAGGCAGGCAGAGGCAGCAGTGGACTAGTGGAGTGCTCGTGCTCTGCTCCTGCCTGCGGTTGGTGGCGGCGCGTGTCCCCAGTTTTTATACCGGGCTGGATAGCTTTTGCTTGGGCCGTATCTTTCGGCCTTTTGGTCCAACTGTCCGTTCTTCATCATTCCCCATACCCCATAAAAAGAGCTTGTTAGCTCTGGCTCCTGCAGAGGAGTCATGCCAAACGTTTTTCTGAAAGAACCATTTTCCAGTAAAAAGTAGAGGAGCTAGAGCCATTTTGAAAGAGACACAAATTGTGGCTCCTCCAAAATAATTCTGACTCCTCTAGAGGAGATACTCCCAAAGATTGAAACAAGATGAACATAAAGTATCACTCATTCACTCTAGTTCATCTTTAAAAAAAATCTTTATACTTTTGGCATAATGGACATAAACCATATAGCTTTAACACTAGAGCTCCTTTATTACCTTATTACCTACAACTATTAAAAAAATAGTGAAATAGTAGAAACAAGAGAAACTGCCGCCAAAACTTTTTGCTCAAAGAATTAGTCGTTTTTTTTACAGTGTACATTGTAAATCAGTATACTGAAACTGCCGCCAAAACTTTTTGCTCAAAGAATTAGTCGTTTTTTTACAGTGTACATTGTAAAATCAGTATACTGCATGCTACCAAGATTACAATGCCATGATCAGTATGACAACAACTCTTAAGAAACCTATGATGAGCTCCAAATCTTCCCCTCCAACGAGATGATGATGATGGAGACGTCGTCATGGTACCGCCTCCGTTCGCCTTGCTGAACCTCGAGCAACTCATGGAACCCCATTCCTGCATCCACCGTCGCTCCGTCAGATATACTGCAATAGCTTGTTCAATTCACTAGCTATGGCAACACTAGTTGCATATGTGTGAAGAACTCACTCACCGGCTTGGTTGGCGGCGCGGAGGAGGATCTCGTGGCTGAGGTACTTGGCGGGGTCCTCGTCGGGGTAGCTGGCGGTGAAGGCCTCCACCTGCGCCACCACCTCCTCGTTGCTCAGGTAGTCGTAGAGGCCGTCGGAGGCGAGGATCATGAACTTGTCCCGTGGCCCCACGCGGTGGTGCCGGAGGTACGGCCGGCAGCTGATGTACGGCGACGTCCCCACGTAATTCACCCGGAATACCTCCAGCAGAGCCTTGTTCCACCTCGGCTCTTTCAGGTAGCCGGCGCCGAATGCTCTCGTCACCTTCAACGAGCCCTTCACCCTGCCATTCACGATGCAGGCAGGATCATCGGGGTGCTCGTTCCTGATCCTTCTCGCCTCCTGCATTATCAACATCGACCAAATCGATCAAATTAACCAACCTATCATGCAGATGCAGCAACAAGAACTCGCTCAGAGCGACCAAACAATGAATGGATGATCACCATAGACTGTATGTGTCATGTTAAGCACCTTGTAGACGCTGGTGCTGTGGTCCATGGTGAGCTGCAGCGCGACCAGGTCCCCCATCTCGCACGCGTCGAACTGCCGCTTGATCTCCTCCTTGACGCCGGCGAGGTCGCCGACGAGGGCTTGCGATAGGTCGGGCTCGGCGCGCTGCGCCAGCACGGCGCGGCTGTCGCCGACGTTCATCACGTACACGTCGGCGCCCTTCACCAGCGCCACCAGCACGCACGACCCCATCATCGCCAGCTCGGGGCACTCCGCAGCGCGCGCCTCCGCCTCCGCGAAGTACCCGGCCTCCGTGCTCCTCAGAGCGCGCGCCAGCGCGGCCAGCACGTCGTGGTCGCGCCCCCGCGCGCCGCGTGCGCGGCCGTTGCACCGCGCCGCCGCCTCAGACTCCTCCTCCTCCTCCTCAGACTCCGCTCGAAGCAGCACACCGTCGAGCTCGCGGCACACGGCCGCGTACAGGTGCGCGACGAGGTAGTCGGTGGCGTCGGGCCCGTTGAAGCCGTCGTAGATGCCGACGAACATCCAGCCGTGCTCCTCCGACACCACAACGTGCACCCTGTCTTCCCCGGCCTTCCCGCGAGCCCACTGCACCCTCGCCGCGCCGCCGTCGTCCGCCGGCGCGCCTCCGTTGCCGACTGCCACGGCGTGCTCCTTCCCACCGCCGCCGGGGGACAAGCAGGGCCCCGCGCGGAGCACCGACGAGACGGCCCTGCAGAGGCCGCCGAGGAGCGAGCTGGCCCCGCTGGACGCCTGCTGCTGCAGCAGGCACTGCCGCCGCCGGTGCCGCGTGGCGTAGAGGTCCGCGAGGATCTGCTCGTCGGTGCGCGCGGGGAGGCGCGGCACCGACGACACGCCCGAGTTCGTCGCAGACGTCGACGTCGACGCGATGCTGCTGCTGCCGCCGTAGCTGTCCAGCGGGCCCGAGTACTGGCGCGGCTGGAGCGTCCGGAACGAGAAGGAGTTGGAGCTGTCGAACGACGACGAGCCGGAGAAGGACGCCCGGTCGCTTAGGAACAAGGAGCCGCCCACCGTGGACTGGTTCGACGGCAGCAGCACGCCGTGGATGAGCCCGTCGCGGCCGTCGAAGCTGAGAATGTGGCAGACGCCGGTGCCATCATCCGCCGCCCCTGTCCCCGCCGCCTCCGTGTGGTGGTGGTGCGCGTCGACCGCGGCGTGACCGTCGGCCGGCGCGAAGCAGGGCATGGCCAGCCTCGCCACGCGGTTGCCCATCGCCGGATCTGGATTGGCATCGGGGAATGTGGCGCCGGTCGGGGCAAAAATGGGCGGCGAGCAAAGAAGGAAGGCATTCAGGCAAGCTAGGCCGGCGTTGACATTGCTGAAGAGGAGCAAATAAGATTTGTTTATAGAGGATCTATCTCTTGCATTTGTTTTTCTTGTCTGCAATCAGATCTTCTTTATCCTCGTAATCCAGGTTGACTTTGATTCTCATGAGTAAAGAAAAAATGGCATTTGCAAGCTTGGAGCTTTGATTCTATATATCTATAGGATCGATAGATTGGGCCGGCGCTCTGGCTCAACGTGTCGTGACGTCCTCTTCTCACATCCATCATCCATGGCTATTCCGCCCTACTCCCTCCATCCCAAATTATAAGACGTTTAACTTTTTTTATTTCAAGTTTGACCACTCGTCTTATTTAAAAAATTTGTACAAACATAGTCAAATTTAAGTCGTTTTGAGGAACTTTTATTAATATACCAAGCTACAATAAAATAATTGATATTTTACATAAATTTTTGAATAAGACAAATGGTCAAACTTGGTGTCAAAAAAAGTCAAACGCCTTATAATTTAGGATTGAGGGAATATTTACATGTGACATCCCGTGTTTGAATTGCACCCAAATGGATACATGGCAAATATACGGTGGAAACCACCTAACACATAAAAACATAGAAACTAATTCAAAAAACGTATTTCGATCGCTCATTTTTTTAAAAAAAACTTAGCATATCCTCAGTGCATAAAAAATAATATTTTGCCTTGATACATATCCAGCTCTCCCTTTAAGAGCATATTTGGATCCATTAACACTAAAAATAGCTAGCTTAATAGCTATTATCTTTGAGCCAGCTAATTTTTAGTAGGAGATTGTTTGAATTCATCTACTAATAGGTGGTTAGATAGTGAGTTACGGATAGATATGAACTATTAGCACCTATTAGGGTATGTTCAATGCATAGGCGCTTATAGAGTAGTTAAAAGGAGAGAAAAATACCACATCAATAAGCGCCTCTAAAAAAATCTTAATCTACAATGGAAAATATATTTTAGCGGCACTTAACAGGATCGACATGTGACAGTTAAGCGCACCTGCCTCTGCGGGATCACGCAAGAGCCGGTTCAAGCGGTGCCGTTTCACGAAGCGTCGCTTCCGCGCTCAACTTGGTCCAAGCTAGACTCCACGTCGGCAGAAAACCAGCCCAACAACCTGTGACGGTCCATAAGCGCCTAGCATTGTACAGGCCCTTAGCAACTCCAAACCATCTACAGAAACTAATATTTAGTAGCCCTATAACTAATAATTAGTAGTAAGTATGTTTGGATTCATTGGTGCTAATTTTAGCTACTAATCTTTAGTACTAATGAATCTAAACATGCCATAAATCTCCAAGTCATTTTTTTAAAATGTCCAGGCCCTTCGAATTTCTATCCCATTCCTCGAGGCATTGTGGCAAATTTCAACCCCAAATTCCCATTTACACCAGGGGAATCTCTTTTTAGTAGTAAATCCTAACCCTATGAAGAATCCCAACCCTAGTAAGATACAATGCACTAGGGTGGATCGATCTTGTTACTACTAAAAGAGATTCCCCTGGTAACATACATACATACATACATACATACATACATACATACATACATACATACATATAAACCTGGAAGCGGATTTGGATTATCCACAGTCCAAACGGACTTGATCCGTTTTGGAGTGAACTGGACGGAGATGTCTGGATGCGGATATCCGCTGCCACATGACCCAAAATCCTCGGACTGGATTGGATACGTAGAGCTGCACATCCAAAATCCGTTGCGCATATCCCCATTAGTCGCGTACGCCGCCGCAGCCAACATCGCGGTCGCGGCCCGCGCCGCCTCCCACCCCGGCACCCCGCGATAGAATCCTTCATCTTCTGCTCGGTCGCGCGTGCCGCATGCAGGGGGAGGTGGCCGCGACTGCAGGGGAGGCACGCCGCATGCAGCTGCAAGGGAGGCGGCCGCGTCGCCGCAGCCGGCGCTGTGCACGGCACTTGCCTTCCACGCCGAGCGCCACGCCATCGCGCTACCGTACCACGACCACGACATCCCCGCGCCGCCGAGGAAGCCCAAAGCCGCTGGCCGTGGGTGCGCAGATCCTGCGTTTCGAGGGCGCCGCGGGCCTCTTCTCGGGGTCTTCACCACCATGCTGCGCCAGACGCTCCACTCCACCACGCGGACAGGGCTGCCCCTCGCGGAGCGCCGCAACTACTGCAGCTTCGGCGACTCCATCGGCCGGATGGCGCGCAACGAGGGCGTCCGCAGCCTTTGGCGCAGGTCGTCCCTCACGGAGTTGTCGCGCAAGTTGCTGGATGAATGGATTGGACTGGATGCACTCGGCGTTGGACTGGTTTGGGTTGGATGTTTGAAAAATGCATTTGGTTTGGATTGGATAGGTGCTTTCCTCAACGTTGATCTCTTTTGAATTGATTTTAATGGATGTGGATCTTAATCCAGTTCCAGGTATACATACATACATACATACATACATACATACATACATACATACATACATACATACATACATACATACACCTGCGCTGACTTTGGTAACCTAGAAAGTTCATGACCACTAACAGGAGCACCAGCACCTGCAGACTGCTGTACAAGATCGAGCTAAGCCATTTTCTTCGTGCAGCTGGTGATTGGATGAGGCAACCTCAGGTCAATCCTCAGGCCGGAGTGTTTTTGTATAATACATGGCACTACTTGTACTTGCACACATGACATGAAAAGTTCAGGCGTAGTTTTATTCGAGGGCAGCAAGTGGACTACTCACTTGTATTTGTATACAATATACGAACCCATACGTGTAGCAGTATACAATGAGGTGAAATATTAGTCTGTGTATGCCGGGGCCAATGAATCGCCGGGAATATCCTCGCGGATCTTAGCTTGCAACATGCATGATCTAGCTGTGGTTCTTGTGACGTCGTTGGATAGAAAACAATGCTAGCAGTACCACGACAGCAAGGGAATTGTTTGATATTTGACTATTTGCAGATCACGTTGAGTATAATAATACTGAAGAGGTTGCTCAAAAGTCATAGTACCTGAATTGGTACTGAACTGTTGATGATGACCTCAATCTTAATTCTTAACCATCCCAGTTTAAACTTGCTCGTTAAGCTATGCATAAAAAACCGAGCGAGGGATTTCCACTCTATTTAGTAGCATTTCAAGATCGTCATCCTATTTCCTTTCTGATGACATCAGGATCGGCATATGACAATCATACATCAGAAAGGAACTGTGGAAGTGCCAACGATGGAGTGACAAATCCTATTCCTAGCTAATTCCTCGTTTTTTTTTGGCTTACATACTGCGTGATAAAAGGCAGAGAAGCTAAATGACTTCTTGGTTTGAACTGAGGATTTCAATACAAACAATTGCAGAGTCTTTCTTTTTTTTCCCTTTAGATTCCCTAGTTCCAACTGAAACCAAATTTAAACATAGAGTGAAAAGAACAAGTGCAGACGATTTTTTTTTCGAAAGAATGTGAGCCGGAGGAATATTGTAATTACTGTGCTCTACAGGTAGGGTACATAATCATCTTTATAGTACTTATACAACTTACAAGTGCGCAATTGACTTAAAGAGAGGTGCTCACAAAATATGGTTTGTATACACCACTATGCATTTGTATTGGATGCTTAGACAAGATTAGACTGCATGCTCATCCCATATTCTGCAACTTTTGTTTTCCTTCATCGATTTCCGCTTTCACTTTTTCTTTATGTCTATTCTTAGGTTCATTCAAGTGAAAGCATATTATGAGCTGTCTCTCTCTCTCTCTCTCTCTCTCTGAAAAAGAAAAAAAAACAAAAACAAATTTCAAGTTTGCAAGATTATCCAGAGTTCATACCATAATGGAAAAAGATACTCATATCTTTGTTCTTTTTGGCTCAGTTAGATATCACTATTCCATTAGAAAAATATATTGATATTTTATTATCTAATGAAAAAGATAAAATTAAGGACAGTAGTCCGAAAATGTAGCTGGTCATGTTGATGCTTTGAATTTCCTCGCGCACGACCACATCGCCGCTCAGTGTCACTCCCCGTCGCGCTGCTTTCATTGCCGGGGTACCAGCCACCGGGCAAGGGTGTGCAAGCGTGGTCGTCCCCCGGCGTGCAAGCCTTCACTCCCGGAGGCGCGTCCTGGCTGGGGTGCCAAGGCGCGTCGCCCTGCCCGTCCAGTGCGACCCTGCGTGTCGCCAGGAGGTTGCGATGCGCCAGGCCGTGCACCGTCACCATCGTCGCCTCCTCGTGTGCAGCAGTCGACCACACCGTCTTCATCGCCGCAGCTTTGCCACAACGGCAGCCGGGCGACATCACCACCTCTGGGTGACGTTGATGGTCGTCCCAAGGTTGAGGTCTTCGCCGTCCAGCGGAACGTGGAGCTCGCCTCGTCTAGAGCGGACCTCTCCCTTATTCTCGTCGCACTTGTTGGTGGTAGCCAGCCTGCTGTCACGCTTGAGGAGTTCCAGGCACACCTCTCCTTAAGGTTCCATGTGTCTGTGAGCATGGCCAGGGGCCTCTTCGCACGCGAGTGTCAGCAGGACGACCACTCTGATGCCGCTGTGCAGGGAGACGCAACGGCGATGCAAGTGGTGCACACTAAACCTGTGCTCGCAGTGCACTGTTGCCCGGAGGTTCAGCGTCGGGACTTCGTTCCCATGCTGGTTGAGGTGGAGGCATGTGTGACCAAAAGGTCACCTTAGACAGACGTGCCGGAGGTGGCCCAGGCAGTGGACCCCTATGCCTTTCAGGTCCGGACGTGTGCGGGTCGGGCCAAACCTCACCAAGGCCCTCGCTTCTGGAGCCGGAGCAGCCTAGGGGATCCCCACCCCCGGTCCAGGTCGACTTCCCAAGCCACCAGGTTGGTGCGGATGGTTGCAGCCCAGGCATGCCGGCTGTTGATGGAAGAGCGACTGTCACATCGGCCGCAACGTCGACTGAGGACTTCATCGCTGCGTTCAAGAAGCCACTCTCGACGCCTATCTTGTTGTCGCCTCCGCGGCCGCGGCGAACCCGGGCGGCCAGAGCACGGGCGGGGGAGCTGGACGACTTGAAACTCTTCCCCAAGAGGAGCGCTAGGCTTGCGGCCAAGAGTAGGTACAGGAACCGAAGCCGGAGGCGCAAGCGAGGAAGGTGATGATGAAGAAGCTTGGCGTGGAGGTGGAGAAGCAACTTCCTGATGAGGCGTCCTTCGATGAGTTCCAAACGGCCTTCGCCCTACCTTTGTCGTCGTCGACGCGAGAGGTGATGAATGTCCTCCTCTTCCCGGGCAGGAAGTGACGTCCGTGCCTAGGGTGCCACCAGTGTTACGTCGCGCAACTTGTTTAAGATGTAATTTTTAGCTCAAACTCTGGTAGTTAGGGTTGTTGTGACTCCCCAACGATGCCCCCTCACCAGCGTTGTGGGTCGCTTGTGTAGCTTGAGCACTTTGCCTTCTTCCTCTTAATGAAAAACGGGTTAAACACTCGATCGAGAAAAAAAATTCAGGGTACTCTGCATTCTGCAAAATCTTTTCAGAGCTAACTGTGCTGGCCAAGTGGAAAAAGATATTCATACCTTTTTTTTTTGGCTCAGTTACTTAGATATCAATATTCCATTATCTAAAGGAGAAAAGAAAATCCAGAACATTAAGCTGAAAACTGTAGCTGGTCATGTTGATATTCCCAATTTCAGGGCACTCTGCATTCTGCAAAATCTTCAGAGACTATGTGCTGGTCAAGTGGACAAAAATACTCGTATCCATTTTTTTTTGGCTCAGTTACTTCGATATCAATTTTCGATTATCTATAGGGAAAGACAAAATCTAGAACAGTAGCTTGAAACTGTAGCTGGTCATGTTGATGTTCCAAATTTGAGGGTTCTCTGCATTCTGCAAAATCGTCAGAGACTAGCAGTGCTGGCCTTTGGCGCGCCATTAGTCGCTAGTAGCTTTCTGTTTTTCGTTTTGTTCCTGTTTTCCCATCTTGTTGTAACGTAATCATGCCAGAGCGCTCTTTCTTTTCGAAAATGGAAAAAAAGATTAACAATACTGCCATGAGGCATGAACTTCTGGTTAGAGCCAGGAGTGCCTAACTGTTTAGCACCAACTTTGAGTGATGCAGCCCTGTTTCACACACATATATGTTGTTCATCTCAGATTTTGTAGCACTGGAAATAGGTTCTCAGATTTTTGCAGCATCTCGTTCTCGTCAGACACAGCAAGAAGCAAGCAGTGCCGCTGACGCATGGGGCCGTCAGACAGACAGAGACAGAGAGACCCACACACAGAGACAGCCACACAGGTAATGCAGAAAAACACATATATTAAATTAAATCAGGCACGAGGCGGACATTGGATCGACGACGACGGCATCGTCAAACCGCGAGACGTTGAGATGAACCCCAGGAGACGGAGACGAGGCAGGCGACCATGCATGAATAATGGCGGGTGCACGCAGTTGACAGGATCTTATTTAGACGCCGCTACATAGTTTAGTACGCTGGGGGGGTGGTTTGTCTCCTCCTTCCTCCTCGTGCGCCATCGCGGCTGGCTCAGTTGCAGCTGCAGCAGGCGCAGCCGCAGCTGGTGCCGCACTTGCAGGTGTTGCAGTCGCAGCCGCCGCCCTCGGTGGCCGCCTCGAACCCGCCGGCGCTGGCCTTGGTGGTCGGCGCAGCGAGGACCATGGGCTTGATGCCGACGGTGGCGGTGGTCTCCACGTCAGGGGACATCTTGCAGCTGCATGAGGATTTGCACACATTCAGACTTACACGATCATCGTCTACATACTCGTCATGAAAGCGTCTAGCTACTCGATCGCCATGAAAGCACATTTATATATGTGTATGTATATATGTATACGACGATGTGAGGTGAGGATTAGCGATATGTTTTACCCACCCGCCGCATCCGTTGCCGCACTGGCAGCCGGAGCCGCAGCCGCAGTTGCCGTTGCAGCAAGACATGATCACAGGCGAAGGGAGCAGGTACTGCTTTGCTACTGAAAGAAGAAGGTGTTGTGCTTGCTTGTGCTGCTGCTGCTGCCTTGTTGCTTGTGATGAGGATGGCAGGGTGGGCGAGGCGGGGTATAAATAGGCCGGAGCGGCGGAGTGGAGGACGGCAGCCGGAGGCCGGAAAGAATGGACGCGGGCGAGCCAGGGACCACCACGGCACCACCACAGACCACAGTCTTCTTTGGGAGCTGGAATATGGGTAGAGAGACACAGCAGCCTCTCTTTCCCTCTCGCTTTCTTTCCGTCTTTTGGAGTGAAAGGGTCCAAAGGGTGCAGGAACCGAACAAAAAGGGAATTTTTCTGCAGTAATTTCACTTTACTTTGAGCGAGCGAGCGGTGTCTGTCTGTCGGCCATCATATTCATAATATCGCGGCAAGGAGAAGTTTGTCTTTTTCATTCATCAGAAACACACAGAGATAGATGCCAGGGGATGAATGATGAGGCACAAATTAATATAACTCAAACTCTGAACAGTTTATGGTAAGCACCCACCAATTAATCAAACAAACTGCAGGCAGGAAAGAAGTCAGGACTGTTGAGATCAGTTTAGGATTACGCGATTAGCTGATCAGGTAGAGTTCTCCTTGATCAGATCAGGTGTGCAGAGTCCAGGGCCAACAGTTCAGACTTGAGAGGTAGTAGGTTCAGTCAGATCAAAAACTCTGCAGAGTGCAGACGACCAAGTCCAGGTGTGCTCGCTGTTCCTCCTGATGCTCAGCAGCAAAGAGAGGAGAGAGATTGCAGCACCTGCTACTGCTACAGATTAAATTAAATCACTGCATCAATGCCATCCTCAGCCGTCACTTTCATCTGCAGGATGAACACTTCGTTGCCGAATCAGAATCTCTGCCACATCGATGGGGTTGCGTAAAAATCCGCACGGCATCAATCAGAGAGATTGCCGGACGCGGGCGCAGCGATCACGGATGTGCATGCGGATCAGACAGACGACGAGAACGACGGCTCGCGGGAACCCGCCCACTCGTGAAAACGAGAAACAGTGGACGAAACAGAAGCAGAGCAGGAACTGTTGGTGGCGCCCTCCTATTATTGCCGCGCGCTGGAGCTGGAATGAATGGAGCATCGCATTACGCATCACGGAACAGAGAGCATCACGGATGCAGTAGCGAGACGACCTCTGTATTCATCCTCTAAAATAAATATTTCATCCTAATCATCACAAAATATACAGTTTTTCCGTATCCATATATCATCTATATCATTCTCTATCCACTGTGGGGCCTACTTGTCACTTTATCTAAATATATCTATGTGACATCTTGTTTTAAAGTATTATTGAAACGAATTTAATGGTACAATCAGAATTTAATTTAATTTTTTTAGTTCGTGAGTTATAATATTTTTTGCATCGTTGAACAAGTGGGCCCGTGCTGGTACGCGCTCTCTCTCCTGCTCTCTTCTCACGCGTGCGGACAGCAGCAGCCGTGGGTAGCGTACGTCCGCTACTCCGCTGGAATAGCGGATGGCGAGCGGTAAATGCTACTGCACCGATGGATAGCGGACGAGATGCCGTATCCAGTGCGGTCGGTCTGAGTAGTCACCAGCAGCAAGAGCAGCGGCGGATGGATTCCTGCTATATGCCTCACGGGTCACGGCCCTGCTGCCGAAACCAAGTTCAGACTCGAGAGTGATCGTCATTGTCAGTTCGGTTTCAGTTCACGAGACTATCCGCACTCACGAACCTCTATATTCATCCTCTATACATCTTAGTCATCAAGATTCTCTCCTCTATATCTAATTCTCCCGCACTCATCCATCTTCTATATCATCATCTATCCACGGTGGATTCCACTTGTCACTTTATCTAAATATATCCATGTGAGATCTTATTTTGAAGAATTTATTTAAATAAATTTAATGGTGCAATCAGAATTTAATTTGATGTTTTGGTTTGTGAGTTATAATATTTTTTTAGTGAGTTGAATAGTGGGGCCCACGCTAGATGACAGAGCCGTGCATGCTTTTCTCCCCCTCCTGCCTCCGCGCATGCTCTGCTCCCGCGCGTGGTGGGGCCTCTTGCTCGGTACAGGACGAACGCTACTCCTCCTGATATAGCGAACGCTGTGCCTGTAGCGTTTGCTTTGCCATACCCGCTGCAGCATCTCTTTACGCTATATGGTCCTCCGGTGCCGATTTACAGTATGCAGTGCAGACAATCTGATCACATTCACACCAAAGGCCGTCGTGGCTCAATTTTTACACAGTGTTTTCGTCAACAAGACCAAGGACACTCGAGAGCAAATGTGAGATATGATCGATCATCGGGACGTTTTCTAAGTAGTGTCTAATAGGTGTTTGTTTTTCTTTGAATGTGCTGTTAGGGGGGCGTCCAAGGCATTCAACTTAAGAGGGTCAAAGCGAGAGCATGGTATTGCACAAAGAGGCTAGCTCTTAGTACAGTTGACCGCGGAAAGTGGCTCCATTAAGATGGTTTCAAGTCAAGAAAGAAGTTGTATTGGTTGAGATTAGACTTGAAACAAGCTAAACAACGATGCCGGAACATGCACCAAATAATAGGGTTGACCCTAAGCGGATCATCTGCAGAAATGACAGCCTAGTAACAAAGTAGGCGCCATAGGATTCACCGGAGGACTACATGACCTTGGCGATTCTTCATTCGGTGAAGCTACGCTAGACTTCGTTATAGTTGGCCGACTTACTGTGTTATTATGTCATATGATTCAGCAGAGGACTGTGTGATCTCGGCAGATCATTCGAGGTAAATGTCCAACTTGACTTAACGACTTGTCACCATGGTTATTGGAGTGCATCGTATGATCCAACAGGGGACTCCATAACCATGGAGGATCAGTAGGTGGATGGGCTGAGCTGTTAGGATTATTGGGCCAAGCCCATTGCTTAATCTAATAATTCAATAAACCTCAAAGGCCCACAATTAGTGTTAGGTGCAAAAGTGATTAGTACCAAATGGATTAATCACTAAGAGGGTAATCAACTTAAATAGTGAGTATTGGGATGCTCTCATAAGCAAGTTGAGAAGGAGAACCTGGGAGCCACACGCGCGCGCCGCCGCCGAGCCGAGCCGCCTGCCCGCCTCGTGGCGTGGGCCGGCTGGCTTGGCTAAGTTTTGTCACTGGGCCTCGGTGGCCCAAGGCAAACCCTAGCCACCCAACTCCCAACTCCCAACCACCGTGTCCAGGTTCATCCCCCCGGACATGAGTGTAACGGGAAGCTGGCAGGGGCGCGCCTATATAAAGGCCCCTGTCCGCACACTAGGGTTGTATCCCTTTTGTGTGCTTCTCCCTCTCCAGCCGCCACTGCTACCTTCTCCTTCCTGAGCTCGAGTTGCTCTGCTGCATCTCCGACCAGAGCCTCTGCGCGCATAGAGGCAACTGGTAGCAGGCCTCCGGAACTTCTCCCGTCAAGCGTACCTGCTCGGGTAGGCGGGAAATCAAGTTTTTGGGGAGCGCCGTACAGGCGCGACTGCTGCTGCTGTTCCACGCTCGCGGGCTATGCCTGTGAGCACTCGGCGAACTCCTGCTGTTGCTGACACCGACGTCGTCAACAACACTGTCGCAAGCAGCGGCGACGACATGGACGCTAGTGGTTCACTATCCGCGGGTACCGGAAGTGCCACGCATGGGTATAAACTGAAACCACTTATTGCTATGATTTGTTTTGTTGTTGCTGTAGTGATAGCCATGCTTAGCTATGCTAGAAATATCAGTAGCACATATGAAGTGGTCGCTTGCATTATACTTGAGCTAGTATTTTGCTTATCGTATTTATGGATTAATGCATGGTGTAAAATGACTAAATATCCAACAATCCAAAAACTTGATAGGTCATTTTCATCTGCTAGCTTTGCTGCATCCATGAGGCCACCACCTTTGAAGGATGGTGGGTCCAACTATAAGATTTGGCGATCCCGTTGCATGTTGTGGCTTACCGCTATGCGCTGCGACCACGCTATCAGGGGAAGGCGCACGGAACCGCCTCTTTCTCCTAAGGAAGAGAGCAAGTTCTATGAGGCGGATAACCTGCTTAAGCTGTCGCTAATCAGCGTCATAGATGAGGGTATGATACCACTGTACATGGACATGCCTACGGGCAAGGACATGTAGGATGCACTGCAGGCCAAGTTCGGGGTTCCTGACGCTGGCAGTGAGCTGTACATCATGGAGCAGTTCTATGACTACAAGATGGTCGATGACCGTTCTGTGGTAGAACAAGCTCATGAGATACAGATGCTAGCCAAGGAGCTTGAGAACAACAAGTGTGAGCTGCCTGACAAGTTTGTAGCCGGCGGTATTATCGCTAAGCTGCCACCTACTTGGAGGGACTTTGCCACTTCTCTAAAGCACAGGAGGCAAGAGTTCAGTGTGACTGATCTTGTTGCTTCTCTAAGTGTTGAGGAGAATGCGAGGGCAAAGGACACACGTGGCAAGAAAGTGCACGTCGAGGGAAGCTCTAGCGCCAATTTGGTGCAAAAGAGGGACCCTCAGACTTCCCGCAAGAGGAAACAGAAGCAAAACAAGAATGCTTTCAAGCCTCAAGCTCAGGCTTTCAAAAAGAAGGCTAACAAGGAAAAGAGCGAAAAAAGTGTCGTCTGCTATGTGTGCAGGAGCAATGCTCATTGGGCAAAGGAGTGCCCAGACCGCAAGGACAAGCAACCACAGCAGAAGAAGACAGTCAACATGGTTGTTAGTGAAGCTGTAGGATCTGGGTATGGTAATTATTTACCAACAGTTCTTTCAGTTTGTCTCTCTCCTGATTGGTGGATTGACACAGGGGCTAACATTCATGTATGTGCTGACCGCTCTTTGTTTTCTTTGTACCAGGAAGAATGAGGTTCCTCCCTGCTGATGGGAAACGGCTCGCATGCGGCTGTTCATGGTGTTGGCACGGTCAATCTGAAGTTTACTTCGGGAAAGACCGTGCAGCTGAAGAATGTGCAGCATGTCCCCTCCATAAAGAAGAACCTCGTCAGCGGGTCCCTATTGTGTAGGGATGGTTTTAAGCTTGCTTTTGAGTCCAATAAGTGTGTCGTATCAAGATATGGAACATTTGTTGGTAAGGGCTATGAGAGCGGAGGCTTGTTCCACTTTTCTTTGATAGATTCTTGTAATAATAATGTCGTGAACCATGTGAGACATGATGATGATTGTAATATTTGGCATTCTCGACTTTGCCATATTAATGTTGGATGTATGACGCGCTTAGCTAAAATGAGTTTAATTCCTAAATTCGATTTGGCCCAAGGTTCTAAGTGCCATGCTTGTGTGCAAGCAAAACAACCTCGCAAGCCTCACAAGGCTGTGAAAGAGGCGAGGAACACGGCACCACTAGACCTCATTCACTCTGATTTGTGCGAGATGAATGGCGTATTGACCAAAGGCGGCAAGAGATATTTCATGACACTCATCGATGATAGCACTAGATTTTGCTACGTGTACTTGTTAAACACTAAAGATGAAGCATTACACTTTTTTAAAATTTATAAAGCCGAAGTTGAAAATCAACTCGAGAAGAAAATCAAACGATTGCGGTCCGATCGTGGGGGTGAATACTTTTCAAAAGAATTCGATCTGTTCTGCAAGGAACATGGAATTATTCATGAGAGGACGCCTCCATTTTCCCCCCAATCCAATGGGATTACCGAAAGAAAGAACCGCACTCTAACTGATCTGGTTAACGCCATGTTAGACACTACGGGACTTTCCAAGGAATAGTGGGGTGAGGCTATATTGACTGCGAGTCATGTCCTGAATAGAGTCCCCACAAAGAATAAAGAGAAAACACCATTCGAGGAATGGGAAAAGAAGAGGTTAACTCTTTCATACCTGCGCACTTGGGGTTGCTTGGCCAAAGCAAATGTGCCAATCAACAAGAAGCGCAAACTTGGGCCAAAGACTGTAGATTGTGTCTTTCTCGGATACGCAATGAACAGCGTAGGCTATAGATTCTTAATTGTGGAATCTGGAGTCCCCGACATGAGGGTCGGCGGAATATTTGAGTCCAGAGATGCAACATTCTTCGAGAATGAATTCCCTATGAGAGGGAATGTACCTAGCACATCTAGTGAGGGACCTCCTGATGCTCCCGATACTTTTGTGCCAGTGGAGAGCGCTGAACAACCCACCACTGAAAGTCCTGAGGAGGAAAATAATGGAGTCACTCGAAAGAGTAAGAGACCTAGGATTGCAAAATCCTTTGGTGATGACTTTACCATATACCTCGTGGATGACACCCCAACGACCATCAAAGAGGCATTTTCCTCTCCTGACGCTGACTATTAGAAGGAAGCAATACGGAGTGAGATGGATTCAATTATGTCTAACGGAACTTGGGAAGTGGTTGATCGTCCGTACAGGTGCAAGCCTGTAGGATGTAAATGGGTGTTCAGGAAAAAGCTTAGGCCTGACGGTACGATTGAAAAATACAAGGCTAGGCTTGTGGCCAAGGGATATACCCAAAAGGAAGGCGAGGACTTCTTTGATACATACTCACCAGTGGCTCGATTGACTACAATCAGAGTACTACTTACCCTGGCTGCGTCTCATGGTCTTCTCGTTCATCAGATGGACGTGAAGACGGCTTTCCTAAACGGAGAGTTAGATGAGGAGATCTACATGGATCAGCCTGATGGTTTCGTAGTAGAAGGTCAGAAAGGCAAGGTGTGTAAATTATTGAAGTCTTTGTATGGCCTAAAACAAGCTCCTAAGCAATGGCACGAAAAGTTTGATCAGACCATGACGTCAGCAGGCTTTATTGCTAATGAGGCTGATAAATGTGTCTACTACCGCTTCGGTGGGGGAGGAGTAATCCTGTGCCTATATGTGGATGACATCCTAATATTTGGCACGAACCTCAATGTGATTGAGGAAGTCAAGGACTTTCTGTCCAAGAACTTTGATATGAAAGATTTGGGAGTGGCTGATGTGATCTTAAACATCAAGCTACTGAAGGGAGAAAATGGTGGGGTCACTCTTTTGCAATCCCACTATGTGAAAAAGATTCTAAGTCGCTTTGGCTACAGTGACTGCAAACCAGTGTCCACTCCCTATGATCCAAGCCTAATTCTGAGAAAGAACAAAAGGATCATGAGAGACCAATTGAGGTACTCCCAAATCATTGGCTCACTAATGTACTTAGCCAGTGCAACAAGACCTGACATCTCATATGCTGTGAGCAAGTTGAGCCGGTTTGTATCAAACCCAGGAGATGATCATTGGCGTGCTCTTGAGAGAGTAATGCGGTATCTAAAGGCAACCGCAAGTTATGGCATTCACTACACCGGGTACCCAAAGGTACTAGAGGGTTTCAGTGATGCAAATTGGATATCTGATGCTGACGAGTTAAAAGCCACCAGTGGGTATGCGTTTACTCTTGGAGGTGGTGCTGTTTCCTGGAAGTCTTGCAAGCAGACCATCATCACCAGGTCAACTATGGAAGCAGAACTTGCAGCACTAGACACCGCCACTGTTGAAGCCGAATGGCTTCGGGAACTCCTGATGGATTTGCCGGTGGTTGAAAAACCTGTGCCCGCCATTTCCATGAACTGTGATAATCAAACTGTGATAATCAAAGTTAACAGTTCTAAGGATAACCTGAAGACCACTAGGCATGTAAAGCGGCGCTTAAAGTCTGTCAGAAAATTGAGAAACTCCGGAGTGATATCATTGGACTATATCCACACATCTAAGAATCTGGCAGATCAGTTCACCAAGGGGCTGTCACGAAACGTGATAGACAGTGCATCGGTCGAGATGGGACTGAGACTCACTTAAAGTTTGCTATAGTGGTAACCTGCTCTATGTGATCGGAGATCCCGTGAATTAGAGTGGTGAAACAAGCTATGAGTAGACTGAGGGAAAAGACCCTTGACAAAGGTCCCTATCTTTTAGAAATGCACTTCTTTTCCAAGCTGTATGGCAGGATGGCATACGCCTTAATGTGATCCGAGTGGCTTATAAAAACAAGGATGTCGGCCTATAGGACATCCTAAAAGGAACACACCTATGTGAGTTAGACTGCTGGTCCCAGTCTATGAGGTTTGGGTGATCTCTAGATGCTCACGAGAAGGCACGGAGTTTGACTTATATGCTCCACCCGAGGAGATGCTCTAGGCAGCCTGGTATCAGTTAAGAATTTGAGTGAACCTCACTTCGCACAAAACTGTCAATTCAAGGCATAGTCCATTGATCAGTTGTGAATGAGTGTAAGCCCCTATTCTAGATGGAAGTTCAACTTAACAGTCTCTATCGAAACACTGGTATATCAAACGATTTCAGACCCGAAGGCATTAACTGTGTACCTTTGATGTTTGGTGGGGATTGTTAGGATTATTGGGCCAAGCCCATTACTTAATCTAATAATTCAATAAACCTCAAAGGCCCACAATTAGTGTTAGGTGCAAAAGTGATTAGTACCAAATGGATTAATCACTAAGAGGGTAATCAACTTAAATAGTGAGTATTGGGATGCTCTCATAAGCAAGTTGAGAAGGAGAACCTAGGAGCCACACGCGCGCGCCGCCGCCGAAGCCGAGCCGAGCCGAGCCAAGCCGAGCCGCCCGGGTCGCGCCGTGGCCGTGGCCGTGGCCGTGGGCGTGGCCGTGGGCGTGGGCCGGCTGGCTTGGCTAAGTTTTGTCACTAGGCCTCGGCGGCCCAAGGCAAACCCTAGCCACCGCCAGGGAGCCACCCAACGGCTAAACCCTAGCCGCTGCCGCCAGCCCGCCAACTCCCAACTCCCAACTCCCAACCACCGTGTCCAGGTTCATCCACCCGGACATGAGTGTAACGGGAAGCTGGCAGGGGCGCGCCTATATAAAGGCCCCTGTCCGCACACTAGGGTTGTATCCCTTTTGTGTGCTTCTCTCTCTCCATCCGCCACTGCTACCTTCTCCTTCCTGAGCTCGAGTTGCTCTGCTGCATCTCCGACCAGAGCCTCTGCGCGCACAGAGGCTACTGGTAGCAGGCCTCCGGAACTTCTCCCGTCAAGCGTACCTGCTCGGGTAGGCGGGAAATCAAGTTTTTGGGGAGCGCCGTACAGGCGCGACTGCTGCTGCTGTTCCACGCTCGCGGGCTATGCCTGTGAGCACTCGGCGAACTCCTGCTGTTGCTGACACCGACGTCGTCAACAACACTGTCGCAGGCAGCGGCGACGACATGGATGCTAGTGGTTCACTATCCGCAGGTACCGGAAGTGACACGCATGGGTATAAACTGAAACCACTTATTGCTATGATTTGTTTTGTTGCTGCTGTAGTGATAGCCATGCTTAGCTATGCTAGAAATATCAGTAGCACATATGAAGTGGTCGCTTGCATTATACTTGAGCTAGTATTTTGCTTATCGTATTTATGGATTAATGCATGGTGTAAAATGACTAAATATCCAACATGAGCTACACTTTTTTTACCAGTTGGCTAAGTCTCCATGATGCACCGCCATATAATTTGGTTTCATTGTGTGACCCACCGGCGTACGATACAACATGGAATATTCAAACATAATATTTCAGTATATTTCAAACTAACAATTTGAGGAATCAGCCAGCACAACACCGCCTTATGATCCAGCGTGGCCTTTTTGACCCGATGAATCATCCGATGATTACTGTGTCACCCTACTATGACACGGCTAGTAGTCTCTTCACCCTCTATATATGCGTGCTACCCCTACCTCATTTGGACCTACTCTTTGATCCCATTCTACTCAGCACATGTAGAGAGGATAGTAAAGCATTTCGAGAGCCACCCAACACTACTACAGTATTCCCGTGCTGTCGTTTTTGGTTTACGGAGGCGGGCAAAGCGTCCGCCTTCAAAAACAAAAAGCCTACGTGGATGTGGCTTTACGGAGGCGGGTGCTTTTAACATCATTAACGGACACATGGTTGTTGCATTTATGTTGTTGCATCATTTACTTTTGCGTGGTTTTTAGTTGTAGTTTTTATGAATTTTCTCTACTTATTGCTTAGAACTGTCTCGAAAAACATGCTTATTGCTTATAAATGTTTTAGGTTTTTTCATGAAAAACATCCTTTTTCCTTACAATAATGCTAGAAACAGGACGTCCGACACCAGCGACTTCCTCTGGACGGACGCGTGGCGTGACATGCACCACAACTTTGACTCCCTCCTTCTCTTATTCTCATCCAGACACGCTCGCTCACTCCGTTCGGCCTTTTCCCACCGCTCCTGACCCTGCGCTGCTCGCTCACTCCTCGCTCCTGACGTCATGCGCCCTACCTGCGCTGCTCATTCCTAGCTCATCTCCCCCGCCCGTCGTGCCCCCACCCGCTCCTCGCTTTGGCCGTGCGCCGCGCCGCCCGCTCCCTCTAGTAGCACGCGCCACCTGCCAAGTTGAGCCAAGGCCGGTGCTGGTGACGCTAGCTGGTGGTGGTGCTCGCGCGCGCTGCTGGTGTTGGGTGCTAGTGGTGCTCGTGCGCCACCGCTTGTCGCCGACTCCATCCCCGATGGCTAGAATCGACCGATCCAGGCTTCCCCTCCCCTACGTTGCAAAATGTATGTTTCAGATGTTTCAGTCGTTTCAAATGTATGTTGCAGTTATTTTTTATGGATGTTGCAAAAGTAGATCGGGGTGTTACACTGTTGCATATGTTGCAAGTGTTTTAGAGGCATGTTGCAAGCGTTTGTTCAAAATATTTCATCTGTTCCAGACGTATGTTGCAAGTGTTTTGATCTAGATGTTTGCATATATTTCACACATATGTTACAGCAGCATGTTTCTTATGTTTCATCTGTTTCAGACATATGTTGCAAGTATTCTATCTGTATGTTGCATATGTTACAATGACTATGTTGCAAGTGCATGTTACAAATGTTTCATCCGTTTTAGTCATATGTTGCAATTGTTTCATCCGAGTGTTGCAAAAGTATAACTCAATGTAGGGCAGTTTAGTGAGGAAGAGAGAGCTTGTGCGGGAGGTCCTGGAGCACAAGCTTATGGCATCTCCTTGCGTGACGAAGATGCAGACCCTGGCTATGTATAGTGGCGAAGCTAGAGCAAATCCGAGGGGGGTGCGACTGCCTTATACTCCCTCCATCCTAAATTATAAGGCATTCTAAAAATCTTGGAGAGTCAAAGGATCTTAAGTTTGACTAAATTTATACCTCCCTCAACTATCCTCGAATTTTACCTCCCTCAACTATCCTCGGATTTTAGTTTTTCTCCCCTGAACTCGAAAACCAGGTAAACCACCTCCCTTAACTTTTAAAACCGCTCATTTTACCTCCCTCACCCTGTTATAGGTGGTTTTCAAATACGATTTTGTCTTTTTTTTATTTTGACTGAATATTTGAAAAATTATAGTAAATGACATAAAAATTATAAAATAGAAAATCTAATTTTGTTGGACTCCACATGAGTAGATCTACACATTAAATATATAATATGATATGCTTTAGTACAAAGTTTTTGCTGTATCTTTAGATCTATGTTTTTTCTATAATTAATTTATAGTTGCAGTTTCTATGGTCTAATTGTGGTGAAATTTTTATGATGGTCTAATTATTGTATGCTTTAACTGTAGTAAAAATTTCATACTCGTTTATATTTTTTACACACTTTTAACTATTTTTAAACTATTTAACAAGCATAAAATTGAATAAATCTATGACTCAGTTATACATGATCCAATGAGCATGAAATTTGTACTATAGTTCAATCATATAATAACTAGCCCACCATAAAAATTTCACCATAATTGGACCACAGAAACTCAAGCTTTGAATTAATTACAAAAAATAATAGATCTAAAGCTACAGTAAAAACTTTGTACTAACGCATACTATATTATATATTCATTATGTAACTCATGTGGAGTCTAAGAAAATCAGATTTTCTATTTTATGATTTTTCTATGATTTACTATGATTTTTCAAAAATTTAGCCAAAATAAATAAAAAAAAGAAAGACAAAACCGCCTTTGAAAACCACATATAACCGGGTCAGGGGGTAAAATGAACGTTGTAAAAGTTAAGGTAGGTGGTTTATTTGGTTTTAGAATTCAGGAGAAAAACTAGATTTTTAGTTCAGAGGTAAAATAGACTTTTTTTCCCTCTCCGACTGTGCGGCTGATTGGAGCGGGCCCGCACTCAGCGTCCATCTGCCTCTGTTCTTTACTTTTTTCTTCGTTCCCGCACGGAATCCGAGTCCGACCGAGAGATATGGAGTAGTATATTATTACCAATCACGGTCTACCAAATCGAACGGGAGCAGCACTGCAGAGGGTATACCAGATCGAGTAGCCAGCGAGCGGCGCCGCGTACGTCCCTGCTCGTCCACGATGGCGGCGGCTCTGAATCCGCCCCGCACCTCCCTAGCTCGCTCGCATCTCTCGTCGCCGTCGCTGAATCCGGCCGCCGTGGCGGGTGGAAGAGTAACGCCGGCAAACACCGACACGTACGCTTACATCGCATCCGTATCACAGTCAGCAGCACCTGCAGGCGACGATGGCATCACCTCTCCGCCACCGCCACCGCCATGGCCAAAGCTCAAGCTGGATTCAGGTGCGAGTGTCCACATGGTGCGCGACCCCAGTCTCCTCTCCGACCTCCGCGACGCGCCGGCGGGGCTGAGTGTGGTGGCGGCGGATGGCAACACCATGCCCATCACCAAGATCGGCAACATACAGACATTGGCGGATCCAGGGGGGGGGGGCTGATATCTCCACTAAAACACTGTAGCAATTACTGTAGCATAGCATCAAATCACCATTAAATCTTAATTGTAAATCAACGTCTTCCTTAATTAGCTCCCCTGGGGTGTCAATCCTGGATCCGCCACTGCATACAGATACCCGGCTTCTTCACGATCCCGGCTGTTTGCCTTGTGCCCGGACTCAAGGTAGACGGCCTCATCAGCGTCCGTCAGCTCGCGAGGCAGAGCCGGATCTGCACGTGGTTCGTCGGAGACCGGGCGATGCTGTACGCGGGGCCCAACCTGGTCGGCGTCGCAGTCGCTCCGCAAGAGAGTTTGTACGGTCTCTACATACTGCAATTCTTGAGGACGATGCCAAAAACATCGGGTAACTGCTTGGATGGAGATATAAAATTACTGCCTGTTTGGTGCGGCTCCTCCGCACGCGCTCCGCGGCCGGAGTCGGAGCGCTTCACGTGGAGCCAGTTTTCGCCGATCCGTGTCCATACACGAAAACAACTTCGGCTCCGTATCGATGTGCAAAAGCAGCTTCGGCTCCGTGCTTGGCTAGCCAGAAACGATCCTCCGCGCAAGACCATTTGAGGTGGCATCCTCCGCTGCACTGGTTGGAAACGAATGGCAAGGACCAGCTATCTTCTTCAATTTTCCGCAAACATGAATCGCGCATGTCGTTGCTTGGTAAATTAGATGATATCCCGTACGTTGCTAACGGAACTTATAGTATTGATAGGAGTAAGAGTTGACGGAATAAAAAGTAGTAAAATCATAAAGTTGAATATGTTCTTTTTATCATAATCATCTATGGGTTAAAATGCTTTTTTTATATTAAAGGAATTCACCACGTGTTTGATGCGGCAATTAGAATAAATTTTTGAGTAGCATGGATTAATAAAGTAAATCTAAACCTTCTATAAAGCTAAGACCCACTAAGTGATTCTATGCAATTTGATTGGTCCAATCCTAAAAAGTGATATCATGTGACGTCATCAAATCAGTTACCCCCACTAAGCCTCATTTATCTCTCACTAGCTATTTCTTTTGAAATAGAAAAAAGTCGTAGCACCTAAACCAAATATCGTAATTAAAATCCAATTGCACCATATTGTTCCTCGCAATAAACTCTTCAAAACAAGACCCTACATGGATATATTTCGATAATTTTTTTTTGCAAACATTTAAACGGCCGTTCCTAAGCAAAAACCTAGCAAAACTGCCGTTTCTAAGCAAAAACCTAGCAAAACTGCATATCTCATGGATTACATGTGGTCATCCGAAACATGCATGATTTTATGAAGAAAAACTCCTAAAACTTTTAGGAGGGGGGATGACCCTCAGGTATAGTAGGGGTAAGGGGTGAGGGTGGATGAGATTAGCCTCTCGTATTGGTCGATCCTATAGGTTAGTGACCGTGTTTTCTTTGATATGGTTTTTGTTGTCTTTAGTTACACCTCTACCAAAAAAACTAAATCTGTTCTCTGCTTATATCGCATATATACTTATGTATTATACACCAACGAGATTCCTTCTACATCTGCTAGCAAATAAACATAAGAAATGAATTTATACAATATTTAAATAATTTCAATCTAGGCACCATAAAATAGAGCATGATTTTAGGGAAAAATTTAAATAGGTTAGATAATTTTATAAGCTACCATGAATTTTCTAGGATTTTCATTAGATTAAAATATATTTTTAGGATTTTAATTGCATAGAATTTCTAAAAAATGATAAAATTTTTTAAAAAACAAATATTTATGATCCAACCCAAACTATCATAAAGTCTGATTTATCCCCTTATAGCTTACGTCACGTTGTTGATGTGGCGCCACATCACACAAAAACGCCAAAATCACTTAGGATGCAAAAACAAACGATTTTAAAACTTGAGAACGATTAGAAATCCAATTTATAATTTGTTGAGAAGAAAATCCAATTTATAAATAAAGAGGGAAAATCTGACTACCACGAAAGTTGTGGGAGGTTGAAAGGACTTTTTTTTCTTTATTATTCAAAAACGAAACATCAAAATGAAAAGAGCCACGGCCACATCAAAATGAAAAGAGCCACGGCCACATCCAAAGTAGCTCAGCATGCAACAGCCCAACTAACCATCGTATTTTTCTAAAAAATCAATTCTACCTCCCTAGCTGTTGTCATAATTTTTTCTTCTTAAACCTCAAAACCGAGATCTTACCCTCTAAACTCTTAAAATTATTTAAATTACCTCCAGCCCTAATTTAGAGTGGTTTCGAATTTTGAAGGCGGTTGTCTTTTTTAGTTTAAAAAAATCTATAAGGGCCCATTTGTATCCTTTCATTTTGTGGAAATTAGAATCTACTTAATAGACAAGGCTATTTGGCATAGAATTTGACATTCCACAACTTTTCAAAGTTCATGTATAAGCTTATATCAAATTTATAGTGTGAGAGATAAAAATTGATTCTATAGATCACCATGCTATGTTTTTACTTTGCAACTTATAACACGTTCTTCATCTCGCTCCCCTACGGTAGAAATGCAACACACAAGTATCTCTCTCGTATGGCCCACTGTAATATACAAATATATTCCATATACAACCATATTAGCTTAACGAATTTGTGTCTAAATCATGATTATTAAAATGAATTCAATTTCAAGGATCCGTTTAGCCTAAAGGTTTTTAAACTACAGAAAATGCTTCTAAGTTTTTAAATTTTCAAAAACTATTATAGAGAATGATTGATATAGAAAAATCCAAATAAAATATTCATAACTCATGAAAATATCTCTAGCCGTTTAAAAAAGATTTAGTTCTAGGAAAAAAGTATCTAAGTTCTTTTTGAGAACTCTTATAACATTATAATTGATAAATGTTTTTTGAAGTCATGAGCACACGCCTAATGGTTCTGGTTAGGTGGCATGATCAGATCCACTTGAACCCGGACCATGGCCCGTAGTATCGGAGACGGCGTGGTCATTGCCCCCCCCCCACCAGCATACACCTGCGACCTGCAACACCCCCACCCCCCACCCCCCCCTAAAAAGGGAGAGGCTAGCACCCGGACAACGTCTGGTCCTAGGCGTGCGTCCGGACGCTGCTTCCCGCGCCCTACGTCTGCTCTGTGCCGCACGCCCCGCTCCCTCGGGTTCCGCGCCACTCGAACAACTCACGCCCCACCCACGCCGCCTGCCCCACGCGTGCCCACGCTGCCCGAACATCACCAGCATCGAGAAGAGGAGGAGACACCAAGGCTAGGCAGCAGAAGACGATGAGAAAGATACAACACGTGATCTACTTTTGAAACATCCAGATACAACACTTGCAACATACGTACGAAGACAGATGAAACATTTAAAACATGCGTCCGAACACTTGCAAAAAACACATTAAACACTTGAAAACCATTGCAACACATACGCAATATCCAGATAAAACACTTGCATCATATGTGTGAAACATTTGCAACATTCAGATAAACACACTGCAACATACGTCTGAAAAAATAGATGAAACATTGGGAACAAACGTTTGCAACATAAGTGTATAACTATCGCAACATATGCAACATCTCGATCTACTTTTGCAACATCTATATGAAACCCTTGCAACATACCTCCAAAACAACTGAAACACTTGAAACATACGCTTGCAATATACATTTTCAGCGCAATGTTACCTTGCTGCATGTACGAATGGAGCTCGTCCTTGTGGAGTTCGACGCCGGCGCAGAGCTCGATGCCACAGAGTGAACGGAGGTCACGAGTGCCCGTGATGGATCACCAGCGGAAGAAGGCCCTGACGCGGATGCTGTCGAGGCCCGAGCTGCGGCGGTCATCGAGGCAGCCTGTGAGGCGGTCGCTGAAGGTAGCGAGGTAGCTCCCCGCAGGCAGCACGATGCGGCAGTTGGAGCGAAGGTCGACGACGAAGTCCCCGGAGCCAGCGTCGAGCATGTAGGCACGCACGTTGGCTGAGAGCAGACCATGCGGGAAGCCCTGGAGGCGGAGCTTGTCGTATGCTGTGGTGGCGGGCGGTGACGAGGTGGAGTCCGTGCGGGCGAGTGGGAGCAGGAGCGAAGCCGCGAGGAGGCGGCGCGCCATCGCAGGTTCGTTGTGCAAGTCAGAGACGGGAGGGGGCGGAGCCATGGAGGCGTGGAGGGCGGAGGGGAACAAGAGAGAGTGTGGGGGTGGCGGAACAATCCAGAATGGGAGAGTTAGGCCGTTGAAATGTCTGGACAGGAGTCATGGAAAGGACCGCTGAGGTCGCTTGGGCCGCCCGCCCGCAGGCTTAGCAAGGAGGCGTCCGGACAGACGGACATCCTGACCCTAGCATTATCGAAAAAAAATCCTACTCTTTTGACGACACTTGCTTCTCACGAAGATCCACTAGTACAAAAGCATTCTTTGCACGCACGGCTTTGTCCTCAGTTGCTGTAACTTACTTCTCCACTCAAACCAAACTATCACAGAATCACAGCGACGAACTGACAGCTGCAACCAAACCGCAGAGCTAACGAAAAAGGTTGTTCAGAACATTCACACAAGGCAAAACCGCCGGTCAGAAACGAAGACTGAAGATGGTGGTTTATTGAACTAGACATGACTCCACTGAACAAGTACTTATTCTTATTGTACGACAATGGCACTGCAAATGCAGTTGCTCTTGCTCAACTAGGTAAGGCAGTTGATGAATTCCACGGCTGTTGCGACCGCACCAGCAGTAATGGCGTCCTTGATGATCTTGTTTCTGTGGCTATTGCTGGCGCCGGAGATGAGGGCACCAGATAAGGCGCCTCCGATCATCGCATTCTTCTGCAGGGTCACGAGAGCAGAAGGGGTTAATGTCTTAATGAACACCAAAAGATGACTCAGAACATGGGTGGAATGAAAATGAACGGGTTACAGATTAAACAATTTTTATGATGAGGTGGTTAATGGTTCCAAACAACAACAACACTGTATGAAGACTGAAGACTTAACCTTGTCCTAGTCTTCTACATAGATGGACGTCAGTAAAATTTCTAATAAGCATCAGATGTTGCAAAAACCTTGATGTATGAGGTACCAGTGCCATACAGAGCTTCAGCCTTCATTCATACTATTCGTAGAAAAAAATTGTTGCCTAACAGTAAAAAGGTCTAGATTTCGAACGGGATGTTACTTTTCACCAACAGGTAAGTGGAATTTTTTCCCCCTGAGATGTTCAATTAATCACCATAAAACTGAAAGATTCATACTCTGATTATTCTTACCCAGTCGCTGCGACCACGGACCCTTTCCACACCATACACCATGCCCACATAAACTCCAGCAACGGTACCTGCGTGTTAGACAAATAAACATCTGAATTAGTCCGAGTATATAAATGAAGAAGGGAAAGAAGCCAACAAAAGTTATATGAGTCTGAAGCGACAAAAGGCGATTGGTCAATTAGTTACCCCAATATGCACCCTCCTGGCACATCTTCTTCAGCTGCATACATATTGAGAAAGTGAATCAGTTTGATGTGTAAACCAGAAGTTGCTCACTGAGGTGCAGGTTTTTTTTTCAAGAACGTGACTTCACACATTCATTAAGGAGAGGTGCAGGGTTTTAGTTCAACATTTCCAGTAACACACAGAATTCCTGAGATGACAGTACTGGATTGAGACTACAACTAGAGATCCACAGTATTCATAAGTCATGGAATGCGTTTTTAGAATGTCAAGTAAATCACGATCCACATTTAGGAACTGCAAGCAAAGAATCACCTAACTGACAACGCTAGGCATTTGGATCATGATATTTATTGGATATCTCCGAAGAGAAGGATCATGATATTTAAGATCCCCAATTGAAATGGGGCCTGGAGCTAGAACAGTTAAGAAAAAAAACAGCGATACAAAGGTTGTGGATATATGACTTACGGCATGCTCAATCCTGTGCTTTGAAACATCCCCTGCAAATAAAAGAGGTTTTGTCATAACAATTTCTTCTCTGTTTGCCAGTAAAATGTAGCACAAAAAAAATGCAAGCATATGATTTCCTTGTCAGTAAACAACAGGAATACAATACTGCTATTATTCTGAAATAGCATTGGTTAAACTCAAAGTTTAGGTGAGTCTTCAGTAAGATCCGTAGAGGAAATTAAGGACCATTTGAGCCGGCTCGGGCCCAAGGTGGGGAACTAGTACCAGCGTGCATATATGAAGTGAATCTATCTTCAGTAACAAAATCAGATTTTTCTCGCCGTTTCAGTCATTCAATCATGACTGAATGTAATGCAGACTACAGAAATGTGCAGAAAAAGTCAATAAAGACTGAATGTGAGATATTCAGGCTGTACTACAAATCATAGTGTGGGGTTATGTCTGCGCCCCCCTTGTTTCGCTCTGAATTCACTTGCAGAGGCAGAGAGACTGCAGTCCGTTGTCCATAATCTATCTATACGTGTAGTGTAGAGCACGACGACCAAACCTTTTGGGCGCAACACAGTATCAATCTCTGAAATGCGTGTGGCAAAATCGAAACTTTTCCCATCTAACAAGGGTTCCTGGGCTGTGGAATGCAGCATGACTGAAATGACTGTGCCCCCTTGTTTTGCTCTCTGAATTCACTTGCAGAGGCAGAAAGACTGCAGTCCGTTATCCATAATCCCACATTATGGTTAGTAATCTATCTATCTGTGTAGAGTGGAGCGCAATGACCAAACGTTTTGGGGGGCAACATCATACTAATCTTTGACACGCGTTCCGCAAAATCGAAACCTTTTGCATCTAACAAGGGTTCCTGGGCTGTGGAATGCAGCACGACTGAAATACTGAATACGAATAAAGAAGAAGAGGAAGGGGGAAGAATGGCAGCAGAGGCAGAGAGGCGCACGCAGGCACGCACCCCTGTGGAGGCACTCGAAGGTCTCCTCGGCGGCCACCTTGCAGGCGCCGACGGCGCCGATCTTGAGGAAGCCGTCGACGGTGCGGTTGAGAAAGGGGGTTCGCCATGTCGATGACGACGTCGATCTTGGGCGACCTGAGGGACCCCGAGAAGGCGCCGCGGGGCATCCTGGCCTGGCCCTACCTTCCTGGCAGTGGCAGTGGCAGTGGCAGGTCAGCTGTGTGACAGTGTATGAGAACTTGAGAAAGAGGATCGCCTGGGCAGGCTCTCACTCTCACCTCGGGGAAGATAAAGAAGTGGAGATTGGGCGGTGGCAGACGGTGGCTGCAAGGACACGAAATCGGCGGCAATCCCCACGGGCTATACGGCCTATTCACCCCTGGTTTGCCACTGCTACGAGGGGCCACAGGTCATCGTCTCCTCTCGTGAGGCGCGTGCGCGACTCCATGGATTGGTCTTCTTCCTCTCCTTTATCCTCCTTGGCGTCGGCGTGCTGTGCTGTACTGCTGTTGGATCATCAGGCCAGGGACTCGAACGATCGATCGCGGACAAAACGAGGGATCGCGTCGCGTGTGGTCCGTGACGGCCCAGAATGAGCCTGGCTACGTGCAAGCTATGTGTTGGCAGGCCACCACCCACGTCAGGATCGCGCTCGTGAGGCTAACTGCTGTACAGCTGCTCTTCTGCTGGTAGTACACCTCCTACTCCTGCCTGATGAGTTTAGACTGAGGCCTGGTTTAGTTACTTCCAAAAATTCAGAATTTAGCACTATATAAAAAGAAGATTCCCTGTTACATTAAATTTGTGGTATATGTATGGAGTAATAAATATAGACGAAATAAAAAACTAAGTGCACAGTTTGGATGTACTTTGCAAGACGAATATTTTGAGCTTAATTAGTCAATTGTTGAACAATTATTACCAAATACAAACGAAATGCTACAGTGCGCTACAGTGGTGCGACTAGAGCCCGCATAACTCAACTTAAGGTTTGAACTAAAGACACATTCAAGATATGTGGAACGATGCAAAGAAAAAAATACTCTGAATATGAATGGAAAAATATATGGAATAATTGCAAAGGTAATCATAAATGGAAAGATATATCATATTATCTATATGAATATTGTGTTAGAAAATGAAAAATAGATAGCGAGTGTAAATATATGTGATTTTGAGTAGTTGTGGTAGGCACATAATTCATTTGTAAACTTTTTATTACTTGTTCCTAAAATTCTAGCTCTTGCGGAGAGCACGTTTGATGAACTAGTTATTGTCAATTAAAGTAGATGTAAAGGATTTGAAGTATTTTGCTATCATTAATTCTTTAAAATTGTCCATGAGATACCTTTGAAATTATAAAATTGAGTTGACGAATAGACGGGATTTATTAGGTGGGTTAATCACACTGATGGAAAGTTTAGGGAAGAGGAACATTTTGGGAGATTGAGAAAAAAAGTTTGGAAAAGAGGATTAGAAAGGGATCTATTGCAGCTTATTTTTCTTCATTAATTAATCCCTTTTATAACAGTTTCTAGGGAAAGAAGAGGATGAGTTTTATGGATCCCAAAATCTAATTCGCGCCAGGTCGCGCTCGTAAGGCATGGTGCGACTATAGATGGCCAACGGGCCGGCCCGGTCCGTCATGGCACGGGCCCGTGCCAGGCACGGCCCGATGGGGGTCGAGCCGGCATGGCACGGCACGCCGTGCCTCCCGGGCCGTGTTGAACTGGGCTTCGTGCCTGGCTGACGGCCTATCGGGTTGCTTTTCATGCCGGGCTGGCTCGAAAAGCACGCCACAGCCAACGGGTCGGGCCATCCCGAGGCCCACTGACTGCCGACATAGAGAGGCAAGGGGAAGCAGGAGAGGTGGCGGTGAGTCGGTGACCGTCACCGTGCTGCCCGCCGAGGAACGGAGCTGCTCGAGGCTGGCCACCACGCTCGACATCGTCGCGCTCGAAGCCGCCGCCACTGGATCCGCCACTGGATCTGACGCCGCCGCTGGATCCGACGCTGGAAATCAACGATGCCGCTGATCCGACGCTGGAAGCCGACGCAGGCGATGTGGCTGCACGAGGGAGGGCGTGTAGGAGCCGGTCGGTGGTGCGGTGGTGCAGGGCCACGAGCGTGAAAGGTCCTTGTTTGGTTTTGGTAATTGAGTGACAACTTAGGTGGACTAATATGTGGTTATGTGAGATACACGGGAGGTTAGTACACATATGATTGTGTCATGAAGGAGCTTATTGAATATGAGACATGACATGGAGTCATGTGACCAAGGTGGAGAAGATCGAGATGATGTTCGGCTCGATGGACCGGTTGTAAGTGTGAAGGGCAAGTTGGAGGCTTTGAAGCGAGGGATCGCGTGTGACGGTGAAGCTTAGACAAGACTTGGCGCCGATGGACCGACATAACGGTGAAGAGTAAGTGAGGTCAAGATCGATGGACCAACAAGGTCACATGATGATATGAAGTGGATCATATTATTCGTGATATGGTTGGTGCATGTGTTGCATCAACATCGGAGGAGATGGAGTGGAATGCGCAAGGCAAATGTATAACCTAGGGTATTTCCTTTTTCACCGGTCATAGGTGTGTAGATAAGTTGATGACTGGGTTTAGGATAGATGACCGTACTATCAAGAGGGGCGAACTTGTTTGCATATCGGTCATCTAGTGCCACTCGAGTGATTTAACTTTGCATACGTGCTAGAATCGAGTGGCGTCGCAAGTTGAGTGCCTAACTCCTCGAAGAAAATGATTGTGAAAATGCTAACACACGTGCATATGGTGATATTCACATGGTGGTGCTGGCACATTTACGAAGGCGATGGAGTTTGAGCGGTTAAGAGGGGTTTGGGATCCTCTCTCTCTCCCGCCGAGCTTGCGAGGCGGGATTCAGGCATTTTCGAGGAAATAAAACACCTATTTTCCTTTATGCTGAAAGCGGAAAGAAGTGGTGAAGTCGCGGAGGTGATCGTCGTTGTTTTGCAAGCGATAGACGTTGGTCGCAGAGGCGATAGACGCTGGCGTCAGCGTCTGTCACTCAGTGTTCAGCGGCCTGGCGAGCGCGCGAGCGTCAGACGCTGCAGTGGTCGAGCGACGGACGCTGACGTCAGCATCTATCGATCAGTTCACGAGGGCACCTTCGGTGCACAGGAGCGACAAACGCTGAGCCGCGTCTGTTGATCGACCGATAGACGCGTCTGTCGCGGCTGAGCAGGGCGCGGGAGCATTCTAGACCACGTCTGTCGCACGACAGACGCTGGAGCGGTCTCGCATCTGACGCTGGGAGTCGACCATTGGATTTCAAATGAGCAGTGGACACGTGGCGACGTTTGAGAGCGATAGATGCATCTGTCGCCCCTGAAATCTGCCCAGTGAATTGCTAACGGCTATATTCGTTTGTGGGGCTATAAATAGAAGTGGTGGCCGGCCTTGGCTGGTGCGAAGCACCCTTGGGACTTAGTGTCCATGCTCTAGGAGTGCTTGGAGAGCCTCTAACTCACTTGTGCTTGCAAGAGTGCGAATCGATTGCGAGTGAGTTGATTCTAATGTGTTGCATCGTGAGGATTGCATCGAGTGGCACTAGGTGTTCGAGTTGCAAGCCGGTGGTGCTTGTTACTCTTGGAGGTTGCCACCTCCTAGACGGCTTGGTGGTTTGGGACTCCGTCGAAGCTCGCAAGAAGATTGTGCGAGGCTCCAGAGAAGCTTTGTGAGGGGCATTGTGCTCACCCCGCGGGAGCCGCGAAGAGCAACTCTAGTAAAGCGAGACGTGAAGGGCGACAAGTGATCCGACCGAGTCAAGTGCTAGAGCTCGTGGCTTGGAGGATCCCCATCTTGTGAGTGGATGTGCGGCACCGGCTGAGGGTTTGACTCTTGATAGTCAATTAGCTTGCGATCCAACAAGTGGGTGCATCACCACAACGAGAAGAGCAAGAGGACCTATAACAGAACCTCCTAAATTATGATGGCCCACATGTACCTGTCATTGTTATAATGACCTCTAACAGCCATACTTATGTTCCTCATAACTTAAAAGGCCTGTTATCCTCCGAACAGGATCAAATTATAGGAGTATTATAATATTACAACAGTTTATTTAAAATACCATCAGAGTAAAAGAGCGAAAGTCTTACATAACTTAAATTTACAAACCATAGTTTCAAACCTCAAACCATAAGTAGCATTATTACAAACCAGTAGTAGTGGAGTATCAATAGTAACTTTATTACAACACCCAATCGAAGTGCCTTGCCCGGAGGCCACACAGCCTACTCGTCGTCACTTTCTTCAACAACGGTCATGTAGCAAGGCTCAAAGTAGACTTGCTCATGAACCATACCTGCAACAAGGGTTTAACAAACCCTGAGTACTGAAGGTACTCAACAAGACTTACCCGACTAAAGAAATGACTTCAATGACATGCTAGCTTTAGAGAATCAAGGTATGAGTATTCAAAAATCAAAATTATTTTGCAGAAAAGCTTACTAAAGTAAGTCCTTGCTTTCAACATTTTATTTTTATCATTGATGGTTCATTAACCAATTCTAAGTGATCCTAATCTAGATCAAAGTAATTCTTATCAAGATTATTTCTATATTCCTTCTTCCAATTCCAGTTCTTAACTATGATGTAGGTCAGGCGATCGAGTCTCCATAACCGAGGAGCAACGATGATTCGAACCGATTATACCCAGCTGGAGATCTCTAACCTCATGACATATGTAGAACCAAATCTTGCATATGCCAACCTTCATTTAGATCTCCCAAGACCAGAATGTGTCCATCGCCACCCGAGAGTACAGTACCCCTCGAACCCGACCCAATTCTAGCCCCGAGGGTACACGGTACTCTCGTCATCTCTCTGTAACGGAACCGTCCAAATTATAAGAGCACAAGTACAAAAAAAATAATCATCGAAATGATCAAATTCTCTCACTTGAGCCCATATAACTCTGGTAGTCCAATGAAATCACGAGGGATTTCAAACCAACCAACATACAAGCCAAGATCGTAGTGATTCAACATAACAAGTCACATGTTACAACCATTTCACAAGTAATTCAATATACATCGGAGTTCAACATAGTTATTACAACTTAAGTTCAAAAGTAGCGGAAGCAAAGTAATTTAAAACTATAACACCTCAGGTGTTTAGCTCCATAATTGCATTGCATTGCATAAGCATAAGCATGCATCATTTCATGTTAATTCATGTGGTTGCAACAAATGTGATTTGTTTTTAAAGTTTTGTTTGACTCACATCATGTGACACTATGGAGTTGGTGTAACTAAAGGGTAGAGTCGCTAATTATATCTCACAGCACCTTAGTTATACTTAGGGTCACTAATGGAGCAAGGTTCATGTTGACCAAAATCACCAAAATGCCCCCCAAGGTGTAGTTGACCAGCATTTAGCCCTAGGATGCTCTAGTTTGACCAATTAAAAAGTCTAGCTTAGAGACCTTGCATGGAGGAGCACCCTTAAGCAAAGTTGTAGAGAATTTCATAAGGAACAAAAGTTATAATATGACCATCTCACGAAAATGATCAGAACATGCTCAAAAATGGCCCACAAGTCAGTATTAGAGGCTGTTTTGGGACTTAGCAATTTTGGCTAAGTGTGAAGCTGAAAACCGTTTCACTGTACCTCACTTTGGCAACTTGTAACTCACAAACTAGGCCGAACCAGTCCTTGAGCCAATTGAAAAAGTTGTTGTCCACCCATAGCTCTACAACATTGTCAACATCACCATCACCTAGTTCTAAATGGTTTAGGAGATATGGTGCCTGGGAAAATGGGTTTCAGTCGGTTAGTTAACTGAAACTCGGTTTCAGTTTTCGGGTACCTCACTTCAGGGCCCTGTATGTCACTAACCAAGCCGAACCAGTCTCCGATCTCTCTTACCAACTTGTAGTCCTTGCATAGGGCTACGACTTTGCTAATTGGAGATTTCACTAATTCGAGCTCGTTTACGAGTTAATCAACGTCAAACATTCTCTGTCAGACCACCACGTCGGGCTCCATTCAGTCGACCGACACCGATAGATTCGCGTCGTGGTGCTCGGGCAGAGCCCGGTGGCCGCGTGGCGCTCGCGCCCTGCCATCGCCTCCACGACACGAGCATGCGCGCGGGCGTGAAGTCGGGGCCGACACCTCAACCCCCACCACTCGCGCCACAACTCCCCCTCTCTTCCGCTCTCTCCTCACCGAGGCGGAACAACCGAGCACCATTGCCGCCTCCACTCCGTCGAGCTCGTGCGCGCTCTCCACCGCACTGTCACCCACAAAAACGCGTCCACAGTTTCGCCTTGAAGCCCGCTACCTCACCGTCCACTCCAAGCAGCCAATCGCGCTTTGGTAGGGTCACATTTTCGTTTTCCACCGCCGTGGTACCTCGCCGGAGTTCCTCCGCGCGACGGCTCTCTGTGGCCAGGGGTCTCTGGGCGTCTTTGTCGCCCGCTTGTAGGTGCGTTAGGGTCGAAGTAGAATGGGGATGCTCATCGAGGGTTAGGGTTGGGAAGTCAGGCTCACCGGCGGCGAGATTTCGCCACCACCGTACCGGTGGTCCGCCATGCCCGACGACGAGCACCTTACCGTGGCTCTGCCGTCCCGTTCTTGCCACCAATCGTCTTAGCTCGATGACGTGGTCATGCTCGTCCGCTCAGCTTCGCCGGTCGGCTCACCGACGGCGAGCTCCGGCGACCGCAGCTCCTCCCCTCCGCCTCTCTCTCTCTGACCGGTGGGGCCACCTGGTCAGTCGCACGCGTGCGCGGGCGGGAGCCGTAGCAGGCCGCACGCGAGAGCGGGCCACGCCGTGAGTTTTGGGCCGTGTCTGTTCCCGGGCCGGTCCAGTAACAAATAAGATTTATTTCATTTTTATTTATTCTGTCACAGTTTTAGATAAGGTTTGGAAAATGTATATCTAGGGTTTTACTTGCCCAAAAATTATGAGATAAATTTTGTTAGGATCTACATGATGTGTAGTATTTTAGGAAAATATAAATTGGAGATGTGATGTTTAGTTTCTAGGAGATTTAAATAGGTCTTTGAAATGTGTTTTAAATTACATGCAAACTTGTTTAAATCATATCTTGAGTTTCAGTGTTCCAAAAATTATGAAATTTGGTGGGTAGGCTAATTTATATTTGCTCTAGCTCTGGTAAAAATTTGGGCAGTAGTGCTTAAGTACTTTTCAAGTTATAATGCTATCTTTTTATTTTAGGAAATACTTAAATAAATTTTTGTAATTTTTCTACATGTGCAATGTTCTTATAAATTTTTGGAGAATGTCTTGGCACCTTAAAGTGTCTAAGAAAAATAGAAAATCTGTTGTTTGACACATTTTTAATATGATTTGTTAATTATACAATAATCAGCCTTTTGGGCTTGTGAATTTTGTTTAGGGCGTTTCTGTAAATAAATTTTGTTCAAATTTTTACAGTGGCCTCTTTTTGGTTCATAGAGTCTTCTGTACATTTTGTAGAATTTTAGGGGCAGTTTACAGATATATTTAAAATTCCACTTAATTACTTAAATAAATTAAGAAAGGGGTGTAAATAAATATTCTAGGTGGGCACACCTTACTTTTTGGTGTTTTTGTGACCTATGTGAACTTTTGGTAATATTAGTTTGGTCTTAGAGGATGTTTGTCACGTAAATAAATATTTAATCTTTGCAATTCTAGGTTTTTCTGGACAGCTGGTAGTATCTTGGGTTTGGCCTTTGATAAAAGTGTTTGCTGGAAAACTTGTAAATACCAAAGTTGTAGTAAACTTGATAAACTAGCTTGTGTTAAAATTTGGGAGCAATTGGCTTAGTAGTTTGTGATTTATTGCTGTTTAAAGTGACAGTCCAGAATTGGCTACTCTCTGTTTAGAGAGGACAGATTCTGGAACTTAGGAAATTCAACATGGAAAACTTAGGAATTTAAGGTTGAGGTCTGAAAATGATTTGCAGTGCATTTCTTAAGCTTTCCAGGTTGTCCTAGACCATAACTTTTGGAGTTAGGAATCTTCAGTTATGTTAGAATCTTTGAGCTGCTGTCTAGAATGTCTTACTGTGGTAACCTAAGTAATATTACTCTTGTGTTGTTAGGTGTTAGGGCCTTAACCGAAGAGGAACAGCTGTATCTTAGGTTGAGTAGCTTAGGTAAGTACTTCTCCACCGGAGAAGAGATTTGCACATACTGATAAAGTGACTTGATTAGATTATTGTTTTTATTTCTGAAATGCATTTCATCCCGAGCATGTTGCACCATTATGCACCCATGATATTTATTGTGCACTCATGCAATAGGTGTTCCGGAGGGGATAACACTCCTCGAGTTCGAGCCAGTGATTCCGGAGGAAATCCAGGACCAGCCGGAGTAGCTAGAGGAACCAACCGGCGACGAAGCTCCTGCCGAAGATCTACCCGAATGTCCTGACCACCGGCCCTCGATCTTTCTGAAAGGCAAGCCCCGGTGCATGCTGAACCCATCATTTTATAAATCTATCTTGAGTACTTTTTATTGTTTAATGCATTAAGTTGCAGGAGTTGTATGGAAACAATTGTTGCATTATACCTGTCCTTGTCCAGATATCATACTTAACCATATATTAGGTTTAGGCACGTGTCAATGCTTAGCCCTGCTTAGTACGGTAGAAGTCGGGTGATTTCCGGTCATCCGCGAGATGTAGGAAGGAGTCACGAGTGGCTTTATGGCTATCGTGGATGGAAACATGCTTAAAAATGAAATTGAGACCGGGCGGGAGTTCGATAGTACAGCCGCAAGACACTTCACGTCTTGGGTGTGGAGCTATGCCCGTCTGAGTCGTTTAAGGACCGATTCGCTGTAAGTCCTTGAGTCATGTTGAACGCAGTCTAACACTTAGTTGGCCGGATAAGTCGTTCCGACCGCGAAGCCGAGTAATGTGATTCGGGCCGGGAATCGAATGGTAGGTTGCTTCTTGGAGGAGAGAAAGGATGTGCTTGGGGACATTGGCGTGAGACCAAGGGGGGGTTAGAGTCCCTATCACCTGGCAGAGTGTCGCCCTTGGGGTCGCGACATTATTCGGACCCGCGATTCCTGAATCATATGAAACGGTGGCCTGTGCGACCCTGGCAGGGGTCTACACGGTGAGTGTTAGAAATACCCCTCCAGCTGGATAGGAATTCGATTCGAATCGTCGTCGCTCCCGATTAGTGAGCACTTGACTTGAGCAGCGGCAACATAGATCTCATTAAATGAACCGGTGGTTAAGGGAATGATACAATGTTGCCACAATGATATACCTGCTATGGATATAATAATAATGTTGTTTGATTATACTCAAGTGAATGTTTAGTACATGTGCTATGATAGATGACTGGTAAATGCTAAAAGAACTGCTAGTACAAGTTATAAGAGTTTCAATTACTTATGCCTTTATGCAAAATGTTATGTCAGCTAGCCTCTTGTGTAAGCCTTGCATAATCCTTGGAGTCATCTTATTTCTGGTTTTCGACGGGTAAGTCTAGCTGAGTACATTCCAGTACTCAGGGTTTATTCCCTCCTGTTGTAGATGATATGCTCTACCAAGGCTTCTGCAAAAATTGTCTCCACCCTGCGGGTGACGAAGACTAGATCACTAGGGCGTGATAATCTTTTATGTACTTTCCTAATGCTTTTGCAGGTTGTTGATCAACAAGACTGGCAGTAGTTAAACAACTGGTGTGTGTTTGCTTACGCTACTTTTATAAACTTGGTTTGTAATAATTGCAACTCCGTGTGTGTAAACTTACTTCGGAACTACTTGCGAAATGTAACGTATGATGTTGTATGTTGAATGATGCGATCTTGGTTGTAAGCAAGTTGGTTTGAAATCCTTCGTGGTTTCAATTGACTACCGGGATTATATGGGCTCAAGTTCGAAAATTTGAGCGCTTCGGTGCTTGTTTTTGTACTTGTGCTCTTATAATTTGGTCGGTTCTGTTACAGCTGGTATCGGAGCATAATTCAACATTAAACACATCGTACGAGTATTTAAAAACAAAAGTATTTGATTATAAAAAGGGGTTAAAACATTAAAAATTATTTTCATAGGTATGCCAGTGATCACATCCCTTAGCCCAAATAAGGACTCTTAGGTGGCTTATTATAAATACTAACTTAGGGGCCTTGTTTGTTTTCGTTTCGTCATCCATACGACGTGATATTGTATGGATGCCATCCACTTGGGTGGTAATGTATGGATCAGTTGCCTCAACGCCCTGGTAAGTGAGTTATGAGAGCATGATCGTCCAACCGGCGATCTAGGGGAGAGTAGTTTTGGTGACTTGCATACTTACATGTTTAAACCGTGTAATTATGTAGGTACTTAATTGCGGGAACCCTTATATCGGGTAGCTTTGATACTGAAGTATATACATCAGGGGATGTGTATATGGAAAGTATTTAATTTACTGCTTTCTTGTGTGCTGATTTTGGGGAAACTGTTGGGCTGAAATGAGATTTTCTACAGGTACACTAACAGCGCAAACGAGTAGACCGATAGTGTCGTCTATATGAGAGAACGTATGTATGCCACCGCCTAGCGTTAGAAATTTATGATTCTACTAGGATGCGAGGGCGTACAGAACGTGCATGCATCATGTTTAATTATATCATACATATCATTTACTCCCTCCTTAAAAATTTCAATAGTCTCGACTAAATTAAATTTTGTATCCCCTAAATGATCCTTACTTTCAGTCGTATCTTGTTGCTACAGATGACACGTACCAAGAGGACCACTCGCAAGTCCACTGGAGGCAGGGCACCTGTAACACCCCAGGTGTTTGTCACCAGTAAGCAATGGGTTTAAGCTTAAACATGGCATGATTAAGTGATGATGAAGATGGCAAGGTCAAATCTATGGAAACGAGCCCCAACCTAAACTTGGACATTGCACCTTTGCTCGCCTACAGACCCCTTTTTAAGATATATGCTTGGGTGGTGTGATTGGGATATCTTCATGTGTCTCACATCAATACCCATCTATATTGGACACTCAAAAAGTTTCATGCAGTTTGGAATCAAAAAGTCACATGAAATGATAAGTTATATCCTTGTTGGAATGATTTTACTAAGTGCTTGAATTTCACTATTAAGTGAATGAGAACATGAGATGACAACCAAACCTTGTCACCTTGCTCCAACAACTCTAATTGAACTCTACAACAAAAGTTATGAAGGGTTCATGTTGAGCAAAGATGGAGAAAATATCCGAAAATCATGGAAACCCAAGATTCTATAGCAAAAAGGGCTTTGCGTTGACCGAGAAATAAAGTTGACTTCTGAACCTGATATGAGGGTTGACCAAAAATGAAAGTTGAATAAAAGTTTGATTATAACAAACTTTGTTTTTGGATGAAGAGCTAGATCATCTTGGAAGTAAGTCAAATTGAGGTCACAAGATCAAAATTGCTGCTGATTTCAGGACTTAGAAATATTCTAAGTCTGGAATTTCGCTAAGCAACGACGTTGGCATTTCGCGTTCTCCAAATTTTGTTAAGCAACTCGATTTGGTCCAAAGATAAAAGTTGGAGTGTACATGATGGCGAAGAGCATATATAAAGATGGCACTCAGTTGACTTCATTTTGGCTATCAATTTTTGGAAGTTGTTAATCGTCGTTAATGCAGTGACAATGCTGTCTTGGAGTGTCATTAACCACTAATATGCTGCCCCAATGGCTATGGACCCTGAATCAAGTTTGTAGAGCATCAGAAGGAGAATAATTTTGCTTCAAGGCCCACAGCCCAGTTCGGAGCAGAGATGGCCCAAAAATGGACTCCAAGGCGGGCACAGTGACGCTCACCACGTGTTCGACGAAAAGGCGCCGTGGCAGCCATGCAGCAGAGCGCGCGCTTCATTGCCGCCGCGCGTCCGAGCTCTGCGCCACGCGCTGCCCTGCTCCCTGCGCCTCCAAGTGCGGATGCCCGAGCTGCCCTGGCATCCCGCACTCGCTTCCTCTGGCCTCCCTCGCTCTCCCAGCGCGCTCGCTCGCCCTGCTGCCGCGTGGCTGCTCGCCATGGCCATGGCCGCCATTGCCAAGCGACAGAGCTCCTCCCAACCACCGCCTTGCCCCTCTGCTGCGCCATGCCTTGCTGCTCACTCCACCCGCTGCTCCCTTCTCCTTTCCCACCTCCCACAGAGCCTCCTGGCCACCGGTGTCGCCTGCTCTGTTCGCCGCCGCCGCCGATCTTGCAGCGCTGCTGTGCCCCCTCGCCTCTGCGCTCCACCGCTCCCCGCTGACAGTGGCACATCCTTGCGCAGTTCACACCGCGCCTCTGGACCTCCTTGACCGGCGCCATTGGCCGCTGTTGCTCCCCGCTGTCGGAGCAGCTGCCGTCGCCGCCGCGGCTACTGTGGCCGCGCCACCATAGGCCGCGTCGGGCCAAGCTGGGCAGCCCAGCGTGTGCGCGCGGGACCCCTGGTCCTCCCCCGCCGCTCCACCGCCGCCATCGACGCCCACAGCCGGCCGGAGCCGCGAACCAGCCGCTCCTCTGCTCTGTTTTCCGACCAGGGGCTTCGTCCTAGAATTCGAAGAAGAGCAGGGGCCTTTCTGCAGAAACTGTGACTCATGTGAATAGTGCCGTAAGGACTGGTTTGTAATGATTTTGCTGAATCTTTGGAAATTCATAGTAAATCGTAGAAAAATCGTAAAATAGAAAATGAGTACTTTTTGGAATCCTTGTGAAATTCTCTATGCATTAGATCTATAATATAGCATGTTTTAGTTTAAAGTTTTCTCTGTAAAAATGGATTTTTGCAGCTAGGTTTTTAATGCTAGTTGTATTTTTCATTTTCATAACTGTAGATCTAGGGCTCCAAATGAAGTGAAATTTTTGTGGCATGCTACTCAGGTGATAGTTGATGTGTGGTAAAAATTTCATGAGTATTGGATGAAGTATGAGTGAGTTATTGGTTTATCTTGCTCTCACATGAATTCTTGCTTTAGCAACTTGTCTTTTTCATAGAGGTTGCTATACATATTCAAATGGAGTGAAATTTGTACAGTAGACTATTGAGAGGATATGTGAGCCACTGTAATTTTTGTAGAGTTTATTGTATACTTTTGGTATATGTTCATTAAGTCACCTTATTGTCTAAAATAAATTAAGAAATGCATTAATAGAATTTATTTGGTCATGGACACTAGGTTTTCTGGTGTTCTTTAGTCATGTGTGACATGTTGGTAAAGTTGGTTTTTCCTACTTATGTATTTGCAATATAAGTTAATAATTATTTTCTTGCCGATGTGGTTTATGGACAGATCTGGGAACTTAGCAAAGTTCTTCATGATAATGTGCTTTGTTGTGAAACTTGTTTATACAAAAGTTGTAGATAATTCATGTATCTAGCTTTTATTAAAATTTGGTGTCATTTGGCCAAGTAGTTTAAGAGTTACAGCTGTTTAAAGTTAGGTTTCAGAAATGGCTGTTTTCTGTCAATTGTGGACCAGTTTCTGTAAATAGATATATTTGACTTAGTTAACTTGAGAATCATGCTAAGATGATTAAAGATAAATTGTAGAAAATTTCATAAGCTTTCCAGAATGTCTTCTTGCAAGTCATTTGGATTTGTGTAACTCCAGTTATAGCTAAATCTTATAGCTTCTGTTTGCATGTCCAGAAATTGGCAGATTCCAATTATAGTTGTTTGCTTGTATAGTGCTAAGTGTGGCTTTGTTGATGATCAAGTTATGATACTTGTGACCTTATTAAACTTGTGTCATGCTTGATGTGCTTGCTCTCTATAGTTAGTTGTTTGATGATAGTTAAATAGCCATTGGTGTCTATGTCTTACATAATCTTGTGTTGTCTTGAATGCTTATGTGATGCATCTTGTGTTACCATTCATCACATTCATACACATGCATCTTGCATCTCATTTAGGTACGCTAGATGAACCACGTGAAGGATGTGATGTTGGAGCCGAACCCGAAGACGGTGTTTGATGGATCTGTCCCGAAGATGGAAGGACTAAGCGAGTGCTAGGATCTGAGATATCACCAGGATGGTGCAAGTTAACTGAACTGACTTGTGTCGGATCCTAGGCAAGCCCCGGAGCATTTCTCTCCCGGTTTGCAAATAATTTATTATTAACTTTACTTAATTTGATGCATTACGTTTAGGAGTTGTTTGCAAACGTTGCTGCATTATACCTTGTTTCACCTTGCTTTACTCGATCCTTGTTACCTTGGTGTCCGCGGTCAATAATTGCTTAGTTTGCTTAGACCGGTAGAAGTCGGGTGATTGCCTGTCATCCGCGAGCTCTAGGAGATTACTTGGATCTATGTGAAAGTATGTCATACGAAAATAACTAAGTGTCGAAATGAATTTGAGACCAGGCGGAAACTTGCAGGGTTTCGGACTGTAGTGTTTTTCCGTCTGTGTCGATTAAGGACCGTCCGTTGTTGTCCCTCGGGTCATGTTGAACGCATGCCTCACATTTAGCTGGCCGGATAAAGTACCTTCCGACCGTGAAACTGGGAGATTATTCGGGCCGAGTGGATTGCCCGCAACGCACTGTACCGGAGTAGTAGTGGTAGGATACGGGGGCGCGATGATAAGGCCAAAGAGCAGTCGGGTGGCCCCCGGGTACAAGTGGTTCCTGACAAGCTCACGACTTTACCTGAATGGTTGACTCGGTGACCAATATCTCACTTTAGCGGGTGAGTGAGGTTTGTGTGAAGAATAACTTACCAACTGGTTAATAATCGATTCGAATCGCCATCGTTCACTGGATAGTGAACACTTGACTTGAGCTACTTCATCGTAGTAATCTTGATGAATCACTTGGATAGTTATGTGGAAGATGACATGATAACTATTGTTAATGATCAATGGTAATCCTTACTTGCTTAATTACATGTTACTCTAGCACCAGTGCAAACATAGTTGACCGGGTAATAAAGAGTTAATTACTGCATGCTTTTGAAAAGGAATTGTTAAGTTAAAAATGCTTTTCTTGCAAATGAGTCAGCTATCCCACCAGAAAGCCTATCATAATCCTTGGTGTCGCTTTATTTTGGTTTAAGACGGGTAAGTCTGGCTGAGTACATTCGAGTACTCAGGGTTTATCCCACCTTGTTGCAGGTGATGTTCTCGACCTGTTGATGATGGTGTCTAACCACCGGTGGGCTCGGTGATTCTATACTTACTTCTCATCTATATGCTTTTGTCAGATGATGTCACTATGCTAGCAATATATTTGGAACTTATATAAATGTAATCATTTGGAAGCTATGATGTTTTCACTAAGCGGTTTTGAAACCCAAACTTGTACTATTATTTGTTAACCCCTTTGTAATATTATTTCCGCTGCAACCCGATGTATGTGAGGTGTATTTGCTTAATCACGCGATCTTGGTTGTGATGTTGATTTACCGAGGTGTTTCGGGACACTCGGCGGACTACCGGGTTTATATGAGTGAAAGTATTGGTGTGTCAACGTGTTAGCGGGGACAACCGTACTTGATCTTGTATAAATTGGGCGGTTCTGTCACAGCTGGTATCAGAGCGAGGTTAAGCATAATACTGTCAGGTACATAGTTTTAAAAGCTAAGTTTTGGTTTTAAAAGGTCTACTTTAACTAAAACTTTAGCTACAGGCGAATTTGTCAAAACTTATTTGCAAAACTATGCTAGCGACATCTTCCTTTATGCCCAATTAAGGACCCTTAGGTGGCTTAATAAAGTACTAACTTGGGGGTTTTATTTTTTGCATCTACGCCCAAGCCAAGGTATGTATGAGTGATAACTTGACCGCACTGTTACCCTGTGGTCGAATGGTAGTGGTAACCTTCATATATGAAATAGCCATATATGTCGCTAGAGTTACATTCTTGCAACGTCGCACCTACGCCAAGGTAAGTGTGAGCTGAGAGAGCATGACCGTTCAACCATCGGTCTAGGGGAGAGTTAGCTATGGTTACTGACATAATTACATGTTTAACCATGTAATTATGAAAGTACTTAATTGTGGGTACATTTGTTGGGTAGCTATGATACCAAAGTATATGCATCAGGGGATGTATGTATGGAGAGTATTTAGTTTACTGCTTTCATTGTGTGCTATATTGGGAATTGTTGGGCTGCAATGAAATTTTCTGCAGGTACGCTAACCACGAATGCATAAGTTGAATGTAGCTAACGACTAGCTCTATATCGAGAGAATGCGTGTTATGCCACCGACATAGAACGTGATTGCCACCTTAGGCTGGCAATTTTGTGAGGACGAATAGGACGAAGCATGCATCATCATGATTGTTGCTTTGTGCATGCACTAAGTTGATTACTTTAGCATGCTTTTGTTTAGCTAAACTTGTAGTTAGTTCTTGTTGGATAAATTCTTGTTAGGTGTGAGCCTTCTGCTTAGTATTGGATGCTTAAGCTAACCTGACTAATAATCTCAAGTGTCCGCTTAAAACTGTGATGTTGTGTAGATGTTTGTTATCTAGGTAGTGTCATAGTTGACCTCTCTTTTGTCCTCGGTGAGCATATGAGTGTTGAAGATGCTTTATCCTAAATCAACGCTCATGTTACGTAATCGCATGGTTGTCGTCTCTAATTAGATTCTCTCGTAGGAGCCAGAGACTATAGACGTGGTTGCTAGCCCTTGAATGTTTTTGTATCCAGGCCTTGCTTGAACCATAGTCCCTAGCGTAGTCCCCTTATATGTTTGCTTAGGCCTTGGACATCCGCTACCTTTTGGAGAATGCCCTTGTCAATTGACCAACCAAGTTAAGTCCTAACGAACGTCGATCTTAACCACAGTGGTTGCTTGCCAAGTTTTGGAGACCATAACCAATTCCATGTTGGACCTCCCGATTGTCTCTCCTACAGATGATCCAAGCAACGCTAATCTCTCATTGTCTAATCTAGAAATCTTTGCTTGAGAAATCAGGTGGCTATCTTATCAACACAATCTCTGATCGTGTACCATTTTGTTTGGAAGTTTACTAAGTCCATCTCAACTTCTAACGTCTCTCAACATTATTAGTCTTGATCTCATGTTGTTGTCCAATGTGACCAAGAACCCTTGCTTAGTTGTCTTCAGCAATTAAGCTATGTTCCCTTGCGCTGTGTTTTAATCTTCAGATCACCTCCGTGTTGAATCTAAACCTTGTAACTACCCTTGCTTGCTACTCCTCCCTTGTCTGGTGCTTGTTCTTACCACCCAATCGGTGCCACTTGAAATTACACTTTGTTTGTGCATTTAATAATGGTGTTACGATTAGCATTCTATGGTGCCGCGACGAAACCGAGAGCCTCCTGTGGGCGCGCACACAAGGTTGTGCTGCTCGGCACACGCTGGTATCAGGGTTGCTATTCATGATACATTATGAAACAACAACCGATGTGTTATTTCTCGTGACCATTTTCCTTGGTTATCTCCCTATATCTTATCTAAAGATTCATATCTTAGACCTTATGTAGTAGAGCTTCCTCCTGAAGTTGCTAAGAAGATGACCTTTGAAGAACAGTCACCGGCATAAGCATTGATAGACTGCAAGAGGTGGTAGACAAGTGACTCTCTCTATGTGTCCTTGTACGATGTCGGTCATCGAGTGAGCAACGTATGTCATCCCTGTAGATCAAACGGGCACATACCACTTACTATTGGACAAGTTATCCGTGGGATAAGAATTTATTGTCACATTGTGCATTTGACCTAGTTATCAAAAGTCTTGATCCTTGTGTAGATGACAGTCATACAGATGAAATCAACTTTCTCTGGTGTGACTCCTTATCTACGTAGGGATGCCCTACATGTGGAATAATGTTTTGTGCCCTGCGAAAACAGCCCACCAGTCCAATGCTTGCGCATCGTCGAGTTGGTGTCTAAAACGATGGTTGAAGTATTACCAGAGAAGCATGTAAGGAAAACTCTCGCCTCCATCCTTAGCTAGGGAAAGGCTACTGCTACCATGAGAAAAGTAGAGAGTGCAAAACACACACCTCAACGTGTGAAGCAAAGAAAAGGGAGAACACGAAATCTGTCCAGATTTTGTGGCACTAAACCGGTTATCTTCAAGCCGGCGGTTAGTGACTCAAACAAAGTTGGATTGACCCCAAACTTGGTGATCTCATTCCTTGCTTAGGGCCCTTCAATTTCTTAATTTGGTTTGAGTATTGGTTGAGTAAAACATCGGATTTGAGAGATATCTTGTCGGCTCGGTTTGCTGCCATTTTAGAACACAACAGTTTTGGTAGATGAATTGTTTGGATGGTCAAACGGTGTTTGGTTGAGTTTAATTTTGGTGAGTAGTTAGAAGACCCATGGATCTACATGCCCACCAAAATTTGTGTATATTGGAGTAGTAGTTTGTGAGATATGAATAGGAAACAAAAGGGTACAGAATCTACAATTTCGCTGTGACTGTGATCATCCTTTGCATTAGATGGTTGTGTTTGTCATTCATGCCAAGAAATTACAACTTGTAGGTGTATCACTGTGAGACAACCCTCCATACCCTTGAGAAAACTAATTGCACCCCTATGTGCCTTGCCTTTGCCCTCTTAGATCAGCAATGCGTGAGCAGTCAAGGTGTTCTAGAAGTCAAAATTGTGCCCTTGCAATTCGAAAGCAGTTGGAAAGGTGTCAAACCGCAGATTTTTGGATTATGGTTTTTGAGATATTGATTGGCCTTAGAATGGAAGTCTCGATGACAAATGTAGTAAGAAAGTTGGTTTTGCTACGATGCAAGTCAACCCAACTTGCTGTGCAACTGCACCACGAAGGCAAATTATGCTCAACCTGCCTGGTAGTTAACTAGTCCCTAGTTTTGTGATTACTTGCAACTTGTGTTGTCCTCCAAGACTCGCTAACATCCTTCTACGTCAATGGTTCTCCAATGCTGACATGCCTTTGGTACCTTATATGTGTTTTTACCTAAGAGGTTGCATCAGATTCAACCTAGATCACTATTGCAATTTGGATACGAAGGGTCCCTAAGGAATGATCATCGAGAACATTGAGCCGACAGAGTCAGCTATTACGTTTACCACTCACTCAGCAGACTCAGACCATACTATATTGTTATCAAAGAAAGAGCACTGTGCACATGGAACATGATGTAGCTTCCCATCAGCTGACATCTAAGTGATTGCACCGCTACAACCAGTTTGGATATTGGTTAACTAGCTTCTCATACCCTCAAAGGACGTTTACCTGTTTATGATCACATCCTTTACGAGAAGTTGTGCTCAAGCCACTTTAATAGAGAACTGCTTTTCAAACCTTGGGAGCAAATATAGCACCGTAGCAAGAAATATTCGTCAACCGACTGCGGTCTAGTGCAAAGTCCATATGGTCTGTGCTATATCCACTAGGGAAGTAGATGCTACAAGTATTTAGTCTACGATTGTATCACTCTTCGAACATCGAGGATGAAGTACGTAGGACATTGCTATCTTGGATTCCTCCCAAAGTAACAATACATCATGAAGGCCAATGAAGGAAATTCTTCGGACAAAACTTACTACAAGGATAAGTATCAGAAAGTATCTTGACCAAATTAGCTTCTCTTATGCTTGAAGCTATGCAGCCTAAAGCTATGGCTAATATTGGAAACTAGTAGCATGCCTCTCTTCCATAAAAGTCTTTCACACCAAATCTCGGGACGCGATTCCTTTAAGGGGGGAGGGCTGTAACACCCCAGGTGTTTGTCACCAGTAAGCAATGGGTTTAAGCTTAAACATGGCATGATTAAGTGATGATGAAGATGGCAAGGTCAAATCTATGGAAACGAGCCCCAACCTAAACTTGGATATTGCACCTTTGCTTGCCTATAGACCCCTTTTTAAGATATATGCTTGGGTGGTGTGATTGGGATATCTTCATGTGTCTCACATCAATACCCATCTATATTGGACACTCAAAAAGTTTCATGCAGTTTGGAATCAAAAAGTCACATGAAATGATAAGTTATATCCTTGTTGGAATGATTTTACTAAGTGCTTGAATTTCACTATTAAGTGAATGAGAACATGAGATGACAACCAAACCTTGTCACCTTGCTCCAACAACTCTAATTGAACTCTACAACAAAAGTTATGAAGGGTTCATGTTGAGCAAAGATGGAGAAAATATCCGAAAATCATGGAAACCCAAGATTCTATAGCAAAAAGGGCTTTGCGTTGACCGAGAAATAAAGTTGACTTCTGAACCTGATATGAGGGTTGACCAAAAATGAAAGTTGAATAAAAGTTTGATTATAACAAACTTTGTTTTTGGAGGAAGAGCTAGATCATCTTGGAAGTAAGTCAAATCGAGGTCACAAGATCAAAATTGCTGCTGATTTCAGGACTTAGAAATATTCTAAGTCTGGAATTTCGCTAAGCAACGACGTTGGCATTTCGCGTTCTCCAAATTTTGTTAAGCAACTCGATTTGGTCCAAAGATAAAAGTTGGAGTGTACATGATGGCGAAGAGCATATATAAAGATGGCACTCAGTTGACTTCATTTTGGCTATCAATTTTTGGAAGTTGTTAATCGTCGTTAATGCAGTGACAATGCTGTCTTGGAGTGTCATTAACCACTAATATGCTGCCCCAATGGCTATGGACCCTGAATCAAGTTTGTAGAGCATCAGAAGGAGAATAATTTTGCTTCAAGGCCCACAGCCCAGTTCGGAGCAGAGATGGCCCAAAAATGGACTCCAAGGCGGGCACAGTGACGCTCACCACGTGTTCGACGAAAAGGCGCCGTGGCAGCCATGCAGCAGAGCGCGCGCTTCATTGCCGCCGCGCGTCCGAGCTCTGCGCCACGCGCTGCCCTGCTCCCTGCGCCTCCAAGTGCGGATGCCCGAGCTGCCCTGGCATCCCGCACTCGCTTCCTCTGGCCTCCTTCGCTCTCCCAGCGCGCTCGCTCGCCCTGCTGCCGCGCGGCTGCTCGCCATGGCCATGGCCGCCATTGCCAAGCGACAGAGCTCCTCCCAACCACCGCCTTGCCCCTCTGCTGCGCCGTGCCTTGCTGCTCACTCTACCCGCCGCTCCCTTCTCCTTTCCCACCTCCCATAGAGCCTCCTGGCCACCGGTGTCGCCTGCTCTGTTCGCCGCCGCCGCCGAGCTTGTAGCGCTGCTGTGCCCCCTCGCTTCTGCGCTCCACCGCTCCCCGCTGACAGTGGCACATCCTTGCGCAGTTCACACCGCGCCTCTGGACCTCCTTGACCGGCGCCATTGGCCGCTGTTGTTCCCCGCTGTCGGAGCAGCTGCCGTCGCCGCCGCGGCTACTGTGGTCGCGCCACCATAGGCCGCGTCGGGCCAAGCTGGGCAGCCCAGCGTGTGCGCGCGGGACCCCTGGTCCTCCCCCGCCGCTCCACCGCCGCCATCGACGCCCACAGCCGGCCGGAGCCGCGAGCCAGCCGGTCCTCTGCTCTGTTTTCCGACCAGGGGCTTCGTGCTAGAATTCGAAGAAGAGCAGGGACCTTTCTGCAGAAACTGTGACTCATGTGAATAGTGCCGTAAGGACTGGTTTGTAATGATTTTGCTGAATCTTTGGAAATTCATAGTAAATCGTAGAAAAATCGTAAAATAGAAAATGAGTACTTTTTGGAATCCTTGTGAAATTCTCTATGCATTAGATCTATAATATAGCATGTTTTAGTTTAAAGTTTTCTCTGTAAAGATGGATTTGTGCAGCTAGGTTTTTAATGCTAGTTGTATTTGTCATTTTCATAACTGTAGATCTAGGGCTCCAAATGAAGTGAAATTTTTGTGGCATGCTACTCAGGTGATAGTTGATGTGTGGTAAAAATTTCATGAGTATTGGATGAAGTATGAGTGAGTTATTGGTTTATCTTGCTCTCACATGAATTCTTGCTTTAGCAAATTGTCTTTTTCATAGAGGTTGCTTTACATATTCAAATGGAGTGAAATTTGTACAGTAGACTATTGAGAGGATATGTGAGCCATTGTAATTTTTGTAGAGTTTATTGTATACTTTTGGTATATGTTCATTAAGTCACCTTATTATCTAAAATAAATTAAGAAATGCATTAATAGAATTTATTTGGTCATGGACACTAGGTTTTCTGGTGTTCTTTAGTCATGTGTGACATGTTGGTAAAGTTGGTTTTTCCTACTTATGTATTTGCAATATAAGTTAATAATTATTTTCTTGCCGATGTGGTTTATGGACAGATCTGGGAACTTAGCAAAGTTCTTCATGATAATGTGCTTTGTTGTGAAACTTGTTTATACAAAAGTTGTAGATAATTCATGTATCTAGCTGTTCTTAAAATTTGGTGTCATTTGGCCAAGTAGTTTAAGAGTTACAGCTGTTTAAAGTTGGGTTTCAGAAATGACTGTTTTCTATCAATTGTGGACCAGTTTCTGTAAATAGATATATTTGACTTAGTTAACTTGAGAATCATGCTAAGATGATTAAAGATGAATTGTAGAAAATTTCATAAGCTTTCTAGAATGTCTTCTTTCAAGTCATTTGGATTAGTGTAACTCCAGTTATAGCTAAATCTTATAGCTTCTGTTTGCATGTCCAGAAATTGGCAGATTCCAATTATAGTTGTTTGCTTGTATATTGCTAAGTGTGGCTTTGTTGATGATCAAGTTATGATACTTGTGACCTTATTAAACTTGTGTCATGCTTGATGTGCTTGCTCTCTATAGTTAGTTGTTTGATGATAGTTAAATAGCCATTGGTGTCTATGTCTTACATAATCTTGTGTTGTCTTGAATGCTTATGTGATGCATCTTGTGTTACCATTCATCACATTCATACACATGCATCTTGTATCTCATTTAGGTACGCTAGATGAACCACGTGAAGGATGTGATGTTGGAGCCGAACCCGAAGACGGTGTTTGATGGATCTATCCCGAAGATGGAAGGACTAAGCGAGTGCTAGGATCTGAGATATCACCAGGATGGTGCAAGTTAACTGAACTGACTTGTGTCGGATCCCAGGCAAGCCCCGGAGCATTTCTCTCCCGGTTTGCAAATAATTTATTATTAACTTTACTTAATTTGATGCATTACGTTTAGGAGTTGTTTGCAAACGTTGCTGCATTATACCTTGTTTCACCTTGCTTTACTCGATCCTTGTTACCTTGGTGTCCGCGGTCAATAATTGCTTAGTTTGCTTAGACCGGTAGAAGTCGGGTGATTGCTTGTCATCCGCGAGCTCTAGGAGATTACTTGGATCTATGTGAAAGTATGTCATACGAAAATAACTAAGTGTCGAAATGAATTTGAGACCAGGCGGAAACTTGCAGGGTTTCGGACTGTAGTGTTTTCCGTCTGTGTCGATTAAGGACCGTCCGTTGTTGTCCCTCGGGTCATGTTGAACGCATGCCTCACATTTAGCTGGTCGGATAAAGTACCTTCCGACCGTGAAACTGGGAGATTATTCGGGCCGAGTGGATTGCCCGCAACGCACTGTACCAGAGCAGTAGTGGCAGGATACGGGGGCGCGATGATAAGGCCAAAGAGCAGTCGGGCGGCCCCCGGGTACAAGTGGTTCCTGACAAGCTCGTGACTTTACCTGAATGGTTGACTCGGTGACCAATATCTCACTTTAGCGGGTGAGTGAGGTTTGTGTGAGGAATAACTTACCAACTGGTTAATAATCGATTCGAATCGCCATCGTTCACTGGATAGTGAACACTTGACTTGAGCTACTTCATCGTAGTAATCTTGATAAATCACTTGGATAGTTATGTGGAAGATGACATGATAACTATTGTTAATGATCAATGGTAATCCTTACTTGCTTAATTACATGTTACTCTAGCACCAGTGCAAACATAGTTGACCGGGTAATAAAGAGTTAATTACTGCATGCTTTTGAAAAGGAATTGTTAAGTTAAAATTGCTTTTCTTGCAAATGAGTCAGCTATCCCACCAGAAATCCTATCATAATCCTTGGTGTCGCTTTATTTTGGTTTAAGACGGGTAAGTCTGGCTGAGTACATTCGAGTACTCAGGGTTTATCCCACCTTGTTGCAGGTGATGTTCTCGACCTATTGATGATGGTGTCTAACCACCGGTGCGCTCGGTGATTCTATACTTACTTCTCATCTATATGCTTTTGTCAGATGATGTCACTATGCTAGCAATATATTTGGAACTTATATAAATGTAATCATTTGGAAGCTATGATGTTTTCACTAAGCGGTTTTGAAACCCAAACTTGTACTATTATTTGTTAACCCCTTTGTAATATTATTTCCGCTGCAACCCGATGTATGTGAGGTGTATTTGCTTAATCACGCGATCTTGGTTGTGATGTTGATTTACCGAGGTCTTTCGGGACACTCGGCGGACTACCGGGTTTATATGAGTGAAAGTATTGGTGTGTCAACGTGTTAGCGGGGACAACCGTACTTGATCTTGTATAAATTGGGCGGTTCTGTCACAGCTGGTATCAGAGCGAGGTTAAGCATAATACTGTCAGGTACATAGTTTTAAAAGCTAAGTTTTGGTTTTAAAAGGTCTACTTTAACTAAAACTTTAGCTACAGGCGAATTTGTCAAAACTTATTTGCAAAACTATGCTAGCGACATCTTCCTTTATGCCCAATTAAGGACCCTTAGGTGGCTTAATAAAGTACTAACTTGGGGGTTTTATTTTTTGCATCTACGCCCAAGCCAAGGTATGTATGAGTGATAACTTGACCGCACTGTTACCCTATGGTCGAATGGTAGTGGTAACCTTCATATATGAAATAGCCATATATATCGCTAGAGTTACATTCTTGCAACGTCGCACCTACGCCAAGGTAAGTGTGAGCTGAGAGAGCATGACCGTTCAACCATCGGTCTAGGGGAGAGTTAGCTATGGTTACTGACATAATTACATGTTTAACCATGTAATTATGAAAGTACTTAATTGTGGGTACATTTGTTGGGTAGCTATGATACCAAAGTATATGCATCAGGGGATGTATGTATAGAGAGTATTTAGTTTACTGCTTTCATTGTGTGCTATATTGGGAATTGTTGGGCTGCAATGAAATTTTCTGCAGGTACGCTAACCACGAATGCGTAAGTTGAATGTAGCTAACGACTAGCTCTATATCAAGAGAATGCGTGTTATGCCACCGACATAGAACGTGATTGCCACCTTAGGCTGGCAATTTTGTGAGGACGAATAGGACGAAGCATGCATCATCATGATTGTTGCTTTGTGCATGCACTAAGTTGATTACTTTAGCATGCTTTTGTTTAGCTAAACTTGTAGTTAGTTCTTGTTGGATAAATTCTTGTTAGGTGTGAGCCTTCTGCTTAGTATTGGATGCTTAAGCTAACCTAACTAATAATCTCAAGTGTCCGCTTAAAACTGTGATGCTGTGTAGATGTTTGTTATCTAGGTAGTGTCATAGTTGACCTCTCTTTTGTCCTCGGTGAGCATATGAGTGTTGAAGATGCTTTATCCTAAATCAACGCTCATGTTACGTAATCGCATGGTTATCGTCTCTAATTAGATTCTCTCGTAGGAGCCAAAGCCTATAGACGTGGTTGCTAGCCCTTGAATGTTTTTGTATCCAGGCCTTGCTTGAACCGTAGTCCCTAGCGTAGTCCCCTTATATGTTTGCTTAGGCCTTGGACATCCGCTACCTTTTGGAGAATGCCCTTGTCAATTGACCAACCAAGTTAAGTCCTAACGAACGTCGATCTTAACCACAATTGTTGCTTGCCAAGTTTTGGAGACCATAACCAATTCCATGTTGGACCTCCCGATTGTCTCTCCTACAGATGATCCAAGCAACGCTAATCTCTCATTGTCTAATCTAGAAATCTTTGCTTGAGAAATCAGGTGGCTATCTTATCAACACAATCTCTGATCGTGTACCATTTTGTTTGGAAGTTTACTAAGTCCATCTCAACTTCTAACGTCTCTCAACATTATTAGTCTTGATCTCATGTTGTTGTCCAATGTGACCAAGAACCCTTGCTTAGTTGTCTTCAGCAATTAAGCTATGTTCCCTTGCGCTGTGTTTTAATCTTCGGATCGCCTCCGTGTTGAATCTAAACCTTGTAACTACCCTTGCTTGCTACTCCTCCCTTGTCTGGTGCTTGTTCTTACCACCCAATCGGTGCCACTTGAAATTACACTTTGTTTGTGCATTTAATAATGGTGTTACGATTAGCATTCTATGGTGCCGCGACGAAACCGAGAGCCTCCTGTGGGCGCGCACACAAGGTTGTGCTGCTCGGCACACGCTGGTATCAGGGTTGCTATTCATGATACATTATGAAACAACAACCGATGTGTTATTTCTCGTGACCATTTTCCTTGGTTATCTCCCTATATCTTATCTAAAGATTCATATCTTAGACCTTATGTAGTAGAGCTTCCTCCTGAAGTTGCTAAGAAGATGACCTTTGAAGAACAGTCATCGGCATAAGCATTGACAGACTGCAAGAGGTGGTAGACAAGTGACTCTCTCTATGTGTCCTTGTACGATGTCGGTCATCGAGTGAGCAACATATGTCATCCCTGTAGATCAAACGGGCACATACCACTTACTATTGGACAAGTTATCCGTGGGATAAGAATTTATTGTCACATTGTGCATTTGACCTAGTTATCAAAAGTCTTGATCCTTGTGCAGATGACAGTCATACAGATGAAATCAACTTTCTCTGGTGTGACTCCTTATCTACATAGGGATGCCCTACATGTGGAATAATGTTTTGTGCCCTGCGAAAACAGCCCACCAGTCCAATGCTTGCGCATCGTCGAGTTGGTGTCTAAAACGATGGTTGAAGTATTACCAGAGAAGCATGTAAGGAAAACTCTCGCCTCCATCCTTAGCTAGGGAAAGGCTACTGCTACCATGAGAAAAGTAGAGAGTGCAAAACACACACCTCAACGTGTGAAGCAAAGAAAAGGGAGAACACGAAATCTGTCCAGATTTTGTGGCACTAAACCGGTTATCTTCAAGCCGGCGGTTAGTGACTCAAACAAAGTTGGATTGACCCCAAACTTGGTGATCTCATTCCTTGCTTAGGGCCCTTCAATTTCTTAAGTTGGTTTGAGTATTGGTTGAGTAAAACATCGGATTTGAGAGATATCTTGTCGGCTCGGTTTGCTGCCATTTTAGAACACAACAGTTTTGGTAGATGAATTGTTTGGATGGTCAAACGGTGTTTGGTTGAGTTTAATTTTGGTGAGTAGTTAGAAGACCCATGGATCTACATGCCCACCAAAATTTGTGTATATTGGAGTAGTAGTTTGTGAGATATGAATAGGAAACAAAAGGGTACAGAATCTACAATTTCGCTGTGACTGTGATCATCCTTTGCATTAGATGGTTGTGTTTGTCATTCATGCCAAGAAATTACAACTTGTAGGTGTATCACTGTGAGACAACCCTCCATACCCTTGAGAAAACTAATTGCACCCCTATGTGCCTTGCCTTTGCCCTCTTAGATCAGCAATGCGTGAGCAGTCAAGGTGTTCTAGAAGTCAAAATTGTGCCCTTGCAATTCGAAAGCAGTTGGAAAGGTGTCAAACCGCAGATTTTCGGATTATGGTTTTTGAGATATTGATTGGCCTTAGAATGGAAGTCTCGATGACAAATGTAGTAAGAAAGTTGGTTTTGCTACGATGCAAGTCAACCCAACTTGCTGTGCAACTGCACCACGAAGGCAAATTATGCTCAACCTGCCTGGTAGTTAACTAGTCCCTAGTTTTGTGATTACTTACAACTTGTGTTGTCCTCCAAGACTCGCTAACATCCTTCTACGTCAATGGTTCTCTAATGCTGACATGCCTTTAGTACCTTATATGTGTTTTTACCTAAGAGGTTGCATCAGATTCAACCTAGATCACTGTTGCAATTTGGATACGAAGGCTCCCTAAGGAATGATCATCGAGAACGTTGAGCCGACAGAGTCAGCTATTACGTTTACCACTCACTCAGCAGACTCAGACCATACTATATTGTTATCAAAGAAAGAGCACTGTGCACATGGAACATGATGTAGCTTCCCATCAGCTGACATCTAAGTGATTGCACCGCTACAACCAGTTTGGATATTGGTTAACTAGCTTCTCATACCCTCAAAGGACGTTTACCTGTTTATGATCACATCCTTTACAAGAAGTTGTGCTCAAGCCACTTTAATAGAGAACTGCTTTTCAAACCTTGGGAGCAAATATAGCACCGTAGCAAGAAATATCCGTCAACCGACTGCGGTCTAGTGCAAAGTCCATATGGTCTGTGCTATATCCACTAGGGAAGTAGATGCTACAAGTATTTAGTCTACGATTGTATCACTCTTCGTACATCGAGGATGAAGTACGTAGGACATTGCTATCTTGGATTCCTCCCAAAGTAACAATACATCATGAAGGCCAATGAAGGAAATTCTTCGGACAAAACTTACTACAAGGATAAGTATCAGAAAGTGTCTTGACCAAATTAGCATCTCTTATGCTTGAAGCTATGCAGCCTAAAGCTATGGCTAATATTGGAAACTAGTAGCATGCCTCTCTTCCATAAAAGTCTTTCACACCAAATCTCGGGACGCGATTCCTTTAAGGGGGAGGGCTGTAACACCCCAGGTGTTTGTCACCAGTAAGCAATGGGTTTAAGCTTAAACATGGCATGATTAAGTGATGATGAAGATGGCAAGGTCAAATCTATGGAAACGAGCCCCAACCTAAACTTGGACATTGCACCTTTGCTCGCCTATAGACCCCTTTTTAAGATATATGCTTGGGTGGTGTGATTGGGATATCTTCATGTGTCTCACATCAATACCCATCTATATTGGACACTCAAAAAGTTTCATGCAGTTTGGAATCAAAAAGTCACATGAAATGATAAGTTATATCCTTGTTGGAATAATTTTACTAAGTGATGAATTTCACTATTAAGTGAATGAGAACATGAGATGACAACCAAACCTTGCCACCTTGCTCCAACAACTCTAATTGAACTCTACAACAAAAGTTATGAAGGGTTCATGTTGAGCAAAGATGGAGAAAATATCCGAAAATCATGGAAACCCAAGATTCTATAGCAAAAAGGGCTTTGCGTTGATCGAGAAATAAAGTTGACTTCTGAACTAGATATGAGGGTTGACCAAAAATGAAAGTTGAATAAAAGTTTGATTATAACAAACTTTGTTTTTGGACGAAGAGCTAGATCATCTTGGAAGTAAGTCAAATCAAGGTCACAAGATCCAAATTTTGTTAAGCAACTCGATTTGGTCCAAAGATAAAAGTTGGAGTGTACATGATGGCGAAGAGCATATATAAAGATGGCACTCAGTTGACTTCATTTTGGCTATCAATTTTTGGAAGTTGTTAATCATCGTTAATGCAGTGACAATGCTGTCTTGGAGTGTCATTAACCACTAATATGCTGCCCTAATGGCTATGGACCCTGAATCGAGTTTGTAGAGCATCAGAAGGAGAATAATTTTGCTTCAAGGCCCACAGCCCAGTTCGGAGCAGAGATGGCCCAAAAACGGACTCCAAGGCGGGCACAGTGACGCTCACCACGTGTTCGACGAAAAGGCGCCGTGGCAGCCATGCAGCAGAGCGCGCGCTTCATTGCCGCCGCGCGTCCGAGCTCTGCGCCACGCGCTGCCCTGCTCCCTGCGCCTCCAAGTGCGGATGCCCGAGCTGCCCTGGCATCCCGCACTCGCTTCCTCTGGCCTCCTTCGCTCTCCCAGCGCGCTCGCTCGCCCTGCTGCCGCGCGGCTGCTCGCCATGGCCATGGCCGCCATTGCCAAGCGACAGAGCTCCTCCCAACCACCGCCTTGCCCCTCTGCTGCGCCGTGCCTTGCTGCTCACTCCACCCGCCGCTCCCTTCTCCTTTCCCACCTCCCATAGAGCCTCCTGGCCACCGGTGTCACCTGCTCTGTTCGCCGCCGCCGCCGAGCTTGCAGCGCTGCTGTGCCCCCTCGCCTCTGCGCTCCACCGCTCCCGGCTGACAGTGGCACATCCTTGCGCAGTTCACACCGTGCCTCTAGACCTCCTTGACCGGTGCCATTGGACGCTGTTGCTCCCCGCTGTCGGAGCAGCTGCCGTCGCCGCCGCGGCTACTGTGGTCGCGCCACCATAGGCCGCGTCGGGCCAAGCTGGGCAGCCCAGCGTGTGCGCGCGGGACCCCTGGTCCTCCCCCGCCGCTCCACCGCCGCCATCGACGCCCACAGCCGACCGGAGCCGCGAGCCAGCCGCTCCTCTGCTCTGTTTTCTGACCAGGGGCTTCGTGCTAGAATTCGAAGAAGAGCAGGGGCCTTTCTGCAGAAACTGTGACTCATGTGAATAGTGCCATAAGGACTGGTTTGTAATGATTTTGCTAAATCTTTGGAAATTCATAGTAAATCATAGAAAAATTGTAAAATAGAAAATGAGTACTTTTTGGAATCCTTGTGAAATTCTCTATGCATTAGATCTATAATATAGCATGTTTTAGTTTAAAGTTTTCTCTGTAAAAATGGATTTGTGCAGCTAGGTTTTTAATGCTAGTTGTATTTGTCATTTTCATAACTGTAGATCTAGGGCTCCAAATGAAGTGAAATTTTTGTGGCATGCTACTCAGGTGATAGTTGATGTGTGGTAAAAATTTCATGAGTATTGCATGAAGTATGAGTGAGTTATTGGTTTATCTTGCTCTCACATGAATTCTTGCTTTAGCAACTTGTCTTTTTCATAGAGGTTGCTATACATATTCAAATGGAGTGAAATTTGTACAGTAGACTATTGAGAGGATATGTGAGCCACTGTAATTTTTGTAGAGTTTATTGTATACTTTTGGTATATGTTCATTAAGTCACCTTATTATCTAAAATAAATTAAGAAATGCATTAATAGAATTTATTTGGTCATGGACACTAGGTTTTCTGGTGTTCTTTAGTCATGTGTGACATGTTGGTAAAGTTGGTTTTTCCTACTTATGTATTTGCAACATAAGTTAATAATTATTTTCTTGCCGATGTGGTTTATGGACAGATCTGGGAACTTAGCAAAGTTCTTCATGATAATGTGCTTTGTTGTGAAACTTGTTTATACAAAAGTTGTAGATAATTCATGTATCTAGCTTTTATTAAAATTTGGTGTCATTTGGCCAAGTAGTTTAAGAGTTACAGCTGTTTAAAGTTGGGTTTCAGAAATGGCTGTTTTCTGTCAATTGTGGACCAGTTTCTGTAAATAGATATATTTGACTTAGTTAACTTGAGAATCATGCTAAGATGATTAAAGATGAATTGTAGAAAATTTCATAAGCTTTACAGAATGTCTTCTTGCAAGTCATTTGGATTTGTGTAACTCCAGTTATAGCTAAATCTTATAGCTTCTGTTTGCATGTCCAGAAATTGGCAGATTCCAATTATAGTTGTTTGCTTGTATATTGCTAAGTGTGGCTTTGTTGATGATCAAGTTATGATACTTGTGACCTTATTAAACTTGTGTCATGCTTGATGTGCTTGCTCTCTATAGTTAGTTGTTTGATGATAGTTAAATAGCCATTGGTGTCTATGTCTTACATAATCTTGTGTTGTCTTGAATGCTTATGTGATGCATCTTGTGTTACCATTCATCACATTCATACACATGCATCTTGCATCTCATTTAGGTACGCTAGATGAACCACGTGAAGGATGTGATGTTGGAGCCGAACCCGAAGACGGTGTTTGATGGATCTGTCCCGAAGATGGAAGGACTAAGCGAGTGCTAGGATCTGAGATATCACCAGGATGGTGCAAGTTAACTGAACTGACTTGTGTCGGATCCCAGGCAAGCCCCGGAGTATTTCTCTCCCGGTTTGCAAATAATTTATTATTAACTTCACTTAATTTGATGCATTACGTTTAGGAGTTGTTTGCAAACGTTGCTGCATTATACCTTGTTTCACCTTGCTTTACTCGATCCTTGTTACCTTGGTGTCCGCGGTCAATAATTGCTTAGTTTGCTTAGACCGGTAGAAGTCGGGTGATTGCCTGTCATCCGCGAGCTCTAGGAGATTACTTGGATCTATGTGAAAGTATGTCATACGAAAATAACTAAGTGTCGAAATGAATTTGAGACCAGGCGGAAACTTGCAGGGTTTCGGACTATAGTGTTTTCCGTCTGTGTCGATTAAGGACCGTCCGTTGTTGTCCCTCGGGTCATGTTGAACGCATGCCTCACATTTAGCTGGCCGGATAAAGTACCTTCCGACCGTGAAACTGGGAGATTATTCGGGCCGAGTGGATTGCCCGCAACGCACTGTACCGGAGCAGTAGTGGCAGGATACGGGGATGCGATGATAAGGCCAAAGAGCAGTCGGGCGGCCCCCGGGTACAAGTGGTTCCTGACAAGCTCGCGACTTTACCTGAATGGTTGACTCGGTGACCAATATCTCACTTTAGCGGGTGAGTGAGGTTTGTGTGAGGAATAACTTACCAACTGGTTAATAATCGATTCGAATCGCCATCGTTCACTGGATAGTGAACACTTGACTTGAGCTACTTCATCGTAGTAATCTTGATGAATCACTTGGATAGTTATGTGAAAGATGACATGATAACTATTGTTAATGATCAATGGTAATCCTTACTTGCTTAATTACATGTTACTCTAGCACCAGTGCAAACATAGTTGACCGGGTAATAAAGAGTTAATTACTGCATGCTTTTGAAAAGGAATTGTTAAGTTAAAAATGCTTTTCTTGCAAATGAGTCAGCTATCCCACCAGAAAGCCTATCATAATCCTTGGTGTCGCTTTATTTTGGTTTAAGACGGGTAAGTCTGGCTGAGTACATTCGAGTACTTAGGGTTTATCCCACCTTGTTGCAGGTGATGTTCTCGACCTGTTGATGATGGTGTCTAACCACCGGTGTGCTCGGTGATTCTATACTTACTTCTCATCTATATGCTTTTGTCAGATGATGTCACTATGCTAGCAATATATTTGGAACTTATATAAATGTAATCATTTGGAAGCTATGATGTTTTCACTAAGCGGTTTTGAAACCTAAACTTGTACTATTATTTGTTAACCCCTTTGTAATATTATTTCCGCTGCAACCCGATGTATGTGAGGTGTATTTGCTTAATCACGCGATCTTGGTTGTGATGTTGATTTACCGAGGTCTTTCGGGACACTCGGCGGACTACCGGGTTTATATGAGTGAAAGTATTGGTGTGTCAACGTGTTAGCGGGGACAACCGTACTTGATCTTGTATAAATTGGGTGATTCTGTCACAACACCTTGTCACCAGCTCGCTCCACGTGAGCCCCGCCCTGAGCCCACTGAGGTGGAAAGGCTGAGGGCTGAGTTGGCCGAAGTGACTGCTGCCCGGAATGCAGCGCGTCAGCAACTGGAGCAAGTGATCCATGATCGTGACCAGGAAACACTTGCAGTCCAGAGATTGACAGTAGCACATCGCAACTGTCAACGCATGCTGGTCTATGTCATGAATCAGAGGGATGAAGCTTGGCACGAGGAGAACGTTCTGAGAGCTCGTTAGTTTGAGCTCGAGCAACAGTTGGAGAATGCTGAAGAATACAATGACAATCTTCATGAAGAAGTGCATCGCCTGAACAACCAGCTAAATCCTCTGCTACCTCGAAACAACAACGCAGATGAGGACATGGGTTCGGGAATTGCCATGGCTGAAGATGATGAAGAAGTGGAGGTCAATGGGCCCCAAGATGTCGCACCAGAAGAAGCACCAGAAGAAGAAGAAGATGATGAGGAGTTAGAGCCTGTTAGTGATGAGGACGGCGGGGAGATCCTTGACACTGACTCTGAGAACGATGCTTAGAGTAGTCATCGCGTAGCTACAATGTTAGGATCATCTTTTGTGCCCTCCCTATGTTGGAGTGAGGCTTTGTAATAACTTGACTTTTGGGATGTAAGGTCAAACCCTATGTTTCCTAGATGTTTATTGGAACCTGTTAATTTCGATCGCAATTGGATGTCTTATTGTGTTGCGTTCGATGATGGTGTCACGATTAGCACTCTTCGGTACAGTGATTTCAAGGATTTTCTTGATACTAAGCCCCCGCTCTTTAAGGAGGCGGAGGAACCACTGCAAGCCGATGAGTGGTTGAACACTATTGAACAAAAGTTTCGTCTGCTTCGCTTGACCGATGAGCTGAAAACTGAATATGCTTCTCACCAACTACATGGTCCAGCGGGTATTTGGTGGAGCCACTATCGTTCCACACTGCCTGCAAATGTCCCGATTGCTTGGGACCAGTTCAAGGCCGCATTCCGTGGGAACTATATTCCTCCAGGTCTTATGGCTATCAAGCACACATAATTTATAAGGCTGTCGCAGGGCAATAAAAGCTTGACTGAATATCTGCAATCCTTCAACAACCTGGCAAGGTATGCCACAGAGTTTGTGGATACCGATGCCAAGAAAATTGCTAGCTTTAAAAGAGGCCTCGGCCCAAAGCTGATGAAGACTATGGGCACTAGCAAGTGCACTACCTTCAATGAATTTATCAGTGATGCTCTGACTCAAGAGAACAATAACTCTATCTATGCTGCTTCTAAGAGCCACAAGAGGGCACTTGAGGCAGGTGCTTCACAGTCTCGAGCTCCAGCTGCCCCGAGGGCTCCTCCTCGCCCTCCTGCCACAAGTGCTAAGTTTTGTCCTCCGCAAAAGAAGGCGCCAGTGAAGACTGGGTTTCGCAAGGCATATACAGTGGCTCTGCCAAAGGGTAATTCGGGCCAAGGCAGCTCCAGTGTTCCTCCTAGCAACATGTCTTGCTGGAACTGCAACAAGCCAGGCCATTGGTTCAGGAACTGTCCTTACCCTAAGAAGGATGTCAACCAAGGTGGCCGTCAAGGGCACGCTCATTATAACAGTATTGAGGAAATCCCATCTGGTGAGGTTGTCACTGCTGGTAAGTTCCTAATTAACCAACATCCTGCAGTGGTACTTTTTGATTCAGATGCTTCGCATTCCTTTATCAGTCCTAAGTTTGCATCGGAGTTTGCACACAAATTGCATACTATTGAAGGTGGGGGTTATTGTATTAGCGCAGCAAGTGAGAATATTTCCACAAATAAAGTAGTGGGGAATCTTGAGCTTGAGATAGAAGGGCAAAAGTACTCGCTTGCCTTGGTGGTTTTGCCGGGTTTAGGCATAGATGTTATTCTGGGCATGAATTGGATGAGTCAGAATGGGGTACTCATTGATACATCTACTCGGGTTGTTATGCTCAAAGATCCTACAGATCAAAAGGGTTTTCTGGTACAACTTCCCAGAAAAGTTGATTTGTCTGGGGAAGTTCATGCTGTGCAAGCAAAGGCGTTGGTTGAAATTCCTGTAGTGAATGAGTTTCCAGACGTTTTTCCTGATGAATTGCCGGGACTCCCTCCAGATCGGGATGTGGAATTTAAAATTGAGTTGTTGCCTGGCACGGCGCCCATCTCTAGGAGACCCTATAGGATGCCTCCGAATGAACTAGCTGAACTTAAGGTGCAATTGAATGAACTTTTGAAAAAGGGGTTGATTCGTCCTAGTTCGTCGCCGTGGGGATGTCCTGCTATCTTTGTAAAGAAGAAGGATCAGTCATTACGAATGTGCGTTGATTATAGACCTCTCAATGCAGTCACTGTCAAAAATAAGTACCCTCTACAGCGCATCGACATCTTGTTCGATCAGTTGTCTAAAGCTAAAGTTTTCTCCAAGATTGATCTAAGATCTGGCTATCATCAAATTAAAATCCGTCCTGAAGATGTTCCCAAAACCGCCTTCTCTACCAGATACAGTCTTTATGAGTATCTTGGTATGTCCTTCGGCTTGACAAATGCCCCACACACTTTATGTACTTGATGAATTCGGTGTTTATGCCCGAATTAGAAAAGTTTGTGGTGGTATTTATTGATGACATCCTGATATATTCTGTAAATGAGGAAGATCACGCTGAACATCTACGTATAGTCCTCACAAGACTGCGTGAACATCAACTATATGCAAAGTTCAGTAAGTGTGAATTCTGGCTTCGAGAAGTACCTTTCCTTGGGCATGTGTTGTCCGATGGAGGAATTATGGTGGACCCCGCCAAGGTACAAGAAGTACTGAACTGGAAGGCTCCTATCTCGGTTCACGAGGTCTGGAGTTTTCTTGGGTTGGCTGGCTATTATCGTCGCTTCATCCCGGATTTCTCCAAAATAGCCAAGCCAATGACTCGGTTGCTACAAAAAGACACCAGGTTTGTCTGGACTCCTGAGTGTGATGTGGCTTTTCACCAACTGCGAACCCTCCTAACCTCAGCTCTGGTTTTGGCACAACCGGATATCGAGAAACCATTTGATGTTTATTGTGATGCCTCAGGCATAGGTTTGGGAGGTGTTCTGATGCAGGAAGGCCGAGTAATTGCATATACCTCTCGACAACTTCGGAAGCATGAGGCGAATTATCCAACGCATGACTTAGAACTCGCCGCAGTTGTTCATGCTTTGAAAGCCTGGCAGCACTATCTGCTGGGCAATGTCTGCAATATCTACACAGACCACAAAAGCCTCAAATACATCTTCACTCAACCCGAGTTAAATATGCGTCAAAGAAGATGGCTCGAGTTGATTAAGGATTATAACCTTCAAGTGCACTATCATCCTGGCAAGGCAAATGTAGTTGCAGATGCTTTAAGCCGTAAGTCTCATTGCCATTCCCTAGTTGAAACTGATTTTCATCGATCTCGCCTTCTACATCCAGCAGTCTTGTACAACATCGCTGTCAGTTGTACTCTCAAAAGCAGAATTATTGAGCTTCAAAAGACTGATCCTGGTGTTTTCCACATAAAACGCAAGATGAAAGAGCAAGAAACTACACAATTCAGGGTAGATGAAGAGGGTGTACTATGGTTCAAGGATAGGTTAGTGGTGCCTAAGGACCGAGAGCTTAGAAATGATATTATGTCTGAAGCCCACTCCTCTAAGTTGTCCATCCATCCTGGTAGCAATAAGATGTATTATGATTTAAAGCCATACTATTGGTGGACCAAGATGCGGAAAGAAATAGCTGCATATGTGGCTAGGTGTGACACCTGCTGTAGAGTTAAAGTTGTGCATATGAAAGCTGGGTTGCTTCAACCACTTTCTATCCCAGGTTGGAAATGGGAAGAAATAAGTATGGATTTCATTGTCAGACTTCCTCCTACTATCAAAAATCATAACTCCATCTGGGTAATTGTGGATCGTTTGACCAAATCGGCTCACTTCATTCTAGTTAGAGTGGACTATCGTCCCACTGACTATGCTGAGTTGTACTTCAATCAGATAGTCCGGCTCCATGGGGTACCTCGTACTATCATTTCTGACCGTGGTCCCTAGTTCACTGCTCGCTTTTGGGAGCACTTGCATCACCTTCTAGGAACCAAGTTAGTGAGAAGCTCTGCTTATCACCCCTAGACATCAGGACAGACGGAACAGGTTAACCAAATCTTGGAAGATCTGTTGCGGGCATGTGTAATATCATCCAAGGGTTCTTGGGAAAAATGGTTACCTCTAGCCGAATTCTCGTACAATAATAGTTACCAAGAGAGTATTAAGATGGCCCCTTTCGAAGCTTTGTACGGTCGTAAGTGTAGAACTCCACTAAACTGGGTAGAAGCAGGTGAAAGAAGGTATTATGGTATTGATTTTGTTTAGGAAGCTGAGGAACAAGTCCGTACCATCCAAAAACATATGGCTGCAGCCCAAGCTAGACAGAAAAGTTATGCTGATCGTCGTAGAAAACCGCTCGAGTTTGAAGTTGGAGACTTCGTTTACCTGAAAGTTTCTCCAATGAAGAGTGTCCAACGTTTTGGTATTAAGCGGAAACTTGCGCCAAGATACATGGGTCCTTTCCAGATCATAGGCAAGAGTGGTGCTGTTGCGTACAAAATCCAGTTACCTCCTGAAATGAGTGCCATATTCAACGTCTTACATGTATCTCAGCTCAAAAAGTGTCTTCGAGTTCCCGAGGAAAGAGTCCCGTTAGGAGATATCAGGCTTGAGTCTGATTTAACTTATGAAGAAAAGCCAGTTCGGGTGATAGATACTCAGGAACGAGTAACTAGAAGCAAAATGGTTAAGTGGTATAAAGTGATGTGGAGTAATCAGGGTAGTGAAAGTGACGCTACATGGGAACGGAAAGACTATTTGCGGGATGGCTATAAGGAATTCTATGAAAAATGGTACGCTTTCCAAATCTCGGGACGAGATTTTTATAAGGGGGGAGGGCTGTAACACCTCAGATGTTTAGCTCCATAATTGCATTGCATTGCATAAGCATAAGCATGCATTATTTCATGTTAATTCATGTGGTTGCAACAATTGTGATTTGTTTTTAAAGTTTTATTTGACTCACATCATGTGACACTATGGAGTTGGTGTAACTAAAGGGTAGAGTAGCTAATTACATCTCACAGCACCTTAGTTATACTTAGGGTCACTAATGGAGCAAGGTTCATGTTGACCAAAATCACCAAAATGCCCCCCAAGGTGTAGTTGACCAGCATTTAGCCCTAGGATGCTCTAGTTTGACCAATTAAAAAGTCTAGCTTAGAGACCTTGCATGGAGGAGCACCCTTAAGCAAAGTTGTAGAGAATTTCATAAGGAATAAAAGTTATAATATGGCCATCTCATAAAAATGATCAGAACATGCTCAAAAATGGACCACAAGTCAGTATTAGAGGCTGTTTTGGGACTTAGCAATTTTGGCTAAGTGTGAAGCTGAAAACCGTTTCACTGTACCTCACTTTGGCAACTTGTAACTCACAAACTAGGCCGAACCAGTCCTTGAGCCAATTGAAAAAGTTGTTGTCCAACCATAGCTCTACAACATTGTCAACATCACCATCACCTAGTTCTAAATGGTTTAGGAGATATGGTGCCTGGGAAAATGGGTTTTAGTCGGTTAGTTAACTGAAACTCGGTTTCAGTTTCCGGGTACCTCACTTCTGGGCCCTGTATGTCACTAACCAAGCCGAACCAGTCTCCGATCTCTCTTACCAACTTGTAGTCCTTGCATAGGGCTACGACTTTGCTAATTGGAGATTTCACTAATTCGAGCTCATTTACGAGTTAATCAACGTCAAACATTCTCTGTCAGACCACCACGCCGGGCTCCATTCAGTCGATTGACACCGACAGATTCGTGTCGTGGCGCTCGGGCAGAGCCCGGTGGCCGCGTGGCACTCGTGCCCTGCCGTCGCCTCCACGACACGAGCATGCGCGCGGGCGTGAAGTCGGGGCCGACACCTCAACCCCCACCACTCGCGCCACAACTCCCCCTCTCTTCCGCTCTCTCCTCACCGAGGCGGAACAACCGAGCACCATTGCCGCCTCCACTCCGGCGAGCTCGTGCACGCTCTCCACCACACTGCCGCCCACAAAAACGCGTCCACAGCTCCGCCTTGAAGCCCGCTACCTCACCGTCCACTCCAAGCAGCCAATCGCGCTTTGGTAGGGTCACATTTTCGTTTTCCACCGCCGCGGTACCTCGCCGGAGTTCCTCCGCGCGACGGCTCTCCGTGGCCAGGGGTCTCTGGGTGTCTCTGTCGCCCGCTTGTAGGTGCGTTAGGGTCGAAGTAGAATGGGGATGCTCATCGAGGGTTAGGGTTGGGACGTCAGGCTCACCGGCGGCGAGATTTCGCCACCACCGTACCGGTGGTTCGCCATGCCCAACGGCGAGCACCTTACCGTAGCTCTGCCGTCCCATTCTTGCCACCAATCGACTTAGCTCGATGACGTGGTCATGCTCGTCCGCTCAGCTTCGCCGGTCGGCTCACCGACAGCGAGCTCCGGCGACCGCAGCTCCTCCCCTCCGCCTCTCTCTCTCTGACCGGTGGGGCCACCTGGTGAGTCGCACGCACGCGCGGGCGGGAGCCGTAGCAGGCCGCGTGTGGGAGCGGGCCACGCCGCGAGTTTTGGGCCGTGTCTGTTCCCGGGCCGGCCCAGTAACAAATAAGATTTATTTCATTTTTATTTATTCTGTCACAGTTTTAGATAAGGTTTGGAAAATGTATATCTTGGGTTTTACTTGCCCAAAAATTATGAGATAAATTTTGTTAGGATCTACATGATGTGTAGTATTTTAGAAAAATATAAATTGGAAATGTGATGTTTAGTTTCTGGGAGATTTAAATAGGTCTTTGAAATGTGTTTTAAATTACATGCAAACTTGTTTAAATCATATCTTGAGTTTCAGTGTTCCAAAAATTATGAAATTCGGTGGGTAGGCTAATTTATACTTGCTCTAGGTCTGGTAAAAATTTGGGTAATAGTGCTTAAGTACTTTTCAAGTTATAATGCTATCTTGTTATTTTAGGAAATACTTAAATAAATTTTTGTAATTTTTCTACATGTGCAATGTTCTTATAAATTTTTGGAGAATGTCTTGGTACCTTAAAGTGTCTAAAAAAAAAGGAAATCTGTTGTTTGACACTTTTTAATATGATTTGTTAATTATACAAAAATCAGCCTTTTGGGCTTGTGAATTTTGTTTAGGGAGTTTCTTTAAATAAATTTAGTTCAAATTTTTACAGTGGTCTCTTTTTGGTTCATAGAGTCTCCTGTAAATTTTGTAAAATTTTAGGGGCTGTTTACATATATGTTTAAAATTCCACTTAATTACTTAAATAAATTAAGAAAGGGGTGTAAATAAATATTCTAGGTGGGCACACCTTACTTTCTGGTGTTTTTGTGACCTATGTGAACTTTTGGTAATATTAGTTTAGTCTTAGAGGATGTTTGCCATGTAAATAAATATTTAATCTTTGCAATTCTAGGTTTTTCTGGACAGCTGGTAGTATCTTGGGTTTGGCCTTTGATAAAAGTGTTTGCTGGAAAACTTGTAAATACCAAAGTTTTAGTAAACTTGATAAACTAGCTTGTGTCAAAATTTGGGAGCAATTGGCTTAGTAGTTTAGGATTTATTGCTATTTAAAGTGATAGTCCAGAATTGGCTACTCTCTGTTTAGAGAGGACAGATTCTGGAACTTGGGAAATTCGACATGGAAAGCTTAGGAATTTAAGGTTGAGGTCTGAAAATGATTTATAGTGCATTTCTTAAGCTTTCCAGGTTGTCCTAGACCATAACTTTTGGAGTTAGGAATCTTCAGTTATGTTAGAATCTTTAAGCTGCTGTCTAGAATGTCTTACTGTGGTAACCTAAGTAATATTACTCTTGTGTTGTTAGGTGTTAGGGCCTTAACCGAAGAGAAACAGCTGTATCTTAGGTTGAGTAGCTTAGGTAAGTATTTCTCTACCGGAGAAGAGATTTGCACATACTAATAAAGTGACTTGATTAGATTATTGTTTTTATTTCTGAAATGCATTTCATCCCGAGCATGTTGCACCATTATGCACCCATGATATTTATTGTGCACTCATGCAATAGGTGTTCTGAAGGGGATAACACTCCTCGAGTTCGAGCCAGTGATTCCGGAGGAAATCCAGGACCAGCCGGAGCAGCTAGAGGAACCAACCGGCGACGAAGCTCCTGCCGAAGATCTACCCGAGTGTCCTGACCACCGGCCCTCAACCTTTCTGAATGGCAAGCCCCGGTGCATGCTGAACCCATCATTTTATAAATCTATCTTGAGTACTTTTAATTGTTTAATGCATTAAGTTGTAGGAGTTGTATGGAAACAATTGTTGCATTATACCTGTCCTTGTCCAGATATCGTACTTAACCCTATATTAGGTTTAGGCACGTGTCAATGCTTAGCCCTGCTTAGTACGGTAGAAGTCGGGTGATTTCCGGTCATCCGCGAGATGTAGGAAGGAGTCACGAGTGGCTTTATGGCTATCGTGGATGGAAACATGCTTAAAAATGAAATTGAGACCGGGCGGGAGTTCGATAGTACAGCCGCAAGACACTTCACGTCTTGGGTGTGGAGCTATGCCCGTCTGAGTCATTTAAGGACCGATTCGCTGTACGTCCTTGAGTCATGTTGAACGCAGTCTAACACTTAGTTGGCTGGATAAGTCGTTCTGACCGCGAAGCCGAGTAATGTGATTCAGGCCGGGAATCGAATGGTAGGTTGCTTCTTGGAGGAGAGAAAGGATGTGCTTGGGGACATTGGCGTGAGACCAAGGGGGGGTTAGAGTCCCTATCACCTGGCAGAGTGTCGCCCTTGGGGTCACGACATTATTCGGACCCGCGATTACTGAATCATATGAAACGTTGGTCTGTGCGACCCTGGTAGGGGTCTGCACGGTGAGTGTTAGAAATACCCCTCCAGCTGGATAGGAATTCGATTTGAATCGCCGTCGCTCCTGGTTAGTGAGCACTTGACTTGAGCAGCGGCAACGTAGATCTCATTAAATGAACCGGTGGTTAAGGGAATGATACAATGTTGCCACAATGATATACCTGCTATGGATATAATAATAATGTTGTTTGATTATACTCAAGTGAATGTTTAGTACAGGTGCTAAGATAGATGACAGGTAAATGCTAAAAGAACTGCTAGTACAAGTTATAAGAGTTTCAATTACTTATGCCTTTATGCAAAATGTTATGTCAGCTAGCCTCTTGTGTAAGCCTTGCATAATCCTTGGTTTCATCTTATTTCTGGTTTTCGACGGGTAAGTCTAGCTGAGTACATTCCAGTACTCAGGGTTTATTCCCTCCTGTTGCAGATGATATGCTCTACCAAGGCTTCTGCAAAAATTGTCTCCACCCTGCGGGTGACGAAGACTAGATCACTAGGGCGTGATCATCTTTTATGTACTTTCCTGATGCTTTTGCGGGTTGTTGATCAACAAGACTGGCAGTAGTTAAACAACTGGTGTGTGTTTGCTTCCGCTACTTTTATAAACTTGGTTTGTAATAATTGTGACTCTATGTGTGTAAACTTATTTCGGAACTACTTGCGAAATGTAACGTATGATGTTGTATGTTGAATGATGAGATCTTGGTTGTAAGCAAGTTGGTTTGAAATCCTTCGTGGTTTCAATTAACTACCGGGATTATATGGGCTCAAGTTCAAAAATTTGAGCGCTTCGGTGCTTGTTTTTGTACTTGTGCTCTTATAATTTGGTCGGTTCTGTTATAGAAACTAACATTATTCTTATTTCAAATACATGCCAGTACCACGGTCGACTTCCAACAAAAGCATTAGAGACAAGGTAAATAAGAAGGATCATGCCCATGATCACACTCCGCCACTTAGGCAGGAGCTAACCAACTCTTGCAGTCGCCATGATACATCGCAACCTGCAACAAGTGGGGATAAAACCCTGAGTACGACAAAGTACTCAGCTAGACTTACCCGTCAGAAACCAGAAAAAGGTGACATCAAGGATCATGCAAGGCTGATATAAAGTGGAGCTAGCTTGACAACATTTTGCATAAAAGCTTAATATAGATGATCAATCATTAATGCTTAAGCATCAAGTTAATTATCATTAACCTATCATCTATATTAGAACCTGTACTAGAGCACTCACTTTATTAGGAGCAAACAATATTAACCATAGTAGGTATAAATTGAGGCAACCTTTCCATCGTGATCCAATTAACCATTAGTTCAATTTAATTGAATCTACGTTGCCGCTGCTCAAGTCAAGTGCTCACTAACCGGGAGCGATGGCGATTCGAATCGAATTCCTATCCAGCTGGAGGGGTATTTCTAACACTCACCGCGCAGGCCCCTGCCAGGGTCGCACAAGCCACCTTTTCATATGATTCAGGAATCGCGGGTCCGAATTGTAACACCCTGGTGTTAGTTAGCCTCATAATGCATTCATAATGCATGATCATGGCATGACATTACCATAAGCATCGTCATTTCATGTGCATCCTTACTTGAAACATGACCTTGCAATATTGTGGTTGCTATGTGCTTCCTGTATGTGATGCTATTGTGTGACTTGGGGGCTTGAAAACATCTTTGATATGTTAGTGGAGCAAAATGAGCTAGGGTCTATATTCATGTTTTGACCAAAATCCAATTTGACTAGGTTTGACCCTAGTTTGACCATAGCACTGATCTACTTTGACCGATTTAAAAGTGGTATCTAGAGGTCTTGCATGGTTGTGCAACCCTTAACAAAGTTGTAGCAAACTTGATAAGGAACAAAAGTTGTAATATGAGCATCTCATGAAAATGCATAGAACCTACTCAAACTGGGCCCACAAGACAGTAAGAGGACTGCCCAACACATAGAATTATTTCTAAGTCAAAAATGTGGCATTTCAGTTTCGGTGTACCCCAATTTAGGGCTCTGTAGTTCCAAATCCAAGCCGAACTAGCTCAAGTACATATTGATAAAATTGAAGTACACACGTAGCTCTACAATTTTGCTAATTACACATTTCACTAATTCAAGCTCTAACCCACTCAAAATCCCAGATTCCTGACTGACTGGTTTGCTGTTTCCATTGCAAGGCCAGCCTGCACCAATTCACTTGTATCTCCTAAACCATCTTGAATCAGGATTGGAGCTCTAAACCAAGGTTGAAGAGGATTTTATAATCTACAATCTTGTTTCTTTGACCAACCCTTGAATCCTACTCTAAGCCACCCAAAATTTGCAATCTCTGCCTTATTGAAATTCTGTTGTGCCTGAAGACAGATTTTGGAAAATTTCTTACAACTCCAAATCCATCGAGATCTGGCTCTTACACTCACAAGAGAAGTTGGAGATAATTTCATTCTCTACAACTTTCGTCCTTTGGCCATCTTGAGATTCGAGCTGTAGCTTGAGCTACAGGGTGAAACATGCTGCTGCTGCTGGAATGTTTTTGTTGTTTCAGGGCAGTGTTTCAGGCAATGCAATCTGGAATTTCTGAATTTGGATCGACAGGGCAATGTCGTGGCCGACCAGGCACGGTCCCATGCGCCGCGTGGCCCTCTTGTGCCTGCTCCACTCGACACCTCGCCCTGGCTCGCTGTCTCCGCTCGCCACCTCGCCTCACGCTCGCAGAAAGGAAAAAGGCGAGTGTCTTCTCCTCGCTCTCTCATTCTCTGCCTCTGCCCAGCGCTCGCCCTCATCGTGCTCTCTCTCTGCTCGAGCTGAGCACCGCAACTGCCACCTCTCCCTGCTCTGGCCTCCTCGCCGTGCCTCCTAGCCGCCGCTGTGGCCTAGCTGCTCGCTGCTCCCATTTGTTGGTTGGGCCAGCAAGCCCTAGACGCTGCGCGTGGCCGCGCGGCCTCGGCCTGTCGCGGGCAGGGCTGTGGCCTCCTGGAGCGTGGTCTGCTGCTGCTCCTCCATGGCAGCCTCGCTCGGCCTTGTCCCCTTGGTCGACGGTGGCCAACCTCACCGGAACCGGCCTACCTCGAGCCGTCCTCCTCCATCTCTGCCGTAGAAGAAGGAGAAGAAGGGTTGAATCGCAAATAGAAACTTTTTTCCGTGTTCACTTTGCATAATGCCTAGACAAATATATTTACACATATAGGCTTGGTTAATTAGGAAAAAGTTTTGTGTTCACTCTGCAAAAATGATTTGTTTTTATTCTTTTTCAGAATATTGCATTAAATCGGGTGAATCTTTGAAAATTAATATCTCACGCTAGGGAGATCCAAAAATAGTCAAACCAATTTTGCTAGCTTCGTTATAAAATGCTCTTTATGATAGATCTATAATATGGCATGTTTTAGTTTAAAGTTTTAGCTGTAAAACTAGATTTATGCAGTTAGGTTTTCAATGCTAGTTGTATTTTTCTTTTTCATAACTGTAGATGTAGGACTCCAAATGAAGTGAAATTTTTATGGCATGCTACCCATATGATGTTTGATGTATGGTAAAAATTTCATGGTCATTGGTTGTTGTATGTGTGAGTTATTGGTTTATCTTGCTCTCACATGATTTCTTGCATTAGCATTTGGTATTTTTCAATAGAGGTTGCTATGCTTACCCAAATGACTTAAAATTTATATAGTAGTCTATCTATAGTATGTAGGATCTACTGTAATTTTTGTAGAATGTACTGTGCACTTTTGGTATATATTCATAATTACACCGTAATATCTAATTAAATTAAGAAATGCATGAAAAGAAATTAATTGGTGATGGACACCATGTTTTCTGGTGGTCATTAGTTATGTGTAACATGATGGCAAAGTTGGTTTTGTCAAATTGTAGGTTTGCGACATCACTTAATAATTAATTTCTTATAATTCTAGTTTCTGGACAGATCTGGAAACTTTGTGAATTGCTCCATGATAATGATGCTTTCATGCTTAGTGAACTATAACAAAGTTGTTAAGAACTTCATGAACTAGTTGCTGGTAAAATTTGGTGACATTTGGACTCTTGGCCTAGAAATGGCAGCTGTTCAAATTTCAAGTCAGAATTGTTTTGCTCTCTGTCTTTTTAGGACAGTTTCTGGGTATGTGTTATTTCGACCTGGTAAATGATAAAATCATGCTTAGATGTTTATAAATAAATTGTAGAAAATTTCATAAGCTTTCCAGATTGTACTCATGCATATCAATTGGAGTTATATAACTCCAGTTGTGAATCTTAAAAGTTGCTTCTGTCAACATGTCAATGTGTTGGAATTTCTAGGAACTGGTTTAGATGTGCTAAGTTTGAATCTTGTGGTACTTAGTGGTTAATTATGGACATTTAAACATGTTAATACCAGAGAGGAGATTTGCACCTAAGCTTGAAGTGATTTGAATAGAGCACCACATAACTTGGTTTCGTGTTTACAACGTTGCAATGTCATTGCATTCATCTTCACATCATTCATGCACGTCCATAAATCATCATGTCATTTTTGGATGCATGCATGAAATTCATTGGATGCATATACATGCAATAGGTGTGCCGAGAATCGTGTTACAAGCGAAGTTCCACTGGGCGTGGAACCCGAGGTTGAAGTCCGTTCGAGAACTGGAGGTCCAGTCCGACGAAGCCGGAGAAGACGTGGGAACCGTTCTTGAAGCCGAACCTCGATCTCTCTTCTTTCGGTTAAGGCAAGCCCCAGAGCATTATAAGCCTCCTACTTTTAAAGCAATTATCTTTATATACATGTTATATGTATTGTTGCATTACGTGATAGGAGTTGGTTGAAAACCCTTGCTGCATTGATAACACTCCTTGTCCAGCAATTCGAACCTTGAATCCTAAGTAGACAGGATCGTATCTATGCTTAGCCCTGCTAAATTAGACCGGTAGAAGTCGGGTGATTTCCTGTCACCTGCGAGATATAGGGCTTTATCAGGTCACGGTTGGCTATACTTGCTATCGTGGAAGTGAACCATGTGTTAATGAAATAAAATGAGACCGGGCGGGATGACGATAGTGAAACAGCAAGGCATGGAGGTCTTGGGTGTGGATCTATCCCCGTCTGTGTCGATTAAGGACCGAGACCTGGAGCCTTCTATGTCATTTTGAACGCATGCCTGACATTTAGTTGGCCGGCCTGAGGTTGCCGACCGCGAAGCCTAGTAGCTCAACTCAGGCTGCGAAGTCAAAAAGTGAAAGTCGCCTCGGAAGGGAGCCAGAGGGTCCAAGGGCAGGTGAGTTAAAAGTCCTAAGCTTCCTGGCCACTGGTATCCCCGAGAACACGGCGCTGTTCGGGCCCACCCTGAGTTGTACCAAAGGTTATCTACGGCTGCCTTTAGCGGGGTTTGCCGGGTGAGTGTCAGGAATACCCCCTCAGCTGAGTTGGAATCGATTCGAGTCGCCGTCTCTCCCGGATAGTGAGAAACTTGACTGGTTATCTCCAGCGTAGATACACTATTGATTAATGATGGTTCAGAATTGATGATAATGATGATGATGGCCTTATTATACCTGCTATGGTTAATATTGTTTGCTCCTAATAAAGTGATTGCTCTAGTACAGGTGCTAATCTAGATGACAGATTAATGATTATTAACTTGTTGCTTAAGCATTAATGATTACTTATCTGTAATAAGCTTTTCTGCAAAGGAGTCAAGCTAGCCCACTTTATAAAGCCTTGCATACTCCTTGGTGTCACCGTTGTTTCTGGTTTTTGTCGGGTAAGTCTAGCTGAGTACCTTCTCGTACTCAGGGTTTATTCCCACCTGTTGCAGGTAACAGATTCCTACTTGTTGCTGCAAGTATGGTCTTCGCCATGTGGGTGTGAAGACTAGACCATATGGGCATGGTCTCTGTAGTATCTCTTCTGGTATGCTTTTGCAGGATGTGACTATGTACTGGCAGTATTTGAATTTAAATGGTTTCAGAAATTATGTTGCTTCCGCTAATCTTTATGTTAGTTTTGTAATAAAATTATCTGTACTCCGATGTATGAGAGCTACTTACAAACTGTTGTAACAAGTGTTGTGTTATGTTGAATCACTACGATCTGGTTGCTCTCGGTTTGGTTTGAAATCACTCGTGGTTTCGTGGACTACCGGAGTTATATGGGCTCAAGTTTGAGAATTTGATCGTTTCGGCGATTGTTTTTGAACTTGTGCTCTTATAATTTGGACGGTTCCGTTACAGCTGGTATCAGAGCAAGATTTGACAGTAAACACATCATTTGTGTATTTAAACAAAAGCTTTTGTGAAAAAAAAATCTTAATTCAAATTTAAAGAGTGCCAGTGGTCATATCCTATATGCCCAAATAAGGACTATTAGGTGGCTTACTAAGGTACTAACTTGGGGGTTTTTGCTTGTTTTCTGTTTCGTTGTCCATACGGCGTGCTATTGTATGGATGCCATCCGCTTGGGTGGTAATGTATGGATCAAAATACCTCTACGCCCTGGTAAGTGGGAGTTGTGAGAGCATGACCGTCCAACCGTCGGTCTAGGGGAGAGTAGTTGTGGTTACTAGTATACTTACATGTTTAATCATGTGCTTATGAGAGTACTTAATTGTGGGTATATCTGTCGGGTAGCTTTGATACTAAAGTATATACATCGGGGGATGTATGTATGGAAAGTATTTAGTTTATTGCTTTCTTGTGTGCTTTATTGGGAATTGTTGGGCTGAAATGCAATTTTCTGCAGGTACACTAACAACGTTTCCTGTAGAACGACTAGTTATCGTTATTGAGAGAACGTGTGTATGCCACCGAACTATACGCTAGAATTTTGAAATTCTTCCTAGGTTTGTGAGGACGTACGGTTTGTGCATGCACCATGTTCGCATCATACATTGCATTCTGCATTACTCCCTCCCTTATAAATTGCTTATCCCATTCTTTCAAAATTTCCTTCCCTCCAAACAGTTGTCCCGTAGATAGTTGCATTTCTTTCGTGAAGAATTGGGGGTGGTCAACCAATCTAGTGGAGTGGCCAATAGTGTCAGCCTTGAAACCCAATTCATACCTAGCCGTGAAGGAAAGCAAGACAATTTCAAGATGTATCTCCTCGAGTTGGGATGTGTTTTGATCTGCAACTCGCCTCTCCATTGCTTCTACCATTGTATCCATCCTTGTTTGCTACCCCATCTTTAGATGATACTGTTTCTACACGTCTAATTCCTGACACGTGAGGATTCCTCATGGGTGTGTTCGGTAATGGTGTTGCGATTAGTACTCCATGGTGCCGCGACGAAACCGGGAGCCTCCTGTGGCACGCGACACAAGGTTGTGCTACTCGGCACGCGCAGGTATCAAGGATTGCTAGTCATGATCCATTATGGAGCTACACCAATGTGTTATCTTCTCGTGAACCTTTTCCTTGAATGTCATTCCCTATCTTGTCAGAAGATCCGTGCCTCAATCTAAGAAATTTCCTTCTTTTGGAGATTGGAATTTGCATAGTTGGATATAATCTCTTCCTCCTGCCTATATAATTCGTCAGCAGCCTTCCGACGTCATCAACGCTTACTAGTTTCAACTACTTGCAGATGTCTCGTCAACTTCGCTCTAGCAGTCGGAATCGTGGTAATACAGGACTGTCATCGTCTCCTCCGCAACCTACCTCTGCTGAGTTGCTGCAAATGCTTGTCGAAAGTCAGCGAGCTTTGGACGAGAGTGTCAGAAACCATGTCCATCAGGAACCTGAGCCTGCCCAGTACAGCAGCTATAAAGATTTCTTAGATACTGAGCCTCCTATTTTTCGAGAAGCAGAAGAACCACTTCAAGCAGACGAATGGTTGAACACTATCGAACAGAAGTTTCGTGTGCTCAAGGTGGCAGATGATATGAAAACAGAATATGCTTCGCAACAGTTGCAAGGACCTGCAGGTGTTTGGTGGTGTCACCATCGGAGTACCCTGCCTGAGAATATGGAAGTAGTTTGGGATCAGTTCAAGGAAGCGTTTCGGGGGCATTACATTCCTGCTGGTCTCATGGCAATCAAGCACACCGAGTTTATGAAGCTCACTCAAGGAGACAAAAGTGTAACAGAATATCTACACGCTTTCATCAACTTGTCAAGATATGCTTCGGAATTTGTTAATACGGAAATTAAAAAGATTGCAAGTTTCAAAAGAGGATTGTGTCCTAAATTGATGAAGGCCATGTGCAATTGCAAGTGCGCAACTTTCAACGAATTTGTCAGTGATACTATCCTTCAAGAGAACTGTAATGTTGTGTATGCTGCTTCTAAGAGCCAAGAGAAATCTCATGAATCTAATGCACCAACGAACAATACTCTGGTGGTGATTACACCTCAGTATTATTCACCTGGCATATCTACTAGATATCACCCATATCAGACACAGGATCCGGTCAAGAGGAGCAGTATTAAGAAAGGAAAGCCTAAGGCACCGTCAAGTAACCGGCCATGTTGGAATTGCAAGATGTCAGGTCATTGGGCCAGAGATTGTCCTCTCCCGCAGAAGGAATCAAATGATAAAAAGGCAGATGTGTGTAAAGGATGGGTTCGATACACCACGGTGGAGTCCATTCCTACGGGTGAGATTATCACTGCCGGTGCATTTTCAGTAAATCAACACCCTGCAATTGTGCTGTTTGATTCAGGTGCTTCCCACTCTTTTATCAGTTCAACGTTTGCAGCCAAGCGTGGTATGAAGGTCGTTACTTTAGATAATAGTGGTTATAATATTAGTGCTGCCGGGAATAATATTTCAACCAACCAGTTGGTCTTAGGAGCAAAGATCGAGATAGAAGGACGTCTGTACGATCTAGATCTCGTGGTATTACCTGGTTTGGGTTTAGATGTAATCTTAGGTATGAAGTGGATGAGTGGAAACGGTGTTCTGATCGATACCTCTACGAGAGTGGTTATGTTGAGGGATCCAAAAGATCAACAAGCTTTTCTAGTACAACTTCCTAGAGACATTAGTCCTCAGACTACAGTTAACGCTATGATAGCAAAAGCAAAAGAGATTGCAGAAGTTCCTGTAGTGTGTGAATTTCCAGATGTTTTTCCCGATGAGTTGCCAGGATTACCTCCAGATCGTGATGTAGAATTCAAGATTGAGTTAATTCCAGATACCGCACCAATTTCCAAAAGACCGTATAGAATGCCGCCGAATGAGTTAGCTGAACTCAAGACCCAACTTAGTGACCTTTTATTAAAAGGGCTGATCCGTCCTAGTTCTTCTCCGTGGGGTTGTCCTGCTATCTTTGTGAAGAAGAAGGATCAGTCTCTACGTATGTGTGTAGACTATCGACCACTCAATGCAGTCACTATCAAGAACAAGTATCCGTTGCCTCGTATTGATATCTTGTTTGATCAGTTGTCTAAAGCGAAGGTATTCTCGAAGATTGATCTGAGATCTGGTTATCACCAAATTAAAATCCGTCCGGAAGACATACCAAAGACCGCTTTCTCTACCAGATACGGGTTATATGAATATCTTGTCATGTCTTTTGGTCTGACCAATGCTCCTGCACATTTCATGTACCTGATGAATTCAGTATTCATGCAAGAGCTGGACAAGTTTGTGGTGATATTCATTGATGATATTCTGATCTATTCTGAAAATGAAGAAGAACATGCCGAGCATCTGAGAATTGTTTTATCCAGATTGCGTGAACATAAGCTTTATGCCAAGTTCAGTAAATGTGAATTCTGGTTAAAGAAGGTACCTTTCCTCGGTCATGTGTTGTCTGGTGGGGGAATTTCAGTAGACCCGACTAAGGTACAGGACGTTTTGAATTGGAAGGCACCAATTACAGTCCATGAAGTTCGGAGTTTTCTTGGATTGGCTGGCTACTATCGTCGTTTTATTCAGGATTTCTCTAAAATAGCTAAGCCTATGACTCGACTACTTGAGAAGGATAGGAAGTTTGATTGGACTCCGGAGTGTGAACAAGCTTTTCGCACTCTACGGACCTTGTTGACATCAGCTCCTGTATTAGCACAACCTGACATTGAGAAACCGTTTGATGTGTATTGTGATGCATCGGGTACTAGTTTAGGTGGCGTACTTATGCAAGGAGGCCGAGTTATTGCGTATGCTTCACGTCAGTTAAGAAAACATGAAGTTAACTATCCGACTCATGACTTGGAGTTAGCTGCTGTAGTGCATGCTCTGAAAATCTGGAGACACTACTTGCTTGGAAATATATGCAACGTTTATACAGATCATAAGAGTCTCAAGTACATATTTACTCAACCTGAGTTGAATATGCGCCAGAGAAGATGGTTAGAGTTGATCAAAGATTATAACCTTCAAGTGCACTATCATCCTGGTAAGGCAAATGTGGTTGCCGATGCCTTAAGTAGAAAATCTCACTGCAACTCTCTGATAGAAGAAGATTTTCATTTGTCCCACCTCTTACATCCTATTGTAATCCATCATATCACTGTAGATTGTTCTTTGAAAAGTAGAATCATTGAGTTACAGAAGACTGATACTGGTGTATTTCACATCAAGAGAAAGATGAAAGAGCAAGAAACTAAGCATTTTCGAATCGATGAGAAGGGAATTCTCTGGTTCAAAGATAGACTCGTTGTGCCAAAAGATAAAGAGCTCAGAAATCAAATCTTATCTAAAGCCCATTCTTCTAAGTTGTCCATCCATCCTGGTAGTAGTAAGATGTATCAGGACCTCAAGCCGTACTATTGGTGGACCAAAATGAAGAAGGAAATTGCAGCCTACGTCGCTAGGTGTGATAATTGTTGTAGAGTTAAGGCCATTCACATGAAGCCTGGTTTACTCCAGCCTTCGTCTGTTCCAGGTTTGAAATGGGACGACATTGTTATGGACTTTATTGTCGGATTACCAACCACCCAAAAAGGTTTTGATTCTATTTGGGTTATAGTTGATCGTTTAACAAAGTCTGCTCACTTTATCCCCGTAAAGAGTAACTATCACCCGCACCAGTATGCTGATATTTACTTCCAAGAAGTTGTACGCCTTCATGGAGTGCCTAAGTCTATTGTCTCTGACAGAGGGCCACAGTTTACTGCTCGTTTTTGGGAGCGCCTACATCAGAATCTTGGAACTAATTTGGTCCGTAGTTCTGCTTATCATCCACAGACGTCGGGGCAGACTGATCGTGTGAATCAGATTCTTGAAGACATGCTTAGAGCTTCCATCATCTCTTGTAATGGCTCCTGGGAGAAATGGTTGCCTCTCGCTGAATTCGCTTACAACAACAGTTATCAAGAGAGTATCAAGATGGCTCCTTTTGAAGCTTTATATGGTCGCAAGTGTAGAACTCCTTTGAACTGGGTGGAACCAGGAGAAAGAAGATTCTATGGCATTGACTTTGTAAAAGAAGCCGAAGAGCAAGTTCGTGCTATAAGGAAAAATATAGCAGCTGCTCATGCTAGACAAAAGAGCTACGCAGATAAGAGGAGAAAACCTATTGAGTTTGAAATAGGTGACCATGTCTTTTTGAAAGTGTCCCCTATGAGAGGAGTAAAACGTTTTGGGATCAAAAGAAAGCTTGAGCCTCGATATGTTGGACCTTATCAGATTATTGAGAAAAGTGGAAGAGTAGCCTATAAGCTCAATCTACCTCGTGAAATGGGGACTATCTTTCCAGTCTTCCATGTTTCTCAATTAAAGAAATGTCTCCGTCTTCCTGAGGAAAGAGTAGAAGTGAGACGCATCAAATTGAAATCTGATCTTTCTTATGAGGAGAAACCGGTATATGTTCTGGATACTCTGGAAAGGGTGACTCGAAATCGAGTAGTCAAATTATACAAGGTGGTTTGGAGTAATCACGGTGAACGTGATGCAACTTGGGAAAAAGAGGATTATTTAAAGGACAACTATTCCGCTTTCTATGAAAAATGGTACGACTTTCAAATCTCGGGACGAGATTTTTATAAGGGGGGAGGGCTGTAACACCCTGGTGTTAGTTAGCCTCATAATGCATTCATAATGCATGATCATGGCATGACATTACCATAAGCATCGTCATTTCATGTGCATCCTTACTTGAAACATGACCTTGCAATATTGTGGTTGCTATGTGCTTCCTGTATGTGATGCTATTGTGTGACTTGGGGGCTTGAAAACATCTTTGATATGTTAGTGGAGCAAAATGAGCTAGGGTCTATATTCATGTTTTGACCAAAATCCAATTTGACTAGGTTTGACCCTAGTTTGACCATAGCACTGATCTACTTTGACCGATTTAAAAGTGGTATCTAGAGGTCTTGCATGGTTGTGCAACCCTTAACAAAGTTGTAGCAAACTTGATAAGGAACAAAAGTTGTAATATGAGCATCTCATGAAAATGCATAGAACCTACTCAAACTGGGCCCACAAGACAGTAAGAGGACTGCCCAACACATAGAATTATTTCTAAGTAAAAAATGTGGCATTTCAGTTTCGGTGTACCCCAATTTAGGGCTCTGTAGTTCCAAATCCAAGCCGAACTAGCTCAAGTACATATTGATAAAATTGAAGTCCACACGTAGCTCTACAATTTTGCTAATTACACATTTCACTAATTCAAGCTCTAACCCACTCAAAATCCCAGATTCCTGACTGACTGGTTTGCTGTTTCCATTGCAAGGCCAGCCTGCACCAATTCACTTGTATCTCCTAAACCATCTTGAATCAGGATTGGAGCTCTAAACCAAGGTTGAAGAGGATTTTATAATCTACAATCTTGTTTCTTTGACCAACCCTTGAATCCTACTCTAAGCCACCCAAAATTTGCAATCTCTGCCTTATTGAAATTCTGTTGTGCCTGAAGACAGATTTTGGAAAATTTCTTACAACTCCAAATCCATCGAGATCTGGCTCTTACACTCACAAGAGAAGTTGGAGATAATTTCATTCTCTACAACTTTCGTCCTTTGGCCATCTTGAGATTCGAGCTGTAGCTTGAGCTACAGGGTGAAACATGCTGCTGCTGCTGGAATGTTTTTGTTGTTTCAGGGCAGTGTTTCAGGCAATGCAATCTGGAATTTCTGAATTTGGATCGACAGGGCAATGTCGTGGCCGACCAGGCACGGTCCCATGCGCCGCGTGGCCCTCTTGTGCCTGCTCCACTCGACACCTCGCCCTGGCTCGCTGTCTCCGCTCGCCACCTCGCCTCACGCTCGCAGAAAGGAAAAAGGCGAGTGTCTTCTCCTCGCTCTCTCATTCTCTGCCTCTGCCCAGCGCTCGCCCTCATCGTGCTCTCTCTCTGCTCGAGCTGAGCACCGCAACCGCCACCTCTCCCTGCTCTGGCCTCCTCGCCGTGCCTCCTAGCCGCCGCTGTGGCCTAGCTGCTCGCTGCTCCCATTTGTTGGTTGGGCCAGCAAGCCCTAGACGCTGCGCGTGGCCGCGCGGCCTCGGCCTGTCGCGGGCAGGGCTGTGGCCTCCTGGAGCGTGGTCTGCTGCTGCTCCTCCATGGCAGCCTCGCTCGGCCTTGTCCCCTTGGTCGACGGTGGCCAACCTCGCCGGAACCGGCCTACCTCGAGCCGTCCTCCTCCATCTCTGCCGTAGAAGAAGGAGAAGAAGGGTTGAATCGCAAATAGAAACTTTTTTCCGTGTTCACTTTGCATAATGCCTAGACAAATATATTTACACATATAGGCTTGGTTAATTAGGAAAAAGTTTTGTGTTCACTCTGCAAAAATGATTTGTTTTTATTCTTTTTCGGAATATTGCATTAAATCGGGTGAATCTTTGAAAATTAATATCTCACGCTAGGGAGATCCAAAAATAGTCAAACCAATTTTGCTAGCTTCGTTATAAAATGCTCTTTATGATAGATCTATAATATGGCATGTTTTAGTTTAAAGTTTTAGCTGTAAAACTAGATTTATGCAGTTAGGTTTTCAATGCTAGTTGTATTTTTCTTTTTCATAACTGTAGATGTAGGACTCCAAATGAAGTGAAATTTTTATGGCATGCTACCCATATGATGTTTGATGTATGGTAAAAATTTCATGGTCATTGGTTGTTGTATGTGTGAGTTATTGGTTTATCTTGCTCTCACATGATTTCTTGCATTAGCATTTGGTATTTTTCAATAGAGGTTGCTATGCTTACCCAAATGACTTAAAATTTATATAGTAGTCTATCTATAGTATGTAGGATCTACTGTAATTTTTGTAGAATGTACTGTGCACTTTTGGTATATATTCATAATTACACCGTAATATCTAATTAAATTAAGAAATGCATGAAAAGAAATTAATTGGTGATGGACACCATGTTTTCTGGTGGTCATTAGTTATGTGTAACATGATGGCAAAGTTGGTTTTGTCAAATTGTAGGTTTGCGACATCACTTAATAATTAATTTCTTATAATTCTAGTTTCTGGACAGATCTGGAAACTTTGTGAATTGCTCCATGATAATGATGCTTTCATGCTTAGTGAACTATAACAAAGTTGTTAAGAACTTCATGAACTAGTTGCTGGTAAAATTTGGTGACATTTGGACTCTTGGCCTAGAAATGGCAGCTGTTCAAATTTCAAGTCAGAATTGTTTTGCTCTCTGTCTTTTTAGGACAGTTTCTGGGTATGTGTTATTTCGACCTGGTAAATGATAAAATCATGCTTAGATGTTTATAAATAAATTGTAGAAAATTTCATAAGCTTTCCAGATTGTACTCATGCATATCAATTGGAGTTATATAACTCCAGTTGTGAATCTTAAAAGTTGCTTCTATCAACATGTCAATGTGTTGGAATTTCTAGGAACTGGTTTAGATGTGCTAAGTTTGAATCTTGTGGTACTTAGTGGTTAATTATGGACATTTAAACATGTTAATACCAGAGAGGAGATTTGCACCTAAGCTTGAAGTGATTTGAATAGAGCACCACATAACTTGGTTTCGTGTTTACAACGTTGCAATGTCATTGCATTCATCTTCACATCATTCATGCACGTCCATAAATCATCATGTCATTTTTGGATGCATGCATGAAATTCATTGGATGCATATACATGCAATAGGTGTGCCGAGAATCGTGTTACAAGCGAAGTTCCACTGGGCGTGGAACCCGAGGTTGAAGTCCGTTCGAGAACTGGAGGTCCAGTCCGACGAAGCCGGAGAAGACGTGGGAACCGTTCTTGAAGCCGAACCTCGATCTCTCTTCTTTCGGTTAAGGCAAGCCCCGGAGCATTATAAGCCTCCTACTTTTAAAGCAATTATCTTTATATACATGTTATATGTATTGTTGCATTACGTGATAGGAGTTGGTTGAAAACCCTTGCTGCATTGATAACACTCCTTGTCCAGCAATTCGAACCTTGAATCCTAAGTAGACAGGATCGTATCTATGCTTAGCCCTGCTAAATTAGACCGGTAGAAGTCGGGTGATTTCCTGTCACCTGCGAGATATAGGGCTTTATCAGGTCACGGTTGGCTATACTTGCTATCGTGGAAGTGAACCATGTGTTAATGAAATAAAATGAGACCGGGCGGGATGACGATAGTGAAACAGCAAGGCATGGAGGTCTTGGGTGTGGATCTATCCCCGTCTGTGTCGATTAAGGACCGAGACCTGGAGCCTTCTATGTCATTTTGAACGCATGCCTGACATTTAGTTGGCCGGCCTGAGGTTGCCGACCGCGAAGCCTAGTAGCTCAACTCAGGCTGCGAAGTCGAAAAGTGAAAGTCGCCTCGGAAGGGAGCCAGAGGGTCCAAGGGCAGGTGAGTTAAAAGTCCTGAGCTTCCTGGCCACTGGTATCCCCGAGAACGCGGCGCTGTTCGGGCCCACCCTGAGTTGTACCAAAGGTTATCTACGGCTGCCTTTAGCGGGGTTTGCCGGGTGAGTGTCAGGAATACCCCCTCAGCTGAGTTGGAATCGATTCGAGTCGCCGTCTCTCCCGGATAGTGAGAAACTTGACTGGTTATCTCCAGCGTAGATACACTATTGATTAATGATGGTTCAGAATTGATGATAATGATGATGATGGCCTTATTATACCTGCTATGGTTAATATTGTTTGCTCCTAATAAAGTGATTGCTCTAGTACAGGTGCTAATCTAGATGACAGATTAATGATTATTAACTTGTTGCTTAAGCATTAATGATTACTTATCTGTAATAAGCTTTTCTGCAAAGGAGTCAAGCTAGCCCACTTTATAAAGCCTTGCATACTCCTTGGTGTCACCGTTGTTTCTGGTTTTTGTCGGGTAAGTCTAGCTGAGTACCTTCTCGTACTCAGGGTTTATTCCCACCTGTTGCAGGTAACAGATTCCTACTTGTTGCTGCAAGTATGGTCTTCGCCATGTGGGTGTGAAGACTAGACCATATGGGCATGGTCTCTGTAGTATCTCTTCTGGTATGCTTTTGCAGGATGTGACTATGTACTGGCAGTATTTGAATTTAAATGGTTTCAGAAATTATGTTGCTTCCGCTAATCTTTATGTTAGTTTTGTAATAAAATTATCTGTACTCCGATGTATGAGAGCTACTTACAAACTGTTGTAACAAGTGTTGTGTTATGTTGAATCACTACGATCTGGTTGCTCTCGGTTTGGTTTGAAATCACTCGTGGTTTCGTGGACTACCGGAGTTATATGGGCTCAAGTTTGAGAATTTGATCGTTTCGGCGATTGTTTTTGAACTTGTGCTCTTATAATTTGGACGGTTCCGTTACACGAATGATGTCGTGACCCCAAGGACGACACTCTGTCAGGTGATAGGGACTCTAACCCCCCTTGGTCTCACGCAAATATCCCCAAGCACATCCTTTCTCTCCTCCAAGAAGCAACCTACCATTCGATTCCCGGCCTGAATCACATTACTCGGCTTCACGGTCGGAACGACTTATCTGGCCAACTAAGTGTTAGACTGCGTTCAACATGACTCAATGACGTACAGCGAATTGGTCCTTAAATGACTCAGACGGGGATAGATTCACACCCAAGACCTCCATGCCTTGTTGCTTCACTATCGTCATCCCGCCCGGTCTTATTTCATTTTATTAACACATGGTTCCATTCCACGATAGCAAATATAGCCAACCGTGCCATATATGAATATCCCTATATCTCGCAGGTGACAGGAAATTACCTGACTTCTACCACTTAAAGCAGGGCTAAGCATCTACTCGATCCTAGTCTATGTAGGATTCAAGGATTCATATATCTGGACAAGAAATGATATAATGCAGCAAGGGTTTCCAACCAACTCCTACCACTTAATGCAACAATACTTATAACATATATATATATATATATATATATATATATATATATATATATATATATATATATATATATATATATATATATATATATATATATATATATATATATATAATTGCTTTGAAGATAGGAGGCTTATAATGCTCCGGAGCTTGCCTAGGATCCGACTCAAGTTAGAGTATGTCAGAAGAAACTCGCTTGGCGAGCATTCCATCCGTCTAACACTTGTTCGGTCTTTCTATCTTCGGAATGGATCCACCAACTCCATCTTCGGGTTTGGCTCCACATCAGGTCCTTCGTGTGTTTCAGCTAGCGTACCTAAATGAGGTGTAATAATGCATATGTATGAATGCATAGAAGTGAAATAAACAAAGCAATCAAGCAAACATACCAAAGTTCATATAAGCACCTAGAGCTAATTAACTTAATCCTTATTAGGGCATAACATAGAAGATTGCAAGCACATCAATCAAGACACAAGTCTTATAAGATCCTAGGGTACCAATCCAAGTACTTTTAAAGGTATGAGTCACACTTCAACACACTAGCATGGCAAAGTTAATCAAAGCACTACAACTAAAATCTATCACTTTCTGGACATCCATACAGTAGCTCAGTAAATCAATCATAACTGGAGATCCCTAAATCCCAATGACTTGCAAGAAGACATTCTGGAAAGATTATGAAATTGTCTACAATTCATTTAATATCCACTAAGCCTGATTCCCAAGTTTAATTGGTCGAAAAGATAAAACTACAGACTCTGGTCTGCTCCAAACAGAGAGCAACCAAATCTGGAACCTGACTTTAAACATCTATAACTCAAAAACTACTTGACCAAATACCACCAAAATTTAACAGCATCTAGATCATGAAATTCACAACAACTTTGTTATAGCACACAAGACATGAAAACCTCATTTGCATAGGGTAATTAACAATATTCTCAAATCTGTTCAGAAACCTCATTTGCAAGAAATAATTATTAACTTATGTTGCAAACATATAATTGGATAAAACTAACTTTACCAACATGTCACCCATGACTAATAAACACCAGAAAACTTAGTGTCCATTTCTAAATAAATTCTTTTAATGCCTTTTCTTAATTTATTTAGATAATTAGGTGGAATTATGAACATATATCAAAAGTGCACAATAAATTCTGCCAAAATGACAGAGGCCTACACATGCTTCCAAAAGTCTACTTTCCAAATTTGAAACCCTTTGGACCTGTATAACAACCTGTATAAAAAAAGACAAATGGCTATAACAATAAATTATGGGAGAGCAAGTTAAACCTAAAACTCAATATTTTATGTGAACCCAAGGCCATCTTATGAATCAATATGATAGAGAAACATTATAATAAGGTGATGGGGCAACATTTTCTATTTTATCATTTATATATTATTTATAAGCTATTTATCAAGCCATAAACAAGTTAACTCAATAACTTGAGCATACAGTAAGCAATGGCCATGAATTTTATACCATAGTACATCCAAAGCATGACAAGCCTGCCCTAAAAATTTCACATCAATTGGAGCAACACAACTCAAGATATAATTTGACAAGCAATATAAATGCAGATTTCCTTATTTATCAAGGTCAAATCAAAACTTTAAGAAAACAGTGAACAAGTAGTGTGTTTAATATTTTTCCTAGCAAGTACATGTCATCACAAAATTAACAAAACAAGAATCACTATTTTTGGAGTACTAAAACTCCAGATCTTGCTCTGGTTAAGTTTAAAGGTATTTTTAGAGTATTTTTAAAACTTAAATAAAGACATTAGAAAATACCTACAAACATGTAACACTTTATGACTCTACTGCATAGATCTCTTCTCAAGGTTTCCAAAAAGTCCACTTTTGCTATTTTTGGACTTTTCTATCATGAGATATAGATTTTCAAAGATTAACATAAAATTGAAATTCAAAATCAGAATTAAAACCACCCTAACATAATTTGCTAGGCACACCCGAATACATACCAAGACAACCACTTTCTTAAACCGACAAGTGGGACCCATGGTCCGACTGGGCCCGCTTGTCATATGAGAGAGAGTCACGGGGGGGAGGAATCGGTCCTCTGCTTCCCACGACAGAGCAGGGGAGTTGGGGACCGATCGGTCGCCGGCGAGGAGGGCCACCGGCGGCGGTGGCGAAGGGCATCGCGAGCATAGGGGATCCATGCACACCCGGTGGTGGCCACGGCTTGCCCGGAGGTGGTCGGAGGAGGTGGGGCCACGAGCGCCGGCGGCATAGGACGACGGCGGCAGACATTGGCGGTGCTCCGGTGACGAGCGGCTCAAGGCGAGGGCTCAGAAAGTGCAGCGTGAGGTGAGGAAGACGGTGAGGTGGTTCATTCGGCGAAGGGAAGCCATAAGCCAAGAATCACGGTGGCGGCTCAGAGCTCGGCCATGGCGGCCATGGCGATGGCGTGCTCCGATGGCCGCGCTCTACTGCGGTGAGGAGCGGCCAGAGATGGTGCAGTGGTGCAGCAGGGAGAGGTGGAAGCGGTGCTGTGCCTCACGTGGCCTGTGATCGACGCAGCAGTGAGATGGGCGGCGTGGACACGAAGCATGAGCTCGCCCATGGCGGACGTCGCGGCACGCGCGCTCAACGTGGAGCCGAGCGAGAGAGAGCGCGGAGGAGGGCGAGCAGTGGAGAGCACGGAGCGTCTAGGAGCGGCTCGGTGTCCATGACGCGCAGGGAGGAGGCAGGGCACGCGGCATGGACGCGGACGCGCGTCGGCACGGTGGATGCGTGGCGTTCATGCGGTGACCACGTGTCGGCGATTGAGGCAATTCGTCGAATACGTGGCAGGCATCAGCGAAGCCAAGAGGATACGCCATGTTGGGCTCGATACAGGCCGATTTTCGAATTGGGTCAAATAGCAAAGTTGTTCATGTCAGTATGCTCTATATTTTCTATTTAGGGGTCATAGTCATTAGAGCTTTAGATTAGGAGATAATCAGTCCCCAAATTACCAGTGTCAACATGTTAAGCTAGGGCTCGGTTTTGAGATTTTGCAATGCCAAACTTGGTCAAATTGATCCCAACTTTTTACATGTTGTTCTCCATAACATAAACTCCAACTTTTGTTAAGGGGTCAAATCATGTTGGTTAGCAAAATCACGAGAACGCGGGATGCCAACGTCGATGTTATCGGAATTAGGGCTTAAAAATGGTTAAGTGCTGAAATCAGCCCTAAAACTGCCTTGTGGGCCCTGTTTGAGCAAGTTCCCCACATTTTCATGACTTGACTCTTAAACAAAGTTTGTTCCTTATAAAATTCTCCACAACTTTGTCAAAGGGTACACAGTCATGCAAAGCTTCTAGGTCACACCTTTGAAACGGTCAAACAAAAGTGTTTTGGGGTCCATACATGGTCAACCATCACTTAGAAGCACATTTAGGCAAAATGATCAACATGAACATTATTCCATTAAGTGCCCTAAGTGTAGTTAAGGTGTTGTAGAGTTCATCTAGAGTCATTTGGCTAGTTTGCAAGGTTTGGTTGATGATCTATAGTTCCATTAACTTAATGGGGCAAATTCCAACAGGAATGGAACTTATCATTTCATGTGCCTTTTTTATTCCAAACTTCATGAAACTTTTCTAGGGATCAATATAGATAGTTATTGATGTGAGACATGTGATGATACTTTGATAACAATGCCCAAGCATATATCTTTTAATTGAGCCTATACGTAAGCAAGGGTGCAATATCTAAGTTAGGTTAGGGTTTATTTCCATAGGTTTGACTTTGGCATTCTCATCTCCACTAATCTATCATGTTAGAGCTTAAACCCATTACTTAATTAGTGATAAACACCTAGGGTGTTACAGCCCTCCCCCCTTAAAAGAATCGTGTCCCGAGATTCGGAATGGAAGACCTTTTAAGGAAGAGAGACACGTTATCTAGTTCTTAATATCTGCTATAGCATTCAGCTACAAAGCTTCAACATCGGTGAACAATTTGGCCAAAGGCACTTTCTGACACTGACTTTTCATGGTAAAATTTGTCTAAAGAATTTCCTTCATTGACTTTCATGAAGCATTGTTACTTTGGGAGGAATCCAAGATAGCACAGTACTGCATTCTCAATGTACGGAGATCGTTTGGCCCATGAGTGAACCACTCACAAGTATCTGACTTTCCAATGACCACAACATAGGCCATATGAACTTGACTCTAGACCAAAATTTTTAGAAGTATACTCGTTGAAATGGCTCTATGTTCACATGGTTTTGGAAAAGCAGCTCTCTACCAAAATGGCTTGAGTACAACCTTCCAAAAGAATGAAATCATAGGCGACAAATATACTTTGAGGCTATAGGACACTGACTAACCAATAGACAGGTCTATGTTGGTCGTAATGGTTCAATCCTTCAGATATCAACTAATGGAACACTACTTAAGGTTTCATGTGTGCAGTTCTCTTTCTTTGATGACAACACTGTATTATCTGAGTCTATCGAGGGGTTAATGAATGTGATAGCTGACTCTGTCGGCTTCGTATTTCTGCCAACAGCTATCTAAAAGATTCTTTTATCCAAAGACAATAGTTATCTGAGTTGAAGCAGATGCAACCTCTTGGGTAAAAACATTTATAAGGTACTAAAGTATGTCATCATTGGAGAATTAGTACCAAAGCAAAATGTAGTAAGGCCTTAAGGACAACAAAAGTTGTAATATTTACTAAACCACGGAAAGTATTCTACCACCAAGCGATTGAGTAAAATTTTTCCTTGGTGACTTAGTTGTATTGTAAGCTGAGTTGACTTGCAGCATAACAACTTTGTCAGGCCAACTTTCACCTTGAGGCTTCCTTTTTAGGATCAAACAGCAACTCTAAGATGGGAAATCTATTGTTTGACACTTTTCAAATTGCTTTTGATTCGCGATGGTATGAATTGATTTATAGAAACCAAGGCTGCTCGTACATTGGGGATACGAGAAGCAAAAGCAAATGAAAGAGTGTAAACTAGTATCTGCGAGACCTCAAAAGGGCCATCCAACAGCAGATCTCGACCATTAATTTACATACCACTCTGAAGATGCACATGCTTTGAACTTGCGGTTTACTTTTGCAAGGCAAAATGCATACTCTCTACTTCTTCACCTTAGCTGATAGAACACCTTGCACTATTTGTGTGATTGTCCAAGATGGAATTGACTTGATCGCAATGACCCTGGACGATAGAGTATCACTCCAGTTATTGGCTAGTTGATTAACTTCTTGTTGGTTATAGCTCTGTAAGACATAGCCTTCATAGCTACCAAGGAGTCATTACCTAATTGGAGATTAACCTTCCTATTGGTAACTAATCAGTTGTCTCTCAACACTAAAAAGTTCCAAATCTTCATTCTTGATCACAATAATTGTGGTTGATACAGAACAGATGGTTGCCATCGAAGTCAGTAGATAAGGAGTCACACCAGAGATGATTGATTTCGATTGTATGGCCATTATGCATACAAAGGTTAAGACTTGCGTAATGTGACAATCGATTCTTATCCAACAGATGACTTGTCCAACATTAAATGTTGTGTGTCCTTTTTATCCAACAGAGATGAGATACTTTACTCACTAGATGGTGGCCGTCAATATAGGGACAACTAAGCAAAGTCACTTGTTTACCACCTATTGCAGTCTGTTAATGTTTATGTCGGTGGCCTATTCTTCAAAGGTTATCCTCTTAGCAACTTCATGAGGAAGCTCTACTACTTCTAGTCCAATATAAGGGTCCTTTGACAAGATATGGGAAGACAACCAAGGAAGAAGGTCACGTGAAAATCACATCAGTGTTGTTCTGCAATGGATTATGATTAGAAACCATGATACCAGCGCGTGCCGAGCAGCACAACCTTGTGTGTGCACCCACAGGAGGCTCTCGGTTTCGTCGCGGCACCATCAGCGGCTACTCATAACACCATTAATGAACATGCACCCGATGAGAAATTTCAATGACACAGATTGGGTTGATAAGGTAGATGCACGAATTTGCAAGCACACGTTTTAGAGACCATAGCAGAGATACATTGCGTCACACCAGCTAACCTTTAGGAGAGGTAACCAAAAGGTCCAACATAGATTTGGGTATGGTCTCCACAATTGGCAACGTACGAACCATGGTCAAAGGCTAGCGTTGATAAAAGTTAACTTGGTTGGTCAGTCGATAAAGGTCTTCACAAAAAGGGTTGCAAAACATCCACGACTCATACAAACATATAGGAGAACTAAGCTTTAGGCTTTCGGTCAAGCAAAGGCATGGATACAAACATTCAAAGGCTAACCACCAAGTCTACAGGCTCAGGCTCCTAAGAGAGAAACCTAATTGAAGACAACAACCATACAATTACGTAACGTGAATATTGTTCTAGGATAAAGCTATGTGACCCTCGTATGCTCACCGAGGACAAACGAGGTGACAACTAGAGCACTACCCAGATACAAACACACATACAACATCACAATCAAGCAGTCCTTTGAGAAAATTCAAACGAATGGTTTAAGCAACCAATACAGGGCACAAGGCTCACCCAAAACAAGCATTTATCTCAAGCATGAACTAACTACAAGTTTAGCTCAAAACAACGCTAGCTAAGGAAGCCAACTTAGCATGTGCCCAGAATCTAGACAGCAGCATAGTAACTACTTGTTTCAACCATAACTGAGGTTGTAGACATTCTATAATGGTGATCCTAGACTTTCTAGAAAGCTTAGGAAGATGACTACACTTTAGTTATTCATACCAAAAGTAAATTCATAGATTAACATGACCAAAAATGCTAATGTTTCAGATCTGTACCAATATGGACAGAAAACTGACAAGAACTTCAAAAATGCATAACTGGAGTTCTAGGGACACAACAAGGCTAAACCTTAACTTTATGTAAAGCTTATTAAGTTTTCTATAACTTTCTTATTATCATATTAAGATTATTCTATAGCTAACAAGGCCAAACAAGACAAAGAAGATATCTCTGCCCAGATGTGGACAGATTCTGTCATTCCACTTGGCAAGCTCATAACTAGAAATTTCGACCACAAAAATTAGTGCTATAGGACACTTTGGAAAGCTTAGAAAAAGTACTACACTTCTTCTATTATCTCCAAGACATGATTCCATATGCACATAGGTCAAACAAACCAAACATTCAGATCTTTTCAGAGCATAAGCAAAACCTGACAGTAAACTTCTAAAATTAATAACTCTTAAACCATAAGCCCTAGGGTCATGAAATTTTAGGACAAGCTATATAAGTAAGTTAGCTACAACTTTGGTATTCTCCATAACTACAGAAAACACCATTATGAGCACGAAAGCATCACTACAACAGAAATCGTTATAGCAGCCAACGTCCTAAAAGCAAAACAAAGCTTGCCTTTGTTCTACTTAACAAGAGAGTACACAAACATGTTATTATAATAGCTCTAAATTTTGTTACCTTAGACCAACACCAATTTAATTCATTCATAAGAATCTATAATTACTTAAGTGAGGTCTAAAGCATTGGCAAACGCTTAGGTGGGCAACATAGACTAAGGCATTCTTGTTTAGCTTCACACAAGAAAGATAGTGTACTACATTGATCACAAGTTACTTATCATTTGAACAAGGGTGAGAGGAGCATAGCCATGCATAACACAACAATCATGAAGATGCATGCTTCATCCTATTCGTTCTCACAAGATTGCCAACCTAAAGTGGCGATCACGTTCTATGTCGGTGGCATAACACGCACTCTCTCGATATATAGCTAGTCATCAGCTACATTCGACTTACGCATTCGTGGTTAGCATACCTGCAGAAAAGTTTCATTGCAGCCCAACATTTCCCCAAATATAGCACACAATGAAACATGAAGGTAAAATTCTAAGCACTCCCATATACATATACCCCTATATACGTACATGTAGCACCAAAACTACCCAAATTATTCGATCACCCACAATTAAGTACCTTCATATATACATGTGTGTACCATGTAAATAATCCAGTAACCAAAACTAGCTCTCCCCTAGACCACGGGTTGGACGATCATGCCCTCACAACTCACACTTACCTGAGCGTAGGCGCGACGTTGCATAAAAGTAAACTAGCAACATATATGGCTATTTCATATATGAAGGCTACCTCTAATCTGACACACTGGGTAGCATAGTGTGGGAGAGTTATCACACATACATACCTTGGCAAGGGCGTAGATGCATAAATGAAAAACCCCCAAGTTAGTATTTATATAAGCCACCTAATAATCCTTATATGGGCATAAGGAAATTGACCACTGGCATATTTAGGTTTAAAATTTAGATTTGACAAACCTATATAAAACTATAAGTTGCTAAAACTGATTTATAAAACAAAACCTTTGTTTTAAATACACATACGACAAGTTTAATGTTGAATCTTGCTCCGATACCAGCTGTAACGGAACCATCCAAATTATAAGAGCACAAGTACAAAAAACAATCACCGAAATGATCAAATTCTTGCACTTGAGCCCATATAACTCCGGTAGTCCAATGAAATCACGAGGGATTTCAAACCAACCAACATACAAGCCAAGATCGTAGTGATTCAACATAACAAGTCACATGTTACAACTATTTCACAAGTAATTCAATATACATCGGAGTTCAACATAGTTATTACAACTTAAGTTCAAAAGTAGCGGAAGCAAAGTAATTTGAAACTAACATTATTCTTATTTCAAATACATGCCAGTACCACAGTCGACTTCCAACAAAAGCATTAGAGACAAGGTAAATAAGAAGGATCATGCCCATGATCACACTCCGCCACTCAGGCAGGAGCCAACCAACTCTTGCAGTCGTCATGATACATCGCAACCTGCAACAAGTGGGGATAAAACCCTGAGTACGACAAAGTACTCAGCTAGACTTACCCGTCAGAAACCAGAAAAAAGGTGACACCAAGGATCATGCAAGGCTGATATAAAGTGGAGCTAGCTTGATAACATTTTGCATAAAAGCTTAATATAGATGATCAATCATTAATGCTTAAGCATCAAGTTAATTATCATTAACCTATCATCTATATTAGAACCTGTACTAGAGCACTCACTTTATTAGGAGCAAACAATATTAACCATAGCAGGTATAAATTGAGGCAACCTTTCCATCGTGATCCAATTAACCATTAGTTCAATTTAATTGAATCTACGTTGCCGCTGCTCAAGTCAAGTGCTCACTAACCGGGAGCGACGGCGATTCGAATCGAATTCCTATCCAGCTAGAGGGATATTTCTAACACTCACCGCGCAGGCCACTGCCAGGGTCGCACAAGCCACCTTTTCATATGATTCAGGAATCACGGGTCCGAATGATGTCATGACCCCAAGAGCGACACTCTGCCAGGTGATAGGGACTCTAACCCCCTTGGTCTCACACCAATGTCCCCAAGCACATCCTTTATCTCCTCCAAGAAGCAACCTACCATTCGATTCCCGGCCTGAATCACATTACTCGGCTTCGCGGTCGGAACGACTTATCCGGCCAACTAAGTGTTAGACTGCGTTCAACATGACTCAAGGACGTACAGCGAATCGGTCCTTAAACGACTCAGACGGGGATAGATTCACACCCAAGACCTCCATGCCTTGTTGCTTCACTATCATCATCCCGCCCGGTCTCATTTCATTTTATTAACACATGGTTCCATTCCACGATAGCAAATATAGCCAACCGTGCCATATATGAATATCCCTATATCTCGCAGGTGACAGGAAATCACCTGACTTCTACCGCTTAAAGCAAGGCTAAGCATCTACTCGATCCTAGTCTATGTAGGATTCAAGGATTCATATATCTGGACAAGGAATGATATAATGTAGCAAGGGTTTCCAACCAACTCCTACCACTTAATGCAACAATACTTATAACATATATATATATATATATATATATATATATATATATATATATATATATATATATATATATATATATATATATATATATATATATATATATATATATATATATATATATATATATATATATAATTGCTTTGAAGATAGGAGGCTTATAATGCTCCGGGGCTTGCCTGGGATCCGACTCAAGTTAGAGTATGTCAGAAGAAACTCGCTTGGCGAGCATTCCATCCGTCTAACACTTGTTCGGTCTTTCTATCTTCGGAATGGATCCACCAACTCCATCTTTGGGTTTGGCTCCACATCAGGTCCTTCGCGTGTTTCAGCTAGCGTACCTAAATGAGGTGCAATAATGCATATGTATGAATGCATAGAAGTGAAATAAACAAAGCAATCAAGCAAACATACCAAAGTTCACATCAGCACCTAGAGCTAATTAACTTAATCCTTATTAGGGCATAACATAGAAGATTGCAAGCACATCAATCAAGACACAAGTCTTATAAGATCCTAGGGTACCAACCCAAGTACTTTCAAAGGTATGAGTCACACTTCAACACACTAGCATGGCAAAGTTAATCAAAGCACTACAACTAAAATCTATCACTTTCTGGACATCCATACAATAGCTCAGTAAATCAATCATAACTAGAGATCCCTAAATCCCAATGCTTTGCAAGAAGACATTCTGGAAAGCTTATGAAATTGTCTACAATTCATTTAATATCCACTAAGCCTGATTCCCAAGTTTAATTGGTCGAAAAGATGAAACTACAGACTCTGGTCTGCTCCAAACAGAGAGCAACCAAATCTGGAACCTGACTTTAAACATCTATAACTCAAAAACTACTTGACCAAATGCCACCAAAATTTAACAGCAGCTAGATCATGAAATTCACAACAACTTTGTTATAGCACACAAGACATGAAAACCTCATTTGCATAGGGTAATTAACAATATTCTCAAATCTGTTCAGAAACCTCATTTGCAAGAAATAATTATTAACTTATGTTGCAAACATATAATTGGATAAAACCAACTTTACCAACATGTCACCCATGACTAATAAACACCAGAAAACTTAGTGTCCATTTCTAAATAAATTCTTTTAATGCCTTTTCTTAATTTATTTAGATAATTAGGTGGAATTATGAACACATATCAAAAGTGCACAATAAATTCTGCCAAAATTACACAGGCCTACACATGCTTCCAAAAGTCTACTTTCCAAATTTGAAACCCTCTGGACCTGTATAACAACCTCTATAAAAAAAGACAAATGGCTATAACAATAAATTATGGGAGAGCAAGTTAAACCTAAAACTCAATATTTTCTGTGAACCCAAGGCCATCTTATGAATCAATATGATAGAGAAACATCATAATAAGGTGATGGGGCAACATTTTCTATTTTATCATTTATATATTATTTATAAGCTATTTATCAAGCCATAAACAAGTTAACTCAATAACTTGAGCATACAGTAAGCAATGGCCATGAATTTTATACCATAGTACATCCATAGCATGACAAGCCTGCCCTAAAAATTTCACATCAATTGGAGCAACACAACTCAAGATATAATTTGACAAGCAATATAAATGCAGATTTCCTTATTTATCAAGGTCAAATCAAAACTTTAAGAAAACAGTGAACAAGTAGTGTGTTTAATATTTTCCTAGCAAGTACATGTCATCACAAAATTAACAAAACAAGAATCACTATTTTTGGAGTTCTAAAACTCCAGATCTTGCTCTGGTTAAGTTTAAAGGCATTTTTTGAGTATTTTTAAAACTTAAATAAAGACATTAGAAAATACCTACAAACATGTAACACTTTATGACTCTACTGCATAGATCTCTTCTCAAGGTTTCCAAAAAGTCCACTTTTGCTATTTTTGGACTTTTCTATCATGAGATATAGATTTTCAAAGATTAACATGAAATTGAAATTTAAAATCAGAATTAAAACCACCCTAACATAATTCGCTAGGCACACCCGAATACATACCCAGACAACCACTTTCTTAAACCGACAAGTGGGCCCCATGGTCCGGCCGGGCCCGCTGGTCATATGAGAGAGAGTCACGGGGGGGGGAGGAATCGGTCCTCTGCTTCCCACGGCAGAGCAGGGGAGTTGGGGACCGATCGGTCGCCGGCGAGGAGGGCCACCAGCGGCGGCGGCGAAGGGCGTCGCGAGCATAGGGGATCCATGCGCACCCGGTGGTGGCCGCGGCTTTCCCGGAGGTGGTCGGAGGAGGCGGGGCCACGAGCGCCGGCGGCATAGGACGACGGCGGCAGGCATTGGCGGTGCTCCGGTGACGAGTGGCTCAAGGCGAGGGCTCGGAAAGTGCAGCGTGAGGTGAGGAAGACGGTGAGGTGGTTCATTCGGCGAAGGGAAGCCAGAAGCCAAGAATCACGGTGGTGGCTCAGAGCTCGGCCATGGCGGCCATGGCGATGGCGTGCTCCGATGGTTGCGCTCTACTGCGGCGAGGACCGGCCAGAGATGGTGCAGTGGTGCAGCAGGGAGAGGTGGAAGCGGTGCTGTGCCTCACGTGGCCTGTGATCGACGCAGCAGTGAGATGGGCGGCGTGGACACGAAGCATGAGCTCGCCCATGGCGGACGTCGTGGCACGCGCGCTCAAGGTGGAGCCGAGCGAGGGAGAGCGCGGAGGAGGGCGAGCAGTGGAGAGCACGGAGCGTCCAGGAGCGGCTCGGTGTCCATGACGCGTAGGGAGGAGGCGGGGCACGTGGCATGGACGCGGACGCACGTCAGCACGGTGGATGCGTGGCGTTCATGCGGTGACCACGTGTCGGCGGTTGAGGCAATTCGTCGAATACGTGGCAGGCATCAGCGAAGCCAAGAGGATACGCCATGTTGGGCTCGATACAGGCCAATTTTCGAATTGGGTCAAATAGCAAAGTTGTTCATCTCAGTATGCTCTATATTTTCTATTTAGGGGTCATAGTCATTAGAGCTTTAGATTAGGAGATAATCAGTCCCCAAATTACCAGTGTCAACATGTTAAGCTAGGGCTCGGTTTTGGGATTTTGCAATGCCAAACTTGGTCAAATTGATCCCAACTTTTTACATGTTGTTCTCCATAACATAAACTCCAACTTTTGTTAAGGGGTCAAATCATGTTGGTTAGCAAAATCATGAGAACGCGGGATGCCAACATCGATGTTACCGGAATTAGGGCTTAAAATGGTTAAGTGCTGAAATCAGCCCTAAAACTGCCTTGTGGGCCCTGTTTGAGCCTGTTCCCCACATTTTCATGACTTGACTCTTAAACAAAGTTTGTTCCTTATAAAATTCTCCACAACTTTGTCAAAGGGTACACAGTCATGCAAAGCTTTTAGGTCACACCTTTGAAACGGTCAAACAAAAGTGTTCTGGGGTCCATACATGGTCAACCATCACTTAGAAGCACATTTAGGCAAAATGATCAACATGAACATTATTCCATTAAGTGCCCCAAGTGTAGTTAAGGTGTTGTAGAGTTCATCTAGAGTCATTTGGCTAGTTTTCAAGGTTTGGTTGATGATCTATAGTTCCATTAACTTAATGGGGCAAATTCTAACAGGAATGGAACTTATCATTTCATGTGCCTTTTTGATTCTAAACTTCATGAAACTTTTCTAGGGATCAATATAGATAGTTATTGATGTGAGACATGTGACGATACTTTGATAACAATGCCCAAGCATATATCTTTTAATTGAGCCTATACGTAAGCAAGGGTGCAATATCTAAGTTAGGTTAGGGTTTATTTCCATAGGTTTGACTTTGGCATTCTCATCTCCACTAATCTATCATGTTAGAGCTTAAACCCATTACTTAATTGGTGATAAACACCTAGGGTATTACACTCTCCACTCCCAGTGCGAGGTTGGACATTCTAGAAATATAATCACTAATATCTTGGGCTTACCCAAGGTATGAGGCTAGTTGCATAGTCTCAAAACACAAGCGGGCCTACAACGAACGGTCCTTAATTGACAAGGTAGAAACACTACTTGAGACTCCTTTCTCAATGCAAGTTAGCGGTGGTCAAGCCACCCGCCCGATCTTCAAGTTCATTCTTAAATTTCATCATTCATCAAGTATACCATCGTGGCCATATAAGCATTTCATTTAAAAGCCTAACTTATTAAGCATAGCGAAGCATACTACGCATTTTTTCAATAAAACAGGTACCAAGAGTGATATCACAATAATCAAGGATGATAATGCAGCAATTGGGTTATCACTCAATTCCTAATTACTTAATGCAATAAACCATAGTACCAGTGATAAAGATTTGTAAAACTCAAGGAAGGGTTTAAATGCACCGGAGCTTGCCTTGCTCAGACGAGACAACTGGTTCAGGCTCAACAACACCAACGTCCGGTCCAGAACCCACTGACGACTGCTCTTCTCCGAAAGCTTGCTCGATAATGTTTACTTCCTCTAAAGTGGAAACTACACGAGAATATGACATGCTTCAACATGATGCGGTGATAAACATGATGCTTGATGATGATATGCCATGATTAATAACTTGAGTACAACTTTCCTTCGTGGTACAGTTGCAAACCAATAGAACTCACTACTAATAGTAATTTACATTAAGCAACATTAATACTTCATAAAGAACATGTTAATCATGAGCTCAACCAAGTAATTAAGGTGCCAAGGATCATTAAGGGTAAATAACCCAAGGTCATCACTCAATTAAAAGGACACACAACTGAAAGCTCTATGTTTGGTGTTGGCAATTAGTGACAATGCCTAAGTACTAATCCTATGCCTAAGTTGTATATAGCATATGAGGATTAGTGCATTCCAAGTTTGGTGGCAAGATGGACATGGTGATCATGATGGCCACACTTGGATTTGGACGCAACCCTACGTGATCAAGGCAAATGTATATGCTTAATGGTTGTGTTTTAGTAACCAAGACACCTAGTGGGTGTGGTTACATTATAGGATAGATAGCCGTACTATAAAGAGGGGAATGCCACGGCTATTGAACTCCTAAGTGCCTCTAGGTGTGCATTTTATAATCATATGCATTTGGATAGAACTAATAATGCCTCAAAAAATGATTATGAAAATACGAACACACTCGCACATGACGAGATCACTTGGTGGTGTTAGCACTTTTGCGATGGCGTTGGAGTTTGAGCGGTAGAAAGAGTTTGGGGTCCTCTCTCCCTCCCATCGAGCTTGCGAGGCGGGATTCAAGCGTTTTCGAGGAATTGAAACGCCTATTTTCCTTTATGCTAATGTCGAGTTTTGGAAGCGTTGTCACATGTTGTTTCATGAGCTAAAACATGTGCTAAAGTGTCACACATACTTAGTCTAGCTCATATGTGAAAGGGTGAATCAAACGGAGGTGAACGGAGGTCACAGAGGTGACCGGACGCTGGACTGGACGCGTCCGGTCAGTGCTCAGGGTTTGCGCGCGTCTTGGTCTTCTGATCGGACGCGATGGCGCGTCCGGTCATGATCAACCGAACGCGTCCGGTCATGGTGGGTGCTTACTGGACTCTAACCGGACGCTGGGTGTAACGCGTCCGGTCAGTTCTACAGCGTGTCTAGTCACTCATGGAGGCTTACTGGAAATGACCGGACGTTGTCTCTATGGCGTCCGGTTCGTCTAGCGTGCGCGTTCGGTCATTGACTCGCTGGAGCGCTGCTCGGCTTGACCAGCACGTCCGGTCAGTTACGGGACCAGCGCGTCCGGTCTGTGCGACCAGCGCGTCCGGTCAGCGCGACTGCAGCAGAATCGAGTGCCTAACGGCTCTATTCGAAGGGGTACGTCTATATATACTTGTTGGTCGGCTCAAGGCTTACTCTCTTGAGCTCTTTTGACATACTTGTGAGCACTTTGAGCTAAGCAACTCCCCTCTCACTCATCTCTCTTGCTTCTTTGCATATTCGAAGTGAGATTGAGTGATCCAAGTGCATTTGCATTGTGAGTGGTTGTTTTGCTGCGGATTCTTGTTTCTCTTGATGGTTGCCGCCACCTAGACAGCTTGGAGCAGCTTGGAGGCGTTAGCAAGAGTTGGTGAATGTTCTTGGCCACCTCCGGTGATTTGTGAGGGGTTGTTGTGGTTCCCCGGCGGAGCGCCAAATTCTAACTCTAGTGGATTGCTCGTGTTGGAACTTCTCGCCATTTGGTAGGTTCTTGTGGCGCATTTTGAGAGGCTCGGTGTGTGATACCGATTAGCCACCGAACCACGTGGTGTAGGGGGACACAACGGGGACTAGCGTGCCGGCAAGCACGTGAACCTCAGGATAAATCATCGTGTCTTCACTTCGTTGATTGTGATTGATTTGTCTCGGTGAATTGGTTATCTTGAATATCATCACTTGGAATTATTGATTGGTTGGCTCAATTCATCGCCCCTCGGTGAAATATTTCTTACTCTACTCTTGTATTACATTTCAAGTACTTAGTTTTTTTCTCTAGTGCTTAGTAGCTTGAGTAGAGTAGCCTTCTAGTTTTCCTCTTGCGGTTTGACTTGTGCGGTTGAGTGCAAATTTACTAGAATTGTGAATTGGTTAGGTGGCCTGCAAACACCCCGTAAGCTAAGCAAAACTCGCATCTCGCTATTTGTTATATTGATAAACTTGTTTAGCTTGTCTTTGTAGAAAATTTTATAAGACTATTCACCCCCCTCTAGCCATCAAGACCTTTCAACAACACTTAAAGTTATCAACTTAAACGTTTATTTAATCACTTAAACAATTAAGGCATAAATTAAGAATAAATTAAACTTTATCTAATTGAGTTCAAACTTTTTCTACGGATTGATCATAATCTAAAATAGTATCAAAACAAATTTCATGACTTTTGGATTAATATTTCAATTACTAAAATTCCTGAAAGTTGCATTTAATATTTAATTGAACTAATTAAATAACTTACCAAAAGTAATCAAAATTGGTATTTAATATTTTTCCTAGATAGTTTACACTCTGAAAAGCTTACACAAAATTTTTAATATTTTTGGAGCTTTACAAAAATTCCATTGAAATAAACAAAAACTAGTACTATTTCACATTTTGAAAAAGGAAAAACAAAATCTCAACATGGGTCGATTCCCTTCTCTCCCTCGCTCGGCCCAGCCACACGTGCGCCCGCTCGCGGCCTATCCACGCGCGCTTGCTCGGTCCAGCAAGGCCAGACCGCGCGGCCCGCTTGCGCGCGCGCACTCCCTCGCTATCTCGCTGACGAGACGGCCCCGCCTGTCATCCCTCTCCTCCCGCCTACTCTTCTCTCCCTCTCTCTTCCCACGGCCCAGCCACGGCGGCTCGGTGACCGGCCGACGACCACGACACCGGTGACACAACCAACCTGACCATCATGACCTACACGACACTGTGAACACCCTCATACACCTCACACAACCACAGACCCCCTAGAGGGAGCCCCACCTCAGCCATGATGGCACGGTGGCCGTGGTGCCCGTCGTCCCAGTAAGCAAAGCCGGTAGCGATTAAATTGCATGCATGGGAAGCATCAGCGGCTCACCATGAGTGTATATGGGCAACTGGTACATGCGGAGAGGCGGTGGAGGTGGCTGGCCACATGAGGTGGCACGGTGACCGTGCCCACCAGAGAAGAGAAAGGAGATGGCCGCGCGGGCGCTCCAGGCGGAATTGGCTGGTGCGAGTGGCCCTACGAGCTGGGCGAGAGGGAGGCGAGTGGACTGACGTAGGCGCCTTAGCCGAAGGCGACTCGATGACGGCAGCAGCGAGCGCGGAGCTAGACGGTGGCGACGGCAAAAACAGAGAAAAAGGAAAAACAAAGACGGTGATGCTGGGCTTTATAGGAGAGGCAGTCAACTCGAAGACGTCTAGCGCGAGTGGCCACGTGAAGCAGCAGCTGGCGGCCCCGACGCGCCTGGAAGATGGCCGAAGGCCACGGTGGCTCGCCGGCGCCCATGTCGCGCGTTGCCCGGCCATGATTCGCCGTGTACTGTAGCACCCCCAAATTTTTAGATTTCAAACTGTTTTTCAAAATTACTTCCAAAAACATGTAGCAACTTAAAAAATTCCCAAGATATGAAATCTTCAGAATTTCAAGCTCTACAAGTTTCATGTTGAAAACTTTTTCAAATTTAGCCTGGATTTTGAAATTTGAATTTGAAATCAAAAGGGGATATTTTTTCTGGAATTTGGTAATTTCAAAATTACTTTAAATTTTATATTGAAACTTCAAAAACTCAAAATACCAAAGTTGTACATATAGCTAAGACCTACAACTTTGCTATTCAAACCATCTTCAAATCTTGCCTCCATTTTGAAATTTAGGTTTGGGGATGAAAAGGGGTCAAATTTGAAACTTGCTTCTTTTCAAAATTACTCAAAATTTTACACTGAAACTTTGAAAACTCAAAACACCAAACTTGTAGCTATTGAAAAGATCTACAAACTTGGTTTTAAACTTTTCCCAAATTTTGCTTAGATTTTGAATTATTCAAAAGGGGTAAAATTAGGGTTTTGGATTTTAGGGTTTTCAGAAAAATTTCAAATTGAAACCTGTTGCTATTTAATTGGTGAGTATTTAGTGATCACACCATCATCCAAGGGCATCATTGAGTCAAGCATCACATGTTTGACCAAATGCCACTCTTGGTTGACCAATTTGACTTTTGAAAATCTTTTAATAATTCCCCAAATTTGAAGTCAAATTCGAATCGGAAAACTTGCGACAAGTTTTGAATTCCAAATTCAAACTCAAACTTGAAGCTTCATTTTATGGGTTGGACTTAAGTTCATACCCTACACTTGGCACTAGTGTATAACACAGTCATACACCTCAATTTACGTAGGGCACAAACTAAGTATTTGCGGTGACATTCGAAATTAGGGTTTTCGGTCCGAGTCACACATCTCAGTATCACATCCAACCTAATAAATGTAAACTCGTTTTAGTTGATGCACATCATAGTTGACCTAATCATAGATGCTTTGCAGTGCAATATGATGACATAGCAACTTTTTAGTCTCCATAACACCAGAGGTGTTACAGGACCAGCGGCAATCTTAGAGCTTGTCTCAACGGGGACTAGCGTGTTGGCAAACACGTGAACCTCGGGATAAAAATCATCATGTCAACCTTGTTCATCCCGTTGGTTTGCAATCTCCAAAACACAAGCTTGTATTATATATATATATATATATATATATATATATATATATATATATATATATATATATATATATATATATATATATATATATATATATATATATATATATATATATATATATATATATTTTGCTTGTGTAGTTGCTCTTGCTTCTAGTTGTGCTTGTGTAGCTAGCTAGATATCTTCTCGCTTGTGTAGCTAGAAGTATCCCCTTTGCGTGGCTAATTTGGTTTGTGTAACCTTGTTAGTCACATTACTTAGTTTGTGTAGCTAAGTAATTTGCGCTCTCTATTTTGACATTGATTGCCTTGTTATTGAGCATTGCTAGTGAGCTTAGAAGCTTTGTGCTTTTGCTTACTAGGATTGTGTAGGAGCTCCCTCGGTGCTTGAAGTACTAGTTGTATAGGTTTATATGACCTTGCAAGCTAGAATTGTTTATGTGAGCTCTTGTTAGGAAGACACCTTATTTGCTTGCTTAGGATCTTTTGTAAGGTGCTAGAGTTATAGATAGAGAGGTGTAGTCTTGGTTAGACTGATAGATTTAATTTCGCATTTATTTCGGTTAGCCAACGTGTTTAAGTTTTAGAAAGGACTATTCACCCCCCTATAGTCCGTCATCTCGACCCTACAAAGCGGGAGGAAGAAGTGAGGAGACGGGCGCGACCGAGCCGAGCGGGAGAGCCGGGAGGCGAGCGCGACCATGACTCGGCGGACTCCGCGAGATAGAGCGAGAGGGAGTGCGGCGGGGCTGCAGGGGTGGGGTCATTGGAGGGGAGAAATCAGTGCGGTGGGGGACTAGGGGTAGCAGGCCGCGCGGGGAGGTCGGGCCACTACCGGGCCTGCCATTATAGGCCGGGCCGTGCCGGGCTGGCACGTCGTGCTTGGGGTAAGGCCCAAGCACGCCCTGCTACCCTGGGCTGTGCTAGCCTGGGCCCACACGTCACCGGCCTAGGCCGGGCTCGTGTCGAGCCAAAATTGCGGGCTTCGTGCCGGGCCATCGTGCCACGGGCTGATAGACATTTATAGGCGCGCCCCTGTGGCGGCCTGGCCCTTCGGCGTCGTGGTGGGGCGTGGGTGTCCAGGTGCGGCCTATGTGGCTGAGCGGTCAGGTTAGGCCATGAAGCTTGTTATCTTTTGTACAAAATATAAACTAGTACTATTTCTTTTTACATTTTTTAAAATACGACTACTTTCGTACACGTTTTCAAAAACCATTTGTACTATTTGAGCCACTCGTGATAAGATCTATAAAATAATACTTCGATGCATATGTTTCAAAATAGTTTGTATATACTGGCAACTTATGTTATAAATGTAATAGCTATTTATGTATTAAGCCGGTAGCAACCAACATACTAATCTTCCAACAAATTATATGTACTAGAAAACGTGTAGCAACTTATGTATTAAGTGTGTAGCAACAAATTCTGTTTTTCATTTTTAGTTAAATTTGTTTGTTGTCAACTTCAGTTTCAGTTTATTTTTTTACATTTGTATTTCTTCTATTTCAGTTAATTTTTTTGTTGTCAACTTCTGTTTCAGTCTAATTTTTTTACATTTGTGTTTCTTATTTTGTCTAATTTAGTTTTTCAGTTTCTATTTGTGGTTTCCAGTTTCTTGTTAATTTCAGTTTCAATTTTTTTGTTTTTATTGTGTCTACTTTAGTTTTCTTTTTTTCAATTTCAATTTTTTTGGTGGTTGTCAATTTCATTTTTATTTCGCCTATTGTTTTGAGTGTTGTATTTTTCGGTTCCTATTTCCATGTTTTCAGTTTTTTTTTCAGTTTTCAATCGAGTTTTTTTGTTTTAGTTTTTAGTCACCTTTTACGTTGGAATGTCTTACTAAGGCTGCGTTCACTTCTCATCCCAACCCAAAATATTTCCTCTTCCACCCATCACATCAAATCTTTCGATTCATGCATGGAGCATTAAATGTAGGTAAAAAAGATAACTAATTGCATAGTTTGTCTGTAAATGTCGGGACGAATCTTTTGAGCCTAGTTAGTCCATGATTGGACAAATTTTGCCAAATAACAACAAAAGATGCTATAGTAACTTTTCACCTACTTTTCGCGAAGTGAACACACCCTAAGTCCTATATATTAGTTGCTGAAAGGTCCTTGTTTGGTTTTGGTAATTGAGTGACAACTTAGGTGGACTAATATGTGGTTATGTGAGATACACAGGAGATTAGTCCACATATGATGGTGTCATGAAGGAGCTCATTGCATATGAGACATGACATGGAGTCATGTGACCAAGATGGAGAAGATCAAGATGAGGCTTGGCTCGAAGGACCGGTTGTGAAGGTGAAGGGCAAGTTGAGGCTTCGAAGCGAAGGACCATGCGATGGTGAAGCTTGGGCAAGACTTGGCGCCGACGGACCAATGCAACGGTGAAGAGCAAGTGAGGTCAAGATCGATGAACCAATACGGTCACGTGATGATATGAAGTGAATCATATCATTTGGTGATTGGTTGGTGCATGTGTTGCATCAACGTCAGAGGAGATGGAGTGAAATGCGCAAGGCAAAGGTATAACCTAGGGCATTTCCATTTCACCGGTCATAGGTGTGTAGAGAAGTTTATGACCGGGTTTAGGATAGATGGCCGTACTATCAAGAGGGGCAAACTTGTTTGCATATCGGTCATCTAGTGCCACTTGAGCGATCTAACTGTGCATACGTGTTAGGATCGAGTGGCGAGGCAAGTTGAGTGCCTAACTCCTTCAAAAATGATTATGAAAATGCTAACACACGTGCACAAGGTGGTGATCACTTGTTGGTGTTGGCACATTTGCGAAGGCGATGAAGTTTGAGCGGTAGAGAGGGTTTGGGTTCCTCTCTCCCTCCCGCCGAGCTTGCGAGCGCGGGATTCAGGCGTTTTTGAGAAGTTGAAATGCCTATTTTCCACTACGCCGGAAGTCGGAAAAGAAACGGAGGCGAACGGAGGTCATAGAGGTGACCGGACGCTGCACCGGACGCGGTCATGGTATGACCGGACGCGTCCGGTCAGTACTGCGCAGACACGGGTGTTAGGGTTTGTAACCGGCGCGTCCGGTCACTCGTGGGACCGGCGCGTCCGGTCAGTCGCCCAGAAGGAACTGCGGTTCACGAGGATGATCGGACGCGAGGCGCGTCCGGTCACACATGATCGGACGCGTCCGATCGTTGAAGGTGCTTACTGGACTCACACCGGACGCGGGCACTGTCGCGTCCGGTCGTTGAGAGGAGCGCGTCCGGTCGTTGTTTCGCGGGCGCGGGTGCTGTGCGGATCGGCGCGTCCGGTCGTTCGACAGGCGCGTCCGGTCATCGGGACCGGCGCGTCCGGTCGTTTTGAGAGGCGCGTCCGGTCGTTGGTTTGACCGTTGAGGGTCAGTGACCGTTGGAGGATCGGACGCGGTTGAGCGCGTCCGGTCGTTTTGAGAAGCGCGTCCGGTCATAGGGTTTGACCGTTGGCGCAGTGACCGTTGGAGGATCTAACGGTCGCATTTGAAATTTGAGGGACACGTGGACGTCGCAGGGCGACCGGACGCGGTTGAGCGCGTCCGGTCAATTATGACCGGCGCGTCCGGTCGTCCCGAAAAAGGACCCAGTGAAGGGGTAACGGCTCTATTTGACCGTGGGGTTATAAATAGATGCCTTGGCCGGCCGTGGCTGGCAGCGGAGCACACTTTAGCCTTGGTGGCTTGTGTGGTAGTGCTTGGGAGCCCTCTAACTCACTCATGCTTGATAGTGTTCATCGGATCGAGTGAGAGAGCGATTCTAGTGCGATTGCATCGTGAGGTTGCATCGAGTGGCACTAGGTGTTTGTGTTGCAAGCCGGTAGTGCTTGTTACTCTTGGAGGTTGCCACCTCCTAGACGGCTTGGTGGCTTGTGGCTCCGACGAAGCTCGCAAGAAGATTGTGCGAGGCTCCGGAGAAGCTTTGTGAGGGGGATTGTGCTCACCCCGCGGGGATCGCGAAGAGCAACTCTAGTTGAGCGTGTCATTGAGTTACCTCACTTGAGAGTGGTGTCTTGCGGTGCCTTGCGGGGCGTGCCTTGAGGGGCAAGTGACTTGAGGGTCACACCGAGGAACCATCTAAGTGTTGGTCGACACAACGGGGACGTAGCTTGGTGGCAACCAAGTGAACCTCGGGAGAAAATCACCGTGTCAACTTTGTCTACTCTTCTCGGTGGTTTGCCTTCATGCAACACAAGCTTATTTACTTTCATATATACTTGTGCTTGTGTAGTTGCTCTCATAACTAGTTTGCTTGTGTAGCTTGCTAGTCGTCTTCTTGCTTGTGTAGCTAGAAGCTTCCCCTTTGCGTGACTAATTTGGTTTGTGTAACCTTGTTAGTCACATTGCTTAGTTTGTGTAGCTAAGTGATTTGCGCTCTCTAATTTGGCATTAGTTGCCTTGTTATTGAGCATTGCTAGTGAGCTTAGGCTTTGTGCGCTTTGCTTACTAGAATTGTGTAGGAGCTCCCTCTTGCTTGCAAAGTACTAGTGCATAGGTTTGTGTGACCTTGCTCTAGAATTAAATAGGAGAGCTCTTGCTAAGGAAAGCACCTTAGTTGTTTAATTAGGATCTTTGTGAGGTGCTTGTGAACTTATTTAGAGGGGTGAAGTCTTGGCTAGACCGATAAGTTTAATTCCGCATGTGTTTTGGTTAGCCAACACGTTTAAGATTTAAAAAGGACTATTCACCCCCCCTCTAGTCCGCCGTCTCGACCCTACAAGTGGTATCGGAGCCGGGTCTCTCATTTGTGGTCTTCACCGACCCGAGAGGATGGCGGCTTATGGGCTAGATGTTGAGTGTCCACACATTTTTGATGGCACACACTTTGTACGGTGGAGAAATTGGATGACATGCAATTTTAAGTTTATTTCTCCTCAAATGTGGTGGATCGTAGATGTGGGCTTTTCCTTTGCAATTGATAAAAAGAATGCAACTCAAGCGCAAAGTAAATGCCTACATCTCGATAGCCAAGCTACTAATACTCTATATCGATCTATGGATAGTAGCATACTTTGTGAGATCATAGACTTCGAGTCCGCCCATGAAATTTGGGTGTTTCTAAATGAGAAATATGGGATGATCTCCAATAATGATGAGCCCAAGGAAGAGGTACATAAGGATATTGAGCATGACCACAACAAGGTGGTTGTGGAGGATTGCTCCACCTCACGGTCAAGTGATGACAAAGATGATCATATCACAAGATCACTTGACAAGAAGAATGATAATGCCACAAGTGATGCAAGCAATGATTCTACTCCATGCACACTTGATGGTGAAGATGATGGCTATGAGAGTGATGCTTCAACAAGCTCTTCAACATCACCACATTGTTCCATGTCACATGGTGACACTAAGGTATCTATTGGTGGTTTTGTTGTTGATTGTGATGGTCCAAATTTTGAGCTTCTATATAAACTCTCAAAGGCCCTAAGAAATGAGATGGCAAAAACAAGTAAATTGAAAAATGAAAACTCATTTCTAAAAACCACATGTGAACAACAAAAGCATCTACTTTATGTTACTACTTGTTCACATGAGGAGCTAAAATTGGCTCATGAGGAACTTAGTGTTGCTCATGATAACTTGGCACAAGAACATGCTTTACTCACTAAGAAGCCTTCTAATGAAGAAATCAAATCTAGTGAGAGCTCATCATTTGGGTCAAATGATCAATCACATATTACTAACCCTTGTGATGTAGGCAAGAAGCATGTATCCACCTTTTGTGATGATTTATTAGATATGCCATGTTCTTCACAATTAAATGCTTGTTTTACTTCTATGTCTTGTGAGACTAACCTTTTGAAGGAGAACAATGAGCTTAAAAGTGAAGTGAAGAATTTGAGCAACAAGTTAGAGAAGTGCTACAACTCAAAAGTCACCTTTGAGCACATGATGAAGACTCAAAGAAACGTTGGTGACAAAAGTGGCCTTGGCTTCAAGAAGAAAATGACAAGGGGTGAAAGAAAGCAAGAAAAGAGAATGAAGAGGCTACTCCAAAAGAAGCTCTCGCATTCCATGTGCTATCGATGCCATGAAGCGGGACATCTTGCTAATGGTTGCCCAAACATTGAGAAGCTCAAGAAGATGAAAGAAGAAGAGAGGCTAAAGCATGTCAAGTGCTTCAAGTGCCGCACTTGGGGTCATCTCACCTCAATGTGCCCAACCAAGCAATTGGTGAAGCAACAAGTAAAGCCTCAACCAAAGCCACTAGTTGAGCAAGAGAAGACACCCCAAGAGCAAATCAAGATCAACCATGAAGATGATGGTGACTTGATGAAGAAGAAGAAAACAAGAAGGGGTGGAAGAGCAAGACATCCAATGCAAATTCAAGATGTCAAGATGATGAGCATGAATCAAGATGAGAAGAAAGTACATGCTCACATCAAGTGCTTCAAATGTGGAGACATGGGACACTTTGCCTCGAGGTGTCCTACCAAGCTTGAGAAGAAGGCTCAAGCAACTCATGAGAGGCAAGGCAATGAAAAGCATCACATGAGCAAGGAAGAAAAGGCTCAACCAAAGCGAAGATGCTATTCATGTCGGGAAAGGGGACACATGGCACATTCATGTTCCCTAGGTACCATGGCATTGGAGGCTTGACTCAAATTGATTTCATATTTGTTATTATATGTTGACTCAAGTATTGAAGCTTATTGCAATTCTATCCCAATGCCAAGTCAAAATGAGTGAAGTCCAAAGTACTACAACATACAAGTATCATGATCAAGTTGTGGATGATTTCTTGGAATTATTTGATGGCTTGCAAATGTTCAAGTTGAAAGCTTGCTATGAATAATCATGAGCTAACCAAGGTATATCTCTTGTTGATTATTTCATTTGGGTGCATATGAGTTGATTGAATTGGATAAATGTGCAATGTTGCTTGCTATGAGATGATTGAATGGATTAAAAGCTTAGTGATCAAGTTTGGTTTGGTTTGTGTTGGATAAATTCATAAGATGACATTTAGTAAGTGGATTGGATGGTTGTGAAAGTATTCAAACAAGTTAGTATCAAGTTTGATTCATATTTGATGAAGTATTGCTCAATGTATTGAAATCTGTCCAAAATTTAAAATCTGAGCTAGCAGTGATCTTAGCCATGTTTGAGTGAACAAATCTATTTGGATTGGCTTGAAATTTGGTATACATGCTCTACACTTATGAAAGAAGATGCTGTAGAAATTTCATGAGAAGTGGATAAGAGATGCTTCGGTTTTGGAGTGCATCTTGTCAGCTATAGTGCAGCAGTTTTCAGCATGTAGCAGTGGTGGAAGATTTGAAATCTAGTAGCAATCTAGAAGTCAAAAGAAGTTCAAATTTTTACAGTTGCTAGATGACTTAGTGAAGCACATCTCCACCAAATTTCATGGCATTTAGATCCGTACATTGTGAGATATGAATTATTCTTTGAAGGGTACAGAATCTGCTAGAAAAGTGACAATCATTGGATTAATCTAGAGTCACTTTGATTGAAAGGTCCTCAAGTTGGAAACTTGTTTATAAGTGGTTGAGGTACCTAAGTTTGGTTTTAGATTGATCTAGAAGCATGAAAAACAATGAGTACAAGAACATTTGATTATGGAATGTACTTGGTGTACTTATTTGGTACTCAATTTGAAGATCAAGATCAAACTTAAGATGAAGATGAAGTTTAAGTTCTAGTGATGATTAGAGATCATTTGGTAGAAAGAAAAGGACTTAAACAAGTAGAAAGAGTTGGACTCAAATGTAGATTCAAGGATTATTCATTAAGATTGAGTTCATCATTTGGATCAATCAAACTATATCATTTCAAGTGAGTATCAAGAGTGGTTCTTTGGAGAAAGGTCACTTCTCCCTAGTGAGGGGCTTGCCGCCGTGTGTAGGTGAAACCAAGTTTGGGACTTGGAAGGCTAACATGGAAGTGATGATCCGAGGAACTTGTGATGCTTAGTTGAAGTAATCAAAAGGATTGATCTAAAGAGCAAGCAACACCCAAAAGAGAGTTAGTCATTGCAATTCAATTAATATTCTAAGTGATTCTCTCATGCAACCAAAGATGATATAATGAAGCAAGCCAACCACAACAAGAAAGTGCACTTGATCATAAGTAGTTTTTATTTCATATGGGTGAAGAATGGATTTATCTATGATAATTGGTCTTCACCAATCTTATAAATTGGACTTCACATTGCTATTGGAGTAATGAATTGGAATCTATGTGACTATCCTCTACTCCAACATAGCAAAGGTATCATTGAAATGTGCATGATCATTTCATTCCTCACTAGTATGCGGCTAGTGCATATAGTACATGCTTATTAGGATCATGCATGACAAACAAAATTTTAGATTCATAGCCTACCACTATTGTTTGATTGTCTAAATGATCTAGTGGTATGAGTATGAATTTGTTCATGAGCTAGTGAACCCAAGTACTTGATCTAGTTGGGATTGCTAACAAATGACAAGTACAACATTGGCAAGATAACCCTTAGCATAAGGTGTGAAGAAGCTTGTCATTGGATCAAAACCGGACTTGGAATCTTAGGCAAATCAACTTAGTTCAAATCATATAAGAAGCTCATGACAATGATAAGAGTACACGCTCAAGACAACAATGAAAATGGATATCTAGTTTGTTTCAAGTAGTATCTAGACTCAAATTGATCTTCCAAGTGGTATGTACAAGTGGTGTCTAGATAATGATCTACAAATGATATCTTACAAGTGGTACTCATGAAGATAGCAAATGTTCAAGAAGTGAATATTATTGTCAAATCCTTCAAAGTGGATCCATACTAGAAAATTCTTTCAAATGGTATCACATTTCTACTCATGGTAGCTTCACGTGGTATCATTCATGCAAGACGATGGTTTCACAAGTGATCCTCAACCTTAAGTGATCAAATCAAGAAATGCTACCCTCATCTTCAAGTGGTATCTCAAGTGAATGACACATGCTATGACATAGGGGGAGGAGCCCCACCGATTGGTATCAAGGTCAAAGATCCTATGTGGTATCTCAAGAGCAACCATAAAGTTTGTCATTCCAACATATGTGGTAATGTCCATCAAAAATGCAATATTCAAGTCTCAACCATCTACCCTAATACAAGCCTTTGTATCAATTGAGAAGAACACCTTTTATGGAAATTGATGACAAAGGGGGAGAAGTTGGACAAAGATATGAAAGCTTTTTGAGCTTTGGGGAGAGATTGGAAAGATTGGACATGGACATGGACAAAGAGGGAGTAACATTGAAGAATGTAAGGGGATCAAACATTCTTGGACAAAGAAAGCACACAAGTAGGGGGAGCAAGCTCATAAACTTTGATTGATTACATTTGATATGTGCATAATTCATGTGCTTGCTTGCATTGCATAAGTTCTTAAATTCAATATGCATGCTTGTGTGGTGTATGCTAGTTATAGAACTTGAATGATGATTTGATAACTAGCATGCATAGGATGTTAGCTAGACTTGTGATTATCATGCAAAAACTAGAACCATGCTTATAATGTGATCTCATGGGGTTTCTAGTGTTTTTGATGTCTAGCTACTCATGATGCTAAGGATGATGGCAAACTTGTGATTTTCAAATAGTATCAACCTACTAATTGGTATCAAGCTACAAAGGTTTATTTTATACACCTTAGCATCACTTAGTAGTGCTAACCCTCCCACAAATTTCATATTTATGCATATGTGCAAAGCTTGAAACCAAACCATTTGAGCACATATGTAGGGGGAATTATCACTACCAAGTCAGATTTTATGGTGCTTATCCAAATCTTGACATAGAGCTTAAAAGTTGGATAAGTAACATTAAATCCAAAACAAGTTAGCAATTTACACTTTGTGTGAAGTACTAGCTTGAAAAAGCTTAATTTCCATATCTTTGTAGAGTTGTCATCAATTACCAAAAAGGGGGAGATTGAAAGGTCCTTGTTTGGTTTTGGTAATTGAGTGACAACTTAGGTGGACTAATATGTGGTTATGTGAGATACACAGGAGATTAGTCCACATATGATGGTGTCATGAAGGAGCTCATTGCATATGAGACATGACATGGAGTCATGTGACCAAGATGGAGAAGATCAAGATGAGGCTTGGCTCGAAGGACCGGTTGTGAAGGTGAAGGGCAAGTTGAGGCTTCGAAGCGAAGGACCATGCGATGGTGAAGCTTGGGCAAGACTTGGCGCCGACGGACCAATGCAACGGTGAAGAGCAAGTGAGGTCAAGATCGATGAACCAATACGGTCACGTGATGATATGAAGTGAATCATATCATTTGGTGATTGGTTGGTGCATGTGTTGCATCAACGTCAGAGGAGATGGAGTGAAATGCGCAAGGCAAAGGTATAACCTAGGGCATTTCCATTTCACCGGTCATAGGTGTGTAGAGAAGTTTATGACCGGGTTTAGGATAGATGGCCGTACTATCAAGAGGGGCAAACTTGTTTGCATATCGGTCATCTAGTGCCACTTGAGCGATCTAACTGTGCATACGTGTTAGGATCGAGTGGCGAGGCAAGTTGAGTGCCTAACTCCTTCAAAAATGATTATGAAAATGCTAACACACGTGCACAAGGTGGTGATCACTTGTTGGTGTTGGCACATTTGCGAAGGCGATGAAGTTTGAGCGGTAGAGAGGGTTTGGGTTCCTCTCTCCCTCCCGCCGAGCTTGCGAGCGCGGGATTCAGGCGTTTTTGAGAAGTTGAAATGCCTATTTTCCACTACGCCGGAAGTCGGAAAAGAAACGGAGGCGAACGGAGGTCACAGAGGTGACCGGACGCTGCACCGGACGCGGTCATGGTATGACCGGACGCGTCCGGTCAGTACTGCGCAGACACGGGTGTTAGGGTTTGTAACCGGCGCGTCCGGTCACTCGTGGGACCGGCGCGTCCGGTCAGTCGCCCAGAAGGAACTGCGGTTCACGAGGATGATCGGACGCGAGGCGCGTCCGGTCACACATGATCGGACGCGTCCGATCGTTGAAGGTGCTTACTGGACTCACACCGGACGCGGGCACTGTCGCGTCCGGTCGTTGAGAGGAGCGCGTCCGGTCGTTGTTTCGCGGGCGCGGGTGCTGTGCGGATCGGCGCGTCCGGTCGTTCGACAGGCGCGTCCGGTCATCGGGACCGGCGCGTCCGGTCGTTTTGAGAGGCGCGTCCGGTCGTTGGTTTGACCGTTGAGGGTCAGTGACCGTTGGAGGATCGGACGCGGTTGAGCGCGTCCGGTCGTTTTGAGAAGCGCGTCCGGTCATAGGGTTTGACCGTTGGCGCAGTGACCGTTGGAGGATCTAACGGTCGCATTTGAAATTTGAGGGACACGTGGACGTCGCAGGGCGACCGGACGCGGTTGAGCGCGTCCGGTCAATTATGACCGGCGCGTCCGGTCGTCCCGAAAAAGGACCCAGTGAAGGGGTAACGGCTCTATTTGACCGTGGGGTTATAAATAGATGCCTTGGCCGGCCGTGGCTGGCAGCGGAGCACACTTTAGCCTTGGTGGCTTGTGTGGTAGTGCTTGGGAGCCCTCTAACTCACTCATGCTTGATAGTGTTCATCGGATCGAGTGAGAGAGCGATTCTAGTGCGATTGCATCGTGAGGTTGCATCGAGTGGCACTAGGTGTTTGTGTTGCAAGCCGGTAGTGCTTGTTACTCTTGGAGGTTGCCACCTCCTAGACGGCTTGGTGGCTTGTGGCTCCGATGAAGCTCGCAAGAAGATTGTGCGAGGCTCCGGAGAAGCTTTGTGAGGGGGATTGTGCTCACCCCGCGGGGATCGCGAAGAGCAACTCTAGTTGAGCGTGTCATTGAGTTACCTCACTTGAGAGTGGTGTCTTGCGGTGCCTTGCGGGGCGTGCCTTGAGGGGCAAGTGACTTGAGGGTCACACCGAGGAACCATCTAAGTGTTGGTCGACACAACGGGGACGTAGCTTGGTGGCAACCAAGTGAACCTCGGGAGAAAATCACCGTGTCAACTTTGTCTACTCTTCTCGGTGGTTTGCCTTCATGCAACACAAGCTTATTTACTTTCATATATACTTGTGCTTGTGTAGTTGCTCTCATAACTAGTTTGCTTGTGTAGCTTGCTAGTCGTCTTCTTGCTTGTGTAGCTAGAAGCTTCCCCTTTGCGTGACTAATTTGGTTTGTGTAACCTTGTTAGTCACATTGCTTAGTTTGTGTAGCTAAGTGATTTGCGCTCTCTAATTTGGCATTAGTTGCCTTGTTATTGAGCATTGCTAGTGAGCTTAGGCTTTGTGCGCTTTGCTTACTAGAATTGTGTAGGAGCTCTCTCTTGCTTGCAAAGTACTAGTGCATAGGTTTGTGTGACCTTGCTCTAGAATTAAATAGGAGAGCTCTTGCTAAGGAAAGCACCTTAGTTGTTTAATTAGGATCTTTGTGAGGTGCTTGTGAACTTATTTAGAGGGGTGAAGTCTTGGCTAGACCGATAAGTTTAATTCCGCATGTGTTTTGGTTAGCCAACACGTTTAAGATTTAAAAAGGACTATTCACCCCCCTCTAGTCCGCCGTCTCGACCCTACAGTTGCCTCACCTATAATATATAAATTGTCACAAAAGGGTAGTCATTGCACACATAAGACTACCCACAGTGGGTATTCTAAAACGATACTCTAAAGCGTTAGAGTATGAATATAGAGTAAAAACTGTTGTACTGGGTACTCTAAAACGATACTATATCCTTTCTCTAACTCTATATTTAGAGTAGTACAATGCTTACTCTATAATGTGCAGTGACGGCCCCACTAGCTAAACAAAGGAAAAAAAATGCTATAGCTCACAAACCAAAAATCAAAATTAAATTTCGATTGCACCATTAAATTCGTCTCCATAAATCCTTCAAAACTAGATTACGCATGAATATATTTAGATAAAGTGATAAGTGGGTCCCATAATGAATAGAGATATAGAGGATGGATGGGTGCGGGAGAATTGAGTATAGATGAGAGAATCTTGCTAACTAGGACGTATAGATGATGAATATAGAGGTCCATGAGTGCGGGTAGTCTAAGTTGTCACAAAAGAATTTGTCCCCAGCTTGTGCAACAGCTTCTATTTTTAGGCTGGTTGCAATGACTTGCCACCAAATTGTACAACTGTAGTATTATATGGTAGTAACTCCTTTTGATATTTTTTGCCCCCTCAGCTTATGTATACTGTGTAATAACTTTAGTATATTTTCGGAGTAGCAACTTTAGTTTTATATGGCAGTAACTTCTTTTGATTTTGTTTGCCCCTAAGCTTGTGCATACCATGTAAAAACTTTAATATATTTTTGAGTAGCAAGTTTAATATTACACGGTAGCAACTCCTTTCGTAAATCTGCTAACATATTTTATACATAAATTGCTACTAAAATAAAATTCTTCGAAACATGGATAAGTGAGATCTAGTTTTGTTCGTCTCGTCGCGTAGAATACTCTGGTGCAAACGGAATTGAAAACGGATACATCGTTTAAAAGTTATAGAAATTTGAATAAAATGTTTTGCGTTTTTTTGTTGTTTTTGTCGCGTGGGAGAACGTGCGCAAGCAGGATGTCGGAACGCATGCAACCCTGTCCCGATTTGCAAGGTGGGAGGGCAAGCAGACGGGGCTGTCGTGGGGCATCCCACGCCCTGTTTAGTTCCTAGAAAATTTTGCAAAATTTTTTAGATTTTTTATCATATTGAATCTTTAGACACATGTATAAATCATTAAATATATATAAAAAAAATAAAACTAATTACATAGTTTAGACGAAATGGATGAGACGAATCTTTTAAGCCTAATTAGACCATGATGAGACAATATTTACCCAATAACAATAAAAACGCTACAGTACTATTTTGCAAAAAAAAAAATCGGACCTAAACCGGCCGAGAGCCTGCATGTGGATGGGGTCGCGCGCCCGGTCGCGCATTAACCGTGTCCTGTCAGGATCCACTGATTTATGAGGCGAAAGGCAATCATGCTCTCAGCGGCCGCCGGGGTCCATCACCCAACTCAGACAGCATCATCGTCCGGTCGGTCCTCAGTCGCAATCTGCTTCCGCTCTTTGTTCTCTCTTCTCTCTCCGTTCGTCTCCATGGGCGTGAGAAGTGAGCATTGACCATCGACCGACGCGCACAACCCGACTAGGGGAGGCCTCTAGCTCGTCGCCGACGACGCGACCGAGGTAATAAGGATGATGATCTCGGCCGGAATCCTGTTTCACCTTCTCGTTGGGTTCGACCACCTGCTCATTTTCTTCATCCCCTGCCTCTCAGATCTGCAGACCTCTGCATCCTGAAGTGAAGCTGGACCCCCGAAAAACCCATCTCCTCTTTCTCGTTGGATTGTAGCCTCGCCGCAGTTGAGTTGAGGTACTTAATCTTCTTTGGTTTAAGCCCAACACGCACAATCTAACATCTCCTCCCGCTTTCTCCCCTGGTCATTTTCTTCAATGACCAACTCAGTTTTTGCTGTCAATCCTAGAATTTCTTCGATGACCAACTCATACTTTTTTTTTGTGTCAATCCCAGTGAGCGTCAAGCATACTGATTCCCTTCACCTTTTTCACAAGAAGAAGAACAAAAAGCCCTCCCTCATCTGGTGGCATCAAAGTGTCATACTGTCGTTGCTCTGCTGCTGCTACTGTGTGTGTACTCCTTCACCTGGTATGCAAATTAATTTTTCCATTTTATTTTCTCGCCGATCGGTCTAGTAGATCTATTTTCCTGCATCCAAACGACATTCTGTGTTACCCATATAAGATATTTAGCGGATACGGACAATATTTGTCCATTCAGTTCGAAACATATAATCTGCAAACCACTCATGTTGTACACGTCCGAGCTGGAGTGACTTCCCCTTGATTAGAGGGTAGAATTGGGGGAGTCAGAGGGAGATTAGAGGGGAGGAACAGCAGCCCTAGGGCAGGCTGTGTGGCAGCGGCCGATTTTTATATTTAATTTCTTTTTTAATAAATATTTTAATATTAACCGTTCCAGAAAATAAATTGCATCCGGTAGCCTTTTTGGTCGCGTCATTCACAATGGCGCGACCAAATAACATAGTCGCGCCACATGCGTTGGCGTGACAAGATACGACACATTCGACGGCGTTTTCGGCATGAAAAAACTTGTCGCGCCACCCTCTTTGGCGTGACAGTACAGTCTTGTCGCGCCACCGGAAATGACGTGATAAGACTGAATTTTTAAAAATCATAACTCTTCAATATGATGTCGGATGAAGATGATTTTTATATGAAAATTGTAGCTCTCGACGAGATCTACAACTTTGTAGTTTTGAGTTCTTTTGTTTGACGACGTTAAGATACTCAAAAAAATTATATAAACTTTCAGCACCAAAATGATCGCGTATTAGTGATTGTTGCATTAGAAAAATCATATCTTTTTTAAATGGATTCAAACAAAGATATAATTTATATTAAAGTTGTAGATCTCAATGAGATCTACAACTTTGTAGTCTTAAGTTTTTATATTTGAGGTTGTTAAGATATTTTAGAAAACAATATAAATTTTCAGCACGAATATACTTCTGAGGCTTTATATTATTTTCTCGAGCGTCTTAACGACCTTAAATGTAAAACCTCAAAACTACAACGTTGTATACCTTATTGAGAGCTACAATTTTTATATAAATTATATCTTTGTCTGAATCCATACAAAAAAATATGATTTTCATAATGCAACCATCACTAATACGTGATTATTTTGGTGCTGAAAGTTTATATAATTTTTTGAGCATCTTAACGCCGTCAAACAAAAAACTCAAAACTATAAAGTTGTAGATCTCGTCGAGAGCTACAATTGTCATATAAAAATCATCTTCATCCGACGTTGTATTGAAGAGTTATGGTTTTTCAAAAATGTAGTCTTGTCGCGCTATTCCCGGTGGCGCGACAAGACTGTACTGTCACGCCAACAGGGGTGGCGCGACAAGCTTTTCCATGTCAGAAACGCCGTCGAATGTGTCGTATCTTGTCACGCCAACGCATGTGGCGCGACTATGTTATTTGGTCGCGCCATTGGGAATGACGCGACCAAAAGGGCTACCGGATGCAAATTATTTTCTGGGGCAGTTAATATTAAAATATTTATTAAAAAAGGATTTAAATATAAAAATCGGTCGGTGGCAGCAGGGTGCTGCAGCCGGCCTGGCGCTAGAGGGAGGACATGGCCGCGGCGGCTGGGCCGGGCGGCGGCAGCAGCGGCGGCTGGTAACTGTCTGATATTTTGTCGGCCGTTAATTTATTCCAGAGTTGAGAATTATTATTGGAACATTTCTGCCGCCACATTTCCTAGAAAATATTTTCCTAAAAAAACATTACTACTGCCACCTAACTAGTTTTGGATTTGTGAAACTCAATGTAACCGCTTGCTTTTCAATTTCATCCGCAGGGGTTTAGGCAAGAGTTTCTTTGACATAATGAGTGGGATGGAGGCTGCTTTAGCATCTGGAGTGTTGAAGGTTGCAGGTGACAAGTTAGTTTCACTATTAGCCACTGAGTTTGCTGCCATAACCGGTGTAAAAAGAGATCTCTCCGAGCTCCAGGATATACACGCAGACATTACAGGCTGGCTGTCGGCAGCACATGACAGAGCAATACAGAGTGAGCCAGAGTCTCACTGGGTGGTAAAATTAAAAGATGTGGCTTATGACATTGACGACATACTACAAGAAGTCCAGCTAGAAGCTGAGAAACAGAAGATGGAAAGAGATGATGACAAGAGTGGTATGGCTGTCTGCTTCTGTGCAAAACCAAAGACATTTGCATTCCGATACAAGATGGCTCATAAGATCAAGGCAATCAAGGTGAAATTTGCTGCAATCGTCAAGCAAAGAAGTGATTTCAATACTTTAGTTCCAAGGGATCAACATGTTGGTACTAGGTACAAGACAGTTGGAGAGATGACCTGGTTGAGCAAGGTTCCAGAGTCCAAAATACCCCTTAGGGATCAAGAAAAGGATGAAATCATATCTAAGCTTGTAGAATGTAATGCTGGAGAGAACAACATGATAGTGTCTATCATCGGATTAGGGGGGTCAGGCAAAACTACTTTGGCCAAACACATTTGCCATGACATCAAGATAAAGGAGCACTTTGGAGGTGAAATATTCTGGGTCCATGTGTCTCAAGAGTTTGATGTTCAGAAGCTCATCGGCAAGCTATTTGAAACAATTGTTGGAGATACTTCAGATCATCATCCCCCACAGCACATGGTCCAAAAAATCTCCGAGAAGTTGAGCAATAAGAAGTTTCTTCTTATCCTTGATGATGCTTGGCATGAGGACAGACATGACTAGGAACAGTTCATGGTGCAGCTAAAATGTGGCGCACCTGAAACAAGGATTATGTTAACCACTCGTGATCGAAAGGTTGCACAAGCTGTGGAATCAAGATATACATTTGAGTTGGCATTCTTATCAGAGTCTGAGAGTTGGAACTTATTCCTGAAGGGTTCTGGGTTGGCAGAGCAAGATTTGAGCTCCGATGAGGTACAAGTTGGAAAAGAGATTATCAAGGGATGTGGTGGGGTGCCGTTAGCAATTCAAACTCTTGGAGCAGTCCTTCGTGACAAGAAGCAAATAACTATGTGGAGGGCCATAAGAGAGAATAATTTATGGAAGGTTCAGAGTATAAAAGACAAAGTGTTTGCATCCTTGAAGTTGAGCTATATTCACTTGGCAGATGAACTAAAGCAGTGCTTTACGTTTTGTTCCATATTCCCAAAGGGCTATGGAATCAAGAAAGATCGTTTGATTGCCCAATGGATAGCTCATGGATTCATCAATGCAATGAATGGAGAGCAACCCGAAGATATCGGAAGAGACTACTTAGATTCTCTTATAAAAGTCAGGTTTCTTCAGGAATCTTATGGGGGCTGGAATACTGATATATACAACATGCACGATTTGATCCATGATCTCAGCCGACAGATACTAATGGATGAACTGGTGACTTGTGTACCAATTCATACAACAGAAAAATTTACTCATAGGTATAGATATTTATCTTTGACTTCATTCACTGAGAATGTTGACAAGGGCTTATTTGACAAGGTCCGTGCTCTATATATCTCTGACAGTAAGCCATCTTTTGATACCACAGTGAAGAATAGTTGTTGTATGCGCAGTGTTGTTTTGGACTATGCAATTGATACTCCGTTTTCACTATTCATATTAAAGTTTGAGTATCTTGGGTATCTTGAAATCCACAATATTAGTTGTACAACAGTTCCAGAAGCTATCTCGAGGTGTTGGAACTTGCAGTCACTCCATTTTGTTAACTGCAAAGGTTTTGTGACATTACCTGAGTCTGTTGGAAAGCTTCGGAAGCTAAGGATTCTAGAGTTGTGTTGGATTATTGATCTTAAGAGTTTGCCTCAGTCCATTGGTGACTTGTATGTTCTTCAGTCCTTGCAACTATATAACTGCAGCAAGCTCCGAGAGATACCAAGCTCTTTAGGTAGAATTGGAAATCTATGTGTACTTGATATAGAGCGTTGTTCATCTCTGCAACAACTACCCTCAGACATCATTGGGGAGTTCAAAAACTTGCGAACTATCAACTTTAATGGTTGTACAGGTTTGCAAGACCTGCCAAGCACATTATCCTGTCATACATTGCATACTCTGAACCTTTCTGGAACCAAAGTTACCATGCTACCTCAATGGGTTACATCGATTGATACTCTAGAATGTATTGACCTTGAGGGATGCACGGAGCTACGGGAGTTGCCTAAGGGCATAGCAAACTTGAAAAGGCTTGCAGTATTGAACATAGAGCGTTGTAGTAAACTGTGGTGCTTACCATCAGGGTTGGGACAGCTGACCCGTTTAAGAAAGCTGGGATTGTTTGTTGTTGGGTGTGGTGAAGATGATGCGAGGATCTCAGAGCTAGAAAACCTTGATATGATAGGTGGTCGCTTGAAAATTACCAACCTTAAGTATTTGAAGAATCCAAGTGATGCAGAGAAGGCTTGCTTGAAGCGGAAGAGAAACATACAAAGCTTGGTGCTGAACTGGTCTTTAAGTGATACCGAGGAAGAGTTGGTATCAGATATGGAACATGATTGGGGTGTGCTGAACGCTCTTGAACCACCATCGCAAATTGAGGTCTTGCAGATCTATGGTTACAGAGGCCCCTGCTTGCCGGGATGGATGATGAAGCAAAGTGATTCTTCATATTGTGAAGGTGGCATAATGCTGAAGCAAACTATCGCGTCCCATTTCCTTTGTTTAACTTGGTTAGCGCTAGCAAGACTTCCAAACTTGAGGCATATGAGAGGATTTGTTGAGTTGCCTTCACTGAAGACCCTTGAGCTGAACGAAATGCCTAATTTAGAGGAGCTGTGGACTACATCAAGTGGTTTTGAAACTGGGGAGAAAGAATTGGCAGCACAATATCTTTTCCCTGTCTTGTCCAGTCTACAAATATCTGGCTGTCCGAAATTAAATGGGAGCCCCTACTTTCCACCATCGTTGGAGCATATGGTTTTAAACAGAATCAATGGGCAGCTGCTATCCACAGGAAGGTTCTCCCATCAGCTGCCCAGCATGCATGCGTTGGTCCCTCGCCTCAAGAGTCTAGTGCTATTCGAAGTTACAGGATCATCATCTGGCTGGGAACTACTGCAGCACCTCACTAAGCTGAAGGAGTTGTATATTTACAGTTGCAATGACCTGACACAGTTACCAGAGAGCATGCGGAACCTCACCTCTCTCAAGCGTCTCCACATCGACGAATGCCCCGCCGTTGGCACGTTGCCTGACTGGCTTGGAGAACTGCATTCTCTGCGACGCCTTGACCTGAGTATGGGCGATTTGAAGCAGTTCCCAGAGGCGATTCAGCACCTCACCTCGCTTGAAATTCTCAACATGTATTCAGGTCGTGCACTGACGGTGCTGCCGGAGTGGATTGGACAACTCTCTGCGCTCCGTGTGCTTTATATCCAGCATTTCCCTGCCCTTCAATACTTGCCCCAATCCATTCGACGCCTAACTGCTCTCGAGGAATTGCGCATTAATGGTTGCCCTGGTTTGGCGGAGCGTTACAAGCCAGGGGCAGAGCCCGACTGGCACCTTGTCAGTCACATTCCTAGGGTGACTACATATGATTTGGAGGGATGAGGAGCAGGTCTTCAAAACACATATTACACGTAAATGCGGCAAATGCAACCACTGGTCCATTCTGCTGCCTGTAAGACTATTACCGATGCATTGTATTATTATCTTTCTATATCTATCTAGCTAGCTATCTATAAAGATCAATACTACATGTGTAGATGTACGGCAGTTTGATACTGTTACACTGTTATCCTGTAGCTTATAGATTACTATTATGTATCACGCATTGAATATTGTTGCTTCTAGAGCCTTGGTTGCCTACCCATAAAAAAATCGGCCTCCGTCCCCTACCCTTGCGTACCGAGGGCTCCGCCGCCGCAACCCGCCTCACCTCTTCCCTCCCCGTCTTCCGATACGCGGCGCGCCTCCTCCCTTCCCTCGCCGGCGCCACAGCCTCGCCCGAGCTGTCGTTGGACGCCGCCGCAGCAGCGCGCCTCTTGGCCCAGCCGACGTGTCGGACGCCGCCGCAACAGCGTCCCTCCTCCCTTCCCTCACCGTCTACCGAGATCTCCGCGGCCGCGGCGCGCCTCCTCCATTCCCTCGCCGGCGCCACAGGCTCGCCCGAGCTCTTGGTCCATGCCGCACCAGCGACGGCGGCACGCCTCCTCTCTTCTCTCGCCATCTTCTCCGTCTACCGCAGCACAGTCCCCGTCCAGGTGCCCAACACTGTAGGCAAACACCGTGAATCAAGGTATATTTCAGAATCCACGTCTATTCTGCTATTGCATCCTAGGTGTTCAACGATATGCCTCTTTGGTGTGGTACTTCGCTACAGCCTGCTAGGTTTTCTAATGATGCTTCTGTTCTGTGCTTCAATCATGCCTTCTTTCCTCTTCTATGGTCGGGTCTGATTATCTTGCTCTGTTCTATCTCTGTTTTTTTTTCATGTTAGCAGTGCCATATGGTCTGTTCAAGAAATTGCCTTTGGTTGACTACATGCTGCTTCGGTGCTTCATTTATGCTTCCTTTTACTTTCTATGGTCTCATTATCTTGGGCTGTTCTACCTTCACACGAACCAGACATACAACATGCATGCCAATTGATACTCACTTGCACTTCCTGCCTTTTCTATGTGCTACCAGAAATGCAGTGTGTATTTCGTGGGTGATTCGAACACATTTTACAAAGGGGAGATGTGAAGTCTGGATGATAAAAGCATCGTGCCTGAACACCACAAGGTAGCAGGTACACCACACCCATTTCCACTACATGGTTAGGTAAAAACACTTCTATGCTTTCTTCCTACAAATTGTAATTCCACTATACTTTTTCGACTTCCTTCATCGTATGGTTACATGATGTATTAGTGCTATAGGTACCTGTGCTTCATAGGCTACAATGGTATGCCATATGTGCAGTTTAATGGTTCGCTTCGAAGGTCAAATATATGAAAATTCTAGGTTCATCACAGTTCGCCTGCCAAATTATGTGTCGTCTTATCGAAACGACTGATTTCATTTAGTTACCAATAGTTTTTCCCTTCTGGTAATATGTTTCAGACAGGGGTGCCTTTTCTTTCGCGGTTCACCTCTTGGGTTGTTTGCTAAAGATGTACAGCTTTATTTGGATGTCCAATTGATCTGTTCTTTTTGAACCGATATCAATATTTCCTACTCCGAACCATAACATCCTCATAGCCTTGGTAAAAATATAAACCAGTTGATGTGCCTTTTTTCAACATGCGTTCTATTAGATAGATGTCTAACTCTTAACGGACATGCATTCACATTGGTTGGTGCTACTGTTTCTGGCAGTGATTAGGTGAAAATTAGCCGCACACTTTTGTCAAATGTCTGACATTGGGTCCACATTGTCTGGTGCCCTTGTTTTTGGCAATGATGGCAGCTCCACATTCCTAGCCAATAGAGCTGTACCAGATCAGAGGGTCGTTGCAGCAGTTATATGTGTTTATGTTGCCAAAGGGTGCTAGATCAGTTGGTCTAGTCACTCCAGCGGCACCTCTCAGGTCCTGAGTTCGAATCCCTGTGGGAGCGAATTTCAGGCTGGGTTAAAAAAATCCCCTCGCCCGTCCCCATTCAAAGCACGTGGGGGGTCACCGGCCCAATTCTCACTTGGGCAACGGAAAGGCCACCGTGTAAGGATGGGGGTGGGGGTTCGGGGGTTTTCTCGCCGGGTGAGAAGGCACCTTCTTCTTATTTGGAAAGCTGCGGCGGCAGTCTTAACCGCCCCGGTCGAGTTTTTTATATGTGTTTATGTTGCATTTTCCTTTTACAAACTTCCCATTAGCTTATTAGTTATTACCATAGATCAACTGTTACCATTCAGTTTCCTATTGTTCTACTTAATCTGTTCATGCATCACATGCTGAAATAGCACTCTTCTTAACTATGCAGGGTGCTTCTATCAATGAACGACCTCCCCAATCAGAGATACACATGAGTCACTCTCAGTAGCAGAACTTTCCTTCAGGCTTCCATCTTCCATCGCACAGAAAAATTAGGTGGCCCCTTTTGTTCGTGCCTGACTACGAGTCCACATCATTACCTGCTCAGTTCTTCCTAATGATACTACTGAATCAGTTATAGACCAGCAACCACTTCCTACTGAAGCAAGCACTGCCCATTCTGATCATTCTCTTTATTTATGGTTGTCTCACTTTTTTCCCTCATTCCAATTGACTTGCTGCTGCTATACCATGTGTATTTCTCCTTTTGTTCCTATATTTTTTGGAAAAGGAGTTGATCTATTTTTTTCTCGACCTATTATAAGTTCCTTGCAGACCATGCCTCAAGTTCTAATTGTTTGAGTGCTGCCGAGGGGTACAGAAAGCGCAGATCATCTGTTGTTTTTCAAAGACAAGAAGGTGAATTTAGGACAACTATCAATGCTTATTCTAAGGTTGTGTTCTTGCATCGCAATCTTTTAGCCCTCCTTTTAACATTCTAATTATATTGTACAGTTTAACATAAACACTACAGGTCTAATAGGATAGGTTTGAGTAAACATGAGCTTCATACCAAAAGGTTTGCTAGCACTAAACCTCCTGTGGTTCTCCCTTTAGGATTATAGCAATATGCGGATTAGAGCAGGTGCCTCCAACCCATTTGCTTCTGTTCTCACATTTCTCAACACTCTGTTTGGTATTCAGTTGCTGACTTGCTGCTGGTATTTGCTGGACCTTCTTTCATATGCTTATTCGATTTGATAAGGCGTCATTGTCTTAACTTTAGGATACTGGGTGGCCTTATTATGTTCCTGGCTGTCCACTGATGCATACCTTCTTATGTTCGTGGCCTCCATTTCAATCATTCTTACTCTTGATTTTCGTTTCATCAGTTTAGCAAATGGTGCTGGTAACCAGTTTCATTTTTTGTGGCCCACTTTCAGTCTCCACAGGTTGATATAGGTAATTTTGTTAACTAATTTTGATTTGCTCCCTGTTTTCCATATTGGTCGGTTGCTCAAAACCCATGAGTACAAGGATCACTTTGGCAGGTCCATCATGTGACCTGAAATTTCTAGAGATCAATTAGTGAATGCTCAAAAATTTATTAATGTGTATTTTTTTTGGCTTCATGTTCTCTTTACAACAATCGTTTAATTTGTTTGCCTTATTTGTTCTTTGCAGATTTCTAGGTGATTTTTTTTTACAATTTGTTTTAGTTTTAGCGATGCCCATGCCATATTTTAGTTGTTTACCATTCCCTTTGTTTGTATCATCTATGGTCGAGACACTTTCCAATTAGTTGTCCTAATTTGTTTGTAGACAAATACGATGGGACAATTAGCTCCAAGATCTCAAAATTTCCCTTATATTCACTATAATTTTTTGGATTTTATGAATATGTCATCATAGAGAGATCTTTCCGAGTTTATGCTTCGAGACTGTGTTCCTGTATAAAATGAAAGTGTTTGTGGCCTCTGTTATCAAACATGCCTGAAGCCTGAAAAACAATCAGCACGTCAGATTGCAACACATTGTCTTTCTTAGAACACACTAAAGTTCCAAAGTTGTCTATACGTTGAGAACATGTAGAGACTTTTAGGTTACTATTAATATATCAATATGTTGATCAACAAATATGATAAATACAGCAATATATACAAATAACATAATATCAACTCCTATTGCAATTCCTCCTAGCGCTCGCGGCAACGTGCGGGGGGCTAACTAGTAAAGATTAATACAGCTGTAGAGGTCCGGACTCAACCCTACTGTTATACTGTTACCCTGTTCATCTGCGTACGACCCTCCTCTGCGGTCTGCATGTAAGAGGCTCCTCCTCCAGAAACTTTCGTACCTGTTCCTTCGGACTCCCGCCGCTGCATCGCGCCACCTCCCTTCCCTCCCCGTCTTCCGACCTCGGCACCGTCGTGCCGCGCCTCCTCCCTTCCCTCGCCTGCCACCTAGCCACGCCTGAGGTCACGCCGCCGCTCTTGGTTGGCGCCGTCACACCACGGCGGCCGGCCACACCGCCTCCACCCTTCCTTGACGGCGCCACGGCCACGTCCGAGGGTGCCTGGCCACGCTGCCTCCAACCTTCCCTCGCCGGCGCCGCGGCCATGCCCGAGGTGTTGGCCGCGTCGCGCCTCCTCCCTCTTCGTCCACGCCGCAGCGGCCACGGCGCTTCCTCCCTTCCCTCGCCGTCACCACAGGCACACCCAAGTTCTTGGGTGCGCCATCTTCTCCATCTATCACAGCACAGTCCTGCTCGAGGGGCCCAACAATGGAGGCAAACACCGTGGACCAAGGTCAAGGTATATTTCAAGTTCCAAGTCTGTTCTACTACTGTCTCCTACGTGTTCGACGATATGCCTCTTTGGTGTCATACGGTTCCTGATAATCCTAGGATGAACCAATGAAACCTTACTGACTGCAGAGAAATTCATAATTCAACAATGGTTTCCACTTATCACTTTTACCATCCAATGATGAACTTATTTTACAGCATGCCCACACTGAGTTACTGAAAATCATAATAGCCACAGATGTATCGCGGATGATCTGTACGTAAAAGAAACGAAAGACACCTGTGCCTTTCACAACATGAGGTAGGCATCCATGTTGTATGTAAAAGGCATAGCTAATTAGTGCACATGTTTTGCCATTCCCCTTTCTTCTTAGTACCTTTACAGATTATTATCATGTTCATGCACTTACATATGGTTTCATCAACTACTGCTGATATATCAATTTGTCATCGTTATGAGGATTCATATGTTTACCTACAAATATGATATGATTTAAGATCCACTTACATGTGGTTTCACCAATTCAAAGAACTCTTGCAACCAAGTGTACTCATATATTAACAAGGTTTTTAACGGTTACCTTTCTATGCAGTAGATATGCACCCAACACAAGCTGCTACTGATGCACGAAAGAAACGAAAGGCAGCTGTAGCATTTGGAAGAGGAGGTACATTCATGTCCCAACTAAAAGGCATAAGTTCCCCTTTCTGCTAGCTACCTCTAAATATTATTATCGTTTTCATGCACTTATCTTTCCCTATGCAGAAAAGCCAGAAAATCCAACACCCCTCTTACATAGTCGACACCGCCGTAAGTTCTCAGCATCTGTACTGTTGGTTTCCTATCTTTCCAGTTTGTTTGCATTGCTTCCTTCTATTCGCTGCACATATGACAACTTGCCTATATATATCCTAGAATATTGTTACCTTCAAACGACATCAAGATCCGATGTCAATTACCACTACAGTATGATGGCAATATGATGCCAGTGTAAGCACAGTAAAGCTAGCATAGTGCACATGTAATCAAAAAGTACTTTGCTACAGGTTTGTCCAGTAGTACCTCCGTCTAATAACAGTCAGCACAAATATATACTAACACTAACATTTTCTTTGCCACTAATCCATTGTGTGGTTATGCATTAATTTTGTGCATATGTGTAATAATACTTTCTGCTGACCTAAAACCCTGTTAAATATCATGAACTTTATGTCCAGTAGTACCTGTCTGATGTCAGCCAACATAAATATATACTAATATTTTCTTTGCCACCAATTTTCATTGCAGGAGGAAATCATCTGCATATCATATTTGTCAAGTTCGTTATCGTAGCATCAGCTTTTCATGCCCTTGGCACGAATCATTTCAGATGAGTATTATCATGTCCTTTGCTTTCTACTGAAAAAAGGACCTTCTCCAGAGTAAGGTATGTTATTACAGAGGAAACACCTTTGTATATGCACCACATGCCGAAATTCTTAACTACGCAGGTCGCAGGATGCTTCTATCAGTGAACTCCCAGCCAATCAAAGATATACATGGGTGACTCTCAGCATCAAAGCTTTCCTTCAGGCTTCCATCTTCCACCGCGTTGAAAAATTAGGCGTGACCTTACATTTGTGATTGTTGTTAATCTTCTTCCTTATGATTGTACTGTATCAGTTATAGACCACCAACCACTTCCTAATAATGAAGCAAGCCCTACCCATTCTGGTAATTCTCTTTAATTATGATTGTCTCACCTTTTTTTTTCTTATTTCGATCGCCTTGCTGCTGTTGCATCACGTGCAGTTGTGGCCTATCCAAAATATTTTCCTTTTTTGTTCATCTATTTTTTTTGTAATGGTAGTTCATCTATTTTTTGTTCCTCAAATTGTTGTGATTTTCTTTACAGAGCATGCCTAAGGTTCTAATTGTTTGGATAGTGGTGAGGGATGCAGAAAGCGATGGTCGTATGTTCCTCTTCAAAGACAAGAAGGTGAATTTAGGATAATTATGGGTTCTCTTTATTGGTTGTCACTTTTTCCTTATTCCAGTCGCCTTGCTACCGCTATATCATGTGCAATTGTGCCCTATCCAATTTAGTTCCCTACTCCTGTGCCTTCCTCCTTTTGTTCCTCTATTTTTTAATACGCATTTATCTTTTTTTTCTGCACAGGTCATCTGTTCTTCAGAGACAAAGGTAAATCTAGGACAACCATGAATGCTCATTCTAAGGTTTTGTTTGCCACTTCACTCTTTAATTTCTATGTATGTGAGACTTTTAATTTGCTATAACTCTCTGCCACTCAACTGCTTATGTTGGGCATTCCTTTCAGTAGAATGTATAGCAGATTCTTAGCCTCTTTACAAAAATTATCAATTCTACCTATCCGTCACATATCATGTTAGATACCTGGCATGAGAGTTTGGAACTTGCACTGCTGGCAGACCACATTTCATAAACCAAGTTTCCTGCAATTATATTATATATAACACCATGCCTTTATTTTACCAGTGCGCCATCAGACAACTTAGTGCAAGGTTTTCCTAAAAAGATTAACCACATTGACTGCAAATCAATTTTTTTTCCAGATTCCACGGTGGACAACAACCTACCAACTGACCAACGGAGGTTCCCATGGTCCCGACTTTCTTTTGCATCACAATCTTTTAGCCCTCTTTTTGCCTTTGTAATTATATTATATTGTATAGTTCAACAGAAAAACCACAGGTCTAAAAGAATGGATTTGACTAATCATGATCTTCCATACCAAAGGGTTTGCTAGCACTAGAATAGACACCCCGCGGCAACGCTCGGGGGGCCTACCAGTTAGTTATATTGTCATGTCCATCAACCTACATTCATATACAGACTAGTAATTGTAACTAACAAGGTGGCCCGCTCAAATAGCGTGGGTAGCTATTGCTTAAGATTTTTTTTTGTTTTATTTTCTTTCGGTTCAGACCAATCCATTTTTTCTTGTTTGTGAGTATGGGAGCTGAAATATCAAACACACATGTGTACAGAGTTTGTATGATATATTTGCTGTCTTCGATATCGTAGCTGTTTTATGAAGAGGCACATGTGGTTTGCATGTATATTTTTCTTTTGACAAAAGATTTAGATTACTTTTTTTTTTGAAGGTAGAAAGTCCACGTCTTACAGGGTGCTGTTACATAGAAGGAAGAAAAACACAGTACACATGGGGAAGGGGAACAGGAGAGAGGTGATTGATTAGTCATTCCAAGGGCGTCCACAGGCCTGTCGACGCAGCCCCATTTCTTCTCTTGCTGGAGTAAACACCTGAGCTGGAGTTCTTGCTGATCCTTCAAAAATTCTCCGATTCTTCTCTTTCCATACATTCCATGCACAGTACAAGATGAAAGCCGCTGTTGTTTTCCCATATATATACCTATATAATAGTGCTTGCTCAGTTTGTATCTGTCTTTTTGAACCATTGTTGCCAAGTGACTAGAAAGAAGATCTGCACCTTGTCATAGAGTTTATCAAATAGGCTGAAATAGGTGAATCTCCAGGTCTTCTTAAACAAAAAGCGAACAAATATTATCCAAACGCCTACCAAGAATCCTACGATTAAACCGAGATGAAAATCCATTTGAGTCGTGTCGTCTTCATTCCATTTTAAGGGATCTTCTTGTATTGGCCGATCTCCAGGACAAACCTTTGGAAGTGGGTACCCACGAAGACTAGGATTGCCAATGTACATTGAAGCAGGATCATCTGCCTTGAGGGTGTCTAGCTGATGTCCTGAGGGTATTCTTCCTGACAGGTTATTGTAGGACAAATTTAGATAGCTCAGCGAAGTCAAATTCGATATGCTCAAAGGAATTTGGCCAACGAGTTGGTTGTTGGACAAGTCAAGAGAGTCCAATGATTGTAAATTGCCAATCTTATATGCGTGAGCTCTCCTTCATGAACAGCAACAGCAAGTCAGCGGCACTGGATGCAGCGGTCACAGCCTACGTCGACATGTACGGGGACGATCTCCCAAAGCAGGCGGTCAAGGCAATCAGAGCAGCGACTCGTATGGGGAACAAGGAGCTTTCCAGGGCACTTGCAGCCATTGCAGCTGAGTCTGGAGCAAAAGAGATGGAGGTTCCTTAGATTTGCAGATGCAGGGGGAGCAACAGCAGTTCTTCTGATCAATGTATCTTAGGATAGAACCATCGCTGGCCGGCTTTCTACCAGTGCAGAGCTGCACGGGCTGTGATTTCCTAGCTGTTGATTTCACTCGTGATTCCCTCGCTGTTAAAGATTGGCTCCAATCGATGATGGTGGGGGAAACCAAAATGGCCGACAGCTTGGCGATTTTCACATTATGGTGCATTTGGAACCAAAGGAACGCCGCGGTTTTCATAAGCTCTAGATGTACGCCGATGAAGGTGTTTGCTATGATCAGAGATGAATGCTCCTGGTGGGCTAGTGCTGGAGGGAGGGTCCTGAGCCCCCTAGCAGTTGCAATAATTTAGTGAGTAATTAGCTTTTGTATTCCAAACCCTCCTGTAGCGGTCTGCTGCAGGGGGCGTGCTCCTCGCGTATTACGTTGTGAATTAATATAATGTCGGGTAACTGGATCTTTCAAAAAACAAAAATTGATGACAAATTCAAATTTATCAATCCAGTAAGTGAATATATTTCTTGTGGAATTTGCCCGACTAATCTGTTGCAAGATAGATCAATGCTCATAAAAAAGAAGGTATTCTTACTATACTCAAGCACTTGCCCTTTAATTACTAGCGATAAGGTATCGTTAGACAGATCAACTTCAGAGAACATATACCCAGATTGATAAACTTCTTGGAAAGGATTTTCTGTCGAGGCCGCAACAGAGGTAGTCAGGGCCTTCCTTCAAGTTCACAAGAGGTTGTGGTATGCCCCCTGAAAACTTGTTATTTGCTAGGTCAAGAATACGAAGAGAATAAAGCTTTGTTGTTTCAACTGGAATATGACCATAAAAGTTGTTACTTCTTACCCGTAACATTACCAATATAGGAATAGCCTCACTTATCCGCATAGGCAACTTTCCACTAAATCTGTTTAGAGTTAGGTCGAGGAACATAAGATTTTGTCATTGTTTTAGGCATAAAGGAAACTGACCTGAAAGGTTATTATTACTTAGAAGGAGAGTATGGATTTCTAAACCAGAAGAATTTGTGGTACGAACCCTTGAAGAGCTGTTGCTAGATCGGTTCCGTTGTCTCAACTCTTTTGCACTGCAATTAGGTAGTCCCCCCCCCTGTAAGAAAGTTATTTGAAAGATCTAGGACCCGTAGTTGAGGACACTGACAAATTGAGTTTGGAATAATCCCTGTTATACTATTGGAGAACAGAATTACAATCTGTAAATATGGAGCTCCAAAATCTGATGGTAGATGTCCATTTAAAGATTTTTTGGAGATGTCCGATAACACAATGCTCCTTGGTAACTGTGGTAACGAACCACTTAAGTTATTTGACTGGAGATAAAGCTCAGTCACAGCCATGAACTCTAAATTATGTGGTAACTCACCACTAATGCTATTATAAGAGAGGTCCAAAAGTGTGGCATTAGAAAATGTATTCCAAAACCAGTCTGGGATTGTACCAACGAGACCTGTATCTGAAATGCCAAGATGTAAAATGCTCTTTTGCCATCGAAGCCAATTAGGAATCTGAGGCCCCAAATAACACGACGAAAAATATGCCGTGTCCAAGTTGAATGGAGGTTTCCAATCCAAGTCCACCAAGATTTGAAGGTGAGTATCAGACAAGTCAATGTACTTCAAATTCGTCAAACCAGAGAAGTGATCTTCTGACATCACACCACTTAAGTTGTTACCGGCAATGTACAACTCAGTCAGTTGTTTTAATGTTTCGATGTCCGCAGGCACAGAACCGCCCAAGTAGTTGTCGGAGATGTCAAGCATGCTTAAGTTAGTGAGGTTGAGCAATGCTTCCAATGTCACGCCAGTGGTGTTGGTCTCCATCAAATATAGATCCTGCAATTTGTTCCAGGAACAATTTGGCAGCCTCTCTATTAGATCGGTTATATCCCCACTGATACTGTTGTACATGAGGTCTATCGTCTATAAACTACATAAGCTTTTCAGTGTTGATGATATCATCCCCTTGATGTTATTGGATCCTATATGAGGAGTCTCTAACATAGTCAAGTTTCCCAACTCATCAGGAAAAGGGCCTGACAATTCACGGTTGTATATGTCTAGACGCTGAAGGCTAGTAACATCCCAGTACCAATTGGGTGTAGCAGGACTATTTTTTTCGAGAACGTGCTTAGCACGTGTTTCATTAAGAAGAAGTTAGAAGGTTTACACACCCAGCATCATATCACGGTGTAGCAGGACTATTAAAAAGGTCGTGTGAGAGGTGAAGTTTCTCAAGAACCGTAAGGTTATTATTGTGCAGAAGTGACGGAGCAGAACTATCAAGTCCACAATTGCTAAGATACAGTACTCTCAAATTTGGAAGGGTGTTGATCGTATGAACCCAGTCAGCCGATACTCTAAGATGCACTCCTCATGTCAAGATGCTCCAATGAGTGAAGACTTGATAACCAAGAAACATCCGATGAATACGCGTATGTGTATGCATACGCATGTGCAAATCTGTACGCATATCCATATATGAAATCACTGTGAATGTCGAGGTATACCAGTTTGGTGAGGTTGCCTAGCTGAGGAGGCACTCGACCGCTGAAATTCATGTTGGATAGGTCAAGATACGCCAAGCTTTTCAGAGAAACCATGAATTGGGCACCGGCATGTTGCCACCGAGATCGTTTCCGCTGAGGTCTAGATGCTTGAGATGGCGCAGGACAGCTAGAGATGAGCTTATCCGCCCACGTAGCCAATGAACAGCAGCATGGCCCTCAGCGAGAAGATCGTGTAGGAAGAAGTTGTTGCGGAGGTCGAGCTTCACGACGTGGCCTGTCCTGGTGCTGCAGCTCACGCCGTGCCACCGGCGGCAGTCTTGGCCACGCCATGATCTTAGTCGTCTGCTGGGGTCGTTGGTGATGCCGGCTTTGAAGGAGAGCAGCGCGTCCTTCTCGACCGCGATGTGGCGACAGTTGTCGTTGGTGCTAGGAGGGAAAAGAGGATAGCAGTGTTGCAGCCATTGTGTTGTTCTGGTTGTGGTTGCAGCGCTGGGATGAGGAGAAACTGGCAATATATGCGAGGGCGATGTTCAATTTGATTGGAAATTTCTTTTGGTCGCAATGAAATAGTTGCAGCGATGGATCAATGCTTCGGTGTCAAGCCTGAATATGCATCCAAGAGTAGCGCAATCACTCTGGACGTATCCAGAGCCACGTATGCATGACTGCCAATCTACTCGTGGCCTCTTGGCATGCTTCATGGATGCAGCTCTGCGCTGTTGCTGTTTGGATTTGGACGTGTCCAGAGCCACGTGTGCATCAGTGAGAACCTATTACGTGTGCCGGGCTTCACAGATGCAGTTCAACGCTGCCGTTGTTTGGAATGGCCAAGCTGCTGTCCAAGGATTGTGTGGACACTGGAGCTAGGTGTCTATTGTCTCCCCAACGAGTAAACACAAATTATCTGACACTTGCTTCTCAAGGAGATGAGAAGATTCATTAGCAACCGGTAATGCTAAAGAACATACGTTTGGAATCTTATAAAAATTGGACCCTCTACTTCGCGCTCGCTCTAGCACAGCGACCGGTCCAACAGGCTCATCTATGTTCTCTCCTCTATCTAGTCCATCTACACTGCGACAGCCGATAGAAAATTTCCAACTCCTCGCTTCGCTCGTCGCGGCTCACCGCACCATCCGCCCACCCCAAGCTGCCTCGCGGCAGCGCCCCCATCCAGCACCGAGCCGCGCCGTGCTCCATCTCCCAGCGCGCCCACTCCGCATCGTTGCGTCGTGCCCTGTCCCTTGCCGTGTCGAGGTGTTGCCGACGCCGCCGTTCCTCACCAAGAGGTCGTGGCCACTGTCGACGCCGGTGCCGCCACGACCCCTCAGCTCGTGACATCATGGGATCCGGAGTGGCCAAACCTAGAGCAGGCTTCTCCGAGTGCATCTTGCGCTCCCTTCCTTCCTCGGATGTTGCAAACACGTGTTGCAAGTGTATGTTTCAAGTGTTTCAGGTGTTTCATATGCATGTTGCAGGTGTTTCACGTGGATACTGCAAAAGTAGATCGAGATGTTGTATATGTTGCAATGGCTATACACGTATGTTGCAAGCGTCTATTCTAAATGTTTCAGCTGTTTTCAGATGGATGTTGCACGCGTTTTATCTTGGTGTTGCATATGTTTCACTTACGTTGCAAGTGTTTCATCCGGATGTTGCATATATTTTCACACATATGTTGCAAGTGTTTCATCTAAATGTTGCATATGTTTTGCAATGGCTACACATGTGTTTCCCTCGTATTTCATAGGTATGATGCAAGCTATTTCGGACATATGTTGCAAATGTTTACTTTAGATGTTGTAAAACTAGATCTAGTGTTGCACATGTTGCAGTGGACCCTATCTGTAGCATCTGCTTGCTGCAGCTGCTAGGTCCACATGCATGCGCGTGGATGTGGAAGGGATGCGAGCGGCAGGCGCGGGAAACCATGTAGGCGTAGATCCACATGGAAGCGGGCATGGGACACGGAGCGGGCACGGGATACGGAGCGACACGACCTCGACGTGAAGCAGGCATGCAGCGCGGGTGTTCGGATGCTAGCCGGGCGCTAGCCTTTCCTACTAGCAAAAGCGTTCTTTTGCACACAAAGCTTTGTCCCCATTTGCTGCAACTAGCATATAAGTTTTATTTCATTCGGTCCAATAAATGATCAAAAGAAAACAAGGTTGCCCACGACATTCAGACAATGAAACTTCACACTTGCATAGAAGGGGGCATAATGTACGTACTTACTTGTCCAGTTTACCAGTGAAATACTGAAATATATCAACAAGCAGTTCAAGATGATAACCTTTTTTTTTCAGCAAAGAAGAAAAATAATAATACATTCAGAAATCGATCTGAAATTCCACCAGACAAATTTAAAGGTGCGGGTCAACAAAATTAACCGAACAATAGCAAGAGGCTTGTAGGTAGTACTTATACTTTTTTTTAGGAGAGCAACAGGTGCATAAATTACAGTAAAAACAGGGAAAACCCAGAAATAAGATCCATGGAGGTAAAGATCATTTGCACTAGCTCGGTCCCTATTGTTTATAGAAAACTAGAATGTATGAAGTGATCCTCCACTAACAAAATCATAATATTTTTGTCATATTAAAAACTTGACCTGCAAGGGAAAGACCGCACCACCCTTAACATATTTTTTGTCATCTTCGGACACTCAAATAAGACCAAATGTCAAAACAGAGGTATCAAAACGATAATAAAACACAATTCCTATTCATCAGTCGACTGATTTTTTAGGTCGCCTCAGGCGATGTAGCTCTGCCGCTCGCTGGTTCGGTGAGCGGCCGCGTGTCCTGCGGTGGTGCAGGCGTGCGCATGGGGCCTTACCTTGCTGGATTTGACTGCCCCGTCGGTGGTCAAATGGCCGTGTTTGTCTATAACATATTAAACGCACAGGTTAATTAGTTAAAAATGCACGGAAGAGTATGGGATTTGTATGTGATTTGTTAATAGTCTTAGTGTCATAACATATAAAAATTTGTCCTTGTCTAACTATAGAAATAATTGTAAATTGTTAATTATCTCTGTGTCGTGATATATCAAACTTTTGTCCTTGTCTTTCTATAAAAATAATTATAAATTATTAATTGTCTTTGTGCCAACACGGAACACATCAGGTTTATAGTTATGTATAACAGATTTTTTATTCTCGAATTCAAAAATTGTAATGAATTAAAAGTGTAATTTTAGCATAAAATATACGCAATAACCGTCGCCTGAAAAGAAGTTAAAATTCAAGCACCTGAATTTTAGCAAGTCCCATAATAAAATATTAAAAAAAAGTTGTGAAGGACATAAAATCGACGGTGCAAAATGACACTTAAATAAGACCACCGCAGGCATAGACCCACATTATAATTCGTGATGAGGAGAGGAGCTAGGAAAACAGAGGTAGCGAGGTTGAGAAACAGAGGTCCCTGCCTGCTTGCCGTCTCTATATGTGAGTGCGTGAGGACTATAACTGGGCCCTTGCCTAGCATCGCCTCATAGAAGATAAAAAAGAACGTGCCCGGTAGTTATACTGAGCTGCGTGGAAGCTAGGTGTTGTCTTGTGTCTCGTGGTGTAACACCACCACCCATGTCCTCACCTCGTGTCGTGAGGGTAACTTCTGTACCTGACAAGTTCAAAGTGAGTGTTCTCTGTGTCCAAAACTTTCTTCTATGAAAAAATGAGATGAAAAGTAGACTCAAAATAAAGTAAATGAATATGGTATTACTATGTGCTTTCGTGAGGGTTTGTCACTTTCTATGTAGCCCCATACAACCACCTTTTGCATACCAAGGGGCTCCACGAAGACAAAATCACTGGTGACGAGAGTTAAACATAAGGGTATGTCAAATCCCTAGAAAAAAGAGACTCCCAACTGAGAGACCCCCTGACCGACCCATAGGGTCGCCCGGGGGCTCGGGAGCAATACCCATCGGGTATGCTCGCGCGCACCCACAGGTCTAGGATCAGGCCAAGCCCGAGCACGCTCACGACCCCTACTCAGGGCTCGGGGGCTCGCCCGAGCTCCCGACCGACGGCAACCCTAACCTGATCCCTAGCTCGACCCAATCCGAGCTAGTGCCCGGATAGGGATCCAATGCCTCGGGCTTCCGCCCGACTGAGCTTCCAAGGCTCTAGAAAGGGCTTGGGGGCTCCACGACGCTCGCCCGACTGACGGGCACGGGGCGTTGCTGGGCCCTCCCTCGACAAGGCCACGCAAATGGCATGACACAAGAGGACAAATCGTCAGTTTGGCAAGGCCACGTAGAGGCGCCTTGGCTCTCGGGCCCTCTCATCAGCCCCCGAGCCGGAGCGCCTTCGCCACTAAGGAAGCCTAAAAAAGGCTTACCTAATCGAGGCCCCATAGGAGACAATCCCTGACGGTCAGAGCGTCAGTGCCGGTAGAGTCAAGCGGCGCCCGAGGCTCCCCCGACTCCACGACAACGTAGGGTCCATCCATGTTGCAGCAGTGCCCTCTTGGACTCCGGTGCATGAATACCATAGATTGAAACCCCCAACCGCCTTGTACTCGATCTTCCTCAGTATATAATGGGGAGGTCAGCTCCTAGAAGGAGAGGGGCCCGGAAAAACAACATAGACAGATCCAGAGCATTCCGAGCTCAGCCCAACATAGAGCAGCCAAGAGGAACAACCGAGCGTTCCTCCCCCGGCACCCGGCAAGAGAGAGGATCGTTCCCCTCCCTCGCCGGGGAAGAAACCTCACCGCTAAACGTACGTGATTGCTTTGTTTTGGAGCCTATATGTACAATGATTGCTCTCGCTAATCTTCGTTGTAACCCAAGTTTTGGAGCCTATATGTACAATGATTGCTCTCGCTAATCTTCGTTGTAACCCTCTGATTTGGGTGCTCTCGAATATAAAGAACCACTCATTGCTAAACGTACGTGATTGCTTTGTTTTGGAGCTGTACGTGCTTGTTTTGTTTTTGAATTAACTAACACTTAGCCTAGTACGTGATTGCTTTTTCTTTTGGGCCTATATGTACGATGATTGCTTTGGTTGCATCCGTTTAAATAATTGGTGAGGTGGTTCCGGACTCTATTTCGACGCGGACAAAGCTTGGCGATTTGGCAGCGGGTTTTTTTTTGGGGGCCTCTACGTGATTGCTTTGGCTGCGTCCCTACTCCCTTTACATAATTGGCACTCTATTCTGACGCGGACACTGCTGGGCGATTAGGCAGCAGGGGTGAAGCGATTGATTAGCATATGACGATGACCTTAGTTATTTTTTAGGTGTAGATAGAAGATTAATCTTCTAATATAAAAACAATAAAAATAAGATTATATGCATTAGAGTTCAGGCTAGACCCGGCCCAAAACCAGCCCAGCAGCCAACACCGAAGCGTTGTCCGGTTCATGGCCACTGGCTGAACCAACCGAGGTTGTCAAGCGCGAGCTCGCCGCGTGGCGGCCGTCTCCCCAGTCTCCACCAGGAATGCCTCGCCGTCAGCTGCGTGGCCAACAAGCGTTGGCACTCTTCTGCAACGCACTAGGAGACCCCCCATGAGCAGAGCACGCCGTCCCTCCCAGCCTCTACCTCTCTCTCTCTCTCCTCTTCCCCTTCTCCGTTTTCCAGCGACCCCCTGTGCCCGTGCAGTGCACACGCCCGCCGCCCGCGCCGTCGAAACCCCTCTCGCCGACCTCCTCACTCTCCAACCTTCGGTAAGACGGAAGAACCCTCGATCTCTTGCTATCACGGATTTGTCATTTGTGTGGGGAATTGGGGTTTTGTCCCGAACTAAACCCAAAATTTCATCTCTTTCACTCTGCCTCTCTCTCGTCTCAGCAGTGGCCGGCACCAATGGTGATGTCGGCTGACGGAGACGCCGAGCTCTAGATCTACGCGGTGGACGCACTACGTGAAAAATGATTTGTAAGAGCCAACCCTATTTTACTGTAGGGGCGGTTCAATCACGAACCCCCTTACAGTGGGCTGATCGGGGCCCAGTAATCCAAACGCCCATACAAATGCCTCAATAAGGGCGGTTGGTGATATCAACCACCATTACAAATGGTATGATTTTTAAGGGCGGTTGGATCACCAACCGCCCTTACAAATCGATTTGGAAGGGTGGTTCAATCACCAACCGCCCTTACAAATCCATTTGTAAAGGGGGCTGGTGATTGAACCGCCCTTACAAATGACGGCTGTATAAGTGACTGCACCCACCTTCTTCCTCCTCGAGCCACACACTCCATCTCGCAAAAAAGGGTTGGGAGGCCTTGGGCTCCTCCCAAAAAATTGCTCTACTAAGGGGGAGGTTTTGAGCTCAATTCCTTTGGTGGGAAACTTGTAGAAGGTAAGAAAATGCTATTCCACCCTTTAATTGAAGTTTTAATGGTTGGTTTTCATGCAAATTGGAGTTTTATTTTCTCTCTCTTCCATGGTGCTTGAGCTTTGTGTGGAGCAAATTAGAGCATAGTTTTCAAGCTATTAGTTTAGATTCGTTAGAGAAATGAGCTTGCACCCTCAATTAGTCGATCTTGCTTGATTTTAGTGGAGATTGCACACTAGTTTCATGCATATATGGAGAAGCTTGTTCTAGATCTAGGGTTTCCTTTTTTTATTTTGTAATTTGTGTTTCATGAAATTGGAATGGGGTTGGCATGAAAGGTTGTTGGTAAAATAATAATTGTTGCTAATTGTTGTTCATGAAATTTTATATTTTAATCATCTAGTATACATTGTTGCTAATAATTGTCAAAAAAAAATTGTTGCTAGTAATTTTCAAATAAACAATTGTTGCTATAATTATTGCTAAAACTTGTTGCTAATAATTGTTTCTATTAATTGTTGCTAAAAATTATTACTAAAAATTGTTGCTAATAATTGTATAAGGTAATAAAATGCTATTCCAAGCCTTTAATTCAAGTTTTAATGGTTTGTTAGTGAGTAAATTAGAGCTTTGCATAGAGAAATGAGCTTTGTATAGAGCTAATTAAACCCAAGTTTTGAAGTTATTAGTGTACATTAGTTAGAGAAATGAGCTAACATCTTTTATTTAGTCGCTCTTGCTTGATTTTAGTGGAGATTACCCTAGTTTCATGTATGTTTCATGTATTAATTTGATTCGTTTCATGTATTTTGTTGTTGTTGTTTTGTTTTTAAAAGATGGAGTATAAGAACTCTTGGATGTATGGTTGGTCAAGGATCGATGAAGGTTTCTGTGGTGAGGTGGACAAATTTATTGAAGCCGCACAGAAGCATGCATCAACGTTGACATATAATAGGGACACAATCATTTGTCCATGCAAAGATTGCAAGAATCATATGGCATTTGAAGATGTGGGTATGATCAAATCACACTTGGTTATGCGAGGATTTGTTCTGGACTACACAGTGTGGATTCATCATGGTGAGACAATGGTTGGTGATGACGACAACAATGATCAAGGACTTGACGTCGAAACCCTGAAGTTGTTGCACCAATATGACAATGGGGAAGACATGTTCTATGACTGTGGTGGCAATAAACAAGGTGGTGACTTTAGCAATGAACAAGGTGCTAATGATGGTGATGGTGCCGCTCCTAATGGCAGAGCACGTGAGGGGGATGAAGACGACATTGACAATTTGGAGGAGATGATTTTGACCTTTGCACCAGAAGTATTACTGCAGAAGAAAGGTCTACAAAATCTAGAGATGGTGAAAACAGCGTCGAAGGAGACTGTCTATGGTGTTGAGAAGGGTTGTCCGACACACTGGACACTGCTCCGTTTTGTGCTTGAGCTACTCATCCTAAAGGCTAAGTACGACTGGTCTGACTGTAGTTTCAATGATCTGTTATGTCTCCTATCATGGGTACTGCCACAGCCAAACTTAGTTCCTGCCAACACATACCATGTGAAGAAGGTTATAAGTCCATTGACAATGGATGTTGAAAAAATCGATGCATGCCCCAACCATTGTATCCTTTTTCATGGTGAAACGTTCAAAGATCTGGACAAATGTCCTCGATGTGGGGCCAGTCGATACAAGAACAATGACCTTTATAATGGTGGAGAAGCCTCCACAGGGAACAAGAGAAATAAGAAGGGTGCGAAGAAGGTGGTACAAGAATCTCAACCCCTAGAGGACAATACATTAGGCAACGATGCAATGAAGAGAAAAGTTCCTGCCTTGGTAATGTGGTACCTTCCAGTGACTGACCACTTGAGGCGTATCTTCTTGAACCCTAAGCAAGCCGTGCTCATGACATGGTGGGACGATGAGCGCAAGGTCGATGACGATGTGATTGCACACCCAGCCGATTGTAGTCAGTGGCAAGACTTCGATAAGAACAACAAGTTATTCAGCTCAGACCCAAGGAACGTACGATTCGCCTTGAGCACCGATGGAATGAATCCCTTCAATGAGAGGATGACCGACCACAACACTTGGCCAGTGATCCTATCCATGTACAACATCCCAACGTACTTGTGTCAGAAGAGAAAGTACCTTTTCCTCACCGTTCTTATTTCTGGCCCTAGACAACCAGGCATTGATATAGACGTGTTCCTCGAGCCTATGATGGAAGAATTTGATAAACTATGGAGGGTTGGGGCCCCGATGTTTGATGCATTCTGACAAGAGGACTTCACATTAAGGGCAATAATATTTGTTACTATCAACGATCACCCCTCGTTGTTTGCCATGTCTGGACAGATCAAAGGCAAGACAGGATGCTTAGTATGTTTGGATGATACTAAATGGGTGTACCTAGATGCATCCAAGAAGGTTGTTTACCTAAGGAATCGTCGCTTCTTAAAGACGGATCACAAGTACCGCAGCATTTTGTACTTAAGATACTATGGCGACATCCCGGAGGATGAACCCCCTCCGAAGAGACGTCATCATGGACAATATGTGTACAAAATGGTGAAACCCATACAGATCGTCTATGGAAAGAAGAATCCAGATGGAACGATCAGAGACAGAAGCACACCTCCTATCAAAGGCGTACCTTTTAAGAAACAATCAATCTTCTTTCGGTATCTACCTTATTAGCCAAAATTGACGGTCCCCCATGCCATTGATGCTATGCACGTGCAGAAGAATGTCTTCGAGAGTCTCATCGGTACCTTGATGGATACAACCAAGTCAAAGGATGGTCTAAAAGCACGGAGGGACATGGAGCAGCTAAAAGTGAAGCCAGAGCTTTACCCAGTATGTCAAGAAAATGGAAAATGCACTCTGCCCGCAGCTTGCTACAACCTAGACATAGAAGAGAGGAGAGCTTTACTCACATCCGTGAGGGAAATCAAAGTCCCAACTGGGTTTTCGGCGAATCCGAAGTAGCTAGTTTCGATGAAGGACCTATCATTTCACTACTGCAAGGCTCACGATTGTCATATGATGCTAACAGTGTACCTACCAATTGTCGTCAGGGTTATAAAGGCAGAGTTCCTGAAGATGGCCATCACCCGCATGTGCTACTTCTTTTCAAAGATCTCACAAAAGACGTTTCGCAAGGAAGAGCTAAGAGACCTACATGATTTCGTGGTGCAGACCCAGAACCAGCTTGAGATGTGTTTACCTCCTTCTTTTTTTGATATAATGGAACATCTCATGATTCACATGGTTCATCAGATAGAGGCATTGGGCCCTTGCTACTTGTATGAAATGTGGTCCTACGAGCGGTTCATGTCAGTCCTAAGCCGATACGTGCATAATCGAGCATACCCAGAGGGCTCCATGATAGAGGGTTATAGTACTGAAGAAGTCGTCGGGTGCTGTCAAGAGTACCTAAAAGTACAGAGAGGGATTGGCAATCCAGATTCTTGTCACAAGGGTAGGTTGGCTGGGAAGGGCACAAGTGGTAGAAAAACGTTCATCGATAAGGAATACGAAGAAGCTAGTCGGGCGCATTACTGTGTCTTGCAGGGCACAAAACTAATGCAACCATACATTGAGGAACACTTACATAGCATTATAGAGGAGAGGAATGGTCGTTTAAATGATTGGGTCATCAAACAGCACAAGCAACGCCTGACTGAATGGTTGAGGGACCAGAACATACAGCCTGGAGAAAGTGAAGATTCTATTACCGTTAGTATGATGGCGGGGGGCCATCGAGACAAGTGACATCTTGGAATGCTTATGACATCAATGGGTACACATACTATACCCACACAAAGGATTGTAAAAGTGTGAACCAAAACAACGGCGTTCGATATGAGGTGGAAGACGAACGTGGGCGAAAGGTCCCATTCTTTGGCATAATTGAAGATATATGGGAGCTTGACTATGGAAGGGATCTAAAGGTGGCCCTATTTTGATGCCGCTGGATCAAGCAACATCAAATCAATGAGATTGGGTTGATAGTCATGGACCTCCAGAATGTAGGCTACTAAGATGACCCTTGGGTGCTCGCTTCTCGTGTCGCACAAGTTTTATACATACCCGACCCGCTAAGTAACCGCCCTCCGAAGAAGAAGACAATGCATGTGGTTGTCCCCGGGAAACAGCACATTATTGGAGTTGATGGCGTGGACGATGCTGAAAATTACAATGACTACAAAGAGATGCCACTATTCACAGACTTTAGTAGGAAGATCAGTGTTGTGGAAAAGAACCTACCCAAAGACGTGCTGCCATGGGAACGAAAAGGTGGCAAGGGGAAAGTTGTTGCAGCGGGGCATAGCTAGTTTGTATAAGTGTGTGTGAGAGAGAGAGAGACTACATTTATGTATGTGTGTGACAACATTTATGTATGTGTGTGAGACTACGTTTATATATGTGTGTGAAACTATATGAGAGACTTGTCAATTTTGAACTAAACTTTCCTAACATTTTCTTAAATGCAAAAACGACCAATATAACAAATGTAGATCTTGTTGAGCTTGACAAACTTGGTATTGATGACTTTTATATTTGAAACCATTTAGAGTTTCGAAAACTAGAGTCAAAGTGTCATTTTTTAAAATTGAAAGTTTGACTTGGTCAAATGAGGCACTAAATGACCTCAGATGAAAAACTTTTAAATACAAAGGTGATAGAACTCATCAAGATCTACATTATTTACATAGGTCATGTTTCCATTTGAGAAATTGTTAGTAAACACTAGTCACAAAATCATGAATCCCGCATAGAGTTTATGAAACTATATGAGAGACTTGTCAATTTTGAACTAAACTTTCCTAACACTTTCTTAAATGCAAAAACGACCAATATAACAAATGTAGATCTTGATCAGTGTACCAAACTTGGTATTCATGACTTTTCCAGTTGAGACCATCTAGGGTTTCGAAAACTGGTTTGGAGCCGTCAAAATTTAAAAATTCAAAATTTGAATCATTCAAACTTTATCAAGTGAGAGGTTGACCAAAACAACAAATGTAGATCTTGTTGAGCTTGACAAACTTGGTATTGATGACTTTTATATTTGAAACCATTTAGAGTTTCGAAAACTAGAGTCAAAGTGTCATTTTTTAAAATTGAAAGTTTGACTTGGTCAAATGAGGCACTAAATGACCTCAGATGAAAAACTTTTAAATACAAAGGTGATAGATCTCATCAAGATCTACATTATTTACATAGGTCATGTTTCCATTTGAGAAATTGTTAGTAAACACTAGTCACAAAATCATGAATCCCACATAGAGTTTATGAAACTATATAAGAGACTTGTCAATTTTGAACTAAACTTTCCTAACACTTTCTTAAATGCAAAAACAACCAATATAACAAATGTAGATCTTGATCAGTGTACCAAACTTGGTACTCATGACTTTTCCAGTTGAGACCATCTAGGGTTTCGAAAACTGGTTTGGAGCCGTCAAAATTTAAAAATTCAAAATTTGAATCATTCAAACTTTATCAAATGAGAGGTTGACCAAAACAACAAATGTAGATCTTGTTGAGCTTGACAAACTTGGTATTGATGACTTTTATATTTGAAACCATTTAGAGTTTCGAAAACTAGAGTCAAAGTGTCATTTTTTAAAATTGAAAGTTTGACTTGGTCAAATGAGGCACTAAATGACCTCAGATGAAAAACTTTTAAATACAAAGGTGATAGAACTCATCAAGATCTACATTATTTACATAGGTCATGTTTCCATTTGAGATCATTTAGAAACTCAAAAAATTTTACCAAGCTTATGTTTTTATTTTCTGATTTTAAAAAATAAATATATGTAGGGGCGGGTGGATCAGGAACCGCCCTTATAAATGCATTTCTAAGGGCGGGTCACTCACCACCCGCCCTTAAAAATCACCCCCCTAGGTCGCGCGGGCCGGCAAAATTGGCTAAGTGTTGGGCGCATTTCTTCTAATTCACGCCGGCAGGTTGCCGGATTCTGGCCCCCCGTCGCCGCCGCCTCCCTCCTCCCTGAGCCCTCCCCCACCGCCTCCCCCTCCCTGAGCCCACCACCGCAGCGTCCTCCGATGACCTCCACTTGGACCTAGCCTCTTCGACGCCGACCTCGCCGGCGGCCGCAACGCTAGGGTTTGATTTGCCGCACGACTACCGCCACTGGCCTCGCCGGCCCATGCTCGTGCGCTTCCCCACCTCCTCCTCTTCAACCTCGCCGGAGCTACGGTGTGAGGCCGCGCGGCTGCCGCCCTCACTGGCCCCTGTCATCGAGGACGTCCTCAACGGGAGCTAGGGTTTGAGGCCGCACGGCTCGCCACCAGCCTTGCCAGCCCGTGCTCGTGTGCACTCTAATCCCCCACCTCCTCCTCTCCGACCTCGCCGGGTAGGCTCTCGCTCGCTTGGCCCACACAGAAGTTCCTCTGCGCCATTGAGGTGAGGCCCGCTGCAATCCGCTTTCTCTGTCTGTTGTACGCGTGTGTTTGTTTGTTCCTATTGTTTACAGTCACAGGTGCATCGAGAAAGCAACTTCATACTGAAGCTTGGAAACGAATAACTAACAACATCATGCATCTTTGGTATGACCAACTAATGCTGATTGTAATTTGTAAAGTTCAATTGTAATTTGTAAAGTTCAATCATTAACCTTAAACAACAGCAGGCTGAATCTAAATGACTGTAGTGCATTGTCTTTTACATTTTTGAAAACAGCCACGCCAATTACTTGTGTGTAACAGCAGACTGAATCTAAATGATTGTAGTGCATTGTCTTTTACATTTCTGAAAACAACCACACCAATTACTTTGTGTGTCTGTTATCATGTAAGAGAAATTTATAAAAATAGTGATGCAAACATCTGACAATACAGTCCAATTATTAGCTGATGAGGAGATAAAAACAGAGCAGTTTTGGTCTCCAAAAACAACAGTATGCACTAACTTTCTTGACAGTGTTTAGAGAAAGAACTATGTCAACTAATGTGGACATGTACACATTGAAGAAGAAAGAAAGGTGAATTAAAAATGATAAAAATAACAATGCTCTAACCTGGGAACGATCATGTTGAGCACAGAGAGGAAACTACAACTGTATAGGCAAACAAAAAACATAGGTTGGTCATGATCGAGTAGAAGGTCTGGGACCCTGGATTAGTTGATAAAGTTGAAAAGAAGGCAAAATAAAAGAAACTAATAAGTTTAGAACAATCACCAGAAAAGATAGGAAGAAAATCCATGTCCTGTAAAATATACTGTATATGGCAAAGGATTACTCACAAAGATACATAGGCATGAATTAGAAGAGGGGAATGGAGAAATCTCACCAATCGCCCATAATGACACCATCGCCTCTTTTCTTGTTTGTTTGTTTTGGTTTTGGACTCTGTGACAAACAATTCCTAAATATGTGCCAAGCTCACATCTAAAACCGGGAATTTGGACAAATTACACACTGCATAGACCATTTAATAGAACACAGGCTTAGTAACACAACAGAAGGCGCATACACAGAAGGTTGTATTTAATTTTGACATTCCAACATAGTGCATGCTGAAGGCTATGTTCTCTCGTACAAAGCAGGTAAAGAGTAGCATCAATGGAGGAAACAACAGAACTTAGGCTGTTTTGCATTCTCGGACCAAAGACAGAACATAGGTAGGAATCCAGGAAAATAGAAGATGAAATACCTTGGCTTCATTAGAAGTATAATGGATAAACATAACATTTTGAATTGAACCATCCAGATTTCCAGTATGAAGTTGCTTTCTCGATGCTCTGGTGTGAGGCCTTTTTTAAACCTTTTCCTCTCCTCACCTCTCGTCCTTCCTCTCTTCTCCTTCTATCTCTCTTCTCTCCTCTCTTCTCCTCTCTTATCTGTACTCTATTGTGATCTTCTACTACTCTACTAATACTCTACACTCTCCTAACACTCTAGTACTCTACTTGTACTACTACTACCACTACTACTATTACTACTACTCTACTAGTTCTACTGTCCTAGTACTGTCCTACTCTTACTACTGTCCTACTCTTACTACTACTGTCCTACTCTACTACTGTCTATTTGAAACCATTTGTGGTGGCTTACTGTCATTTTGATTTGATTTGTGGCTTACAGTAATCATACTACTACTACTACTGTACTCCTACTCTACTACTACTCCCTCTACTACTACTATCTACTACTACTACTACTACAATCTGTCCAACACATATGCTTATATTTGGCAAATGCAATGATAAACTTTTAAACCTCTATGTTTGGGAAGCAGTAGCTTCTTTTTTTGACACCTCTCTTTGTTTGTTAAGAAGTTGTTGGTTTTTTCCCCAACTCTTACCTTCCCTCTCCTCTCCTCTCCTCTCCTTTGTTTTGCCGATGATGAAATTGTCTAAAATCCATACATAATATGGAATATGAGCTGATGATCAAGAACTTGTGAGGAACTTGGCATCATTACTAGCCGCCCCAACATTACCTTCTCCTCTCTTATCTGTTATGATACCTTTATGCTCCAAGACTATGATCAAATGATGATTGACATGTTTCTAAGGCCTTTTTAAACCTTTTCCTCTCCTCACCTCTCGTCCTTCCTCTCTTCTCCTTCTATCTCTCTTCTCTCCTCTCTTCTCCTCTCTTATCTGTACTCTATTGTGATCTTCTACTACTCTACTAATACTCTAGACTGTCCTAACACTCTAGTACTCTACTTGTACTACTACTACCACTACTACTATTACTACTACTCTACTAGTTCTACTGTCCTAGTACTGTCCTACTCTTACTACTACTGTCCTACTCTACTACTGTCTATTTGAAACCATTTGTGGTGGCTTACTGTCATTTTGATTTGATTTGTGGCTTACAGTAATCATACTACTACTACTTCTGTACTCCTACTCTCTCTACTACTACTATTTACTACTACTACTACAATCTGTCCAACACATATAAATAATGTGCCAGTTCTCATGCATTAAAATATGTGGAATACCTGATTAAAATTGTATTGTTGCATGATAAACAAAAATGTGATGGTTCTTTTTTGGCAGGCTACAACTGATTTGTTTGGTCTAGTTAAAATGATGCTTAAACTTAACTGAGAATTTGGCAACTTGTTTTAATAATTCTGCCCTGGCACATGGTTTTGTTTTTCATGAGTGACACTTGGTGTTTAATAATTTGGCATCTTGTTTTAATAAACTGCAACTTTTGGGAAAAAGTTTTTCCTGTTGCTGGCTAGTGCTATGCTGAATCTGAAGGGCCTGTCATGCTAGTGCTATGCTGCTTGCTTGCTACTACTCTGCTCCTACTAATCTTACTACTCTACTATTGCACTACTCTACTACTCTTACTACTGCAGTACTCTACTACTGCTAGATGCTGCCCTACTCTCACTGTCATTTTGAATCTGTCCTACTACTACTACTACTTCTGTACGGAGCATAATGGCACTGGATTTTTTGATTTGTGAAAGTTTTTTATTTGAGCAGTCTACTATTACTACTACTAGTCCTACTACTAGTACTACTGTCCTAGTACAGTCCTACTCTTACTACTATCCTACTCTTACTACTACTGTCCTACTCTACTACTGTCTATTTGAAACCATTTGTGGTGGCTTACTGTCATTTTGATTTGATTTGTGGCTTACAGTAATCCTACTACTACTACTTCTGTACTCCTACTCTACTACTACTCCCTCTACTACTACTATCTACTACTACTACTACAATCTATCCAACACATATGCTTGTATTTGGAAAATCCAATGATGAACTTTTAAACCTCTATGTTTGGAAAGCAGCAGCTGCTTTTTTGACACCTCTCTATGTTTGTTAAGCAGCTGTTGCTTTTTCCCCAACTCTTACCTTCCCTCTCCTCTCCTCTCCTTTGTTTTGCCGATGATGAAATTGTCTAAAATCCATACATAATATGGAATATGAGCTGAGGATCAAGAACTTGTGAGGAACTTGGCATCATTACTAGCAGCTTGAAAACTAGTTTCATGCATATATGCTTCCTCTTCTCCTTCTATCTCTCTTCTCTCCTCTCTTCTCCTCTCTTATCTGTACTCTATTGTACTCTTCTACTACTCTACTAATACTCTACACTCTCCTAACACTCTAGTACTCTACTTGTACTGCTACTACAACTACTACTATTACTACTACTCTACTAGTACTACTGTCCTAGTACTGTCCTACTCTTACTACTGTCCTACTCTTACTACTATTGTCCTACTCTACTACTGTCATTTTGATTTGTGGTGGCTTACTGTCATTTTGATTTGATTCGTGGCTTATAGTAGTCCTACTACTACTACTTCTATACTCCTACTCTACTACTACTCTCTCTACTACTACTGTCTACTACTACTAGTACAATCTGTCCAACATATATGCTCGTATTTGGCAAATGCAATGAACTTTTAAACCTCTATGTTTGGGAAGCAGTAAATGCTTTTTTGACACCTCTCTATGTTTGTTAAGCAGTTGTTGCTTTTTCCCCAACTCTTACCTTCCCTCTCCTCTCCTCTCCTTTGTTTTGCCGATGATGAAATTGTCTAAAATCCATACATAATATGGAATATGAGCTGATGATCAAGAACTTGTGAGGAAATTGGCATCATTACTAGCCGCCCCTACATTACCTTCTCCTCTCTTATCTATTATGATGTCTTTATGCTCCAAGACTATGATCAAATGATGATTGACATGTTTCTGAGGCTTTTTTTAAACCTTTCCCTCTCCTCACCTCTCGTCCTTCCTCTCTTCTCCTTCTATCTCTCTTCTCTCCTCTCTTCTCCTCTCTTATCTGTACTCTATTGTACTCTTCTACTACTCTACTAATACTCTACACTCTCCTAACACTCTAGTACTCTACTTGTACTACTACTACTACTACCACTACTACTATTACTACTACTCTACTAGGACTTTTTTTGATAACTACTCCACTAGGACTACTACTACTTTTTTCGTATCTAATTCACACTTTATTCCTTGCATCTATTAGAACAAAGAACGAAATGACGCAGACAACAGATAGTCCAACCCGATCCCACGAAAGTCAAGAACTACCAGAACAGCTTTCGTAGGAGCAGTTCGATGATGAGGTAGAAGATGAACTAGCATTTTTGCTTTCTCAAGGGAAAGGTGGAGTAGAAGCGGAAGTAGTAGGGGGAGCAGAAGGGGGAGCAGAGGGAAGAGGAGGAGAAGCTGATGAAGGTGAAGGAGAAGAGGATGATGACGAGAGATCATCTTTGGGATATGAAAGCCCTGAGGATCCTCACCCACAACCACCTAGACGGAGGCCAACGGAGGATGAGTTGGACCTGGATTTCGACCCGACGTCTGAAGAGGTAGGGATGGAGCCTTTATAGCCTGTAAAATTTGGTTTGCCTTTGGCTATATTACCTCTGCTAACGCTTGTGACCTGTCATATATGCAGGTCCCTGCTAGACCTCCGAAAAGATGATGTCGACGTCCGACACGTTATGCCGAACAAGACGGAGTAGGGGAAAGGAGGGCAGAGGCAACAACCACAGACACGGACATTGGGGCCTCTGCTCCAGAGCCCTCGACTACCGAACCAAAGAGGAAACGAGGGAAAAGAATGGCGAACCAATATCCAAAGACGGGGGTATGTTATGTGATAACACATGTTGGAGAAGACAGGTGCATCCTTGAGCCACGGAGTACATCAGCCGATTCTGTAATGCTTGTGGGGCACTAGTAAGAGATAAACTGAACCCAGCAATCCGTTTCTGGTCTGGAAAACTTGGCGTACCTGAGGCAAAAAAGCAAGAGCTATGGGATAAATGGCTAATGGCCAGTTTCAGGTTGCCGGATGGAACGCATGAGCTGGTAAAACAAAATGCTTACAAGATAATGGGCAACGCCTTCCAACGTTGGAGGTGGGATCTGAACAAGAGGTTTATCCAGAAGGGGCTAACTCCCTTTCATGAGTTTGGCAACATAACCCATAATCAATGGACAGAGCTCGTGGCTGAGAAGACTTCACCCGAAGCATTGACCCTCAGTAAACGTAATAGCGAGCAGGCGAAGAAGAACAAACACTACCCTCGCCTAGGCCCGGGTGGCTACCACGCCAAGCAAGAAGTGTTTAGGAAGATGGATGAAGTGGCTGAAGCTTCTGGGGATCGGAAGAAACAAAAAGTGAAGAATTTGAAGCCACGTTTGAAGCAATGGATATATGCAAGGAGTATGGATTCCTCAGACCTCGTCTTTGCAGAGCCAGAGACTAAACAGGCAGTATCAAGGATAATGAAATATGCTGAAGACACGGAGACGGACACGTTCGTTCCTTCCAGAGAGAGAGATGAGCTGAGCCTTGGCTTGGGAAACCCCGACCACCCAGGCCGCACTAGGGGGCTAGGGAAACAGACAACGTGGAAGCAAGGATTCCCAGCGGACAACAACATGTACAAGAAACATGGTAGAAACCGAGAGTCCTATCTTGAGATCCAAGTGAAGGCTCTAGTTGCAAAGGCGCTTTCGGAGCAAGGTGTGAATACAGAGCCACAGACGCTAATGGAGCCACCGGGGAACTGGCTTTAATTGGTAGCCCTCCGGATGTTCCCAGCAGCCAAGGTTCCAACGCATCTGCAACTGTCGTCGATCACATACGGGTGCCAACTAGTTGCATCCTAGTACTTCCCATGGGCAGGGGAGACACGTTTCTTGAGGTGGCAATGGGTGTGGCACATCCTCCGGGCGGCCGCTGGCATAATCGTGAAATCCCAAAGGACTACACTAGGGTTGAGGTGCATACCGTGAAGCCTGAGTTCATGACATGGAAGATAGATCACCCAACTCCTGAGGGGCTCCGTGAGCTTGGAGCAGTCATGAAATAGTTCATCCTCTGGCACAAAAAGGACATTGTGTTGAATGTTTCTTTGCCAACTCCAACTGATGTACATTTGGAGCGAGCTGATCAAGACGAGGAAGTGTATTCACCGGCCCATGGAGACCACATGCCTGAGGTGGCACATTCTTCCCTGCCTCCTAGGGACCATGTGGTTGATGAGCCACAGACTTCTCTAGCTCGTCAAAGCGAGCAAGGGCATGATGAGATGCCACAACACTCTCCAGCTCGTCCTACCGAGCAAGGGCATGATGAGATGCCACAACGCTCTCCAACTCGTCCTACCGAGCATGATGAGATGCCACAACACTCTTTAGCTTGTCCTACCGAGCAAGGGCATGATGAGATGCCACAACATTCTCCAGCTCGTCCTATCGAGCAAGGACATGAAGTGATGCCGCAGCCTTGTCCAATCGAGCAAGGGCCTAAACAAGGTCTACCTTCTAAAAAAGAAGTTGAGCGCGCGCCTGTATCGGAGGCCCGAAAGAAGATTCCCATCCATACGAGGCCAATGTTTGAGTCAATGAAAACCGTCCCCTTGATTGATAAGTGGTTTGCTCGAGACCAGTACAAGCCTGAGAACCAAGTTAAAGATGTCTACGCACGTGCTTCTGAGCCGCTCGACACTAGCAAACTACACCAACCGGTAAAGAAGTATCCAAGTGTTGAGGACATCAAATGGACAAATGATTGCCCGAATAAATATGTAAGAGGCAAGAAGTTCCTACCAAACAGAATCATGTAGTGCATGCCAATTGGAATGAGAAAGTTCCATGATTGGTACTTGCATGCTCAGTCGACGGGACTAAATGACATAAAAGCTGCCTTTAGTGAATACACATTTGGAGGCGCAGCTAGGAAAATATTATTTGACTTCCAAGACATGCAGGAATGCTTTCACCTCGGAATGATGGAAATGGGTCTAGTTCGCTTGTGGTGCCTGTAAGTCCTTGCCCTCTTGATATAATATAAATGAAATATTTGTATTTTTGTTGTAACTAACCATATTGTGATTTGTAGAATGCAAACACGTATTGTGAAGAAAATGCCAAGTCTAAGAGCCGGGTATATAGACCCTTGGTTGATATGCGCATCAAATTTCCAGTACCCCAAGCATTGGAAATTGGATGACGAAGAACTAGCTGCCGGAGAGACCGTTGAGGAGAAAGAGAAAATCCGGGCAAATAAGATGTATAGAGAGGGCCTTAAGGTTGCATGCCGGATTGCCAAATGTCTTAAGAAACTACAACATAATGAAATGGTTTGGTTACCATACCACTTTGGGTAAGTTCGACTATATACTTAAATAAAGCATTATTTGATATACTTAGTTCGATGTAAAAGAGCTTATTTGTTTCTTCATTGATTAAATTCATGCAGGGCGCACTGGATTCTTGTAGGGATCGATGTTGGGATGAGCATGGCAGTTGTCTATGACTCAGCAGATTATGCGCTTGAGTCATACATGGACTTCATAGCGATTTGCAAGACGTACATATCGACAATAATTCTCATTACCTTATATTAGTTTGTATATATACTTGTAAACTTCGCTTTTTGATACTAACAAGTTGCATTTGCTAAAACCGTTCAAGCAGGGCATTCAGGCACTATGTGAATGAACATAAAGGAAGGCATGATCCAGTAAGGGGAGACGATTTGGGTATCAAAACTCTATGTCCGGTACGTGTAACTTACATCGGTACACTCCATTACGTGCTTTGTCAATAACATTACTTAACATTTCATATGCGAAACACACAGTGTCTCAAGCAGAGGCCTGGGAGTCTACATTGTGGATATTATGTATGTTGTATGATGAGTAACACTAGTGCCTACAGGAGACACCCTAATTTGGTTAGTTTGACACTTTCTTCGCTCATAGTATGAATACTTAGCTTATGCTATGAAATACTAGACCTAAACTTGTTCTCTTGTAGTGGAAAGAAGAGGTTGACCAGCAAAGGGACGTATACAAGGATGATCAACTCTTGGAGCTCGTCGGTGACCTTTGTAACTTCATCATTGACCAGGTTGTTTCTTCTAGAGGCGATTACCATGATCGATCATCTGACTTAGGTCGTAATCCTATGTACCAACACCTCCGTGAGACTCATAGGTTAGCTCTAGGCCGTTGAGAACAATTTGGAATGGTTTGGACTTGTGAAACTTTTGAACTTGTGATGGTTTGGACTTGTGGACTATTTGAACTTATGAATTATGGCTATGTAATGTGATAATGGACTTTGTGAATTGGACTTTTGAACTTGTGAATTATGGCTTGTAATTATGGTTTATATTTTGCTCGTGTGTTTGTGGATGTGTATATCTGGTCAGATTTGAATTTGAATTTGTATTCTATATTATATTCTGTGGTCAGAAATGTATTTGATTTTAATTTTTTTAATAGAAAATCCACTGTAGGGGTGGTTCTAGATCCAACCACCCTTACAAATGGTATTTTTTAAGGGGGGCTGGTGATCCAACCGTCCTTACAAATGTATTTGTAAGGGCGGTTTAATCAGCAACCGCCCTTACAAATGGTATTTGTAAGGGCGGTCGGTGATCCAACCGCCCTTACAAATACATTTGTAAGGGCGGTTGGTGATCAAACCGCCCTTACAAATACATTTGTAAGGGCGGGCTATGCCAACTGCCCCTACAGTGGGCTGATTTGTAAAAGCCCCCTGAGAGGGGCGGTTGGGCCACCCGCCCCTATAGTGTCTTTTGACCCGCCCTTACCGTGCCTGATTGTAGTAGTGACGAGTACTGCTTCCAGGACAAGGACAACTACCAGCTCGTGTGCTTCTCCACCTTGCCGCTCCGGTTCGGGGATGCCGCCGTCGCCGATGTTCCCAAAGGCAACAGGGCGCTGGACCTGATGGGGTGCACGGTGCACTGACGGGGGCTCTCAGGCTGCACGTGTACAAGGAGGTGGTGGCCTGGAAACTGGAGCTCGACGGCGACCAGCCCCGGTTCTTGGTGCTCGTGCCAGCAGACGGTGGAGGCTAGCTACGCCTCGTTAAGCCCAATATGTTCTACGAGCGGACAACGACCAGCTGGCCAGGACAGTGCTGATGACGGTGCAGGTGCTACATTTCCTCAGGAGGAACCCTGATAGACCGGAGACAACCTTGTGGATCCACCTTCGCCAAGTTTTTAGGTACCACACTCTGTGGCGTTTGTTTTTTAGAGTTTAAGGGCATAGTCCCGGTCTTTCAATTAACATCAAAAGACCACAAGTCATTATCGCACCATTGTTTAAACCCCAAAAAGCGTCCACCAGGACTAAAGAAAGCCTCTCTGTGGCGTTTGTTTGTTATTCTTCTTTTGGTAGATGGTGAACCCTGAGTCTTACATATTTCACTTGTTCTTCTGCAGCAAGTTTTGGTCTAGCCCTCAGAGGATGACTTCAGGAACCAGACCTCGCTATCACTGATGAGGCAGTTCGCATCAATGGATCCTGTCTTAGCAAACTCAGAGGTATAATCTGTTCCGCTCTTGTTATTGTAATTCTCAATCGCGTTTGACTGTTTGTTAGTATATATAGCACAGTCGTGTCTTCAATGAGCGTGAAATAATCTGAGTTATGAGGGGTTAACTACATAATAACATAGGTGGCATTGCACTTAAACTTAGGTGGTGGGGTCCCAACAACTGCGCTAGGCTCAGTTCCTGCTTAGCTACATTCACACTTCGTTTTGTGTTTTGAGCTGCGCTATGTAAACATTGTCCTTAATTTGCAACAAACAACATACTCTTCCTCTAAGATTGTAATTCTTTGGCATTTCTGAGCTCTGCTACCTTTTAGCTACCATTTCCAACCTTAGACTTGCAGTATTTCATAACTTGGGGTTGTATTGCCATTTATTTGATGTTTATATATATAATCTTAGCTGATAATGACATGTAAATGGACTGATCTGCACATGATGTGCTGACTATGGGGCCAGCCTTTCGTCCTTCTCCTATCTCTGTAATTAACTAGAGTGATTGGAACATCTTTTTATTGTGCTTGATTGCTGTTATTTGTAAGCCAATCTAACATGTTATGATGATTATTTAACTGATTTTGCTATGATTATCATCTGATAGGCTTTGCGAGCATTTGTTGAAAGAATATCTACTGAGGTATGTGTATGGTTCTGCATAATCTTGAACGTTTTGGAAGAGAAATTAACCACACATTAATTGTTTCTCTTAACATAATTTTGACTAGGTTGGTGGTGGTGCAGACATTGTTGACATCGTTGGTGGTGCAGATATTGTTGACATCGTTGGTGGTGCAGACATTGTTGATGACGGTGCGGTCGTAAATGAGATTTTTGTTGAGGATGCTCCATTCTAGGGTGAAGAAGGATAAAAAAGTCTATGAGCTTTTCTTTATAACTACGGAGTCCTTATGTGTTGAACTAATCGTATGCAATTATATTGCTATGTACCACCAATGAAGTTTATCATATGTATGCTTAAACTAGTCCTGGCAAACATATGATTGGTAGTATTTCCGTCAGCTTTGCAGTGGCCCTCAACTCTATTGTTGTTTGTCCATAATCCTTGCCTTTCTAATTGAGCTTGTTCGGTGATTTTGGGGGCCCGGAAACTGAAAGATTAAGTAGGTCCAAGAGAGGGGATGAATTGGTCAATTAACTTGTAGAAAATCTGTGTAGATTATTGCAGATGCTTTGCAAGTTTGGGGCTTATTTTGTAGTATCACAATTTTCAATCTTGTTTTCCTTGGATCCCTAGTTTTCCTAGGCCCCTAGGATGTGATTATTTTGTAGAAATCTATGGATAAAACATAATTTTCAATCTAGTTTTTCTTGGGTCCATAATTTTTCTAAGATCCTAAGATGTTGGAAGATCCATGTGGTGGAACATGATGCCAAGAATTTCTCAAAAGACAGTTGCATTCTTTGCAAGTTCCTTGTCATACATGTCTGGTGCTGCCTGTAGCTGTTGCTGTGGCTCATTATCTACATGAAAAAAAGCTGTTGCTGTGGCTGCTGATTCTAGAGCCAAGAATCACATATCCCTTCCATGCTGAATTGGCTCTCTGCCTTGATCACTTCATTATAGAGCATTTGGCTCTGGTTCTGCATGGCTGTGGTTGTCTCTGCAAAGGTTCCGTGGAGCAAGTCAGGCCACTTAAGTTCGTCTACTAGGTGAGCCGATGTCTGACAATGGGAAGACACTATTCTCCAGAATCGAGCTTGTGCTCTGTGGTTCAAATCCCATACTGTTGCTTCCTCTGCTCCCTGTATTGCTGCTACTGCTGCTAGGATTAGGATCACGACCATCCCAGTAGAATGAATCTACTGAGGTACTTCTAATGCCCGTTCCTCCATGTCGAGGTACTCAAGATTCAGCCCCATTGGTTGATTGATGTAGAGAGGGCTGGGGTGAAACTGGTGGTATCACTATAGAAATTGTTCTGCAGTTGAAGTCACTCTGGTGGAGGTGTTTCTTGTGATGGTTGCCTTTCTCCCCCTATATTCATGGGATTACCAAAGTTTTAATTCTTTCCCACTGAAAGCGAGTAGTGTAATACGCGATGCATTCTCAGAGACAAGCGTTGTGTACATATAGACTCAATGGGGAGCCAGGTACGGCAGGCCCATGGGCCGTGACTCGTTTACACTCTAACACTCCCCCACAGTCAGAACTGGGAGCATCACGGACATTAAGACTGGACCTAAACTCGACGAAGACGGACGTCGAGAGCCCCTTGGTGAAGATGTCGGCATACTGTGAGGTGGTAGGCACATGTAAAACTCAAACCTCTCCAAGGGCGACGTGGTCACGAACGAAGTGTAGATCGATCTCCACGTGCTTAGTCCGCTAGTGCTGAACGGGGTTGGTAGATAAATAAATGGCACTGACATTGTCACAATACACAACAGTAGCTCGTCGAAGAGGGCAATGGAGCTCAAGTAGAAGGTGCCGTAACCAGCATGCCTCCGCAACCCCATTAGCAACAGCACGATACTCAGCCTCTGCACTGGATCTGGATATAGTCGCTTGACACTTAGAGGACCAAGAAACCAAATTATCACCGAGAAAGACGCCGTAGCCAGAGGTGGAACGGCGAGTCTTAGGACATCCGGCCCAATCAGCATCATAGTACATAGTGAGATCAACAGGCGAGGTACGATGAAGGTGAAAACCAAGCTCCAAGGTTCCATGGATGTAGCACAGTATGCGCTTCATGGCGGCAAGGTGAGGCTCTCTCGGATCATGCATATATAAACAAATCTGCTAAACTGCATATGAAATATCAGGACAGGTGAAGGTGAGATACTGAAGTGCACCAGCGATACTGCGATAATGTGTAGGGTCAGCCACAGGAACACCATCAGCAGATAACTTGGCATGAGTGTCAACAGGCGTGCTGCACGGCTTGCAGTCACGCATACCAGCACGGTCCAAAATATCCAACATATATTGCTTCTAAGAGAGGAACAGGTCATCACCTCGACGATCAACTGAAACGCCCAGGAAGTGATGGAGAGCACCCATATCGGTCATAGAAAATTCCCGCTGCAAAGCTGCAATGATGCGCTAGAGAAAATTCTGTGACGAAGCAGTGAGAACAATATCATCCACATAGAGAAGCAAAAAAGCCGTATCGGCGCCGCGACGATATATGAAGAGTGAAGTATCAGCTTTGGCCTCAACAAAACCAAGAGAGGTGAGGTGGCCGGCAAAGTGATTGTGCCACGCTCGGGGGGCCTGCTTCAATCCATACAATGACTTGTTCAATCGGCACACATGATCAGGGCAGGAGGAATCAACAAACCCAGATGGTTGCTGACAATACACAGTCTCTGTCAAAGTCCCATGCAGGAAAGCATTCTTGACATCTAGCTGATGAATAGGCCAAGAACGGGACAGAGCCAATGTGAGCACGACATGGACAGTAGCAGGTTTGACGACGGGACTCAAAGTTTAATCATAATCAATGCCCGATCGCTGAGTGAAGCCCCTGAGAACCCATCTGGCCTTGTAACGATCAAGAGAGCCGTCAGATAAAAACTTGTGGCGAAAGACCCATTTACCAGTGACGACGTTGACACCCGGTGGACGAGGAACGAGCGTCCAAGTATCGTTGGCCAGAAGGGCAGCAAATTCCGCCTGCATCGCATCCTGCCAATGTGGATCAGCGAGAGCCGAGCGAAAGGTCTTCGGCAATGGCGAAAGCGAAGTGGCATGCAGGTTCAGCCGGTCGACCGGCTGAATGAAACTGGACTTGCCGCGAGTCCTCATGCCATGATCATTGACCACAGGCACAATGGATTGTGGCTGCGTGAAGACGGTGCGGCCACCCCTGCTGGCAGCAACCTGGGATGATATGTCACCAAGGGCAGCAGGGGGGACCGAGGGCGCCGAGCTGGGTGACGCTGAGCTGGGTGCTGGGCTCGGGGAGGGCGAGCCTCTAGCTCCGGGCGCAGGTGAGTCGGGCGCGGGTGTGGCCGAGCCACCAGCCCCTGATGCAGGCGCGCCACCCTGGCTGGAGGCAGGCTCAACAGCAGCACCGGGAGAAGTACCTGCAACCACAACACTAGGCCCGATGGGCATAGTGGAAGAGTCATCATCATCCAAAAAATTGAGAGTGGCAGGATCCGAGGGGGATGTCGACATCTCCGAAAAGGGAAACAATAATTCATCAAACACCACGTGATGAGAGATGATGATCCTGTTAGAGTGGAGATCAAGACAGTGATAACCCTTGTGATCGGATGAATAGCCAAGAAAGACACAAAGAGATGAACGAGGAGACAGCTTATGTAGAGCAGTGGAGGATAAATTGGGGTAACAGGCACACCCAAAGACGCGAAGGTGTGTGTAGGTGGGGTAGGTGCCATGGAGAGCAAAAAATGGTGTGAGGCCGCCTAGGGTCTTTGTGGGGTGACAGTTTAGAAGATAGGTGGCAGTATGGAGGGAGTCAGCCCAATAGACCGGAGGAATGCTAGCCTGAAACAAAAGCGAGCGCACAATGTTATTGATGGTGCGAAGAGCGCGCTCAGCTTTTCCATTTTGCTAGGAAGTGTAGGGGCACGACATGCGAAGAATGGCACCACGGGAAAGGAAGAACGTGCGGGCCGAAGAGTTGTCAAACTCACGACCGTTGTCGCACTGGACAGCCTTCACAGGAGTGTCAAACTGTGTACGCATGTAGGCAAAAAAATTAGAAATGGTGGCAAAGGTGTCTGATTTAAGGCGTAGCGGAAATGTCCAAGCGTAATGTGAAAATCATCAATAATCACGAGATAATATTTGTAATCGGACACACTGACAAGTGGAGATGTGCAAAGATCACAATGTATTAAATCGAATATGTGTAGAGCACGGGAGCTAGATGAATCAAAAGGAAGGCGAACATGACGCCCTAACTGACAAGCATGACATATGTGTTCATGTTTGGGTTTATTACATGAAATAGCCTGGGTGCTAACAAGCTTGGACAAAGCTTCGCTGCCGAGATGACCAAGACGACGGTGCCACAAGGTGGAAGTGGGGACGGCGGCGAGGGCAGGTGTGCTGGTGCTGGTAGGCGGGAAAAATGGGTATAAGTCACCCGAGCTATTGCACCTAGCGATCACGCTCCGTGTTTGTAGGTCCTTCACAGAAAGGCCAAAAGGATCAAACTCGATGGAACAATGGTTGTCAGTAGTAAACCGACGAACGGAAATCAAGTTCTTAATAATGCTAGGGGAAACTAAGACATTATTTAGAACAAGAGAACGATGCGGTGTAGGAAACGAGTATGAACCAGTGGAGGTAATGGGCAAAAGAGCACCATTGCCGACAATAATGGAGGAAGGACCAGACAAGGAGGGTGGGCGAGGAGACGAGAGAATACCAGAGTGGGCGGTCATATGGGATCTCGCACCAGAGTCAGCATACCACTCGACGTTGTTCGGCGGCGACGTCAGGGTCATCGTGTTGAAGTTGTTGACGAGGGACGCCTGATCCCAGGACCCGCTGGCCATGGGATTCCATGGTGTGTATGGCTGCATCGTACCAGTGGAGGAGGAAGCCGAGCCTAGCGCCCCGCTGCTGTAGCCACCGAAACTAGGAGGGGTCGGCTGGTAGTAGCCTCCCTGGTAGGGTGCCGTGTAGAACGCCGGTTGGGGCTGGTCGAACGGCGCATATGGAGGACGCGGCGGGCCACCAAAACCACCAAAGTCGTGTGGCCACAGCTACACAGTACCAGACCAAGGGTTGGAGCGTGGTCCGGTCTGGGCAGTGGGCAGCCTGGGGCCGGTGGTGCTGTTGTTGCCACCGTTGCCGCTGTTCCCACCGCGACCACGGCGGCGATTGCGAGAGCCACCCTTGCCGTTGGAGCCTGAAGGAGCAGCGCCACCAGAGCTGCTGTGGCCGCCACCGTCGCCGTGCTCGGGCTGGGATGACGGTTTCGTCGCGAGCAGCGCCTGCACTTGAGACGCAGGAGCTGGAGTGCCGTCGTCGTGGATGTCGTTGACGTCAATCTCCTCGAGGAGCAGGAGGGTGCGCGCCTCGGCGAACGTGGGGAACGGCCGCTGCATTTTTAGGTTAGACACCATGTGCCTAAACTTCCCGTTGAGGTCACGAAGAAGGGTGAGGACGAGCTGCCGGTCGCCGATCGGGTCACTAAACTCGCCGAGGGAGGCTGCCATCGTCTTGAGGCGGCGGCAATAGTCCGTGATGGACAGATCACCCTGCTTGAAGGAGCGAAACTCAGCCTCCAGCAGTAGGGCGCGGGACTCACGATGCCCGAGGAACTCATCCTCAAGGTACAGCCAGGCGACGCGGGCGGTGGGATCCCGGATCATCAACGACTGCTGAAGGTCGTTGGAGATGGTGCAGTAGTCCCACGTGAGGACACAACAGTCCATAGTCGACCACGCGCATCAAGCCGGGTAGGAGACATCGGAGAGGACATGATCCTTGAGGTTGTACTTGTCGAGGACCACCAGGACATGGATTTCCAGCGGCCATAGTTGTTGGCCGGCTTCTCCAGCGTGACGGGGATGAGGACCTTGATGTTCATGACACCGATCGCCTGGGAGTGGATGCTGGCGTTGGCGGTTTCCTGAGCGGTGAGCTCGTCATCGAAGCGCTTGGCTTCGGCCTCGGCGGCTGCCGCATCATCGGTGGGAGGCATCTCGCAAGACCGCGTCCACGCGATGGGCACGCGATCACGCGATGGGTGCACGTGAGCGGATCACGATCGGGGCGATCGGATCACGTCACGATATGATCGGGGCAATCGGATCGGGCCGGGCAAGCGATCACGAGGGAAGGCCGGCGTCCTGGGAGACAGCGACGGTCGGAGGAAAAAAGAAAAAAGTGGGTGGCCAGAGAAGGAGAGGGAAGGCTGGGAGAGGAAAAAAAGAAAAAAGAGGCGGCCGGAGGAGGAGCCGGCGACGGATCAAGCGGCGGCTAGGGTTTGCGGAAGCACGGCCGCAGGACGCGAACCGCATGAGATACCATGAAAGCGAGTAGTGTAATACGCGATGCATTCTCAGAGACAAGCGTTGTGTACATATAGACTCAATGGGGAGCCAGGGTACGGCAGGGCCCATGGGCCCATGACTCGTTTACACTCTAACACCCACAATGATATGCATTCACTCTTGATCTTTGATCTCCTCATTTGTCTTCTTTTTTTCTTTCACAAAGATTTGTGGAAGCTTTACTTCATTTGAGTTTAAGGACTAGTAGAAAACTTGCTTTGCATACACTCTATGGGTATGTTATATCGTGATTTCTTTTCTTTTCTTTCTGTTTTTTGTTTCTAATTACTGATTAGTGATTTGTATACGTACATCACATATATGTGTTGATGCAAAAGTAGATCTGCAAACACAAAGGGCTAATACCCGAAATCGATATCCAAAGCGTGCTAGTCGATTTGACCTGTTAATCGACAAGGATGAAGATACGAGCACTTTAGTCCTGACAACAGTGATACGCCCGAAAGTCACGGCCAAGAGGTACTCACGCGGAACTCGAGGATCGCCGAAGATTGCACTAGAGCAATGCAACTCACCGAATCGATGAGAACTCATAAAAAAGAAAAATATGCAAATTGACGAAGTCATCGAAAGTAGATGTAAATAAGAATAAAAGTTGTTTTTGATGTATTGATTGATCTCTTTTACATTGCCCTTCACCCTATATTTATATCCTGATCTACAAAAACGTAACCAAATACGACTAGGACACTAAATCCAAATCTATGGAAACACATAACTTTGATACAACTCAGACTCTAATAAACGTATATAAGGAAATTAACTCCTATCTTATTTCATAGTCCGCCTTAGTCACAATGGTATTCTCATCGACCTCCTTTTTATCGGCACAATCTCTGTTCCATCGGCAGCAGTCTTCAAGTTCCTTCCATCGGTACATTCCCTGTTTCATCGGCAGCAGTCTTCAAACTATCTTTCATCGGCATCGGCAATACTACCCTTAACCTTATTGGCAACATTTCAATTTGAATCCATACGCCGCTACCACTCATAAGCAAACTCATTTTCATCAGCTATCAATCTACACAATAATCTTTCCTCTGTTGATTAGCCCTTCCTAACCATCTTGACACGTGCTAAAAAATGATGTCAATACATGTCCCCCAATTTCGGAGTATAAGATATTGATGCTCCGAAATTTACTCCAGATAATGCCTACTATTACCTATTTTTCAACCCATTCTCCAAGCATAACATGATCTGTTACCAGATTTAATCAAATCTAGATCTAATCCATGTATCTCAGTAAATATCGCACATCTTCCAACTGTTTTTTGCCTCAATTACGATTGAGATACCAAAATAACAATCCATCGGCAAGATCTTATCATAGCAACATCACCATTTTAGAACTGAAAGATCCTGTATCAAAATATCCTTCAAGTCATGATTACTTGCCATGCCATCAAATCTTCTGTACAATCCCTTGATTGTCGTGCGAACAGTTACCATATCTATCTGAACCACCTTGATCCATCCGCGTATGGCATAGAGATAAGTCAAGAATACCCCTACCCCCAAATGGCCTATAAGTAGATCTCTCCAAACTGCTCATCTTCTACCTTCAAATTGCAACCTTTGGCATTCTCTCTCCGGCGGCAACCCTAACTGCGCATCCTCAACCCACCAGAGCTCCTTCCATCGTCATTTTCCAATCTCCAGCTCGTGCCCTCATCCTTCTCGAAACAATGGCGGTCAACTTCAACGTCCCTACAGTTCATTCTTCTTCCTTTTTTATTACTTTTACTTTGACCCTTCTGGCCCCTTGCGAATTCTTACAGTTGGTATTTTTTCTACTTCTTCCATTCTCTTGATCTTCCAAACTCAAGAACTACGCAACACACTGGTTATTCCAACCAACCAACCTCCCCTTCATTGCCTAGGTCCAATGGGTGATCCAGATCCAACCGATCTGATCAATGCAGAGGCTAATCGTATTCCCTTCAAAGCTCGAAATTTCTCTTTGAATCTATGGAAAGATACATTTCGATCTTGGCCCAAACCTACCAAAGGGTGGAAAAACTGGTACTTGAGGGTCAACAGATCAATGCAAGTGTTCTGGGCAGAACGGAAGATAGATCAATGTATCAGGCTATCCATTGCTGATATGCAAAGGAATGAATCCATGATGATAGCTGCTGCTTATTTTTGGTCAGATACCACAAATACCTTCATGTTCGGTCACGGCCCACGTGCCCCTACTCTTGCCGATGTATATATGCTCACCGGCTTGGATATCTCAACTGTCGATGAAGGCCACATTTTTGGCAGAAAAGCTGAGTATAGAGTAAATACACGCAACATCGGCGCTGGACAGGATTACATCCAAGAGTACCAAAAAAACTGGTACTGTCAATCAAAGGGAACACGCCATATTCCTGAACATGTGGCTGGAGAAGTTTATCTTCTATGGTCGATCAGTAGGACCAACTGATGCCTTCCTCCCAGCAGCGGAACTCTTGGCCAACGGTGTCAGATTCCCACTTGGCCGATACCTCCTGAGCTCAACTTACCACCTTCTCCACAAGCGTCTCAGAAGCTTCTACTTGGTGAACCCATCGGCAATCTGGGAGGCCCGTGGTGGTTCATCAATATGTGGTTAAACGCTCACATGCATAAGCGTCTACAATGGGATTTCTTTGCCCAAGAATTCCCACGAGAGATCGCCAAAGATTACGTCCTTGGAGATGATGAATCGGCAACACGCCCTCCTCTCAACTTCGGCGAAGCCATAATCGTCCTTCCTGGAATAGAATCCAATGAAGATCAAATTGGTAGGTTTTTTTCAGAATTTCTACCATGGTCTCCCTCGTGATCTCAGAGCTTGGGTACCCTATATCGATGAGGATAACAAGTTCCCTCTTCTTTTTAATTTTGTCGATAGTGATCTGAACCAAGATAATGATCTTATGATGGCTATTATTACCCCCAGAGTAATCCTAGTAAACACATTTGGTAGCGAGAAGAATTCCCATATTACTTATGAATTCTACAATCCATCGGCAGTGTCTCGCCAAGTAGCCTTTGGGCAACTGCCAATCAAACTATGCTTTGCCGATGTGATTAAGCCTAGAGAAATTATTACAGCTGGAACTGAATGGAGTAGAGTAGTAAGACTTGCTCCTGATGCTGATATTTCAAATGTTGATCTCTCCGCCTGGTCACCAGTGTCTTTCATCACAGAGTCATATAAGCAATGGTGGCAAGAGTGGAAAGAACAGTTGTTTTCAACATCCGTTCATACATATCGGCACATGATCGATCCTGACTATGCTGTTCCTGACGATGCAGTAAGTTCCTTTTAACTTTCGTCTCTCTCCTTCCTTTTATATGTATATTGGTAACTAATCTTCCCTGAAACAGGTCGATGATCCAGTTTCATCAATAAGCAAAAGTGGAAGACCCTTCAACCTCCACCCTATTTCTCCAGTATCAATAATTTGCTACAATGCCCCTACCTTAGAGGCCTTAACCTTCCAGAGGACTCGCGCCAAAGTTATCACCTCCAGACCAAGACTAGCAACATCCAGGGCCACTCCAATGGCTGCTGCTTCAAGCCTAATCAAGGTTTTTAAGGTAATAACCTTGCTTACTTTGTTTTCTGTCGATACACACTATATTAACATATAACTATCAGGATGTGAGAGCTGCAGCTGGATCGTCATCAACAACTCTTCCAATATCAAGCACCACGACCTCTACTCCTCCTTCAGAGGTATTCTCTTATTTTTACATTTTTTCTGTTAAATATCCAATCTTATACTCATTTTTGCAGCAACAAACAGGCACATCGGCAAGCACACCAAGCATGCAAGCTCCCCAATCAACACATGTCGATGCCCCCCAGCCAATTGTCGCTGAGGCCCAAACAAAGCGCAAAGCTTTAACCGATGCCGAAGCTCAACAAAAGCGACATAAATCTACACCAGCCCCTTCATCCGTTCTAACACCTGTCAATCGACCCACTGATATAATTGAACAAGCTGCTTCTTCTGTACAAGATACACCATTAGCCATTATACCCCAAGGGCCGGCTACTGATGAGGTTGTAGAAGACATTCCATCGGCATCCTCTGTCGATCCTTCGCATGATCTTTTTCAAGCCGCTCCCTCAAGCCAAGCTCAAGAAATTGCCCTGAAGCAGGTAAACCGATTAACTGTTTGGTTTACAATATCCCCAGACACCACAAATAGGATTCCTAACTCTCTTTATTTCACAAGAACAATATTCTCCCGATAGCTTGTTTTCTTTTGCTATCGACGTCTCCGATGACGACGGAGAAGAGGCGAGCTCTTCCTGGCATTAGGAACAATATCGGCAGATACCTATGGCAAACTAGAAGTTCTCCTGAATCTGCTGCAACAAGATACTGCTCAACTGGTGATCGATTCAGACCCTGCAAGGACCATCTTCAAAACAATCCGTGGCCAAGTCCCTGCCGATGTTGAAGAAATCATCTTCCCAGCAGTCCATCTGGAGAGCAGACAACTTCAATATCAAAAGGCTATTCATCGTATTGCCGACAAAGCAGCTCAGGCTCAACTTAAGGAAGAAATGTTGCAGCTGAAGCAAACTGCCGATGAGAAGCACAAAAGCATCAGCAACTTGCAAGCCTCTGGTGCTGATCTTAAACAGAAAATCTTAGACCTATCGGCAAAAAGGGTAGCTCTGCTAGCCGAACTGGAAAAGGTTGAAACAGCCCTGACTCAAGCCAAGCAAGAAGAAGACCAGCTTCCTGACGCTATCAAGGCCTTTCAGCAAGAATGAGACGCCCAAGCTCGCAAGGCCTTGGTTCTCAAGAAGAAACTCAAGTCTGTGGAAGGAAGTGCCGATGAAGATGCCAAGGAATTAAAAGAATTCGATGAAATTCACCTACGTGCGATATCGGCTATCCACGCTTTGTTAAATTAGCGCATCGGCAATGATTGATACTTTGTTTTGACTCTAGCTGATAGGATTGTTATCGGCAATTATTCTTTTATGCATCCATCCAGATACTAGGGTAATATTTCTTTAAATATTTTTCCATTTAATGCTCTAGGAAATACAACTCCTTCGAGAGTTTCAAGAATATATGCATTAACAGGAACATATTGATTTATCCGATATGGACCTTCCCAATTAGGTGACCATTTGCCAAACTTAGAACTTTTAGTCCCAATCGGTAAAATCAACTTCCAAACCAATTCTCCATCGACAAATTTCTTTACCTTTACCTTCTTGTCATACCATCTAGCTACTCTTTTTCTTATTCTCCTCGATGTTAACTAAAGCTTTTAACCGATGACCTACTACATCTTCCAACTCATCCTTCATAAGGATATCATAATCATCGGCTGTCAATTGATCTTGAGAGCGTATTCGCCTAGAACCAATTTTAATCTCCCAAGGTAAGACTGCATCATGTCCATACACCAACTGATAAGGTGTTACCTTGGTTGCACCATGACACGCCATCCGATATGACCCACAAAGCTTCATTTAATACTGTATGCCATTTCTTAGGATACTCTTTAATCTTGCGCTTAATGAGCTTGATAATTCCTTTATTAGATGCTTCAGCCTGACCATTAGCCTGGGCATAATACGGTGAAGAATTCAAAACTTTAATCCCCATTCCTATAGCAAATTCATCAAATTCACCCGATGTAAACATAGTGCCCTGATCGGTAGTGATGGTTTGAGGGATGCCAAATCGGTAAACGATATGCTCCTTCACAAAATCAATCATTTTAGCCGATGTCACCTTTTTTAAAGGAATTGCTTCAACCCACTTCGTGAAATAATCGGTAGCAACCAGAATAAACTTATGCCCTTTACTCGATGGTGGATAAATCTGACCGATGAGATCAATAGCCCAACCCCGGAACGGCCAAGGCTTAATTATAGGGGTTCATAGCCGATGCGGGTGCCCTTTGAATATTACCAAATTTCTGACATTTCTGACATCCTTTAAAATATTTAAAACAATCTTCAAGAATAGTCGGCCAATAATATCCATTTCTTATGATCATCCATTTCATCTTGAAGGCTGACTGATGAGCCCCACATACTCCTTCATGAATTTCACCCATCAGGCCTTTTGATTCCTCTATGCTAATACACCTGAGTAAAACTCCATCTATGGTATGGTAATACAATTCATCATCGAGGAGTACATACTTGGTAGCTTGGAACTTTATACGTCTTTTGACCTTTTTAGATGGATTCTTTAAATAATCAATAATTTCCTTCCTCCAGTCATCGATATTAGCTGCTGATATTAATACTTCTTTTTAGCAGCTTTCGATGTCGACACCCTTAATTTTACCTTCAGTATCCAACATATTTGCTGGAAAAGGATGTTGATCAATTTTCATCGGCTTCTGAATCTTGGAATTACCAAATTTTATTCTCCCAGACTCAATAGCTAACTGTAATTGTTGTCTAAATACTTTCCACTCATTTGTACTGTGTGAAGTTGCATTATGCCATTTGCAATATAGCATATGCTTCAACTCTTCTACCGATGGGATCACATGATTAGGTGACAACTTAATCTGACCCTCCTGAAGCAAAAGATCAAATATCTTATCGGCTTTGGGTGACGTCGAAAGTAAACTTCTCTGGCTCTTTGTGACCAAAGAGACAAGATATCGGCTTTTTATTCTTAACCCACTCAGCCAAACCGATAACTGGTTCTTCATCCGAATCAGAATCTTCTACTTCTTCGACAAATGAAACTTTCTTATTCCAATTCCTTTTAGGTTCAAAAACCCTAGTGTCTTGATCAGAAATTCTTTGCACTAGATGACTTAGGCTTTCGAACTCCTGAGAAGCATATCTGTCCTTAAGGTGTGGCAACAATCCCTGAAAGGCCAAATCGGCAAGCTGCCGATCATCCAACACCAGGCTATAACATTTGTTCTTTACATCTCGTAGCCTTTACACAAAGCCTTCTACCGATTCATCATTGCGCTGTTTCATCTTTACCAAATCGGTAAGCTTCTTTTCATGAACTCCAGCAAAGAAATACTTATGAAATTGCTTTTCCAGATCAGCCCAAGTAATAATAGAATTTGGCGGTAGTGAGATAAACCATATAAATGCTGATCTAGATAGAGATGATGAAAACAAACGAACTCTCAATTCATCTCTACAAGCTGCCTCTCCACATTGAATAATAAAACGATTAACATGCTCCATGGTTGATGTATCGTCTTGCCCAGAAAACTTAGTGAAATCTGGCACCCTTGTAATGATTTGGGAGAGGAATTAAATCATATGCCGGAGGATACGGAGTCCGATAAGAATAGGTATTAACTTTGGGCTTGATCCCAAACTGATCCTTCATAATTTCTGCTATTTTATCGCCCAAAAAGCATCAACATCTTGTTGACGACATGGTTGAATCTCCACCGGAGGTACTTGCTGATACCCTTCTGCATACCTTTGTGGCCCATGATCTCCAGCAATTGGCATATTTGTCACTATCTGTGGTCCATTAACCTGCTAAAAAGGGTTCATCGGTTGAGCTGCCGATGCTTGATTCTAAAAACCAGCATGCATGTGACCTTGATGAACACCTGTGGCTTGCTGATTTAGGCTGAACTAAATGTTGAGTGGGAAACTGCCCTGGCCAATTATTAGCGTTCATCGGTACAAAAATTTGCCGATGGTTGGTAACTTGTTGGCATTGCCGGATAATTACAACTAACTTGAGGTAAAACCTGGACTCCAGGTTGACTTACGATTGGAGCCTTCTGTTGCATCGGTAACAAATTTGCCGATGGACTTGAACTAGATGTTTGACCCAAAGACACCTGGAAACCTCCTAGAGTTGGTTGTACAGTAGTTGTTGTAGTATATTGGGGTACTTGAGCTATCGGTGAACCGGCCGATAGCATATGAGCTTTTCCCGTCGTATCAAACACTTGAGGTGACCCATGGTTAAAAACAGATGGCTCTGGAGGCATACCATATCCCCACCACTTAGCAGGAGTCTGATTATTCTGTGGTACAGGACCTGATAAAAGCCGATGCTGATAGATCTGTATTAAGCTGAACTCGTCCCGATAATGCTGAATCCGGACGCATCGGGTGTAGACTGTACGTTAGATAAACCTGCTGATACTGGAAGAGAAGAAATCTCTATACCCGCAACGGCCGGGGGGAGCCGATGGAGCAATAGCAGATGCTGATTCTAGTTGATGATAAGCAGGCCCAACGTAACGAGGTGACGCTTGCCCTTCTTTGAAAGTTCGAATCACAACATTATGAACAGTATTGGACAGCATATTGGAATGATTAATTAAAGCATGATTCACTGCAGAATTAACCATCTCTTGAAGTTTACCTGGATTAGAATCAAAGGTAACTTGCCGAGGCAACGACAAGTCTTGCTTCTGGATGACTTGTCCACTTTTGTTCAAACTGAATGACTTCAAGCAGAGCTGTCTGTATTATTCTATAGCCCTCTCCATAGCCTGCTTCTGATCGCACTTAAGATCTTCTTCTGTTACCGTGATAATGTTCCCCGCATCGATCTCAGGATTAAGCATCTTGACTAGATCTGTCCCACCGAGCATGCCAAAAGATGTGTTGATGCAAAAGTAGATCTGCAAACACAAAGGGCTAATACCCCGAAATCGATATCCAAAGCGTGCCAGTCGATTTGACCTGTTAATCGACAAGGATGAAGATACGAGCACTTTGGTCCTGACAACAGCGATACGCCCGAAAGTCACGGCCAAGAGGTACTCACGCGGAACTCGAGGATCGCCGAAGATTGCACTGGAGCAATGCAACTCGCCGAATCGATGAGAACTCGTAAAAAAGAAAAATATGCAAATTGACGAAGTCGTCGAAAGTAGATGTAAATAAGAATAAAATTTGTTTTTGATGTATTGATTGATCTCTTTTACATTGCCCTTCACCCTATATTTATATCCTAATCTACAGAAACGTAACCAAATACGACTAGGACACTAAATCCAAATCTATGGAAACACATAACTTTGATACAACTCAGACTCTAATAAACATATATAAGGAAATTAACTCCTATCTTATTACATAGTCCACCTTAGTCACGATGGTATTCTCATCGACCTCCTTTTTATCGGCACAATCCATGTTTCATCGGCACAATCCCTGTTCCATCGGCAGCAGCCTTCAAGTTCCTTCCATCGGTACATTCCCCTGTTTCAATCGGCAGCAGTCTTCAAACCATCTTTCATCGGCATCGGCAATACTACCCTTAACCTTATTGGCAACATTTCAATTTGAATCCATACGCCGCTACCACTCATAAGCAAACTCATTTTCATCGGCTATCAATCTACACAATAATCTTTTCTCTGTTGATTAGCCCTTCCTGACCATCTTGACACGTGCTAAAAAAACGATGTCAACCATATGATGACTGTCACGTTGTTTCTGTCGATGCTTCGTCCAGCTTTTTTTCTCGTGGGTCGCGTGTCTGTCCTGGTTTCATCGTGGGCCACTTTTCTCTCTCTTTTATTCCTCCAGCTCAGCATGCATCAGCCACTGCGTCATTCAAGTGACCCCATTTCTTCAAACTTTTCTTGTTTGTTTCTTTTCTTCTTCTTTTCAATCCCATTTCTGTGTGTCGTTACTTTCCCTTGGAATTAAATTATAGACATTTATTTTATTTAGATTTTTATTTCCACATTTGTTTTTTCTTTTTTTTTTGCGACGAAAGAAGAATTATATTATAGGATAGCTGGGTACATCAACATATTACAAGCACTCTGGATTACAAAATAGTACCCACACTGTGAATAGCACAACTCAAAACCTAACCTGTTAAATGCTTTGCAGTATGGATGACCGCACAGGCAAACACTCGGCAAATGGCCTGAGAACAAATGCCCAACGAACAACGGCCAACATTCCTGTAGGCGGAATTGAGGAACTTCTTCTTTCTTGTGTCTTCCTCCTTCTTCTTTCTGCCACCGAAGATTAAGGAAGACTGATCTGAAAATTATTCTCTCTGGTCCTTCATCGTGGCAGATCTAACCACAACAAAACGGAGAAAAGACCGGAGAAAATTATTCCATGACGGCGGACATCATCTCCGCCTTGATGCCGTCGTCCGGAAACCAAAGTCTCCATGTCGTCATGCCGATGAAGATGTTGACGCCGATGTTGTCGCCCTCATCTTCAACGGAGCCGCCATGGAGAAGACGATTCCACCCTTCTCCTTCATCGTCGACAGAGATGAGGAGAAGGAGGAGATAAAACTCCAGTACCAAGTAATGTGGCATGGAGAGACGCTAACCCTAATGACTCGATTTACTGAAAAAAAAACTTATTAAAAACAATGGATCCCCACTTCCTTCAGCCCCCCGGCGAGATGCCGGAGGAGAAGGGAGGGGGGACCAGCGGTGGTGGACGACAGGGGCGGCGGCTGCGGCGGCGGCGGCGCTAGGGCTCTTCAGGTCACATTTGTTTTTTCTTAATACGCAGGATTGCTGCTTGTTAGTTGTTATAATGCATGTGTAAAAAAGTTTTTGAGTACACGACGCATGTAGGGCAAAACACACAGAAATTAAGTCAATTTATACACTACAAGAGACGACCTAGTCAAAATTAGAGGCAAGTGAGAATGAATACAAACATCCCTATCATAGGCAGAATTCGCCCGCGCCAATGCAAGGGCACACCGCGTGGCAAGTCTATATATGCATCTTATTTTTGTTTTGATTACTTAATTAAGCTATAGGCATGTTTTCTTTTTCGGTTTTCACTACCGGTTTTTAGACCGAGTATATATAGCGGAGCTCTTTTGTCAAGGAATTCGTGGTTTTATTTTATCCATAAACAAGAGCATATCCAAGAGGTTTTTAATTCAGCTCTCTAACAAAGTTTCTTTGGGCAAAAAAAAAACCAGGGACTTCAACAGTTTCTCCCATCTGAACTCTCTAAACATCCATGCTTGGGTAGTCATTGGATTGGTTTGACAATTATTTCCATTTTTTGTAAACAAATTATCTCTATTTTTTTTTGAAGAAACAGGTGTGTGTACAGCACAGTACCCACACTCGAGGAAGCGGGCTTTGGAGGTAAAGCGTTTTCTTAAACGGGCCAGGCTGCGTGCTGCATGAAAACCGTGGGCCCAAATGATAGTACCTCTCAGGCATTTCTTACTGTCCCTATGGATCTCTATCTCTGTCGTCTTCCTTTGCGATCGATTACCTCATTGCATTGCAAGTTATACTAAGGCAAGCAGAAGCAAGGTACTTGATTTTTTTGTTGTTTTTATTTTTTGGCAGATGAAGTTCTAATGCTGCAAGCAACGAACGTGTCTTAACTTTGGCTTTGCTTTGGTATTTGGTATCGTCGATCAACGCAATCAACACGGGAACTAGGTCGAGTAGAATTTAAATTTTATGGTGAGAACCATCACAGTAGGTTTTGTGTTTGTGTGTGATGAGAGACATAGGAGGGAATGGAGTAGAGCTGAGGGAGGAAAGGATAGATGGAAAGAAGAAGCAAAAGAAAAGAAAGAAGTTAAAGTTCCTTGCCTGTCTTGTCTCCAAAAGAAAGAAACAAGAAGAAAGTTCCTAGGTAGTATCTATCTGCACTGCTACCTACTTCACAAAGAAATATATATATAGTATATATATATATATATATATATATATATATATATATATATATATATATATATATATAAGCGCTATTCTACACCCTAGACGTAGAATAACTATTCTACACCGAGACGCATCCAACCCCACCCCCGTCAGACCAACAAACCCAACCGGCCAGCCACCCGCCCACCTCCATCCGGCTGCAACCAACTGGCCACCCCTGGTTCAAATCAAAACACCCTCGACTTCCCCTAGCTCCTGCGTCCTCTCCCACCCCACCGACCAGATCGGCGCCGCCGCCACCCCACCGTCCACCACCGGCGTTACCCGCCCACCCCACGGATCACCACCGGCGGCGCCCCCTCCCTACCTTCCCGCACTCCCGCCCCCACCCCACCGACCACCTCGGCGCCGCCCCCAAGCCTGGTCGCCCGCGCAGCCTGCGTCCCAAGCCTCCGCGCCGGAACTACGAAGCAGGAACTAGCGTTCCCAAGCACGTACTCCCTTCCTCTATCCGATCTGAAAGTACTGAAGCCAGATGTCAAAGTACTGAAGCCCGATCTGAACCTACTGAAGCAGGAACAACCATTGCTGCAGGAATACAGGGTCAGACCGGGGCTGTGCTGCAGATTCAGTACCGGTGAGAATTACTGATACAACAACCTACTAGATTGCTAATTCTGATACTGGATTACTAATACTGAGTGCTACTAGATTACTGATACCGGATTGTTAAATTGCTGATACTAAACTACTGATGCTAAAAAATTACTGAGTACTACTAGACTATACTAGATTGCTAGATTATTGTCACTGATACTGGGTTAAATTACTGAATGATACTGGATTACTGGATACTTGATTACAGGATTATGATAGGACTACTGGAATATACTGTCACTGATACTGATACTAGATTATTGATGCTAAAAAAATTACTGAGTAATACTGGATTACTGAATACTAGATTACTGATAGATTATTGGATTACTGTCACTAATACTGGATTACTGAGCAATACTGAATAATATGAGTATTACTGAGTAATACTGGATTACTGGATACTAGATTGCTGATAGGATTACTGGATTACTGTCACTGATACTGGATTACTAAGTATTACTTAGTACTACTGAGTATTACTGGATTACTGGATACTAGAATACTGATAGGATTACTGGATTACTATCACTAATACTGGATTACTGAATGTACAAAAAATACTGAGTAATACTGGATTACTGATATTGGATAACTGGATTGATATTGAAACTTTTCATTTGCAGGAGACTCTAAATTTTCAATATGGCAAGTGCTGATCCCATAAAAGTCGCGGTGCTGTCCTCCTCCACCTCCAACGTCTCATCCCTGCTCGACGTGGATCCGGTGGCCGTGTCGCATTTCATAGAAATACTGAATGCTTCCTGCACTGCACACTACTGAATGTTTTTTTGGTTGAGGGGAGCACACTACTGAATGCTCTTGAATAATATGATTGCATAGTACCGGGTGATGATATGGATAATTTTACTGAACATAGTGCATACTATGGTGGATGATTGCATCGTACTGGGTGATACAGTAATGCACTCTAGTAGATGGTAATCTACTAGGTGATACTGCATGTTATTAATTTTTCAAAAAAAAAAAAACTACATGATACCGGGTGATATTAGGTGATACTGAAATATTCTCGATGACACCAGTATCAGTACCAATCTACCATAGTGACAAACACTGAACAAAATAATTACAACTACTTACAAAAATACTTTCAACTACTGAAAGCTACTGAACTAAATACTTGATAAGGCTAACTAAATACTTAATGAGTCTCAAAAAATACTTAAAGATACTGATAGATACTGGAAAAATACTTAAAGATACTGATAGCTACTTAGAGGTACTAGTAACTAGAAGTCATAGTACCGGTTGTAAGCTGTTAAAGAAAATACTGACATAATACTAGAAAAATACTGACAAAATACATGAAAATACTGACAACTACTTAGTGGTACTAGAAACTACTGAAACTATAGTCATAGTACCGGTTGTAAGCTGCTGAAAAAATACTGATGAAATACTAGAAAGTACTGACAAAATACTCGAAGATACTGACAACTACTTAAAGGTACTAGCAACTACTGAAGTTATAGAACCAGCAGTATGAAGCTACCATAAAAGAATCAAGATACTGACAAATACTTAAGAATACTGACAAAATACTCGAAGATACTGATAGCTACTTAAAGATACTAGCAACTACTCAAGTTATAGTACCGGTTGTACTCAACTACCGAGAATATTGACAAAATACTTAAAGATACTGATGAAATACTTGTACCAATTGTATTAAGCTACCACTACCGGAATTCACTTCTTTGCCGAGCGCCGGAGGCTTTGCCGAGCGTTTTTTTTTCGGGCGCTCAGCAAAGAAGGCTTTGCCGAGAGCCAAATAAAAAACGCTCGGCAAAGCCTCTACACTCGGCAAAGAAGGCTTTGCCGAGCGTCCGATAAACGACTCTCGGCAAAGAAGTTTCTTTGCCGAGAGCCAAAAAAACACTCGGCAAAGAAGGCTTTGCCGAGCGTCCGATAAACGGCTCTCGTCATAGAAGTTTTTTTGCTGAGAGCCAAAAAAAACACTCGGCAAAGAAGGCTTTGCCGAGCGTCCGATAAACGGCTCTCGGCAAAGAAGTTTCTTTGCCGAGAGCCAAAAAAAAAACACTCGGCAAAGGTTTCTTTGCCGAGTGCCAAAGTAAAAACACTCGGCAAAGCAATTTTTCAAACCACATTTTGGTGCCCTAAAACGAATTCATATAAAAAAGTTTTCAACTACAAAGTTTCATAACTTTTCATGATCTACAAACTTTATATTGGTCATTTCTTTATTCGACAAAGTAATAATTACGTTGTTCACAAAATCTATATGTCTCTCATGTAGTTCCATGAAACAACAAGAGAGATATATAAGATTTGTGAACAATGTTAGCACCACAATTTCGGATGGAAAAACTTCTTAAATGAAGTTTGTAGATCTCGAAAGGTTATGAAACATTGTAGTTGACCACTTTTTAATTTGAATTCATCTTGTCATGGAAAACTACGTTTGAAATTCAAAATTTTAAAATTTTAAAATTTGATTTTTTCAAAAGACCTCGGATGGAAAAACTTCCTAAATGAAATTTGTAGATCTCAAAAGTTATGAAACATTGTAGTTGACCACTTTTTCATTTGAATTCATCTTATCATGCAAAAGTACGTTTGAAATTCAAAATTTTAAAATTTGAATTTTTCAAAAGACCTCGGATGGAAAAACTTCCTAAATGAAATTTGTAGATCTCAAAAAGTTATGAAACATTGTAGTTGACCACTTTTTCATTTGAATTCATCTTGTCATGCAAAACTACGTTTGAAATTCAAAATTTTAAAATTTGAATTTTTCAAAAGACCTCGGATGGAAAAACTTTCTATATGAAAAATGTAGTGCTCGAAAAGTTATGAAACTTTGTGGTTGACAACTTTTTGATTTGAATTCGTTTAGGGCCTCAAACAATCAATTTTCACTTGGTTTAGTATAATATTTGAGTAACTGAAACGGCATATAGACGCATGTGAGTGTGTAGTGCAGGTGACAGAGGAGGTATCGCGTGAGGGAGAGGTCACGAGTTCGAATCCCGCCGACCCGCGTAGCCGTGAATTTTGCGCGAAAAATGCCGCGACTTGCGACCTGCGACTTCGACGGAGACGGGCGGGCGCGAAAAAAAAATTTCCAGATTTTTTTCGTATTTTTTTATTTCGCGCTTTGCCGAGCGTCGGGCTCTCGGCAAAGGTTTTGCCGAGTGCCCGATAAACGGCTCTCGGCAAAGAAGTCTTTGCCGATCGGATTTTTGCTAAGGGCGCTTTGCCGAGAGCTGCGATCGGCAAAGGCTTTGCCGAGGGCCTTAGAGGCTTTGCCGAGAGCCTGGGCCCTCGGCAAAGCAGCCGGCTCCGGTAGTGTACCAACAAACTACTAACAAAATACTCGGACATACTTACAAAAATACTCGGAGATAGTAACAAAATACCTGAAGATACTAACAAAGATGTATCACTTGTTTTTTAAAGGAAAATAAATAATAGAGTCCAAACATAAAATATATAAGCTATAATACTTGTCACGATCACTAATATCTACATGCATCTCATGAATAAAAATAAATACTGCATGCTCCTAATTAACATGCATGGTGCTAATTAATATGTATGCTTGCAGCTAATGAAAAAGGCGCCAGTACATACATGCAGGCATGCAGCTATCGGATCCATCCGTGTAGGTAGAAAAGCAGTGCAGAGCTGCATGCATGCGAAATTGAGCCAGTGCGGGCGCGTGGGGGTGAGGTCTGGTGCGGAGGGCGTGGAGCGCGCGGGACGGGTCTGGCCCGAGGGTCGGTCAGTTGGAGTCCGGGCTGGTGGGTTGACTGTGTCTCGGTGTGGTGGGTTGACTGTGTCTCGGTGTGGAATAGTTATTCTACACCTATGGTGTGGAATAACACGCGTGTGTGTATATATATATATATATATATATATATATATATATATATATATATATATATATATATATATATATATATATATATATAGCACAGTTGTGAGGGGTTAACTACATAATAACCCAGGTGGCATTGTAAATTAGTAGAAAATTTGACACCCAAGTCGGGCGAAGAGAGCTTAAGCTTAGGTGGTGGGCCAGGGGTGGACACCCACACCTCCCAACATTTGTGTACATTCAACCTTTGTTTTATGTCTTGAGCTGGGTTATGTCAACATTGTCTTTTTAATTTGCAACAGACAACATACTCTTGTTCTAAAATTGTAATTCTCTGGCATTTATGAGCTCTACTATCTTTTAGCTACCATTTCCAGCCTTAGAATTGCAGTATTTGTTAACTTGGGTTTGTATTGCCATTATTTCGATGCTTGCTTCTTGATGTTTATACTCTTAGATGCTAATGACGTGTAAATGGACTGATCTGCACATGATATGTCAACCACAGCGCCTTTCGTCCTTGTCCTGTCTCTATAATTAAAGAAAAGTAATTGAAACAACTTTTTGTTGTGCTTGATTGCTGTTATTTGTAACTCAATCTGACCTGTTATGATGATTAGTTACCTAATTTTGCTATGATTATTATCTGATAGGCTTTTCGAGCATTTATTGAAAGAATATCTACTATGGTATGTGTATGGTTCTGCATAATCTCGAATGTTTTGGAAGACAAATTAACCACGCGATAATTGTTTCTCTTAATGTAATTTGGACTAGGTTGGTGGTGCAGACATTATTGACATCGCTGACGAGTACTCCTTCCATGCCAAGGACAATTACGAGCTTGTGTGCTTCTCCACCCTGCCGCTTCGGTTCGGGGCTGCCGCCGCCGATGTTCCCGAAGGCAACAAGACGCTATACCTGTCGGGGTTCACCGCTGGGGGCCTCAAGCTGTTGAAGCAGGTGGTGGCCTGGAGGCTGGAGCTCGATGGCGAACAACCCCCGGTTCTTGGTGCTCACGCCAGCATACGGCGGAGGCTGGCTGTGCCTCGCGAATGCCTGGAATATGTACAAGCGCAGAGCAAGACTGTGCTGATGACGGCGCAGATGCTGCATTTTCTCAGGAGGAATCCTGATGGGCCGGAGATAGCCTTGTGGATCCACCTTCATCAAGTTTTTGGGTACTTGGATTCCCTGGTCGCTCTGTCGCGTTTGTTTCTTCTTTTGGTAGATGGTGAGCCCTGAGTCTTACGAATTTCACTTGTTCTTCTGCAGCAAGTTTTGGTCTATGCCCTCGGAGGATGACTTCAGGAACCAAACCTCACTGTCACTGATGAGGCAGTTCGCATCAATGGATCCTGTCTTAGCAAACTCACAGGTATAATCTGTTCCTCTCTTGTTATCGTAATTCTCAATTGTGTTTGACTGTTTGTTAGTATATATAGCACAGTTGTGTCTTCAATGAGCGTGAAATAATCTACGAGTTATGAGGGGTTAACTACATAATAACCTAGGTGGCATTGCACTTAAACTTAGGTGGTGGGGTCCCAACAATTGCGCTAGGCTCAGTTCCTGCTTAACTACATTCACACTTCGTCTTGTGTCTTGAGCTGCGCTATGTAAACATTGTCCTTAATTTGCAACAAACAACATACCCTTGCTCTAAGATTGTAATTCTCTGGCATTTCTGAGCTCTGCTACCTTTTAGCTACATTTCCAACCTTAGACTTGCAGTTTTTCATAACTTAGGGTTGTATTGCCATTTATTTGATGTTTATATATAATCTTAACTAATGAAGACATGTAAATGGACTGATCTGCGCATGATGTGCTGACTATGGGGCCAGCCTTTCATCCTTCTCCTATCTCTATAATTAACTAGAGTGATTGGAACAACTTGTTATTGTGCTTGATTGCTGTTATTTGTAAGCCAATCTGACCAGTTATGATGATTACTTGACTGATTTTGCTATTATTATCATCTGATAGGCTTTGCGAGCATTTGTTGAAAGAATATCTACTGAGGTATGTGTATGGTTCTGCATAATCTTGATTTTTTTGGAAGAGAAATTAACCACACATTAATTGTTTCTCTTAATATAATTTTGACTAGGTTGGTGGTGGTGCGGACATTGTTGACATCGTTGGTGGGTGTTGACATCGTTGACGACGGTGCGGTCATAAATGAGATTTTTGTTGAGGATGCTCCATTCTAGGGTGAAGAAGGATAAAAAAATCTATGAGCTTTTCTTTATAACTACGACTCCTTATGTGTTGAACTAATCGTATGCAATGGTGTTGCTATGTACCACCAATGAATTTTATCATATGTATGCTTAAACTAATCCTGGCAAACATATGATTGGCTTGCAGCGGCCCTCAACTCTATTGTTGTTTGTCCATAATCCTTGCCTTTCTAATTGAGCTTGTTCGGTGATTTTGGGGGCCCTGAAACTGAAAGATTAAGTGGTCCAAGAGATGGGACGAATTGGTCAATTAACTTGTAGAAAATCTGTGTAGATTGTTGCAGATGCTTTGCAAGTTTGCGGCTTATTTTGCAGTATCACAATTTTCAGTCTAGTTTTCCTTGGATCCCTAGTTTTCCTAGGCCCCTAGGATGTGATTATTTTGTTGAAATCTATGGATAAAACAGAGTTTTCAATCTAGTTTTTCTTGGTCCATAATTTTTCTACGATCCTAAGATGTTGGAAGATCCATGTTGTGGAACATGATGCCTAGAATGTCTCAAAAGAGCCAAAGGGTGCTTAGTCCAGATGGCTAAGTCACTCGAGCGGCACTCCACAGGTCCTGAGTTCGACTCCCCGTGGGAGCGAGTTTCAGGCTGTGGTTAAAAAAATCCCCTCGCTCGCCCCAGGTGCCAAAGCACATGTGTGGTGATCGGCCCATCTCACGGGTAACGTCTCTCTGTGTCTGGATGGGGTGAGGGTTCGGAGGTTTTCTCGCCGGGTGAGAAGGCGACTTCTTCTCCTTTAAAAAGCTGCGGCGGCAGTCTTAACCGCCCCGGTCGAGTTTTTTTTAGAATGTCTCAAAAGACAGTTGCATTCTTTTCAAGTTCCTTGCCATACATGTCTGCTGCTGCCTGCAGCTGTGGCTGTGGCTGTGGCTGTGGCTGTGGCTGCTGATTCTGGAACCAAGAAGCACATATCCCTAAAATGCTGAATTGGCTCTGTCCATGGGAACCCTTGTATCTTTTTCTTGTCCGATGTCTGTCCATGGGAAGACACTGTTCTCCAGAATCGAGCTTGTGTGCTCTGTGGTTCAAATCCCATACTGTTGCTTCCTCTGCTCCCAGTACTGCTATTGCTGCTACTGCTACTAGGATTAGGATCATGACCATCCCAGTAGAATGAATCTACCCCAATGCCAGTTCCTCCATGTCGAGGTACTCCAGATTCAGCCCCATTGATTGATGTAGAGAGGGCCGATGGTGAAACTGGTGGCATCACTGTACAAGTTGTGCTGCAGTCGAAGTCACTCCGGTGGAGGTGTTGTGTTTGTTGTGATGGTTGCCTTGCTTTCACATCCTTCTCTATCAATATTCAACCGACATGCTTGTGCCGATTTTATTTTTTAATATTGCAAGGCATTCAAACTTGATATATCGTGCTCCCCCTATATTCTTGGGATTACCAAAATTTTAATTTTTCCCCATAATCATTTGCACTCACTCTTGATCTTTGATCTCCTCATTTGTCTTCTTTTTTTTTCACAAGATTTGTGGAAGCTTACTTCATTTGAGTTTAAGTACTGGCACATTGTTTCTGTCGATGCTCCGTCCAGCATTTTTCTCGTGGGTCGCGTGTCTGTCCTGGTTTCATCGTGGGCCACTTTTTTTTTTTTCCTTTTGTTCCTCCAGCCCACCATCAGCCACCGCGTCATTCAAGTGACCCCATTTCATCAAACTTTTCTTGTTTCTTTCTTTTCTTCTTCTTTTCAATCCCATTTTTGTTTGTAGTTACTTTCCCTTGGAATTAAATTCTACAGTTTTTTATTTAAACTTTTATTTCTAAATTTGTTTTTTTCTTAATATGCAGGATTGTTGCTTGTTAGTTGTTATAATGGGTAGAAAAGTTTTGAGTACACCACACGGGCATGTATGGCAAGCATATAGAAACTAAGTTGATTTACACCGCATGAGACGATCTAGTCAGAATTAGAGAGGCGAGTGAGGATGAATACACACATCCCTGTCATAGGCAGAATTCGCACGCGCCAATGCAAGGGCACACCACGTGGCAAGTCTATATATATATGCATCTTATTTTTGTTTTGATTACTTAATTAAGCTATAGGCATGTTTTCTTTTTTTGGTTTTTCACTACCGGATTTTAGACAAAGTATATATATCTGAGCTCTTTTGTCAAGGAATTCATGGTTTTACTTTATCCATAAACAAGAGCATCTCCAAGAGATTTTTAATTCAGCTCTCTAAAAAAAGTTTCTTTGGGCAAAAAAAAAAAAAAAAAGAAAAGAAGAAGAAGCCTTGGACTGGAACAGTTTCCCATCTAACATCCATGCTTGGTAGTCACTGGATTGGTTTGGCAATTATTTCCATTTTTTGTAAACAAATTATTTCCTTTTTTTTAAGAAACGGGTGTGTGTACACCACAGTACCACTACCACACGCGAGGAAGCGGGCTTTGGAGGTAAAGCGTTTTCTTAAACGGGCCAGGCTGTGTGCCGCATGAAAACCGTGGGTCCAAATGGTAGTACCTCTCAGGCATATATCTTACTGTCCCTATGGATCTCTATCTCTGTCGTCTTCCCTTGCGATCGATTACCTCATTGCATAATTGCAAGTTATACTAAGGCAAGCAGAAGCAAGGTACTTGATTTTTTTGTTGTTTTTATTTTTTGGCAGATGAAGTTCTAATGCTGCAAGCAACGAACGTGTCTTAACTTCGGCTTTGCTTTGGTATTTGGTATCGTCAATCAACGCAATCAACACGGGAACTAGATCGAGTAGAGTTTAAATTTTATGATGGGAACCATCACAGTAGGTTTTGTGTTTGTGTGTGATGAGAGACATAGGAGGGAATGGAGTAGAGTTGAGGGAGAAAAGGATAGATGGATAGAAGAAGTTAAAGTTCCTTGCCTCTCTACGTAGTTAACCTATTCCAAGTTCCTTGCCTGCCTTGTCTCCAAAAGAAAGAAACAAGAAGAAAGTTCCTAGGCAGCATCTATCTGCACTACTACCTACTTCACAGAGAACTACTCAAGCATATATATGTAAGGTAGGTACGTACGGTCCCCAAATTGCATCACCATCCGTCGTTGTCATATTTTTAGAAAAGGTTTCGTCGTTGTCATAGCTAGCTTCTCCTTAATTTCTTCGGCATATTGAGAGAGATGATGATGATGATGATGAGCAAGAGCAACAGAGCCAGACTTGGACCTGCGGTCAAGTTGGAAGGGAACCTGATGGAGGCGACGACGAAGAAGATGGACTGGAGCCCCGTGGCGGGCTCGGGCCACTACGACACCAGCTACTATGTAAGCCCTGACGGTAAATCTTGGTGCTGGAGCTGGAGAAAGACGACGTACGTACGTGGCCGGAGAGCATTTTCATGAATAAATTTATCTTTTTACATGACCTGAATAATTATTGTGAATTTTTAATTCGGTCTCTACAAATTGTTGTATATAGTTTCTATGAAGATACGTCGAGGAAGCCTTCAGTTGTGCCTCGAGATATGCCCAAGCCTTTAGATTTGGCCACCCGTGCGCTCGGCAGTTTCGTCTGCGTTGGCGCCATCGCCGCTTGCAAGGTCGCCGCCGCCGACGCAGTCGACTGCCTCGGTAAAGGTTCGTTTGTGTCGGTACCAACAATACGGGGGTACCCACATCCATCGCTAATAAAAAACTAAAACGACTAAAACCGCAATAAAAGGCAGCCCGCCTCGACCGCGTATCCAGTCAGTCTCGTACGAGGCCTGCTCGACGGGGCGCCTCGACCGCGCTCCGGCTCCGACTCGTACGAGGCCCGCTCGACGGGGCGCCTCGACCGCGCCCTATCCCGTACAGCAAGGTACCTCGACGGCGCTCCGACCCGCGCGAGGATCGTCCGCCCACTGGGAAAAACTCCGACTCGCGTGAGCCCGGGTCAAGCGCCTCGACTCCTCTTTACCTACCCTAGGACAAAAGCCATCGCATTTAATGCGGTTACCTACTACCACCTACCGGCATGGCTGCGACCAGAATCGATATGGGAACAATGCCCGTGTCAGATCTTACTGTTTTACCGCCCATCCCGTGATGGGAGGTGAAAGCCGTCACTGTACCCACCTTACCGCGCACTGTTTACCATCGATCATCCTCGAGTGAGGATAAGACAAGGCCCGTTCTCCCGCAATCTCGGGGATTCGGCCTTATCCATCCGGTCTCGACCCGGCCCTCGACCCAACCTCAACGCTCGGCACAGTTCAACGGCAAGAGAAGGACGGTGTGGCACGGCGCTCTGGGTCATTTCGCCGTCTCGTCTCCCACGACGCCATAGTGTCCAGGGATGGCCGGCCATTCCCAAAGCACGTCGCTACGGTCAGCTCAACAGGAATCGACAAAACATCACCTCAAGGCTCCCCATCGTCTTGGCCTCCTCTCGCCCTATAAAAGGGAAGGCCAGGGTTCTACAAGGGGGACCGACCGACGGACAACGAAGAAAAACAAGAGACAACAGGCAAGACGCAAGATAGAGATCGATATCTCAAGCAATCACCCTTGTCCTCTTTTTCCTCTCTTTGAGACTTGGGCTCGACGCCCTCTCTCACATGCTTGTAACCCCTACACGAGCACTTCGGTGCAAGGAAATACAAACTCCCCCCCGCTGGACGTAGGGCCTTCTTTTGCCCGAACCAGGATAAATCCCCGTGTGTTCTCCTTGCATCACCATCCAGGAAAGAGACACGCAACATTTACTCGTTGGTTTAGGACCCCCTCGGGTTCGAACACCGACAGTTGGCACGCTAGGTAGGGGATCGCTGCGTGCCAACGTCGCTTTCTCCCCTTTTTTCCTGGATGGCTGACCCCGAACGCCCTATTCTGTTGGCCACGGTGATTTGGTTCAGGAGTTTGGAGTTCATGTCGCTTGGCTATGGCTACGATATGGTCCTACTTCCACCCAGGCACCCAACCGACGAGGACTATGAGCTCTCCCAGCCCAGGGGAGCAATCCGCTGGTACCGTCGCTCTAGGCGGGCGCGGGCCGCCCGACGACGACGAGCCCGATACAACCACCGTCTTCACCTCGCGGAGGGTGATGGGATCCCCCGGTCCGGCACCCCCAGCCAGGCGCCGGCCCAGATCTCCTTGTGGAAGGTTTGGGTGGGACGAGCTTGGCTGAGGGTAACATGCCGACGGAGAATCCTGCCGCTCCCCCGTCCGGTGAGACACCACTGTCCGGAGCATCCATTCCGGCACGGGCAGCAACATCTCCATCACCATTCCCGCTTGGGCTAAACTCGGCTGCCCGGGTATACGCATCTTCCGTGAGCACTCGCATGAGTACTTATGAGGAACTCCCCGGGCACCATCTACGCTCCACTCTGGACCTCGTTGCATCTACACCGGCTTCTGATTATCTGGACTCTATGGAGACACCGGAAACAGAGCCCCATGTGACTGCTTCTCAACGTCGCAACCCCAGTGACGATTTGCAACGGCCACACATTCCCCCGTCATACTACTACTTTGGCGCTCCTGACTCTGACTCGGCTGACGACGCCTATGATCCGACCCGCGAATGCTTCAACATCGATGTTGAAAGCACTTCGGAATCAGAGGACGAAGAGCCAGTCGAAGGAAGGCACATGCCACCTCATGTCGAGCTTCCTGCTGAGCGAGACGACCCTCAGTTCCTTGCGAATCAAGGAACACAACTCGGGCAGATTCGTGAGTTGCAGGACAGGCTTGACGAGGAACGGGAAAACCTGGATCTACTCCAACAAACCCTCGAGCATGAGCGTGCGGAACGCGCACTTGGCGGGAGAGCTCGCGAGAGAGCTCGCGATGTCAACCGTCGCATCAACGAGGACCGGGTGGTCGACCCCCTGGTTTTCGCTCAAGCCAGCCAGAACGTCGTCGCCGCCGCCATGCTCCTCCGCAACATGCCCGAGCCGTCAAACCCCGACGCCCGTCGGGCTCGAGATGAAATCCGAGAACTCCTCGAGACTGCCGCCATGCAGCAGGCCAAGAGCTCTGCCTCGAGGTGACGCGAGGAAGCCTCGGAGCGGATCATCGAGCCCTCCCGACAGGAGAGAGAAGCCTCGGTTCACCCCGAGCCTGCCCGGTGAAACCGGGTAGCTCCGGCCCCTGAGCCCACCACCAACGACCACGAGCCTCGAGACACCCGTGGCAACATCGTCGAGCGCCGCATGCGCAAGCACGGTGACGGCGTGCCTCGAGGCTACCACGTACACAGGGGCGAACGCTATGACAGTTCAGAAGATCGTAGCCCTTCACCCGAGCCCCCGGGTCCTCGGGTCTTCAGTAAGGCTATCCGTGAGACGGTGCTCCCGGCTCGGTTTCGCCCCCCCACGACTCTCACCAAGTACAACAGCGAAACCAAACCTAAACTTTGGCTCACTGATTTCCGCTTGGCGTGTCAGCTGGGCGGGGCCACCGACGACCGGGTCATCATTCGACAACTCCCCCTGTTCCTCTCTGACACCGCCCGAGCCTAGCTCGAGGATCTCCCACCTCGACAGATCCACGACTGGGATGATCTCGTAAGGGTGTTTAAGGGAAATTTTAAGGGGACCTACATGCGCCCCGACAACTTGTGGGACCTCCGGAGCTGCAAGCAGAAACCAGGTGAATCCCTCCGGGATTACATCCGGTGCTTCTCCCGACAGCGTACCGAGCTCCCCAACGTCACCGACTCCGAAGTAATTATGGCCTTCCTCTCCGGCACCACCTATAAGGAGTTGGTCCGAGAATTGGGCCGTAACACTCCACTCACCACCAACGGGTTGATGGACATTGTCACCAACTTCGCCACCGGCGAGGAGGCGGTTGGTGCAATCTTTGGTGGCGACTCGGAAAGGGGGAAGCAGAAGGTCAACGATCCCATGAGCTCCACCCTAGGCTCCAAGAGAAACAACCGCAAGAAGAAGAAAGGCCAGCAGGGCAAGCTCGAGGCCTCGGCCGATGAGCTCGTCGCTGCTACCGAGCACAAGAAGCCTCGAGGCCCCCCCGGCGGGGGCATCCTCGACAAAATGCTCAAAGAGCCGTGTCCCTACCACAAGGGACCCACTAACCATAACCTCGAAGACTGTCATATGCTTCGCAGGTACTTTGGGGGTGCCGGCGTCAAGAAGGACGACAAGAAGGAGGACCCTAAGAGTGACGACAAGGACGGGGGATTTCCCGAGATCCACGACTGCTTCATGATCTATGGAGGGTCGTTGACCCGCCTCTCGGCGCGCCAGCGCAAGCGAGAACGGCGTGAGGTTTTCTCCGTACAAACGGCAGTCCCCCGCTTCCTTGATTGGTCTACGGTGGCCATCACTTTTGACCGTGACGACCACCCAGACTACGTCCCCAACCCGGGAGTCTATCCGCTCGTTGTTGACCCCGTCATCGCCAACACACGCCTCACCAAGGTGCTCATGGACGGCGGAAGCAGCCTCAACATCATCTACTCCCAGACCCTTGACCTTCTGGGGGTCGAGAGAGCACGCCTCCAACCTAGCGTCGGGGGCTTCCACGGAGTCATGCCAGGGAAACGGGCAGAACCCCTCGGACGGGTCGATCTGCCTGTTTGTTTTGGCACACCGGCCAACTTCAGAAAGGAGACTCTCACTTTCGAAGTGGTCGGATTCCGTAGAACGTACCACGCTATCCTAGGGCGCCCATGCTACGCCAGGTTCATGGCAATCCCGAACTACACCTACCTCAAGCTCAAGATGCCAGGCCCAAACGGTGTCATCACTGTAGGGCCCTCATATGAACATGCCTACGAGTGCGACGTCGAGTGCGTCGAGCACGGCGAGGCTATTTTGGAGTCGGCGATCTTGGCTGCAGACCTCGACGGCCTCGCCAATGCGATTCCCGACCCAAAACGCCATGCCGGCAGCTTCGAGCCCGTGGAAGATGTCAAACTCGTACCCCTCGACCCCGCTGATCCCAAGGGAAAGGCGCTGAACGTTAGCGCCACCCTCGATCCTAAATAGGAAGCAGTGCTCATTGACTTTCTCCGTGCAAACATCGACATCTTTGCGTGGAGTCCCTCGGATATGTCGGGCATACCCAAGGAAGTCACCGAGCACGCCTTGGAGATCCAGGCCGGATCCAAACCGGTGAAGCAACGCCTGCGTCGCTTCGATGAGGAGAAGCGCAGGGTCATCGGCGAGGAGATACACAAGCTGTTGGAGGCCGGATTCATCAAGGAGGTTCATCATCCCGAGTGGCTAGCTAATCCTGTATTAGTTAGGAAAAAGAGTGGGAAATGGAGGATGTGTGTAGACTATACTAGTTTAAATAAAGCATGTCCAAAAGTTCCCTTTCCTTTGCCACGCATTGACCAAATCGTTGATTCCACTGCGGGATGTGAAACTCTCTCATTCTTAGATGCATACTTCGGCTACCACCAAATCAAAATGAAGGAGTCTGACCAGCTTGCGACTTCATTCATCACCCCATTTGGCATGTATTGCTACGTTACGATGCCCTTCGGTCTTCGGAACGCGGGGGCTACGTACCAGCGATGCATGCAACACGTTTTCGGAAAGCACATCGGGTCGACCATCGAGGCTTATGTCGATGACATCGTTGTCAAAACCAAACAAGCCGACGATCTGGTCAACGACCTCGACGTTGCGTTCAAATGCCTCTGGGCAAAAAACATCAGACTCAATCCAGAGAAATGCGTCTTTGGTGTCCCACGAGGTATGCTTTTAGGGTTCATCATGTCTAAACGCGGCATCGAGGCCAACCCTAAAAAAATCTCTGTAATAACCAAGATGGGCCCCATCTGAGATCTGAAGGGCGTATAGAGGGTCACAGGTTGCTTAGCGGCACTCAGCCGTTTCATTTCGCGCCTCGGCGAAAAAGCACTCCCTCTGTACCGTCTCTTGAAGAAATCAGAGCATTTTTCCTAGACCCTTGAGGCTGAGGATGTAACAGAACCGACCAAATTATAAGAGCACAAGTACAAAAACAAGTACCAAAGTGCTCAAATTTTCGAACTTGAGCCCATATAATCCCGGTAGTCAATCGAAACCACGAAGGATTTCAAACCAACTTGCTTACAACCAGGATCGCATCATTCAATATACAACATCATACGTTACATCTCACAAGTAGTTCTAAAATAAGTTTACACACACGGAGTCGCAATAATTACAAACCAAGTTTATAAAAGTAGCGGAAGCAAACACACGCCAGTTGTTTAACTACTGCCAGTCTTGTTGATCAACATCCCACAAAAGCATCAGGAAAGTACATAAAAGATGATCACGCCCAAGTGATCTAGTCTTCGTCACCCGCAGGGTGGAGACAATTTTTGCAGAAGCCTTGGTAGAGCATATCATCTGCAACAGGAGGGAATAAACCCTGAGTACTGGAATGTACTCAGCTAGACTTACCCGTCGAAAACCAGAAATAAGATGACACCAAGGATTATGCAAGGCTTTCACAAGAGGCTAGCTGACATCACATTTTTGCATAAAGGCATAAGTAATTGAGACTCTTATAACCTGTACTAGCAGTTATTTTTAGCATTTACTTGTCATCTATCTTAGCACCTGTACTAAACATGCACTTGATTATAATCAAACAATTATCATCATTATATCCACAGCAGGTATGAATTGTGGCAACATTGTATCATTCCCTTAACCACCAGTTCATTTAATGAGATCTACGTTGCCGCTGCTCAAGTCAAGTGCTCACTAACCGGGAGCGACGGCGATTCGAATCGAATTCCTATCCAGCTGGAGGGGTATTTCTAACACTCATCGCGTAGGCCCCTGCCAGGGTCGCACAAGCCACCTTTTCATATGATTCAGGAATCGCGGGTCCGAATGATGTCACGACCCCAAGGGCGACACTCTGCCAGGTGATAGGGACTCTAACCCACCCTTGGTCTCACGCCAATGTCCCCAAGCACATCCTTTCTCTCCTCCAAGAAGCAACCTACCATTCGATTCACGGCCTGAACCACATTACTCGGCTTCGCGGTCGGAACGGCTTATCCGGCCAACTAAGTGTTAGACTGCGTTCAACATGACTCAAGGACGTACAACGAATCGGTCCTTAAACGACTCAGACGGGCATAGCTCCACACCCAAGACGTGAAGTGTCTTGCGGCTGTACTATCGAACTCCCGCCCGGTCTCAAATTTCATTTTTAAGCATGGTTCCATCCACGATAGCCATAAAGCCACTCGTGACTCCTTCCTACATCTCGCGGATGACCGGAAATCACCCGACTTCTACCGTACTAAGCAGGGCTAAGCATTGACACGTGCCTAAACCTAATATAGGATTAAGTACGATATCTGAACAAGGACAGGTATAATGCAACAAGTGTTTTCATATAACTCCTACAACTTAATGCAGTAAACAATTAAAAGTACTTAAGATTAATTTATAAATCAGTAGGTTCAGCATGCACCGGGGCTTGCCTTTCAGAAAGGTAGAAGGCTGGTGGTCAGGACACTCAGGCAGGTCTTCTGCGGGAACTTCTTCGCCGGTTGGTTCCTCTAGCTGCTCCGGCTGGTCCTGGACTTCCTCCGGAATCACTGGCTCGAACTCGAGGAGTGTTATCCCCTCCGGAACACCTATTGCATGAGTGCACAATAAATATCATGGGTGCATAATGGTGCAACATGCTCGGAATGAAATGCATTTTAGCAATAAAAGTACTCTACTCCAGTCACTTTATCAGTACGTGCAAACCTCTTCTCTGGTGGAGAAGTACTTACCTAAGCTACTCAACCTAAGATACAGCTGTTCCTCTTCGGTTAAGGCCCTAACACCTAACAACACAAGAGTAATATTACTTAGGTTACCACAGTAAGTTATTCTGGACAGCAGCTCAAAGATTCTGACATAACTGAAGATTCCTAACTCCAAAAGATATGATCTAAGACAATCTGAAAAGCTTATGAAATGCACCACAAAATGTTTTCAGACCACAACACTTAATTCTAAAGTTTACCTAGTCGAAATTCCAAAGTTCCAGAATCTGCTCTCTCTAAACAGAGAGCAGCCAATTCTGGACTGTCACTTAAAACAGCAATAACTCCTAAACTACTAGCCCAATTGCCATCAAATTTTGACACAAGCTAGTTTAACTAGTTTACTACCACTTTGGTATTCACAAGTTTTCTAGCCAATACTTTTATTAAGGGTCAAACCTAGAAATACTACCAGCTGTCCAGAAAACCTAGAATTGCAAAGATTAAATATTTATTGATGTAGCAAACATCCCATAAGACCAAACTAATGTTACCACAAGTTCACATAGGTCACAAAAACACCAGAAAGTAAGGTTGGCCCACCTAAAATATTTATTTAAACTCATTTCTTAATTTACTTAAGTAATTAAGTGGAATTTTAAACATATATGTAAACTGCTCTTAAAATTCTACAAAAATTACAAGAGACCCTCTGACCCAAAACGAGGCTACTGTAAAAATTTGAACTAAATTTATTCACAGAAACTTCCTGCACAAAATTTACAAGCCCAAAAGGCTGATTTTTGTATAATTAACAAAGCATAGGAAAAAGTGTCAAACAATAGATTTCCTAATTTTCTTGGACACTCTAGGGTACCAAGACCTTCTCCAAAAAGTTATATGAACATTGCACATGTAGAAAAATTACAAAAATTCATTTAAGTATTTCCTAAAATAACAAGATAGCATTATAACTTGAAAAGTACTTAAGCACTACTGCCTAAATTTTTACCAAAGCTAGAGCAAGTATAAATTAGCCTACTCACCAAATTTCATAATTTTTGGAATACTGAAACTCAAGATATGATTTAAACAAGTTTGCATGTGAATTAAAACACATTTTAAAGACCTATTTAAATATCCCAGAAACTACACATCACATAACCAAATCATATTTTTCTAAAATACTACACATCAAGCAGATCCTAACAAAATTTATCTCAAAATTTTTGGGCAAGTAAAACCCTAGATCTATAATTTCCAAACAACCACTAAAATCTGTGACAAAAAGAAAAAAGAAAACAAAACTGAACCCTAACAGCTACAGTGCCGGGCCGGCTCAGTTTACCAGCGCGGCCCAGCCAGCGCGTGGCCCGATCTGGCTCCCGCCGCGTGCGGCAACCGACAGGTGGGTCCCCGCGGTCAGTGACGGAGGTCAGGGGAGCGGCGAACCGCGAGCTCCGGCGAGCTCAAGCTCGTCGGAGGGGAGCTCGCTTGAGAAAACAAACACACCCACGCGTTTCCCGTCATACGGTGCTTCGATTCGTGCAAGCAGGAAGGCTTGGGTTGGAGTGGGAGGGGCTCGCCACCGGGAACGGCGCCCGGTGAGGGTCGGTGACGGTGCGCCGCCGCCGGTGAGGCCGCACGGTCACAACTAAACTTGGTACGAGCTTTACTGTAGCTAGGCGGAGCGATTGAGGTAGGAAGGGAAGACAGAGAGAGGCCCGAACTATCCCGGCCATGGTGAACCTGCATGGCGGAGCTCCGGTGACCTCTCGGGGAACGGGCGGAGACGGCAATGTGGCTCACCTCGGGCTCAATCAAAGCCACCGGTTGGTCGCAGAGGTGTAGGGCGGTAAGGCGGAGGGACGGGCGTGATCTGGTGAGCGGTGGTGCGGTGGGGAGTGCGCGTGAGCTCACCGGAGTGGGGGCGACAATGGCGGCTCGGTTTCTCCGCTTTGAAGCCGAACGAGGGAGAGAGAGGGAATGGAGGCAGCCTCGACGCGTCGTGGCGGTCTTGAAGGCGCCGTGGACTGGCCGATGGGGCCAGGACCGGCGTACGGTCGCCACCGCGTGTCCACGCGTCGGCGAGGCCCTGTGGCCGGTCGGCCACTCCCCCTTCTCTGACGAACTGAAACGAGTCGAACGGTGCCGTTGGTGATCGACTGACAGGGCAACTTCATCGACAATTTACTCTCAAACCAGCTCATGTTAGTAAAACCTCCAATTAGCAAAGTTGTAGACCTATGTGAGCACTACAAGTTTGTAAAAGGCATCATGAGCTGGTTTGGTTTAGTTGGTGAGATATAACGCCCCAAAGTGAGGCACATGAAAGCTGAACCGACTTTCAGTTATTTCCCCCGACTGAAACCAAATTTTCAAGACACCATAACTCCTAAACCATTTAGAACTAGGTGATGGTCATGTTGACAATGTTGTAGAGCTATGTGTGGACAACAACTTTGTCAATTGACTCAAGGACTGGTTTGGCCTAGTTTGTGAGTTACAAGTTGCCAAAGTGAGGTACAGTGAAACGGTTTTCAGCTTCACACTTAGCCAAAATTGCTAAGTCCCAAAACAGCCTCTAATACTGACTTGTGGGGTATTTTTGAGCATGTTCTGATCATTTTCATGAGATGGCCATATTAGAACTTTTGTTCCTTATGAAATTCTCTACAACTTTACTTAAGGGTGCTCCTCCATGCAAGATTTCTAACTGGACTTTTTAATTGGTCAAACCAGATCACTCTAGGGGTCCAACTTAGTCAACAACATTTGGAAGGGCAATTTGGTAATTTTGGTCAACATGAACATTGCTCCACTACTTACCCTAAATGTAATTAAGGTGTTATAAGACCTAATTAGCCACTCTACACATTGGTTGCACAAAATTCCTAGTGTCACATACTTTGGACACAAGTAATTCAATACTTTCTCCTAAATGTTGCAAGCTCATGTTGCACATGTTGCATGAGTGTGTTGCATAACACTTGCTAATTATGTTACACTAAAGTGGTTGACATGTCTCACAAAGGAAATTGCACATAAGGTACTTGTGTGTTGCACACTACTCACTTCTTACTTCACATGAAATATAAACATATATGGCAATGTTTCCAAAGCATGTTTCACATATTATAAGCTTATGCATGAAATGAATGATGCTTGCTTATGCTTATGCTTATGCAAATGCAATGCAATTAAGGAGCTAAACACCTGAGGTGTTATAGAGGAGGCTCTCACAAAACTCAAGGTCACACTCTCTAACTCACCAATCCTTGTCCCTCCAACCCCGGGGGAACCACTCCTACTCTATGTCACCGCAACATCACAAGTAGTCAGTGCTGCCCTGGTTGTCGAACGGGCCGAGGAGGCACATACTTGCTCGTCTAAAGGCCGGTCTATTTCATTAGCGAGGTGCTCTCAGAAACCAAGATTCGATACCCACAGATCCAGAAACTGCTATATGCCGTCATCCTGACACGGCGCAAGCTCCGACACTACTTCGAGGGTCACCCGATTACTGTGGTTTCTTCTTTCCCCGTGAGAGAGATAGCCCAGAACCAGGAAGCCTAGGGTAGGGTTGTCAAATGGGCAGTCGAACTCATGGGCGAGACCTTGTCCTATACGCCGCGAAAAGCTATCAAGTCATAGGTGTTAGCAGATTTCCTGGCTGAGTGGACCGACACCCAACTCCCCCCTGCATAGCTTCAGGCGGAGCTATGGACCACGTACTTCGATGGGTCATTGATGAAAACGGGAGCAGGCACGGGCTTGCTCTTCGTCTCACCCCTCGGGGTTCACATGCGCTACGTCATCCGGCTTCATTTTCCTGTGTCTAACAACGTCGCCGAATACGAGGCGCTCGTCACGGGATTAAGAATCACTGTTGAGCTCGGGGTCCGACACCTTGACGTTCGAGGCGACTCCCAACTCGTGATTGATCAGGTCATGAAGAGCTCGAGCTGCTGTGACCCCAAGATGGAAGCCTACTACCAAGAAGTACGGCGCCTCGAGGACAAGTTTCACGGCCTCGAGCTCAACCACATCGCACGCAGGTATAATGAGGCCGCCGATGAACTGGCAAAAATCGCGTCCAGTCGAGCTACGGTTCCACCGGATGTTTTCGCAAACGACCTTCAGCAGCCATCCGTCGACCTCAGGCCAGATGGAGGGGTTGACGAGACATCACTCGACCCTCTACCTGAGGCAGAAGCCCCCTCGACCGGGGCTGAAGCCATGCAGGTGGAAGACTTGACCCCACCGTCTGACCTCGAGCCTGACTGGCGCGTCCCGTACCTTGACTACCTCAGCCGAGGGGACCTCCCCTCGGATAAGACTGAGGCTCGACGGATCGCACGCCGGGCCAAAACCTTTGTAATCATGGGCGACAGCAGAGAGCTCTACCACTGTAGCCCTACTAGTATCCTCCAACGATGCATCACAAATGAGCAAGGCAGGAACCTGCTCAGCGATCTCCACTCGGGGGCTTGCGGTCACCACGCAGCACCTCGAACCCTCGTCAGAAACGCCTTTCGACAAGGATTCTATTGGTCGACCGTGGTCTCCGACGCTGTCAAGCTAGTACGCTCATGCAAGGGTTGTCGGTACTATGCGAGACGAACCCATCTTCCGGCACTTGCCCTGCAAACTATCCCCATCACATGGCCGTTTGCTGTTTGAGGGCTCGACCTTGTCGGACCATTGAAAAGGACAGCTGGCGGCTTCACCCACTTGCTCGTCGTGATCGACAAATTCTCCAAGTGGATCGAGGCCCGCCCTATCACCAGCATTAGGTCCGAGCAAGTTGTGCTCTTCTTCACTGACATTATTCATCGCTTTGGGGTCCCCAACTGTATCATCATAGACAATGGCACCCAGTTCATTGGTAAAACGTTTTTGGATTTCTGCGACAGCCACCACATCCGAGTGCTCTGGTCAGCCGTGGCCCATCCAAAAACAAACGGTCAGGTGGAACGTGCCAATGGCATGGTCCTACAAGGCCTGAAACCCAGAATCTTTGACAAACTAAATAAACATGGAAAAAGATGGGCTACCGAGCTACCCTCGGTCCTGTGGAGCCTAAGAACAATGCCGAGTCAAGCCACGGGGTTCACTCCGTTCTTCTTAGTCTACGGGTCTGAGGCTATGCTCCCAACTGATATAGAATACGGATCCCCAAGGTTGAAGGCCTACAACAAAAGAAATAACGACACCACAAGATAGGACGCCCTCGACCAGCTCGAGGAAGCCCGAGATGTGACTCTGTTGCATTCTGCCAGGTACCAACAGGGTCTCCGACGCTACCACGACAGACACGTCCGCAAGCGTGACCTCAACGTCGGTGACTTGGTGCTATGGCGGAACCAGAACACCAAGGGACGGCATAAGCTCACGCCACCATGGGAAGGGCCGTACATCATCACAGAAGTACTAAAGCCGGGCACCTATAAGCTATCCAACGAGAAGGGCGAAATCCTCACCAATGCTTGGAACATTGAACAGCTACGTCGCTTCTTTCCTTAAAAAGCCTCGAGGCTCTGTAATTTCTTTTTCGTCAATAAAGAATACAGCGATGTTCAAACTTTCGTTTCACAATGAGGAAGGATCGACTCTACACTCCCAGAATCGACCCTCCCTCGGGGGCTACAAGGGGGGAACCCCCCAGTCCCCAAAAAAACTTATGCTCTTTTTTAAATTTAAGAACCGCTTCTTAGATCGACTTCGCTGCAAGAGCACCCTAAGGTTCGAAAGGGCTCTTGAGTCAGGAGTATCACCTACGCCTCCGAGGCTACGATTTGGCTCATAGGCCCTCATCGTCAGCAAGCGGAACCACCTTGGCTTCAAAAAGCGAGGCCAGACGGCTTCCAGGCTCTTCCGCGGCTTCAATCAGCTCCAGGCAGGCATCCTCGTTCTCCTCGTCCGTCCGATCCGGGTCTATGATGAAGCCCTCAGCGACGAGCTTCATGTCGAACACAAACCCTGAACGGACAACGGCCAGTGCCCTCTTTACGCCGTGATGGAGGCCGTCCCGTATCTTCTCTCGGGCAAGGCGGCCCAGCGCCACCATCCGACGGACGAAGGAGTTCCTCGGAACATCTTCCCCGGTGTCGGCATCGGGCTCGACCCCCAGGCCGTCACACACGGTGGTGATCGCGCCCTGGAGCAGCTGGGTCCTCTGGATCTCGGCTTCGAGGAGGCTCTGGAAGGAGTTGGCAGAAGATTGGGCCTCTCGATTCTCCCTCTCCAGCTCTGAAACACGATAAACAAATTAATACCCAACACGAGGCCCTCAACATCGTGGCCGTAACAATCACACTTACCCTCGATATGGGTCTGCAGGCCCACGACCTCGTTGCGAAGCCCCCCGCACGTCCGCTCGAGCCCTAGGAGGGCGCTGTCCTTGTCACTGATGGTCGCCTTTAGCGCCTCGATCTCTTGCCGAGCAGACTCGAGAGCTGCATACTTCTCTTGGATGGCTCCCTTCAGCGCCGTGACCTTGTCCTTCAGAGCATCAGAATGAGCGGTGGCTTGCTCGACCTCGACGTTGAGGGTGTCGCGCTGACGGCTAACCCGGGAGACATCCTCCTCGAGCTCCTTCACCCGTCCCGATAGGGGCTCGAGATCCCTGTGGGCCTGGGCAGCCTCCTCCCGAGCCTTGTCCATGTCAGTGCGCATCACGGCTTCGGCCGCCCAAGCCTGCATCGCCTCCTCCTTCACCACCGTGTACGCGACGCGCAGCTCAGCCATTTCGGCGTTCCGATCGGAAAGCCGTTTCTGGGCCTCCTCGACCAGGACCCGTTGCTGAGACAGCGCGGCCCACACGCCATTCTCATCCTGGATGAAGAGTGACTTGTGGCGGGAGTACTCCTTCAGCTCCTGAACGCGATCCAAAAAAACCGAAAAGGTTAAAAAGTCGAGGGAAAAAGACACCAAGAAAACCACGGAGAAAGACGACGGGTCGATCATACCTAGGTGACATCCCGCATACTTCGCGACACGGCCTCGGACGCCACTTGGAGCAACCGATCAAGGTGCCGGTGGACGCCCTCGAGGTACTCCCATCGGTGCACTTCATCTTTGTCGTTCAGGACGAAGATGGGCTCGGCGTCGGGGTTCGCGGCATCCCTAAACTAGAGGGACGGCCCCCCACCTCGGTATCTCCATCTCTGCCTGTGCTATCGCCAGCGCGGCGATGTCGGGCCATGACAACGACGACCCAGCTGGGGTGTCTCCCGGTCCCGCGGAAGGACCGGCCTCGCCCGCAGTTCCCGCCTCTCCAATGGTTGTCGAGGCACCGGCCTGATCCACGGCCTCGCCCCCCTCGACCCCCATCACTTGTTTCCCTTTGTCCAGGGGGGTGTCGTCGAGGGTAAGGTCCACGATCATGGGTGCCCGCCCTCCTAAGGGAACTGGCCCCTCAACCGCCGGCGCCTTCGGAGCCGGCGCCTCGACCGACGACGGCTCCGGTACCGGCACCTCGATCGTTGGCGCCCCTGGAGCCAGCGCCTCTTCTTCTGGTGCTCCGGTCAGGGGCTTGACCGCCCCGCCCTCCACCGTACCCGCTAGCTCCGCCGACAGGTCTTGCTGCGGCCGCGACCCCCTCGCCAGGGCCGCCTCCTGCCCCAACGCCGACGTGACCTCCTTCATGGTCACGTCAGCACCCACCCGCTCTGCGCCGCGGATGGGTGCCTCGCCCGTCACGACCTCGGCGGTAGCCACGGCCGTCGCCGACGACCCGGGCCCCGCCTCGACCGCACCGGGCACCACCATCTCCGCTGGTGCAGACCCCTCCACGGTAGGATCAGGGCCAGCAACCACCGTGGCATCCGCTGCCCCCTGCCATTATCGCAGGCGCCCCTTCGCGGCCTCGACCTGCCGGACCCAGGCCGCATCCTGCTCCGCCGTCCGGTTAAGGACAACGACGCTGGCCCGCAGCGACTTCACGGGGGTAGGCCCCATCGGCTCCGCCTTCCACTTTAACCCGCAAAGTGAGAAGAAATGTCAGCCAACGGATCCAGAGAAAGGCAGAACAACCAAGCAGAAACGCTTACCCGGAAATCGGCACCAAGGGCCTCGACCCCGTGCGATCCGAGCCTCCCGGGGCGGCCGATTGTGGCCTCGCAGCGGCCCCACCAGCAGGCCAGGCACTCCTTGGGGCCCTGACCGACGCACCGCCCTGCGCCTTCTATGCCTCCGAGGCCAGCTGGCCTCGGGTTCTCACACCTGTCGACGCCGCCACCGATGACGACACCGGTACCGCCGTCCCAGCCCCTGCCCGAGCTTGCGGGGCCTGGGCTGGTGCGGGCATCCCCATTGACCCCTCTTGCTGGGTCTAGGGTAAAGCGGCCCCTCCCGTCGAGGGGCCCATCTCCTTCTCTGTCTTCTCCTCCTCCTCGGACTCCTCGACCATGACGACCGAGGAGGACGCCCCCCTGATGGGCTCCAGCAGGGGGTGAATGTCGGGAATGTCCCCCAGTCCGGTCGCGGTCTCATACCACGACAGGGCGTCGTCGTCTTCGCCACTGCTGTCGTCGTCCTCCCCCGAGATCGTCTCGGAAGGCGACGGCGCCAGGGGACCCTGTCGATGGTCTGCTGGCGCCGGAGCTTCTTCAACGCCTCCGCCCTTTTGGCCTTGCGGATTGCCCGCTTCTTGGCCATCTCCTTGGTTTGCTTCTTCTTGGAGGCATGCTGGCGTCGAGCCTCCCGGGCGGGCCGGTCCTCTGGGACTGGCGGACGCGTTTCCCGCAGCGCCAACAAATCCTACGCGCCGGCCTCGACCAAATTACCAGCCCTAAGATATGTACCATGGGCTTGAACCCTTCGGTAGGTCTCATGGGGACTCGGTTGGCCTCCTCCACCTTGAAGTTCCCAACCATCCGGCGCGCTCGCCGGAGGACCTCCTCGAGGGCAAGGGATTCGTGGGACATCCGGGTCCCCTCCAGAGATGCCTCCGGAGTCATCTGGTCGAGGCGGAGACGACGCCGGCATAGCGGCATCACTCTGCGGCGATGGAAGGCCACGGCCACCGCCGCAGCCGTCAAGCCCCGAAGGCGAAGCTGCTGCAGCGCCGCCAGCAGCGGGTCCAGGCACGGCTTCTCGGCTTCTGGCACTCCGTACGTCCAGCGATCCTCTCGAGCGGTCAGCATGCGGCCGGTGTACCTCGGCAACTGATTTTCATCGTTGCGGAGGTAGAACCAACCCTTGTGCCACCCGCTGTTCGAAGAGATGAGGCGAGCCGGGATGTACAGATCCGCCCGGCTCGACCTCACCTGTAGGACGCAGCTCCCTACTCGAGCCACGCACAGGACGCCCTTCTCCCCCGCCTTCTTGGCGAAGAGCTCGGCCTTGAAAAGGTGAAGCCACAGGTTCCACTGCGGCTCCACCCCAAGGTAGCCCTCACAGACTGCCGCGAAGATGGCGGCCTGCGTGACGGCGTTGGGGGCAAGGTGGTGAAGCTCCACCTGGTAGTAGTGGAGGAGCGCGTGCATGAAGACAGACACCGGCACGCCAAACCCCCGCTCGTGGAAGCAGACGAAGCTCACCACGTACCCTTCAGGGGGCGCCGGCTCCCGGTGGGCAGGCGGCGGTGCGATCCACTCCGGCTGCGATCGACTCTTCCTTGGCCATAGCAGCCCTTCCTCGACCAACTCTTCCAACCTCCTCTCCATCACCGAGGAGGCGGCCCAGTCGTCGGTGGGGAGGATCTGGCTCTTTCCTGCCATCGGTGCTGTCGGAAGGGGGGTGGACGGAGAGGATGCGGTGGCGGCAGCGATGCGGGCAGAGAGCGCAATAAGGAAAGGGTTGTATGAGGCAGAAGATTGCAGGAGCACAAGGGACCGGTGGGGAACGCAGACCCCTAGGCCTTGATTTTATATGCCCAGGCGGAAGCCCAACGGCCGTGTGAAAAGGTAGGAACAGTTTCCCGCATTAAATGCGCCCACCTAACCGTTTCCTTACATCTCGTAGGAGTTGGGCACGTGGCTGTCCCCCACGTCGTAACCGTACGCCACGTCACCCACTACCACGCCGATCTCGCCTCCCTCCTAAAAAGACGCGCCCGGCTAACGGGCGGGGGAGGGATCCACGGACGGATATTCCCAAATACCTGGGAAACGGGCCCTGAGCCCGGTATGAGCCTCGAGGGAGCGAAAGCTGGCCCTCGACCAGGGTTCGACAGCTGCCCTCGAGCAACAGAGTTAGGGACGACCAAGGGTGCGCCCGTACATGGCCAGGGCTCGAGCCACGCTCTCGAGGCACCCCAGGACGTATTCGAGGCCAAAGGAGGAGGTCGACGTAGGAATCCCCTTGGGGGAGGCACCGAGCCCTCGAATCCTATCGCAGGGAATTGAGATCCACACGACCACTTCTTGGCATCTTTGAGAGCGCCTTCGGGCCACTAGCCGACCCCTAACGACTGGGGCACGGACTCTCACTCGAATTCCCCCGCTAGCAGCTCATCGGAGATCGTCAGAACTCGCCCAAACGAGGGTAGTACGACGTTCTCCACCCCTCCTCCTTTTTCGGAAAAGGAGCATGAGGGACGAACAGCAAAAGACGGTCGGGACTCTAATCGAACTCACGCACGCGAGGCTCGAGGGCTCGACCGCAGAAACCTAAACCTTGAGGGATCGAATGTTGGCCTTCGACCAGGGTTCGATAGCTGTCCTCGAGTAACAGAGTTAGGGACGACCAAGGGTGCGCCCGTACATGGCCAGGGCTCGAGCCACGCTCTCGAGGCACCCTAGGACGTATTCGAGGCCAAAGGAGGAGCTCAACGTAGGAATCCCCTTGGGGGAGGCACCGAGCCCTCGAATCCTATCGCAGGGAATCGAGATCCACACGACCACTTCTTGGCATCTTTGAGAGCGCCTCTGGGCCACTAGCCGACCCCTAACGACTGGGGCACGGACTCTCACTCGAATCCCCCCGCTAGCAGCTCACCGGAGATCGTCAGAACTCGCCCAAACAGGGGTAGTACGACATTCCCCACCCCTCCTCCTCCTTCCTGAAGGAGGAGCGTGAGGGTCGCACAGCAAAAGATGGCCGGGACTCTGATCGACCTCATGCGCGTGAGGCTCGGGGGCTTGGCCGCAACAAATCATTCCCCAATAAAATGAATACAAGACCTCGGAGGAGTCTCAACACTCCACCGAGGCCTCGGGGGCTACACCCGGCGGGTGCGCTCGACGCTACGACTCCGGTTCAAACAAACCTCTGGGAGAGTGGTCACACACTCACCCAAAGGCTCGGGGGCTACTGTCGGTACCAACAGTACGGGGGTACCCACATCCATCGCTAATAAAAAACTAAAACGACTAAAATCGCAATAAAAGGCAGCCCGCCTCGACGCGTATCCAGTCCGTCTCGTACGAGGCCCGCTCGACGGGGCGCCTCGACCACGCTCTGGCTCCGACTCGTACGAGGCCCGCTCGACAGGGCGCCTCGACCGCGCCCCATCCCGTACAGCAAGGTACCTCGACGGCGATCCGACCCGCGCGAGGCTCGTCCGCCCACTAGGAAAAACTCCGACTCGCGTGAGCCCGGGTCGAGCGCCTCAACTCCTCTTTACCTACCCCAGGACAAAAGCCATTGCATTTAATGCAGTTACCTACTACCACCTACCGGCATGGCTGCGACCAGGATCGACGTGGGAACAATGCCCGCGTCAGATCTCACTGTTTTACCGCCCATCCCGTGATGGGAGGTGAAAGTCATCACTGTACCCACCTTACCGCGCACTGTTTACCATCGATCACCCTCGAGGAAGGATAAGACAAGGCCCGTTCTCCACAATCTCGGGGATTCGGCCTTATCCATCCGGTCTCGACCCGGCCTCGACCCAACCTCAATGCTCGGCACAGTTCAACGGCAAGGGAAGGACGGTGTGGCATGGCGCTCTGGGTCATTTCGCCGTCTCGTCTCCCACGACGCCATAGTGTCCAGGGATGGCCGGCCATTCCCAGAGCACGTCGCTACGGTCAGCTCAACAGGAATCGACAAAACATCACCTCAAGGCTCCCCGTCGTCTTAGCCTCCTCTCGCCCTATAAAAGGGCAGGCCAGGGTTCTACAAGGGGGACCGACCGATGGACAACGAAGAAAAACAAGAGACAACAGGCAAGACGCAAGATAGAGATCGATATCTCAAGCAATCACCCTTGTCCTCTTTTTCCTCTCTTTGAGACTTGGGCTCGACGCCCTCTCTCGCATGCTTGTAACCCCTACACGATCACTTCGGTGCAAGGAAATACAAACTCCCCCCCCCCGCTGGACGTAGGGCCTTCTTTTGCCCGAACCAGGATAAACCCCCGTGTGTTCTCCTTGCATCACCATCCAGGATAACCCCTACTCGTTGGTTTAGGACCCCCTCAGGTCCGAACACTGACAGTTTGTTTTTTAATTTCCTTATCATTATCGATATATAAAGCAAGTTTAGTTTTGTCAACTCGAATTTAGTCGTTACTGGAATGTTATCATCGTTCAATTAACGCCCCCTAGGGTCAGGAGCCGCCGCCGCCCTTGCTCCTAGGACCTTGCTGTCACCGCGCCTCTACCTAGGCCCTCTCCTTCTTCCTCTGCGTCTGCTAGAGGTAAGAAGAAGAGGGGACCCATCTTTCTTTTTCATAGTTTTTAGTTTCAGTTTGTTTAGAGTTTAGTCTAAATAAATTATCGGCGAAACTAGATTATTTCCGGTCGGGATCACGTGTCCTACAATGACTTCGGTGATTGCCATGACGAGATCGTTATTGCAGACGTCAGTTTCATCGACAGGCGGCCAATTTGTGGCCTTTATTTGTAAAGGGAGGGGTGCTTCTTGGAGCCCCCTATGAGGACAACAACTCCGGGTCATCGATCTCATCGTTGATGGTCGCGGAGAGGTAATCAATGTCTTGAGGTGATGAATCTGCAGCCTATGTGCGGTTGCAGATATTCTTTCAATGATTTAGATGCGTTTTGAACTGGTTCTGAAATGTTGGATCTTACGACATGTCTAATGTTTTAGGGTTGGTCGTTGGATTCGGCATAAGGACTTTACTTTAGCTCCGGCGTTTGAGGGATGTCATTGGGAAGAAAAATGGAAGAATCTAGATAAAATATTATGTATTTTTTATTTCAGATTTTTTATGCGTAATTTGGGAATGTGTATTGTGCCAAGATTTAATGTAAGACTCCCTTCCCTTCTCAAAAAAAAAGTTTAGTTCGTTGTCCTAATGTTTCAGTCTTTGGATTGCTAGAGCTAGTTGCCAGTTGGAGCTAAAATAAAATTAACCCAAGTTAGTTGAGTTGGCTAAAAAGTAACAACTAGTTGAAAACCTATGAGCTCTTCCGTTTGGAAGCGTTAGAGCTAATTTTTAGGTAGCTAACAATTAGCCTTTGCATTTAAACATTGCCCTTATGTTGTTTCCTCCCTCGATGCATCATTATCATAGTTTGCTGCGCTCTGCTCAATGCTCATCATCAACATTTTGATCCGGTCCTTGTTGGATTAATTTCACAAACTGCCTTTTTTCTCTGCAGGGGACGTTTCCAGGCATAAACTTGGGCATTCAGTATGTATTGTTTTGAACTTTGGTTACATATTAATTATATTGTTCATGTCTTGAGTTTCCATTTTTCAAAACTATATGCATAGTTTTTTAACATCAAGATCAGGCACAAAAACCCATTTTTACTAGTGCCCCACTTTTTTTTTACAAACGGTTAGCAACGAATTGCGCCCAAGCTATAAGAGCATGCATCTTCCGTAGATTGAACATTCCATTTTCCTAAAATGTTTATATAGGAGATTGAAAAAAAACATGACTACAGGGGATAGAGAGGGTTGTGCGGCAGCAGATTGAGAAAGTCCTATCTCTTTAGATATGGCCCTACATGTCAATGGGTTAGGAAGAAACTCTATTTCTATCTCTTCTCTTTCCTCCCGTTTCTTCTTGTGACAGCACTTCTCTTCCTCATGTCTCTTCTGACTTCTCGCGACGGCGTTCTCCATCCAACGCGATCTCCCGCCCGGTGCGGCTCCTGCTTCCCCGCTCGGCATGGCGCCCGCTCCGCTGCTGGCATGGCGCTACGGCTCGGCGTGGTCGCTGCCCAGCATGGCTGCTTCCTCCAACACTGCTGCTGATGCATGATGAGGTGGGTCGAGGAGTTGTTTTTCTCAACCAAGAAAGATATTTAGGGAAAGAGATTAAAACGGGACCAGTTCCAGGTATGTGCCTCTATTAGCAACTCCTTTAGATTGGCAACAACCAAAAACAAAGCTAGTACCTTTGTTTTGATAATATGGAGGATTTTATTAAAATTTCTAAGAATAATACATCAAGTTAATACAAAATCTTAATAGATGCTTTCTAGCCTCTACCTAACAAGACACGCAATTCCTAAAAAGCAAAAGAGATCATGCGTGCTCTTCTCGTATACTCGCCACTATGTGCCTAAGAAAAAAGGTTTATGGCCAACAACACCAATTGTCGTGAATCCTCTACAACAAAATCGTGTAAGTCTGGCTTCTGAATTATGGTTTATAGATCCAATGAGTAAATGCAAAGATAACTTGCAAATTAAGGGAGAAGTTATTTTTTCTTTCCACTGCAAAAAGCAAATCATTCATGCTTAACCAAATGGACCAACATCTAGTTGCTACACCTAGCAGCACCAGTGGTTTCACAACTTTGGCTAAAGCCATTAACCAGCTACCGAACATATGTAAATATGCTATGAGATTTTGTTAGACCCTAAGGCCATTTTAGTTGTGTTCTAAATCGCTCGAGCAACTCAACATTCAAAAACCAAGTCCATTAATTGTCTTATGTCTATGAAAAAAAGAACATACCATGTTCCCTTGCCTATTTCTTTTATCTAAGTTACTTTTTTTTCAAAACAACTCCCCTATGTTGGTACCATTGAAAATCAGGGGCCTTCAGTTTCCATAGACTTCTCACAATTGGGGACGTTATACCATAACTTGGTAGTGTGATTTCACTAAGAATTAACTTGGTCCTTTGGGTGTAGAAGTAGATTCCAGTGAACACATCATGCACGTGACACTAAATGATTCCATATGCTAATTGTTTGGCCAATGAGATCTCTGCATCCTGAAAGGTTTGTAGAGGATCGGAGGGAGAGGAATCAAGGACATCTGAAATGGTGATAAATTTGGGTCTTGCTGTATTATTAAGTCTATGGCACTAATCCTCTAGTGTGACATTGCCAAGCCATTTATCCTCCTACTAGAACCTCACATATGATCCATCTTGAACTGTGAATGATCCAAAACAATTCATAAGAGATTGGACCAGAAATGTAGTCACCTGGTTTCCTATAAACTTGCACTAAAGGTTTAGATACTATAGATATTTATTATGTAGTAAATGCTACCAGGTGCCATCCTTCTTGAGAAGCTTGAAGAGCCATTTGCTCAATAGAGCTTCTTCATTCTTAGCTCATCAATCCTTCGACTCCTTGGTCTTTAGGTTGGCATAGGATGTTCCATTTTGCAAGACAAAACTTTTTCTTATGTTCATTACCCTACGAAAAGAATGTAGACAAAATAATCTAGTAACCCCTTTTGGTTGGTAGAGAATGTACCTGCATGCAAGATTTTGGTAATTGTTTGTCAAAAGCTATGTCATCTTAGGTGAAGCCATAACACCAACATATAACTTGTATGTGAATATTCAGTTGGTTATAGTTAGATTTTGCATTTTTATTGCATGGCACAGTAAAATGGCATGTTTTAATTAATCTTTGCTTGAACATGTGTCTACGTATGCAGCTGAAGAAGATTTGCAAGGAGGGTGCATACTGGGGTAATATTTTTTTTTCAAACTCAGCTGTTTGCATATGCATGAATCCTGCTTTGGACATGCACTCTCGCTAGTCGATCAGATATTTGTTTGTTTCACAAATGAAATCAAATATAACACAGGGGCTGCTGCTGGAGCTTTTGAGACCCTTGAGTTTGGAGTAGAACTGATGCGTGGTCGCTCTGACTGGGTAATTACACCAATACATACGAATATACCCTAGTGTTTTCATTTATATTATTGTTTGGTATTAATTAATTAGTTTGATTGGATTGATTATCGTCATGCAGAAGAACGCGATGATTGGAGGTGCCTTAGCTGGTGCAACTGTCTCCGCCGCCTCCTGTAGCTACAGCAGCCACGGAGGCAACGTTGATAGGCGTCAGGTGATCAAGGCTGCCATCACTGGCGGCGCCATCGGAACAGCCTTCGAGTTCATCAGCCACCGCAGGCACGTCGATCAGCCCCATCAGTTGAGAACCGATGATGCAACTGACCAAACATTGGAACTGACAGATGAACCAAATCTGCTCGCTCACACATCGTAATAAAAAAGAAATGTAACAATGTGATGTAACACTTTCCATGTTGCCACATGCAATGGACATACTGCATATGACCGGTGGCTTGGCCTTATAGTTACTCCATCTGTCCTGTAATATAGTATATTCAAGAGGATGAAAAAAGACACAAGTGTCCTCGCTTCATTTCCTAATTAGATACTATTACCAGCATGATTGATGAAGTAATAATGATGTCAAAAAAAAATGCATGTCCCTGGTATGGACGCTGTAATAATGATGACGCATAGTGGTTCGTTATTCATCTTCCGTGGCCCAACGTGCTGGCCGAGAGAGTTCATACGACAGAAACACCACGCGACATTGGCTGAACATCTTTTTATATATAAAAAAAGAGCAAAGTTCCGGGAAAACAAGAGTAGCTTCTAGTACATTTTACTTATTATTAAATATTAATTAATATATGAACTGGGAACTCAACATCCAGTAATCACTTGCCTAAAACATTTGGCTCTCAGTGAACACAAGGTTCGCGCCTCCTCAAATTTCTCAAGTAGCATCGAGATTAAGGACTCTTTATTTTCAGTTCGGACTTTACTTCTTTTATCGCAGCTGCCAACCTCCTCGTCTGCATCGTCGCCGTTTTCATCTTCGATCCTCCTCTTCTTACTCTTATCCATGGCGCCTTGGCGATACATGAAAAGACGGTGGCGGCAGGAGAAGGAAATTTGGCAACTGATGACGGTACGAATAGGACTGAACGTGCGTATCCCTGGATCAGGCGACTCTCAACCATGGTGTTAGGGTAGGATGTCATGTCTTTCTGGGTAAGTGAGCACCCGAGTCTTCCACAAGGACACGACCTCCTCTTCCTTGTTGAGACAGAGTTGAGCCGCCGCCGCCGCAGCAGCAACTTCCCTATCCTCCTTGTCAACCTTCAACTGATCCATCTGCTTCTTTTCTTCTCCAATGCAAGTCGGATCGGAATACTTTTACTTTTTTTTCAATTTTTTTCGAGAATCGGAGTACTTGTTACTTATTATGCCGTCACGCAGGCCGCATGCCATTCCTGATGAGGACATCATTGGCTCGGATATGACCATATTAATCACTTCTAAACTAAAAGTGCAACCATTCTATATGAGGCTTATCATTGATACATTTGATGAATTGGTGCTGCACCATAAAGTGTGTGTATTTTCATTTTCAGAATTACTTACATGGATGAAGAGAAGGTTCAATTGTATATGGAAAGAATGGAAGGTTAATGAAGTTGATTGGGACCAAGTCCAAATATTCCTAATGTCATCCACCAAGCCACCACATCACTTTTGGCTCAAAGAAAGAAAGAGTCCAAGTCCAACACGTTTTGGAAGATGAATTCGGACTGCAGAAGAGTCCCAACTTCCGACGGTTGCCACGACTTCATACGGACTCCGATTGAGACGTTCTAGGACTTTTTGGAAAGCATATCAAGTCTACTTTCCAACGGATCTGGACTCATGCCGATATCTTGTTAAATACGTCCGCCGTCCTCATTTTAATACCGAGACCTTTTCTGTCCACAGCGCTGCATCACCAGATTGTTGCCCGATGGGCCGTGTATCAAGTGGGGCCCAATAGGGGCGTGTCCTAGGGTTGTGGGATGACCCCCACCACGTCCAGGTCATCTTCTACCCTCTTATATACCTCCATAGCCGCCACAAAGAGATAGGATTTTTGTTTTGATGTAAGTTTAGCTCCTGCTACTTCCTGGTAGACACGTGTGTCGGTTAGACCATCTGTTCTACTCGATCTGGAACCCCACCTTTATGTGTATTAGATCTGAAACTTCATCTCATATTTGCAATTGAGTGTTTGTTCTACTTGTTCTTACTTGTTCTTCGATTGCTTGCAGGAATAACCCTAGTGGTTTGGTTGGTTGTGATCCGCAAGAGCGTGACAACCGCTGGAATTGGTGTATCGATCGCTAAGGCACAACATCCTTGGATGGTTGTAGTCGGGTCGTGAATGTCTCTCTAGTGAAATCGAAGTTATCCTTCTCCACCGAAAGATTGGGACACACATACTCTTATCAATTCCACCACCGGTCGTTTTTCTCCTATCCGAATCCAAGTGTAATACAACGCCATTTTTAGGCAAATTTTCTGTAGCTCCATCCAATTTTAGGTTCCATCTGAGCATCTCCAACAGCTCACCAATATTTTATCCCCAATAGGATAGTATTTGGTGATCACCAATACTGTTTTTTAGACTATTGGGGGAGACTCCTCCAACATATCACTAATAATCTCTCCCAAAATATGGGCCCTACCTGTCAGATTGGATTTTTTTAATTTTTTTTCTTTCCTTTTCACTCGTGAACGAGCACTTGAGCACGTCATTCTTCCGCCCCCGTCGACCGCATCTTCTTCCTCCAGCCACGGACACCGCCACCACACTGCCCCAGCCCAAGACACCGCCACCACGCCGCCCTTGCCACCACGTCGCACAGCCGCGACCCTGACAATCACGTCGCCCAACCCTACCCCTGGCCACAACCGTGCCGCCCCCAGCCCTACCCCTGGCCGGATTTCGCGAGCTCCGCCTCAGATCCACGATGAGCTCCTCGGATCCACCCCGGAGCCATGGCGGCCTCCCTCCACCTCGGATCCACGACCAGTAGCAAGCCACCGGACCATGGTCGCCGGATCCACCTTGGACCATGGCCTTCGGATCCGGACCAAGCTTTCCCCTCAACCTCAGGTCCACGCATCTTCCACCAGCCACCAAGCCATCTCCGACGAGCTGGCGGGCCACCAAGCCATCTCCGATGAGTGCACAGGAGAGAGAAGTGACAGTTGGAGATGTGCCCTAGCTATTGGAGGAGATACATCTTCCCCTTTATTTGAGGGAAGATGGGGGGAGATATTGGTGATCACCAAGAAAAGAATATGGGAAAGGGGAGCTGTTGGAGCACTGATTTTGGCTCATCTCCCCCAATATGACAAGTTTATGGAGATATGGAGATGAGAAATGGGAGCTGTTGGAGATGCTCGTCTCATCCGTCGCCTTCCTGTCCGGGTTCTGATTAGTTCAGATTTCTTCTTCTTTCTCGTTTTCTTCAGCCTCTTCTTTCTTGTTTTCTTTAGCCTTTTTTGCACTTTTCGTTTGGTCCCCTGAGTTCTGGTTCAGATTTCTTTTTCCTTTTTTTATTACTAGAATTATGCTCGTGTGTTGCAACGGAAAAAACATCACTATAATGAAAGATTGAAAGTACGGACATGTGTTGTATTATTACTATTTTCTTTAGCAATCTTGTATAATGTTTCAGTATAACCTTGAACTTAATTTTGTACCTAACAATGTTAGCTTCCACAAGTTTCATAGGAACAATTTTGCCATAGCACATATATAAAATTGCACAAAAGGTTGCTTCATCCCCTTTGGGACAATTTGATAGCTTAATTCTTTTCAACAAACAAGGTACCCTGATATACCATGCAAATCGTACGGAAACCTGAATCTGCACATGCATTTGTTGCTATTGTCTTCTTCTATGTTCTTTGCCATGCTTCTCAATGGGCTTGACATTTGCATATATGAGGAACGGGATGGCAACAGTTGGAGGGGGAAGATATGAAAGATGGAATCAGACAGCAATCAATCAAAAACAAATAAACCAACACAGGTCGCCATCCGATGGGATGCCAGCGCCACAGAGTCAGGAATTATACATATGCGGGTGGTCAAAAAGTTTCGATATATATATGAAGTGAGCGTAGCTCATTTGTTTAGGTTTTTTTATGGAATATGACCATCCGAGTTAGTCATCAATGCAGTTATCTAGTTACTCTATTTTTCTGAATTTATTTTAGTATTTGATAATTTGACAATGTTATTCATTTTGTGATAAGCGATCGTGTCTGTCAACAGCAAGGCTCATGTAGTGGGGTAGGTCGAGGGGCTTACAGTGGGGTAGGCGTAGGACGTGTGTTTGTTCATATGGGTGAACAATGCATGTATTTGAGCGTCTGTGTGCCTGTACTATGAATCTATGAATTCAGAGTAAAAAGAGAGTCAATATATAATAATAGTGCCATTGAATAAGCTTGATGACGATAAAGTATTGATGACCACCAAATTATTATTAAGTACACGTTCTATAAAATATACTCCTAATATGATAGAGTAACAAGTTTATAGAAATCAAAATATTTTATTTTAATTATATTTTGTGTGATTTTGTTTATAGAAGACATCAATATGTATATATGACAAGCACTTTTTATCGTATTTTTCTAATATAAATACAGATAACTAGTAGGCAAACAAGTTTAGAGAAATCAAAATATTTTATTCTAATTATATTTTGTCTGATTTTGTTTTTTAGAAGACAATCAATATGTAAATATGACAAGAATTTTTTATCGTATCTTTCTAATATATAAATACAGATAATTAATTTATATATACTAAGTAAAACAATTGTTGTAATGTTAGGGGGGCGGGGGCCATGGCCCCTATAGTAGCCCCTATAAATACAGATAATTAATTTATATACTAAGTAAAACAATTGTTGTAATGTTAGGGGGCGGGGGCCATGGCCCCTATAGTAGCCCCTATAAATAAAGATAATTAATTTATATACTAAGTAAAACAATTGCAACAAAAATAAAAGGAACCACCCTTTGTCGTTGGATCAAGAGAGTAGCAGCAACATGGGATTGAAAAAGTTAGGCAAAGGAGGAGACATGATAAAAGTAGAGTTGTAGATTGACTAGTTCGACTGGATTCATCTCAACCGGCCATGGCCCTTTATATATGCAAGGGTGGGGTGGTTTTATCTTATGGGAGGTCAAAACTAATCACAAATTGTGTCAAAAATACAACTCTAAACTCGGATTAGTCTAAAAAACTTGGCCTAATCGATTTCTACAGGGTTGATCTTGAATCTATATAACTTTCTCATCCAGACTCCAAAATAGATGTTCTACATGTGTTTTTTTATCATCTTGGTGATGATGAGAGGAACACAACGATGAAGTTCATTCAGCATTTTGACAACTTTACCTAATTCGCCCTAGCTGACCTTTAAACCCGGATTAGCTGTTTTTTTCTCCTTCAAAAAAACCAAGCTCTGCCACCTTCAGACAAATTTTGGTTGTCAACGGCTCAATGCCTGTCCCTGGTATGCGGTCAAAAAAAAAATGCCTGTCCCTGGTATGGACGCTGTAATAATGATGACGCATAGTGGTTCGTTATTCATCTTCCGTGGCCCAACGTGCTGGCCGAGAGAGTTCATACGACAGAAACACCACGCGACATTGGCTGAACGAGCAGCAACGATGGCCTTGTGCGGGCTGGCCGCCGGGCAAGGCCTGGTTTTCAATAGGCAGTTTCTTGGCCAAGGTAAATACAATACAACACTTTGCCCCGTGGAACCGACTTGATCCGCTGCAGGCTTCCTAGAATCGCCACCGGATCCGGACAACATTGAGCAGTGTGGGACACACTACGTGCTCACTGCCGCCCATGGATGCTACGGACATCCACGTGATGCGGCGGCGGTACGGCATAGAGGAGAAGATCGACGACGAGCCAACATGCCGTAGCCCTTGGACGCTACTGACACCGCCACAATACAGCTGCAATTCCACGATGACATGGAGGAGGAAATCGATGAAAAGTCCGCTGAGCAGAGCAACAAGGCGCCCATGCCCGTGCCGCCATCCTCGGACACCTTGAACTCCGGGCTCCGCCACGACACGGCCACCGTGGTGGCAGAGCGGCTAGCGGGCATGGCAACACCTTCAGTCAAGCAGGGAGGGAGACAGCTGGACTGTAGAAGGGGGGAGCGAAGGAGGCAAGGAAGAAGAGTTGAAGAATCTCTAGCATTGCGTGTTGGTGCGTTGCTACATTTTTTTAAATTTTGCTACATGTTTTTTAAATTTTTTTAATATTTTTTATTTTTTAAATTATTGTAAGTAGCCAAGGATACAAGTTATATATCCCGTTGCAACGTACGGACATATTTGCTAGTATATAAAAAAGAGCAAAGTTCTGAAAAAACAAGAGTAGCTTCTAGTACATTTTACTTATTATTAAATATCAATTAATATATGAACTGGGAACTCAACATCCAGTAATCACTTGCCTAAAACATTTGGCTCTCACTGAACACCAGGTTCGCGCCTCCTCAAATTTCTCAAGTAGCATCGAGATTAAGGACTCTTTATTTTCAGTTCGGACTTTACTTCTTTTATGGCAGCTGCCAACCTCCTCGTCTGCATCGTCGCCGTTTTCATCTTCGATCCTCCTCTTCTTACACTTATCCATGGCGCCTTGGCTGTCGGGCTCCCAATTTAGGGTCCACTGTGCATCATGTATCAGTCCCTGGATCAGTAGCTGATACGCATAATTCGAACAAGATTGATATCAAAAACCATACTTTTATTACTAATAGATAAATATATTACATGGTTCGGGTTGCATAGCTTGGGCCACTGGCCTTACATTGTATATCAGAGATCTAAGACAGCGGTCCTATAACAACGTGGCTCCATTCCTACAGGCAACTTGGAGTGCGGACATAACCCTAGACTTATTCCTTAAGCGTATTCCTATAACCCGGTCATCGTAGTCCCAGTGTAACTCCTTCGTGTAGTCGTACGGCTCCATCTTCGAATGTGCTCTAGGCGTCCTATCCTTGTGTAGTCCTTGGTAGCTTCATCCTCGGATATACTCCTGCAGCTTTATTCCTAAAAACATAGAGTGGAGGAGGGGTGAGTACATACGTACTCAGCAAGCCCTAACTTTGGGTGGAGAGGTGGATGAAGGCTATATATGTAGAGAGAGAGGAGGTTAGTGGTAAAGGTGGTAGAGTGAAGTAGTTATAAATATAGGTTGGGCCCTGGCAGGGTATTGTCATCCTCACCAGTTCCCGAGTTGAGTATAGATTACCAAATTCATAAATACATCTTACCAGAGTGTCATAGTTGTTGTAGTCTAATCATTTGGAGACCTCATCCCAGCGATTGCCCATTCCAAGGACGTGGCTATTCGAATAGATTCAATAAACTCTGCAGAGGTGTACAAATTTCCCCACATGATAGGCGTAGTCGATACCATCGTCATGGCTTAGACAGGCCTAACGAGACCTCATACCCGAGAGGGCGCTACCTTAGATTTCCATATAATTCCACCACGGACTACTCAGGGACCGGAACCCACAAGCATCAGGATGATCACACAGCATCCTAGAATATCGAGTGGTTGGATGATCACACAGCATCCGGTGGATGATCACATAGCATCCAGATTAAATAATAAAAGGGTGCTCGCACGCGGCACAACAATAAATTTTACATGGAAGACCACAAAGCAACCATGCCGATCAGATCACGGTAGATCACATAGCAGCCGTGTCCTCTCCTGTTAGTCCGTTGCCACTCCGGCCTCCTAGTGAAAATTATACTTCAATCTAACGGGGTGTGAGATCAAGTCTACCCATATAGACATGTGGCTGTACGGAATTCTGGCTAGGCGAGATGGCCAATGAACCGGTCCTTATGTGACCGAGGTGAGTATCTCCCGCAGGATCCCACACAGGCTATCCTGCCAAGGTAACCCATACCACATGAATTACCCCCACTCGCCCCCTGTCGAGGTTTAGTCCAATTTTACCAACTTAAGTTTCATAGTTATTATCCTCAAGTTCATATTTCTCATATCTCATCAAGGTACCAATACCTTCTCATAAATCACATAACAATATTAATCCATGAATGAGGATTTAATAAGTAGTATATGTTAAGATTAGCAGTTGGTAGGTCAGGTATGGTGGGTTATGGTGGAGGCTAGCAAAATGTAGAGGTGGTAGGAGGGGAGTAAACAAAGGAATGGAAATGTAGGAGACAGGTGGGGATTAGGACTTGCCTTTGCTCGCTGTCGAGTATATCCAAGGTTGTCGTTCCTTCATGGTTCCCGTGTTGGTGGTGCTTCTAGGGTCCCGTGGGTCATCTCTGCGTCTCCGATCCTACGCGGACTAACGTCGACAAACAAGACACACAAACGAGAAAATAACAATCAATGCATGTCAAACCAGCACGGCAGCAATCGTTCCTAGACGGGTTGATCCTAGTTGGGCGTTGAATCATTAACTAGCCTATCATTATTATGTCAATTAGAAGTAAGATTTGGATAGAGGTATTTCATCCAATCAAGGTGGCTCCTACGGGCTAGGTTAGAGTGGGTGGTTGGTTAGCCATACATGGACGTATTCCCGGGTATCGGGCATAGCCATATATAGTGTGTAGGTGATACTATCGGTACACTACTATATCTCTGGGTTTATACATATTCTATCGCGTAACATTATATTTTATAATACTACTGAGAATATTTTATATTAGTAAAGCACATATTTCATTTTATTATTATATGTATATTATTATTACTAGCATGCGGATACTTTAATTCTACCGCGCATATGTTATATTACTATTGCATTTATATATTAGTACTATCTATATATGTTGGTTATATCTAACCCTAGAGCGTCCATTTTATAATTCTAACGCGTGTTTTATAATTCTATCAGGTATATCTTATGTTCCCCTATATCACTACTACGGTTATATTTATACGGATGCAATTGTATCACTAAGTATACGTTATGTTTATTCGTGTAGTTATATTTAAGTGATCGTTTGCGGAGCGTTTAATCTAATATATGCGTCTACAGCGTGATTACTAATAAAGTAAATCAAGGCAAACAAATCTAGAATTTAAATGGGCACCATTATTTGATGATTTATGGTGAAAGAATTATGCAATTTGGAATTAAGACGTGCAAGATATAAAATATTTAAATTTACCGGTTAAACGAGTATGAAATAATGCATGTAAATTAATTCTACTATTTTTATCTATGCAATATGGGTGCAAACTATATAAATACGATCTAGAACTACTCTAGTTAATTTAGAAAATTTTCGGGAATTTTTGTGTAATTAATAATCTTACAGTTTAACATACTGTGTACGTTCCCCGTGTGTGCCTAGCGTTTTACCCCTATGGCTGCAGCGTGGGTCCAGCCAGTGGTCAAACCGGCCGGTCACTGTGCTCGTGCACCTGTGTGCCGATCGGTGGACCAGCTGCTTTTCCCTCTCTGTTTCACGTGAACCAAGTTCACCCAAAAAAAAAAGAGAGAGAGGGTGAGGTGGCATGCTCCCGTTGGTTACTGTGACGTGGTTGGGAGCTGGTCATTGGTTGCCTACGGGAGTGGCCGCGTCCGTTCCTTCTTCTTCCCTGTGCAGTCAACGAGCCGAGCGAGATAGAATAGAGAGCGAGAGAGAGAAAGAGAGACAGGGGAGAGTGAGAGGAAGAGCGGCTTGGCTTCGGCAGCACTCGGAAGAGAGCAGAGCAAGGGAGAGCGCGGCGACGTCCGTGGCCTCGACTCCGGCGAGGTGCTGGTGGCGCGGCGCCGGTGTGCGCTGAGCAGGCGGAAGCGGCTCCGGCGGCGGCCTCGTCTCAGCGAGCAGAGGCGAGCGCGGCGGCGAGTCGCGGTTGACGACCTCGGCTGCGGCGGCAGAACGAGCATGGCTTCCTCTGGTCCTCTTCCTCGAACACCAGAACCAGCAGTGGGAGAAGGTGAGCTCGAATAGGAGGGAGAGGGAAGACTGGTGCTCGAGCTTGACGGAGGTGTCTAGCCACGGTGGTCTCGCCGGCCTTTTATAGGTGCAAGTAAGGCGGTGGGGAGGCGGCCGATATTTTTCGGCATGGTAGGCCGGCAGCAGCAGGTCGATGGGACGGCTCGGAGGGACAGCTGGCGCCTGTACTCATCTTCCTCAGCTCTGGGACAGGCGATGGCTGGACCGGGTGGTGCATGACGGATGAAATATCTCCGGCCGGGAAGATATTTGCCGGCATGGTTGGCTGCTGCGGCAGCGTCCAGCCGTTCACGTGGTGCTGTCCACGGGCTTCGCGGTGAAAGGAAAGAAAGACGACACGGGGAACCGGGGAAGACGGCGCATACGTGGACTGCCGAGCTGGGCTGGCATTCTTCATGTGCTCCAGCTGAGGAGGATATTTGCCGATCGCAGAGCAGAGCAACAGCGGCTCAGTGTCTACGCGGCGCACGCAAGGCTCAGGCAGTCAGGCTGGCCTTTACTGGAGCATGGCAATTGGCAACAAGGCGGCAGCGGCGCCGCGTGTGAGCTGGCAACACAGCTTCACGGGGCAGTAGACGACATGAGTTCCCGGATTGGATAAGAACGCCGCCGGAAACGACATCAGAGAAGGTCGGTTCACAGCAAAATATCTCGGCGACCACACGTGCTCGACTACGGAGGACGCGGTGTCGCGGAGGCAACGCGATGCGCTGCGCCTGTGCTGTTGCCAATTGGGACCGAGCTGGGAGAGGCTGCTGCCGTTGCTGGCTAGGCCCATTCGGCAAGAGGCGTACACAGCAGGGGTTTTTCTATTCCTTTTTGGTAACAATGCACGTGCATATATATAAAAAACCTATACGTATATATATGACAAGATATATATGATGTATGTATTTCTAGGTATTTCAAGGCAAAGAAATTAACTAGCATATAATTGGGCGGACGATGAATTAACCTTGTATGTGTATATATATCTACCCATTATGTTTTGTAAATGAATAAATAGATGAAGCATTTCTAGCACTAGGAAAATAAAGAGTATAACCATGATATATATACATCTAAATATTATATAACGGTAGAAATTAAAAGCAAGGAATTCATATAGACTTTAACTAGATGTAAACTAATTTTAGGAAAACAATAATCTAGCAATGCGATGGCCAATATAACTAAGCAGAGAAGGTAACTAAATATTGTTTATACTTATGATGCATTTGCTACTACTATAAAGAAATAATTCGAGAATGCAATTGGAAATTAAGGGGGTTATTTTGGTGCCGCAATATAAATTCTAGGAAGCAAACAATCAAACATTCAAGCAAGCAAGCATTCAGTCAAACAAACATTCAAACAATCGCAAGGCAAGGAGAATGCATATGGTGAATTTTGATGTAAGGGTTTTTGTAAATCATTTTATTTTAAAATGGTTTTGTGGGAAAATATACTAATCAAGTTTTTAATTGGTTGTAAATTTTTAAAAGTTCAAATTTTTAGTGGTTTTTAAGATGATGCAAATATACGGGTGTTACAGATCTACCCCACTTAGAAGAATCTCGTCCCCGAGATTCAAGTAAACTAGAGAGAGAAACTAGAGGGAGAGAAGAAACTAAAGAGAGAAAGATCGCAGATTCCTTTTTATCTTACAGGACTGCCTCCCGAGAATTATTCAGTCTTCGTAAATTGTCTTCCCATTTGCAGTAGGTCACCATTGTCATACATTGGTTTCGGTAACACTTGAGGCAAAGTTAAATCCATCTCTGCTCATGTTTCCTGATGCCCCCCCTTTTTTGTAATATTAGTAGTCACTCAACTCAATCTTCTGACTTTCTGATCCCCTAAGTAATTTCAATTTCAAGATCTTGGGCTACCCCAGTTGATTGGTGACTCTTATATTCCTGAGTAGGGGTCTAGGTCTACCCCACTTAGAAGATTTAATCTTCTAAGTATTTTTTTTATTTTCTTATGGTCGTAGAGCTGCTTGAGAGGTCTTGGTCTTTGGGTTTCTTCTAATTGAGCATATCACCCTTGTCTTGGGTTGCAGCGATTGTCTTCTGATGATCCACCCTATTATGAGAACTTATTTAATTTAATTCTTCCAGGTTTATGGTGCCAATCTTCTGGTTCTGTTTCTTTTTGAGCAACAATCACAGTGTTCTTAGGGTTCCATTTCTCATCCCAAAAACTTGCATCTTTCTGCTTCATTTATTTCCACCATGTTCTTGTACTTTTCTCCCTTTTCTTGTATTGAGGTCCGGATCTACCTCACTTAGAAGATTTATCCTTAAATCTTTGATTATTTTATTTCTTAGATCCGATTACCTTCCATGTAGATTATTCTTTATCTTGTGATCATCCTTACTTGGCTTCTTAGCGCATGATGCTTTGATTGTGTACACCCTATTTATCTGATTTTTTTTATCCATACACCCTATTTAACATCTCTTGCTTTGGTAAGCTTCAGGGTCGCGAGCCAAACACACAGATTTTTATTACCACAGGAGGAATACAACAATGGGGAAAGAGAGAGGTGCTGACTACGAGTACATCTCCCTTGGGAGGACTAGTCTACTTCGTCGGACAAGGAGGCTTCATTCCGACGTGCTGGAGGTTCTTTCACTGAGCTTGGTGCAGGTTCTTCTTCGTTTAGCGGTGGTTGAGTGAGCGGGAGGAGAGGCTCGGCGTCGAAGTCTCTCGATGGTGGTGGTGCTGGGGGTACTGCAGGGTCCGTCCTTCCTCTTCCTGGCAGGTGGATGGGGATTCCTTCCAAAATCACGGGCTCTTGCCTATCAGCGGCGACTCGGGCTTGTGCTTCTACATGAAGGCTCCTAGCGTAGATCACGGCCACTTGGGCGCGGTGGATGCAGTTCATCAGTTCGGCAGCTTGCCTATCATACTGCTCGTCGAGGGAGAGCAGGTAGTCGGTCATGAACTTCATGGTGGGGTTGTCTTCTTGCTCTTGCAGGGCTTCCATGCGGGCGATCCAGGCAGGGCGGTTCTTCTCCCGTGGTGGGAAGAATCTCATGGGTGTACGAGTGATGGGCTCTTCGTAGAGCTGGCACAGGTGTCGCAGGGCTTTACGGGCGACGGCTTGGTAGGTGTCGGTGAAGCGAAAACCGGTTGCAGTCATGCTCCAAGATTCAACTATGTCGGGGAAGTCTTCACTCTTTGCGACGTAGATGGTGACTTCACAGCGCTCGATGCCATGCTCTTCATACTCACGGCCTTCATACTCGGGACGCTTTTGTATTCCAAGTCTCTGCATGGTGGCATACAGGAGCTTGGGGAATCCTTCGGTGTGGAGGCAGTAGCTGCTGACCCAAACACCTTTGGCCATTTGTGGGTGTGGGAGGAATCAACTGTGGTGGTTTGCGAGTGGAAAGCTGAGGGTGTGGTTGCTTTGCTTTTGCTCATGGTAAGGAAAAGCTGGCAGTGGGATTCTTCATAGGGCGTGGGTGATGATGAGGGCAGAGGAGTTCCTTCTTTTATAAGGTGCCGGTGGTGAGGCTTGCAAGGGACGCTTTGACTGGTCCTGAGGTGTGCGGTGGAAGGAAGTGGAGTCGGAATGGGTTCCACTACACAGTGGTGCACTGTGACGGGGTGTAGTTTTGACAACTGTGCAGTGGTCTTGTCGGTTTGCGGTTTACTGTAAATCCCAAAAATATGAGTTGGCTAGGGTCTGCTGGTGATGGTGGTATTGACTGCACCCCCTTTTTTTCTTCTTTTCTTTTTCCAATGACTTGAGTCCAGAAATCTCAGAAATACATTTTAGCACCAACAAGATCTCTAGGATTTTTATTCCACTTTTCTGATTTCAATAATTAACTCAAGGCTTCTCATAAGGTAGCGGGCGCATCATAAGGATATACAATATGGTCGTTGCTATCAGAGTTGGAATCAGGACAGCAAAAAGGGATTTAGCGAGTTCATCTTCTTCTAAGCGCATCTTGAAGGCTTCAACTTCCAGCTCCTGACGACGTACTTCTTCTTGATATTTTTCTTCAGCTTGCAGCACACACTTCTGGCTTTTTTTTTCGAAACAAGTTGGCACTTGAATAGGAGATTTAGGTGGGTGATCAGTGTTGAGAGTGGGGTGTCTTGCTTCTAAAGGGCAGCAGGGGCGTCTTTTATAGATGGTTGACAGCAGGGTTAGGAGAGCGGGTGTGCGCCATTATCGGTGGCATTGAGCAGCACCGGTTGCCAAGGGAATCGGTGTCGTGGAGGACAGCAGCAGCAGCTTTCGATGGTGATGGAGGTGACAACATGAGTGGCGTCGTGGGGCGGTGGTGGTGCGGCGTGCAGTGGGGGACAACAGCGTGACACTGAGGGGACGGCACCGGCGTGCAGGAAAAGTGTGCGGTGGCGTGGATGGTGGTGGTGTGCTGAATTTACGGTTTTCTCCTGCTGCTTGCTGTGTTTTTTTTTCAGTAGCTCTGGTGTGACGAGGAACGGGCACTTGGTGTTGTTACTGGATAGACAATGTGTTGGTTGTACTGTCACAAGTAGCAATCGGGTTACTGCTGATTCCTTATTTCTATCTTGTCTTCCAAAAATTATTTTCTAATAATTCCTGCCTTCTCCAAAATATCCTAGATAGTAGTCTTCCCTTGCATAATCTCCAAGAGGTGCATCTAGAATGAGGGAGAAGGAAGAGCACAAGGTGGGGAGAGAGATCTAAAAGGGGTAGTTGTAACAAACAACAAGGGTCAATCAAGCGTAAATGACGTACATTCTACTTTCACCTTTCTACCATGGAATGTTACTCTAGACCTATGAAAGACCTAATCTATCCTAGCGATACTGCTCGTAATTTTAAAAGGGGTGAGAAGAGAGAAAAAGTTGTTTTTTGATATAGAAGGTGAAGGAAAGGTAAGAGTCAAGGGTTACTAACAAAGATTTTTAAAAATAGTTTTTAGAAAAAGCATTCCTAACTAACGTCCATGCTAAGGGTTCGTCTTACAGTTCAAGTATAGCTCTGATACCACCCTGTCGAGCCCCCAATTTAGGGTCCACTGTGCATCATGTATCAGTCCCTGGATCAGTAGCTGATACGCACAATTCGAACAAGATTGATATCAAAAACCATACTTTTATTACTAATAGATAAATATATTACATGGTTCGGGTTGCATAGCTTGGGCCACTGGCCTTACATTGTATATCAGAGATCTAAGACAGCGGTCCTATAACAACGTGGCTCCATTCCTACAGGCAACTTGGAGTGCGGACATAACCCTAGACTTATTCCTTAAGCGTATTCCTATAACCCGGTCATCGTAGTCCCAGTGTAACTCCTTCGTGTAGTCGTACGGCTCCATCTTCGAATGTGCTCTAGGCGTCCTATCCTTGTGTAGTCCTTGGTAGCTTCATCCTCGGATATACTCCTGCAGCTTTATTCCTAAAAACATAGAGTGGAGGAGGGGTGAGTACATACGTACTCAGCAAGCCCTAACTTTGGGTGGAGAGGTGGATGAAGGCTATATATGTAGAGAGAGAGGAGGTTAGTGGTAAAGGTGGTAGAGTGAAGTAGTTATAAATATAGGTTGGGCCCTGGCAGGGTATTGTCATCCTCACCAGTTCCCGAGTTGAGTATAGATTACCAAATTCATAAATACATCTTACCAGAGTGTCATAGTTGTTGTAGTCTAATCATTTGGAGACCTCATCCCAGCGATTGCCCATTCCAAGGACGTGGCTATTCGAATAGATTCAATAAACTCTGCAGAGGTGTACAAATTTCCCCACATGATAGGCGTAGTCGATACCATCGTCATGGCTTAGACAGGCCTAACGAGACCTCATACCCGAGAGGGCGCTACCTTAGATTTCCATATAATTCCACCACGGACTACTGAGGGACCGGAACCCACAAGCATCAGGATGATCACACAGCATCCTAGAATATCGAGTGGTTGGATGATCACACAGCATCCGGTGGATGATCACATAGCATCCAGATTAAATAATAAAAGGGTGCTCGCACGCGGCACAACAATAAATTTTACATGGAAGACCACAAAGCAACCATGCCGATCAGACCACGGTAGATCACATAGCAGCCGTGTCCTCTCCTGTTAGTCCGTTGCCACTCCGGCCTCCTAGTGAAAATTATACTTCAATCTAACGGGGTGTGAGATCAAGTCTACCCATATAGACATGTGGCTGTACGGAATTCTGGCTAGGCGAGATGGCCAATGAACCGGTCCTTATGTGACCGAGGCGAGTATCTCCCGCAGGATCCCACACAGGCTATCCTGCCAAGGTAACCCATACCACATGAATTACCCCCACTCGCCCACTGTCGAGGTTTAGTCTAATTTTACCAACTTAAGTTTCATAGTTATTATCCTCAAGTTCATATTTCTCATATCTCATCAAGGTACCAATACCTTCTCATAAATCACATAACAATATTAATCCATGAATGAGGATTTAATAAGTAGTATATGTTAAGATTAGCAGTTGGTAGGTCAGGTATGGTGGGTTATGGTGGAGGCTAGCAAAATGTAGAGGTGGTAGGAGGGGAGTAAACAAAGGAATGGAAATGTAGGAGACAGGTGGGGATTAGGACTTGCCTTTGCTCGCTGTCGAGTATATCCAAGGTTGTCGTTCCTTCATTGTTCCCGTGTTGGTGGTGCTTCTAGGGTCCCGTGGGTCATCTCTGCGTCTCCGATCCTACGCGGACTAACGTCGACAAACAAGACACACAAACGAGAAAATAACAATCAATGCATGTCAAACCAGCACGGCAGCAATCGTTCCTAGACGGGTTGATCCTAGTTGGGCGATGAATCATTAACTAGCCTATCATTATTATATCAATTTGAAGTAAGATTTGGATAGAGGTATTTCATCCAATCAAGGTGGCTCCTACGGGCTAGGTTAGAGTGGGTGGTTGGTTAGCCATACATGGACGTATTCCCGGGTATCGGGCATAGCCATATATAGTGTGTAGGTGATACTATCGGTACACTACTATATCTCTGGGTTTATACATATTCTATCGCGTAACATTATATTTTATAATACTACTGAGAATATTTTATATTAGTAAAGCGCATATTTCATTTTATTATTATATGTATATTATTATTACTAGCATGCGGATACTTTAATTCTACCGCGCATATGTTATATTACTATTGCATTTATATATTAGTACTATCTATATATGTTGGTTATATCTAACCCTAGAGCGTCCATTTTATAATTCTAACGCGTGTTTTATAATTCTATCAGGTATATCTTATGTTCCCCTATATCACTACTACGGTTATATTTATACGGATGTAATTGTATCACTAAGTATACGTTATGTTTATTCGTGTAGTTATATTTAAGTGATCGTTTGCGGAGCGTTTAATCTAATATATGCGTCTACAGCGTGATTACTAATAAAGTAAATCAAGGCAAACAAATATAGAATTTAAATGGGCACCATTATTTGATGATTTATGGTGAAAGAATTATGCAATTTGGAATTAAGACGTGCAAGATATAAAATATTTAAATTTACCGGTTAAACGAATATGAAATAATGCATGTAAATTAATTCTACTATTTTTATCTATGCAATATGGGTGCAAACTATATAAATACGATCTAGAACTACTCTAGTTAATTTAGAAAATTTTCGGGAATTTTTGTGTAATTAATAATCTTACCGTTTAACATACTGTGTACGTTCCCCGTGTGTGCCTAGCGTTTTACCCCTATGGCTGCAGCGTGGGTCCAGCCAGTGGTCAAACCGGCCGGTCACTGTGCTCGTGCACCTGTGTGCCGATCGGTGGACCAGCTGCTTTTCCCTCTCTGTTTCACGTGAACCAAGTTCACCCAAAAAAAAAAGAGAGAGAGGGTGAGGTGGCATGCTCCCGTTGGTTACTGTGACGTGGTTGGGAGCTGGTCATTGGTTGCCTACGGGAGTGGCCGCGTCCGTTCCTTCTTCTTCCCTGTGCAGTCAACGAGCCGAGCGAGATAGAATAGAGAGCGAGAGAGAGAAAGAGAGACAGGGGAGAGTGAGAGGAAGAGCGGCTTGGCTTCGGCAGCACTCGGAAGAGAGCAGAGCAAGGGAGAGCGCGGCGACGTCCGTGGCCTCGACTCCGGCGAGGTGCTGGTGGCGCGGCGCCGGTGTGCGCTGAGCAGGCGGAAGCGGCTCCGGCGGCGGCCTCGTCTCAGCGAGCAGAGGCGAGCGCGGCGGCGAGTCGCGGTTGACGACCTCGGCTGCGGCGGCAGAACGAGCATGGCTTCCTCTGGTCCTCTTCCTCGAACACCAGAACCAGCAGTGGGAGAAGGTGAGCTCGAGTAGGAGGGAGAGGGAAGACTGGTGCTCGAGCTTGACGGAGGTGTCTAGCCACGGTGGTCTCGCCGGCCTTTTATAGGTGCAAGTAAGGCGGTGGGGAGGCGGCCGATATTTTTCGGCATGGTAGGCCGGCAGCAGCAGGTCGATGGGACGGCTCGGAGGGACAGCTGGCGCCTGTACTCATCTTCCTCAGCTCTGGGACAGGCGATGGCTGGACCGGGTGGTGCATGATGGAAGAAATATCTCCGGCCGGGGAGATATTTGCCGGCATGGTTGGCTGCTGCAGCAGCGTCCAGCCGTTCACGTGGTGCTGTCCACGGGCTTCGCGGTGAAAGGAAAGAAAGACGACACGGGGAACCGGGGAAGACGGCGCATACGTGGACTGCCGAGCTGGGCTGGCATTCTTCATGTGCTCCAGCTGAGGAGGATATTTGCCGACCGCAGAGCAGAGCAACAGCGGCTCAGTGTCTACGCGGCGCACGCAAGGCTCAGGCAGTCAGGCCGGCCTTTACTGGAGCATGGCAATTGGCAACAAGGCGGCAGCGGCGCCGCGTGTGAGCTGGCAACACAGCTTCACGGGGCAGTAGACGACATGAGTTCCCGGATTGGATAAGAACGCCGCCGGAAACGACATCAGAGAAGGTCGGTTCACAGCAAAATATCTCGGCGACCACACGTGCTCGACTACGGAGGACGCGGTGTCGCGGAGGCAACGCGATGCGCTGCGCCTGTGCTGTTGCCAATTGGGACCGAGCTGGGAGAGGCTGCTGCCGTTGCTGGCTAGGCCCATTCGGCAAGAGGCGTACACAGCAGGGGTTTTTCTATTCCTTTTTGGTAACAATGCACGTGCATATATATAAAAAACCTATACGTATATATATGACAAGATATATATGATGTATGTATTTCTAGGTATTTCAAGGCAAAGAAATTAACTAGCATATAATTGGGCGGACGATGAATTAACCTTGTATGTGTATATATATCTACCCATTATGTTTTGTAAATGAATAAATAGATGAAGCATTTCTAGCACTAGGAAAATAAAGAGTATAACCATGATATATATACATCTAAATATTATATAACGGTAGAAATTAAAAGCAAGGAATTCATATAGACTTTAACTAGATGTAAACTAATTTTAGGAAAACAATAATCTAGCAATGCGATGGCCAATATAACTAAGCAGAGAAGGTAACTAAATATTGTTTATACTTATGATGCATTTGCTACTACTATAAAGAAATAATTCGAGAATGCAATTGGAAATTAAGGGGGTTATTTTGGTGCCGCAATATAAATTCTAGGAAGCAAACAATCAAACATTCAAGCAAGCAAGCATTCAGTCAAACAAACATTCAAACAATCGCAAGGCAAGGAGAATGCATATGGTGAATTTTGATGTAAGGGTTTTTGTAAATCATTTTATTTTAAAATGGTTTTGTGGGAAAATATACTAATCAAGTTTTTAATTGGTTGTAAATTTTTAAAAGTTCAAATTTTTAGTGGTTTTTAAGATGATGCAAATACACGGGTGTTACATTGGCGATACATGAAAAGACGGTGGCGGCGGGAGAAGGAAATTTGGCAACTGATGACGGTACGAATAGGACTGAACGCGCGTATCCCTGGATCAGGCGACTATCAACCATGGTGTTGAAGGGTAGGATGTCATGTCTTCTGGTTCTGGGTAAGTGACCTCCTCTTCCTTGTTGAGACAGAGTTGAGCCGCCGCCGCCGCAGCAGCAACTTCCCTATCCTCCTCGTCAACCTTCAACTGATCCATCTGCTTCTTTTCTTCTCCAATGCGAGGGCTGCGGCAGCGTCTAGAGCCGCGGTGGCACTGAGAGGGGCGACGAGAACTGTGGGAGCAAGTGAGTTCGGCGGAGGCCTCCGCGGAGGCAGAGGCGGGCATGGTGCAGTGAAGAGTGGGAGTGGCTCGGAGCCAGGGGTGTTTGGTTCACAGCTAAAGTTTAGTCCGTATCTTATCGGATGTTTGACACGTGCATATAGACTAAAAAATAACTAATTGCGACTAATTTGCGAGACGAACTTTTTAAGCCTAATTAGTCCATGATTTGACACTATAGTGCTACAGTAAATATATGCTAATGACGGATTAATTAGTCTTAATAAATTTGTCTCATGGTTTACTGACGGAATCTGTAATTTATGTTTTTTATTAGTATCCGAAAACCTCATACGACACCTCATATAATATCCGATGTGACACCAACTAAACTTTAGTCCTTCCATCCAACCCCTAGATAGGAAAGTAGCTCCTGTCCATGCTCTCGTCCGCCAACCAGGAGGTGTGGTCCGGGTTGGAGCTGCAGGTCTGAGTTTCTGGAGGCAGAAAGTGCACTTGTCGACTCAAGTGTTAGTTCCGTATGTAATTTTGATCAAATAGTTCCATGTGTTATTTTGATCAAGTGTTGACTTAACTCAAATAGTTAGTTTTGTGGTGTATCTATTGTGAAACTGAGAGAGACAAAGGACACGAGCCGAGCCGTAGCGTGAGCGTGACATGCCTAGGCTCGGGCTCGGGACGCACCATGATGCGGTACAGGTTTGTCATCCAAGTTTTGGAATAATGCAATGAAACCACCGCGTTCTTGCTCTACGCATGCTTGGATAATGCTCGCTACTGTCATATGTTTTTAGGTCGTACCCATTAGGAGAGTTCACGAATTATCTACGGTCAAATAATATTCGATAGTTGTAGGAAAATGGTGGCATAGAATGTAGGGAAGAGGAAGGTGGAGGCATAGCATGTACTACTCCGTAGGGAAGATGAAGACGGGGAGGTGGGGTCCATGGCTCCTTCGCCAGCAGACACACATGCCACCGCCTTGTGTCCTTTTGCCGCGTTGCGGCTCAGTGCCTAGCTGCCCACGCCGAATTGCAGAGGCAGGCAGTGGAAGCCTGACGAGAAAGAAGGGGATGGAGAAAGAATAATTAAAGAAAGGCCAAATTAATATTTCATCATCTTTCTCTATTCAAAAAATATTATTTAAAAAAAGGCAAATTAACACATTTTCAAAGTGCTCGCTGGCCAATTGAACTTTTTTCGATGTTTGCTTGCCACATGACTTCACTCTTCATGTCTTGTAGATAACTTTGCCAATGAAATATGATTGAAACCAAATTTTAAGCATGGCCTCCCTACATCATGAACGATCCTTTCCAACCAATAAGCCCCAAAATATCAAGATTTTAGCTCCGATTTTGCAATACTCATGAAACCCTGGAGAATGGATTTTTTTTTGGAGGAAACCAATATTGGAGGATATTGGATAACTGATGACCAAGATATCTTTCTCATGTATGCTAATACCTAAACCCATAAACAAATCTAGCCCAAAACGAAATCAAATCAAGAGACAAAGGCTATAAAAATGGCTTCAAAATTCTGAAAAATGGTAAGAACTTATGAATTCAGGGAGATAGACACAATGGAGCACAAAATCAAAACTTGGAATAGATCTAGATGTTGGGGTACAAGCGAATCGTAGCAAACCAAAACTTTGTATGGTAAAAAAACTAAAAGGACAAAAGCCTCGCCTCTTTTGCTCTCTCTCTCTCTCTTATGCAAAGCAAAACTCTCAACCACTCAAATTAGAGCCTAATCCCCAAGGTGTGTTCCCCGCAACTATCCATGCCCACTATATGGCACTTGGTTGTTTCTAAAGCATAATTATATAAAGCACTCCGTCCAAATACCTAGGGGTAAAACTGTCTAGATTTTTGTCGGTGCGATGGACCCAATGCCTTTATGATTTCACTTTGTTGATGCAAGCTTTATGATGACATCACACATCTTCTGACCTATCACCCTTGGTTTTGAGGCCCAAAGCAGTCAACTCGTCGTATGTGGTTTTGAGGCATAGACCACCAAACCATCCATACCCAATATTGAGGACTAAACTAGCAAAAAACATCTTGCACACCCCCGTGAGGTTTGACTCACCGAGGCTGATGCATGCCTGACCTTTGCCAAGGCCCCAACACTTTCACCTTTCTTCTTGACTTTACCTTCTCCATCTTCATCATCCTGGCATAGACCCGTGTCCACCAAGTGTAATGGCACCATCGTCCTCCTCCTTGACTTGGCTGACACCATGTTCATCATCCTTTTTGTCCATATGTCTTCTAGTACTCTTCCGCTAAGCAACATGGATCTCCATCAATGACTTTCTGGACAGGACAGTCCCTTTAGTGTGCCAAGCTTCGTCCTGCCCATCAGCAAGCAATATCGATCTGTACGTGTCAAACCACCAGCTTGCCCTACACTACCACATGCATAGTCCATCGGTGTCGTGCCTAGCCTGTCCTTCACAATGCATCTGCTGACCATCATATCGCATCCATGCACCCACACATCATGAGCCAAGACACATCTTCCTCTAATACCTTCTAGTTAGCAAAAACATAGTATGCACACATATAAACAACATGCTAGCACCACCAAAAGCTTAAATCCTCTCGGTAAATATGTCAATCATCATTCGTCGCACACATAGAGGAGACCATCGGTTTGTTTTGGGAAACTCCCCTTCTAAGGCTGGCCTTATATATGTACATGCTATTATCATTAAAACTTGTTTCCCGTGTGAAGGTTGGTTTTTTATGTTCTACGAATATAATTTAATATTATTCATCTAATTTCATTTGCTTTGATTTTGGTTATTTTGGATGTCATTGCTTCATCATGCAATTTCCTTTTCCTTGGTCAATGTAATCATGTATGGGTACGTGCTCATCCAAGTTATGGTGAATAAAACATTTCCCTTCCGCTCACAACTAATATATATCACTGGACTCTGGACCAAAATATTTGCCTATATACATAGTCCCTCTTTCTTTTTTAAGATATAATAAACAGGAGGGTTTCCCCTGCTAATTATATATATGTAAATGAGAAGAAGAGCCAAAATACATTATAAAGCATTTAAAAAACAAAAAGTGATCAAAAGGATATATTACACAAAGTGTTGTGTGCATTCTTCTATGAAGGGGGGGAGGAGGAGGGCTGTGGCGTGTTTGCTTTGCACCATGGAAAACCAAGACAAAGGTGCTCTTCAATTTTTCTTTGCAACATGATAAAATATTATTATTATTTAAATTATAAATTTATACTATTCTTCCTGAATTGTTAAAAAATTATTTTCGGGCTAAGCAGCTGATCAATCGAAAACTCAAACATATCATTTTAGGAAGAATGTTAATTTTACTAATTTTAAAACAGCAAAAGTTGTGATACCAGATACAGGTGAAATGGGACGTACTTAAATTTTAATATCTACTTGGAAGACCACAATATTTTTGTATGGCCCCTAGTTATTCGTTGTGGATTAAATAAAAAAACAAAAAGCCTACGTGCAGAGCTAAGCGACCTTCCGCAACTCAATTTGATTGATGTACTTATGATCATAAAGTTGCAGCACATATTTGAGATGATCTGCATTCCTTTGGTTTACCTTGAGAAGAAGCTGTGAATCATCCGCAAATAGCAAATGAGTAATGCTTGGTGCACTATCACATATAGAAACCCCCTGTAATAATCTACCTTGATCACTCAATGGGTGGCAAAAGTATATGTTTACAATTTTTTTTACAGAGAGAGTAGCGCCCGGATATTCGGACGCGGCATCTGTTCGGACGTCCACGCCCACTGCCCACCGGTTTTTCAATAATGATACCCTCAGGGCGCCTATGGATGCAGCTTCATGCTCCGCTTTGCCTCGTCCTCCGTGCCTACTGCTTTTCCATGGATTTAGCTTCGTGCTCCGTGCTTGCTGCCATACCCATGGATACAACTTTGTGCTCTGCGCCTGCTTATGAAACACTTGCAACATAAAGCATTTGCTGCAACATACGTCTGAAACAGATGAACTATTTACAACATATGTTTGCAACATATGTGTATGGGCGCTACAACATATGCAACATCCAGATAAAACACTTGCAATATACGTTTGCAACATATGTGTATGGGCACTGCAACATATGCAACATCCAGATAAAATACTTGCAACATACATTTGAAACAGCTGAAACATTTGAAACACACACTTGCAACATACATATATATCTAGTGCAACATATGCAATATCCAAATAAAACACTTACAACATACGTTTGAAATAGCTAAAAAATTTGAAACATACATTTGCAACATACGTGTATAGTCATTGCAACATATACAACAACAGATCTACTTTTGCAACATCTAGATAGCACATATGCAACATACATCTGAAACGCCTAAAACATACAGTTTCAACATGTGCTCATCTACTTGCTGTCCCCCAATAGACGCTGGCTGACACAGAGCTTGACGCTGGCACGGAGCTCGATGCCATGACATGGAGGTCGAACCTTGGTTGTGCGCAGCACTAGGCGCAGGCGATGCAAGGCGAGAGCAGCGCACACGCGCGAGGTGTGGGTGGGGTGCGAAGCACGTGGCGTGGGTGGGGCGCGCGAGGCACGAGGCGCATGGCTCACAAGGCGCAAGGTGAGGGGGTAGGCGGGTCCGTCCCATCCGACCAGACGGACGCTTGGAGCATTACCAATTTTTTTACTTACAGCATCTCCAGGAATTTTAATTTGTAAATGCCTTTCTATTTTGATTTTTTTTAAAAAAAAGTGTCTTCTGATGCAACAGTTTGATAAAAAAGCTCATTAAAAATAAAAAGTTGTTAAATTTGCTCTCCAATTCATAAGCTTCCGCGGTCGAAATGAACTCTGTAAGTCTGTATCTGCGTCCGCTTCGATCTTTTTCTCGGGAGATCAAATCAAAGTAAATTGAACATATCAGTAATTAAGAAAAAAAAGGATTCCATATGAGAAAGCGGTAAGAGATTAAAAAACCATTAAAAAATATTTAGTTAGTTAGACATAGTTTGGGGTTCCCAATGCAAAATCATTTAGAAAGTTATTATTGGAGACTATCGGAGAATAACTAAATTTAAGGTTGTTATTTTCTTATGTTAACTTGCTAGATCTATTTGTTTAGCAAGTAAATTATACCAAAATCCTAGAGATGCTCTTAGACCTTTTTTGCAAAAATTAAATATAGCAAATATAGAAAACTTACTTTTGCAAAAAAAAAACAAATATAGAAAAATATATAAATGAAAAATCGGCACAAGTATTTTCCGGACTCGCCCCTTTCCAGAATGGGCTGGCCCAAAGAGCCCCATGGCCGCCGCATTCTGCTGTAGTATGCTCTGTGTGACCGTCTTGTTTGCTTTACCCTTGTCTCCCTTCCGGTCCTCCTCCAAGAAAGAAACACGCAGCTGAATCATGGATACCGCCGCCGCCGCCACGGCTGCCGGCGATGACGAGCTGGACCAGGCGTGCTTGGACGCCATCGCCGACGGCCTACAGACCTGAGACGCGTACGCCCTCCTCCTCCCTTGCTCGATCTCTACTTCTCTTTCCTACGAGGAGGTGGCAAAAGGCGGCTGCTCCATCTGCACCCCTTCCTTGCTCGTGAGTTGTGGCTGACAGGTGACAAAACCTCCCTCGCCACCAGTGGAGTCTTCCCCTCGTCGGAGAGGAGGAAGACGACAGGAGCGGAGGTGCTCTGCCCTCGGTGTTGGGCGAGAGCAGAATGGTGGTGGTGCGATCATCTGGGATCGCTCTCTGGTGGAGTGGTGAGTGATCCTTTGATCCTCTGTCCTCTGATCGACTGATCATCCTTCCCCTCTATGGTCTACATGCGGCGGCGTCCGGCTACTCTGTTCTGACACTCTACATGTCAGGCTCTGTCAACTTGGACCGGTCTCCCCCAGGTGCACCTTCTGGAGTCTTCCTGGTGGCAAGGGAGGCTGGCTCGAGGGGCTGACACGTGGGCCCAGAAGCCCCTAAGCCCCTAGAGGCCGCAGAGGAGGAGTTTGTCTCCTTGTGTCACGCTCCGTGCGTGACCCTATTGGGGGAGCGGCCGGCAAGGCCGTGTCCAAGGGGCAGCGCTTGTGAGCCCCCGAGCCTCGATGGCTCGAGGTGTCATCTTCTAGAGCTCAGGCCTTGGGTGGAGCTAAAGGCCGGGAAGGAGCTAAGGGTCTGGTCCAGACCCCCGTTGGTCAGGAGTCTGGGGCTCGGGCGAGCCCCTGGGCCCGAGCAGAGGCGCAAGCGTGCTCAGGCTCGACCTTCCCCCTTAGCCAGATGGTGCGCGCAAGCGCACTCGATGGGTGTAGCCCCCGAGCGATCCCGAAGGGGTCGATCGGGGGTCTTACGGTCAGGAACACTTGATCCCAAGGCTTAAGATATTCATATGTTAGGATCTCGTCAGGAGCCCCTGAGCCCTTCGTGGCCTCACTTGACCTAGCCCGTGATGGAGATGAAGGGCTGAACTCAATCTTGCAAGCGACCGAGCCAACGAGGATGCTTCCACTGACTTGGACCCATTACCCTGCGTGGGCCTATTTCCCAGTTGTTCTAGGGGTGCTCAGCTATTGGGGCTGAGCTACGGTGGTGGTGATCTCCCTCTGCTCTTCCTGCGCTGCGAGTCTATGACCTGAGCAAGGGCTCGGCGGACTTGTCTGGGAGCCGGCCGACCTTGGGCCCGGAGGCGCCCTCCTTTGTGGTCGGGACCCGCCGTGGGTCAGGTGATCGAGAGCTTTTAGGCTCTTGCTTGGGGCCACCTGATCTCCCAACGTGCCACGCCCTTCTGAGATCTACGGTAACGAGTCCCAATCCTCTTGGGTCAGCGTTCTAGGGTCGACCTCCTGCTGCCTTAGGTCGAGGTGTGGGGAGCCTCTGAGCCTTGGTGGCTCGGGACACTGGGAGCGCATCGAGCTTGGAGTAGGAGCCCTCGTTGGGCCCACTGCTCAGTGGCTCGTGAGCCAACTCCGAGGAGTTGGTTGAGTCTAGGGGTGCGCCTGCTCGAGCGCCAATTGATTGGGGGTTAGGTGTCTCTCTGTCTGAGGAGCCGGCGCAACCCCCGAGGCCATCTGGGGCCTGCTTGTCAGCAGGAGAGACGACATCTAGGCATGTCCCTTCACCTAATGCCTTGTGCAGGCGGTTGATGGCGCCTGGGTCACCGCGCCTGGCGGAGGGAGTTAAGGTGTGCACTCTCGTGCCATCCCACTTCATTTAGGAGATGGGACGTTAGGCCACGTGGAGTAGATCTAGCGAAGGAGGAGTCGTGACAGTTGATGCACATGGATTTGGGCCGTTGATGGTGGTCAATGGGCCTGAGGGGAGTCGCGTCCCCTCAGGTCCAATGTGAAGGTGTGCACGGAGTGGGTGGCGCACTCAGGCCGACTCGAAGGGTCAGGCCAACAGGGAGGTGGTGGTTCGCCTTCGCCACGGGTCCGACAACTACCGCCATGTCGCACGACCATGCTAGGGATTGTTGGTAATTATTAACATGACACTTATAACTGAGGAAAGATTATATCAACAATAAGAAATCTGCAAGCACACAGATAATATACAATTTTAGCACTCTACCCTGGAGTATTCCAGGTATCGTTATTTATATTTTACCACAGGGAAGGTCTGGCAGGATATATATTGATAACTTATACTATTAATGGAGAAGTAAACCATAACCACAATCCTACTCACAACAGGGGTAAGTCATAAGATAAAATATGTATATAATAAGTATTGATTAATGATAAATCACTTAGGGCACTCCAATCTATGGCATTAGCATGGTCAAGTTAGAATATTAGAGGAATAATTCCTATGTCATCCTTAATTACAAGTCAAAGCATATGTTGATTAGTGCAATTACACCTAGTAATCATGGCTAAGATCATCATCGTATCTACACATAAGGGGCATTACTTAGGAAAGTTTGAGTACAAAAACCTTTCCCTTCCTTCGTAACCGGGCCCTACTTCTATGACCTATATTCGAGGAGTGGACTATAAAGGACTCAACGGGAGTGTCACATCCGCAATGTACCACATGACCTGAAATATAGAGTGTATTCGCAGGTAAATAGCATATAAACACCAAGCTTACATGGTCTCTACCACCCACCCTATGAACATTGGGGTGAATGCTATATGAACTTAAGCATAAATATGATGATAACCCAACTATACTAAGCATATAATCAAAGTAGAGTATGAACATTGCAACCAAGAACATGGATAAGATGAATATGAATATGAATGTCATACAATTGTACCAAAGCATATAAAAACAATGAAGATACAAAGGCGAGAGAGGTAAGAATTATACCAAACCAAGCTCTTGAAACTGTCGGGAATCCAAGCGAAGATCTGCTTGCCTCCCTCTAGACCTAGCCTAACTAGCTATGCCCTATAAACTAGAGGAACTCTGAGGATGATTAGGGTTTCTGTCTTCTCCAAATGACTTTGCCTCAGGAAGGGGGTTGGGGTCTCCTTATATAGCCTAGAGAGTTCAACGTGAGCCCTTGGATCAAACCAACTTAAGGAACGGCATTGATGCAACCCTAGGAGGCGGTGGAGAAACATTCCAGAAGATGGAGGCGAGGGGGCACTAGGGGGTGGGGTGGGACCGGCCGGTCCCACCTGGTGGCCTCTTAGGCCCCGCCTAGGCATGGTGTCCTCTGGTGTCCTATAGAACCTTCCCATGTATATGTTGCAAAATAATTCCTTGATTTCGTTTGACGAATAGGTCCCCCTTGACGGTTTTCTAGAATAATCCTGCAGAGATCACAAATTTACCAAAACTCATGGAATTTATCAGTTTAAACCCTAAACCTTTGTTGGTGCTCTCATATGTGCCCTTATACATGTTTTATTGATGGTTAAATATAGTTGTTAACTACCATCAACAGGGATCATGGGCGCTTGACGCCTGTTGTTCCTAGGGTATTAAAGCAGAGCAAGGAGATTAGAAGGAAGATCACCATCTATTTCTGGTGCAAACTTCCCCCTTCAAAAAATCCTCACTTTGCTTTGCTCCAGCGCTCGTGCTCATGGCGGTTGCACCTTCCTCAGCCCCCATTGTGGAATGGGAGCCATCACAGGCTACGGAGGAGGAGATTCAGAGGATGGCAGAGGACGGGCTAGCGCCCAAGGAGGCACCGACGATTGGTTGGTGTGCCCCTGCCGTTGGAGAGTTGGCGCCTTCACCGACTTCCACCAGTTGGGACTTGGCATCCCCCTGCATCGCTTTGCACGCAGCCTGCTATTCTTCTATGACCTTCACCTCCATGACTTGACACTAGAGGGGGTCTTCCAAATCATGACCTTCATCACGCTATGTGAGGCGTTCCTGGGGATCCATCCCCACTTCGTGCTGTGGAGGAGGTTGTTCTAGGTGGTCCCGTCGTTCCCTGGCGGTGCCTTCCCGGTGATGGGGGGCACCCAAATCCAGGTGCATCTGCATGCTGCTGGCCGGTATATCGCCCTCGCCAGCCCGTTGGGCACCGACGATGAGCAGCGCTAGAGGAGGAACTGGTTCTACCTCCCCAATGTGATGCTTGTGCTTTCGTCTTGCACGGCGGTGAGGCCGAGTGGTGGAGCCCAGAGTCATGGAGGTCACTCCCTTCGGTGGAGGAGGTCGTGGACTTGCCCATCCTCTTGGAGGCCAATGAGGCCTTGAAGGCATAGGGCCTGACAGGGCTAGTGGTGGTGCGCACCTTCATCCATCATCGGATCCTCCCGCTGAGAGAGAGGGTGCACTCGTTGTGGCAGCACCAGGGGATCGTCGACCTGATGATAGAGTTCCTCAACCCCATCCCAGACGGGCTGTTCTGGGTGTTGATGATCGAGGCCATCAGCGTGGACTACCGGGGGGAGGGCGTCGGCCCCATCCCTTCTAGAAAGGAGCACCCCCCTTCGGTGGGCCACCCACTCACTAGGATGATCTTGGAGGCCCCCCTCCTTCAGAGGAGGAGTGGGAGCGGAGGGCCGCTCCCCGAGCAGTGGCGCGGGCGACGCTGGTGCTGAGGCTTGGTCCTCCCCTGGCGGTGGTTTTGCCTATGGCAGATTACGCGAGGGCATCCGGTGTAGGATCACAGAGGAGCCTGAGGAGCCCACCCAGGCATGGGCAGAGCCCCCTTGCCCGGCTTCTCACTAGGATAGGTGAAGTTCGCCTTCAACTTTTTGTTGGTTTCTTTCCCACCTTTGCTGACATTTGAAGTTTGTACTGTGCTGGGGATTCACCTAGAGGTCCACCTTCGTGGTCGGCTCTTCTAGCGTCGGTGAGCCCCCTCGGCACCGGCCTCATCTGATGCCCCCTTCTCCAACCACGGCCAGCGTAGGGCAGCATGCCCTTCCCCTCGGTGCTCTTCCTCACAGTGACGCTCCCCTATTTTTGGCCGCGGGGATCAAGGCCCTGTAGAAGGCACACGATGACACGGTTGGGGATGCGAAGGAGGCCCAGAGGGATGTCGAGGTGGAGCGGCTCATGGCGAGGATAGTGGAGAATGTGTGTGATGCAGCGTAGGCAGAGGCGGCCCATCTGAGGGCGAAGCTCGAAGGTATCGGTTGTTCCCTTCTTCCTCGCTTATTGCTTGCACCAGGTCACGGCGAATATTCTTGGTGTTAGCTTTGTTGTTTCATACCTCAATTGCTGTAGAGTCATGGGAGGAGGTCTGCCACCTGCGAGGGTAGCTCGAGGAGTCCCATGAGGAGGTGGGCTGACTACAGATGCATCTCGACGCGTGAGGCACCGAGTCGAGGGAGCTCCACGCCCTGGCCCTAGGCACCTGCCGCGCCCTTTTCCCTAGGGCATTCGTGACAACTCGGTGGAGGTGAACGAGTGGCTCCGCGCTGCGCCGGCGAGGTTCCGGGAGGCCATGGAGGACAGCGTTCGATAGGGTGTGGCCTCAGCACTGGCCATGGTGCACTTCCTATTCCCCTGCCAGGTGGACGTCCACGAAGTGGCGAGGGGCTTCCCCCAGGGTGTTCCTGACGTGGACCTAAGGTTCCAGATGCCCCGCCTGGAGGATGTAGCCAACATTGTCCTTGGGTTCGCTGCCTTGTAGGAGGTCCTCCGTGGACCTTTGCTGGACCACGAGGAGTGAAGATGTCACCCAGTGCTCCCCCGTTCCTGCATGCAAAGAGAGGTCAACCAGTGTCTGTCCAGTGGTTGGATTGAGGGGCATCGTCCCCAGAACAATTTAATGTTTTTGTAAATGGTAAGTTCGTGTGTTTGCTATTTCTTTGCCATCCCTATTTCTGCTTCTTGGGCGCGCCCGATCCTTTCCTTGCTCGATGCTTGGTTCCTTTGTTTCCCTCATGATCCTTGGCTGTGTCGCAGGTGGCTAGGGCTCATGTCCCTTTCATGGCGCATAGGTGCTGGTGCTAGGTCATAGAATCAGGCACTGCAAATACAATGGGATGAGAGGATTAGGCTAGTGGTAGGCGGTGCGCGCATGCCGAGCATCCCCTTCCATGGGGGGTGATGGCCTGTGGTAGATGCGGCGAGCAACAACGCCTTGCCCTTCACCGGAAGGAGGGGGATTCGTGGCAATCAGGAAGCAAACCTAGTAATTATCCCTGGGGGAATGTGAAATGCAAGAACGACAAGTGAGAGGGGAGTGTTACGTAGCTTTGCTGTTTGTTCTGGGTGCTGCATCGAGGCGAGGGACAGGGACGGCCAAGTCTGGCCTGAACGCTAGGCTCCTCGGGCGATCAATTTGGCAAAGGTCTTCCTTATGGGGGAAGGGCGGAGCTCCCCTCGATCGGGCCAGTCTCGCTTGAGGGACGAGCACCTAGATGGAGGGACCTGCCAAGTCGTTGTCGCTGTCGGCTATGCCAGACTCTCCCCTGGGGCTTTGTCGGCAGCCTCCGCTGTCACCTCGATCTCCCCCTTCATGCTCATAGAACGCCGGGTACCTACACGTGGGTGTCATAGCTTCCGTCTAAGGGGTCATACGATATGCCTTCATGTGATCCCTCGGCTCAGAGGTTGGTGCCGTGCTTCAGCAGTGTTCCGGCTCGTTCATTAGGCCCACAGGCGGGTTGCCCTTTTCGGGAGAGCAGTTCGTGCGGCTGCGGGAGCCTTGATTTAGTAGAGCGGGTTCAGGCATTCCCTCGTAGGGAGCCTCACTGTCAGTGTGGAAGCACGCGTGGGGCGAGGCGTAGTGGTCGATATTGTTGGAGTCATAATCTGAGCCCTCCCTCGAGAGGATCTCGAGGAAGAAGCGTAGCGAGGGGATGTCGGTCCTCGCTGAGCCAAAATAAGATGGTGTTGTGTGGCACCTCACAGCTAATGAGGTGCTCCAGCTCCATCTGGAAGGACGCCGCCGCATTATGGATCCCGAATGGTAAATCCGGGAGGTAGTACATGAAGCGGTCCAGCGGTGGGATGTTGGCCAACATGTAAAACATCTGGCGGCGTTCTGACACGGTGGGGTTAGGACCTAGGTTGCCGTGTATCTGACAGGCCAGGACATCGAGATCTGCTACCAAGAGGCCTGGCGGAGTGGGTGATGCCGGGAGCTCGCTGCTCGCCGGCGCAGTCCCATCGAGCGGGCGGAGCTCGCCATAGCAGTCAGCGATGTAGGCCATGGTCCCAAAGTTGAGGACTTGGCCTAGAACGAAGGCGCCGGATGTGACAGAGAACTCGCCGGGGAAGCGGACCTCGCCATCTAAAGTGGCGCCGCTTGCTCCAGCGACGAGGCGGGTGGCTTCGGCCACCGTAGTGCCCAAGTCGCACTTGACGCTGCCCCCTACCTGGCACGCCAGCTGTCGTAGGGTTGGAGCCGCGGCAAGCATTGTTGTTCAATCGGTGTCAGAGTGCATGTGAAACGATCTTGCATTCGCGAAGGGAATGCCACAGATTCGACGTGTAATAGATGAACAAGTTCATGCCATTACCCAAATCTCAGTCGAATAACAGAGTCATACACAAATATTAGAGTACAAATAGAAGGTTTACATTAATTATTATCATCGCCATGCAGGGCGGAACATGCTCACACACAGCATCTGGAACAGCTTCTCGAAGATAGCAGCGGAAACTAGGACTCCTCGCACCAAGCTTGAGAGCAGGGCGAATCGCATACTCCTCCTGGTCGTCCTCCTCGTCGTACTCGGGCTTCGAGCCTGCCAAAAATCTATCAGTACACTTGGTACTGGCCATGCATCGCCCACCCTATGATGCATTTGCTCTGTGGAACTAGATGCAATTAGGGTTGAGAAGAGAAACCTATCTTTGGCTGTGGTTTTCGATGCGAGTAAACAATATTTTAAAAAGTTCATCAAAATTAACCCATCTCATTCACACACGATATCCCATCCTAGTACACATCTCCACATCTCATCTCACTCTCTCTTCGGCATGGACGACTCCCTCTCGTCCATGCCTCAACGGCCAAGGTCGGATCACACACTGGAACCCAGGGAAGGTAGAAGGACTCCTCTCACTAGTCAAATGAAGTTGTACTTAGGAAAGGTCCATAGCCGAAAGGTTCGGCATATGTATCGATCGATCAACCAGAAACTCTACAGAGGTTTACACATCCCACAAGATAGCTATCCTCGACGATGCCTCGTCTAAGCTGATTCTAAGCCACCTTCCGACTAGAAATGGTACCACCCTATCACTCAGAACTGGGGCCGTGTCGGAGTACCACCGACACGCTGAGACTGTGAGACGTAGTACCTGGCCCCTGGGTACTACGCTGTCTTGGAAGGGTGTGGGTCCTCTTGCCCCTACCTCCCTACACTATCCGCTAACCTCTCGATAGTAGTGGCACCGCACTAGCAAGTCGAACGTCCGTCTCCTCCCCACAGAAGCGAGGGGATGTGCAAGGATTCCTAAGACCCGGTCCACAGACGTAACAGTCCTTAGGGTGACTAAGCAGGATATCTTCACAAGGGGAAACCGTTTTCCATTCATCGGAACACCCGGCACCCCGTGCCATCACAGCACCTCCCATCCTAGGGCTTCATCCCACGAAGACACTCCTCCCCGGGACCTCTCCCTGTCACATGTACCCGCCACAGGCACTTCACATGGTGAACGCCCAGGTAGCGTCCTCTGGCAAGACTCGTCCTCGCGACTCGTCGCAGATCCTGCTCGGTCGACTCGACCCTCACCACACGCACCCGAGACTCATGCCAAGATCTCCCCAAGTTCATTACCAGGTTATTAACAAGTTTATGGCACCTCGTGCCTTATCTCAAGCGCCTCTCACTCACCAGTATCACATCACAGATATAATGCGAGTAAGAGTAAATCAGAATTAACAAGTAATAGCAGTGTCTAGCCTAACAGCAGGGTGAGCAGGTGTGAGGTTGCAACAAGGTAAGTGGCTTAGAAAGCAGTAAACTACCATGCATCCTATCAGTTATATTATTGCAAGAAAATAAAGCACTAGCAATTCCAGGTATTTGCAATGCGTAATAGGATCTACGAATGGGTGGGGCGTGGCACCTGGCAGGTCGTCACCCAAGTCGTCAGTGTAGTCGGGGTCGAACTCCTCAGTCGGTGGCTCCTCCGAGTCTGTTAAACGTAACATACGGCCGCGTTAGCGGCTCCTATAGAGATGCACAAAGAAGCGACTAGAAATCAAAAGATCCAAAAACACTCAAGCATAGGCCTATGAAGTAGAGCTCATTTTTAGAAAAATTTGGACTCTGGTTTGGCATTTTTCTGAGCTACGGTTAATTAGTTATGAATTTTTGAAGGTTTAAATAATTTCTGAAAAAGGAAAAACAGTTGATTAATCTAGGGGTGACACGTGGCGGCTTCTGGTTGGCTGCGGTGATTAGAGAGGCCAGCGGAATTTCGAAACGGACGGCGAGATCCTGCAAGGCGCCTTCGGATTCCTCCCCGCTCCCTGGCGCAGCTGCTCTGCTCGCGGGGAAAAGCAGAGGAGCGGGGGTGAGGTGGGGAAGGTGATGACGCGTGGGCCCCGCCAGTCAGCCAGTGCGGGGTGGCTTGCTGGGCCGGCTCGCGGTGATGGGCCAGAGCACGGGAGCTGGGCTCCATGGCTCGGGGCGGGCGCACTTGGCCAGGCAGGCCCGTGGCCGCATGGGCCAGTGCGGCTGCTTGGGCCGGTGGAGGCCGAAATGGCCATTTTCCATTTCCTAGTTTATCCTAAGTCTTTCCTATTTCTATTTCTAGTTAAGTCAAGGCCACTTATATGCAAATACATATGTGCCACTTGTGTACTTGTCCTTAGGGGTAGACTCTAGGGGTCTAGGGTAGGTTAGGGTTCCATCCAAGGGTAGGTATCTTGGTCGGGTTGTTAAATAACTAACCTCAAATAAATAATTAATTAGCAAGATTAATTTAAAAGTAAAACAAGTTGTTGATTTTATTAACAACACATAAACCAAATAAACTCCAACTCATGAGTAGATAATTAAACGCAAATGCTCTACTTTGCTATGTAGGTGCTACTTGTGCAACTTAAACAGAGGGGTTTTTCCAATATGACACTCACCATTCATGGGTATATTTGCGAAAAAAATTTCAGTTGTGATTTTTGGGTTACAGAAAAACTAGGATGTTACAGTCCTCCCCCCTCATTGGAATCTCGTCCAGAGATTTAAAGGGTGCCATACCTCTCGAACAAGTAGGGGTAACGGATCCATAACTCTGACTCTTTCTAACATGTTGCCTCTCTTTCAGTGTGATTGCTCCATAAAACTTTGCACATCGGTATCGTAGTGCTGCGGGTGTCTTTGGTTGCCCTGTCAAGAATTTGAACTGGGTACTCTCGGTACTCAAGCGTATCCTGGATATCCAGTGTAACGGATCAACGTAATTATACGAGATTAAGTAAGAAAAATCTTCCACCGAGGCGGTTAATTTATCAAACTTAAACCCGTATAACCCGAGATTCCGTGAAATCACGAGGGATTTTAAACCAACCAACATACAACCAAGATCGTACTGATTTAGCAGCCACAGTTCACATGATACATAGAGTTCACAATAAAAGTGGAGTACATCGGAGTTCGGAATAAAAGTTATTACAACATAGTTCAAAATAACATAGCGGAAGCAAGTAGTTTTACACACACACTTAATTCAAATACAGTGCCAGTAGATAGTCATGGTCCACAAAAGCAGTAGATAAGACGAACATAGTGACCCTTGCCCAAGGTCCTAGTTGTCGCCCATCGCCAGATACAGACAGTTGGAGCAGTACCCATAGTACATCTGACCATCTGCAACAACAATGGGAACAACGCCCTGAGTACGAGAATGTACTCAGCTAGACTTACCCGTCAAAAACCAGAAATAAAGGGACACCAAGGATCATGCAAGGCTGTATAGATTGGACTGGCTTGACTCATTTGCGAAAAGCACAAGTTGTTATGAAAAACTATACCAGTACTTTTTGCATCACTTTTAGTATAACCTATTCAAACTAGGTAAGCATCTATTGCTAAAACAATCACTTGATTCATCATTAACAATCTAGATTACCATATCAGTGGCATAACGGCTCAGGTTATTGAATACATGTAGATATTGAGTTACAGTCTTTGTGCCTTGATTCAGTGCCAGGAATTCCCCCAACTTCATCTCGGTCAGACCAGGTGGAATGTACGTTCCACGGAAGGCTGTGGTGAACTCATTCCAAGTGATGTGAGCGTGGGGAGGAAAAGTGGTGCGGTGATGTTTCCACCACATTCCTGCCGGATCTTGAAGCTGATGAGCTGCATACTCAGTCTTCAACACTTCAGTCATTCTCAAGACACGGAACTTGTCTTCCATAGTATTAATCCACTCTTCTGCATCTAAGGGTTCTGCGGCTTCCTTAAAGATCGGTGGACGAGTATCCATGAAGTCCTTGAAGCTGCTGTACTGATTTGTTTCGTGCCCACCTGGGTTTACTCCCTGACGGGTGTTGTCCGCGATACTGCGCAATGTAGCTTCCATATTCTGTTGCATGCTCTCCATATTACGTTGGCTTCCAAGAAATTGTGCGAAAAACTGTTCCGCAGTGTAGGGTAGAGGAGGCGGTGGTGGATCACGGTCATCACTAGCAGCTGCACTGCCACCAGCCTCAGCGGCACCATACACGGTACGACGAGTGTTCGGCATCTGCATGTTTCAGCAACAGTAATTATTAGGTGATGTTGTAGGAATTGCGACTGAATGAAAGATCATGCCATACTAAAATTACTTGAGAGAATAAATTCATACAATAAAACAGGGGCACAATAAGTCATTCCAATTAACACAACACCACTAATTAGATTACTTAAAGCGCACAAATCACGTCCATTACAACCAAGTTGCCAACATACATACACTGGACTTTTTAACGTTCGGATACCACCACAAACACATCCAAGCTTTCCAACATTACATCAAAGCCTTAGTCTTTCTACTTATTATTACATGCCCAACGTGCCAACAAAGCAAAAGATCATGTAGATGGAACCTAGTAGCTAGCGCAACAACTACTAGCCTACTCATCGTGGTCGCTGTCTAAGTCCGAGACATTGGCTTCGTTGCCATTAGCAGCGTCGTGGTGCTCCCCAACTGGTGCTTCGGGCGCTTCAGGATCTTCGTCTTCATTCAAATCCATCTCTGCCGCACCAGGAGGAACATAGGGGTTGAGTTGATTGTTCAGCCGATGAACCTCCTCATGCAGATTATCATTATATTCCTCTGCACAAGCCAACTGTTGCTCTAGCTCAAACTATCTAGCCCTCAACACATTCTTTGCGGACCAGGCTTCATTCCTCTGATGGAGCACATGTGTCAACATGCGCTCAGCGTTCCTGTTGGCAGTGGTTAGTCGCCCATCCTGCTCTCTTAGGGCACGTACATCTCCTTCGAAAGCCACAGTCCTCTGGGTAGCCTGATCTCTCTGGCGAGTCAACTGAGCCATCTCTGTGTTGAGCCTCTCAATCTCGGCGTCATGATCTCTCTGAAGCTGACAGCGGTCATCACGAGCCTGACCAAGAGCACTAGACACACGCCTCATGCTACCTTCCACTCCATCAAAGGCCCTCATCACTGCGAACATGGCACTCATAGCAGGGTTGTCACTGTTCTGTGCTTTTGCGGCGCTAATCTCCAGAGATCTTCCTCTTGCCTGCTGCCATGAGTTAGTGGAGGGGTTGCCCCTTGGAAAGACTCCAACTATAGCTGCTGCCAACTCCTGAGGAAAGCGATCCATGATATCCCTCAGGATCCCAAAGGCTGCCCTCTCAGCGGCTTCTTCAGGGGTCCTGCCAGTTGACTCAAAATGCCAACCGGTCCACTCAGAACCATTACCTCGGGGATGAACTACTGCTTCCACAGTCACCAAAAGTCCTTCCCCCAACCGCTCATTCGACCAAAAGTAGCAGGGCTCCATCCCATCAGGATAGCCTACATAACTGAGTACTCTCCACAAGAGCGTAGGAATCCCAAACTCTCCAAGAAAAGTGTGGCACTGATGAGTGCGTGGAGCAAGCTGATGACGTGGAGCTCTGCCGGTGGACTTGCGGGCTATCTGCTTGGTACGTGCCATCTGTAGCAAAATTTTATTACCGCGGTGAGAACAGATTTTTAAGTTGGCATTTTTGTCGAAATGAGATAATCAACTTATAAGGGGAGGAACAATGCCATGAATGAAATGCACAATCATGATACATGCACGTTCCGTACGTCCTCACAAACTTAGAAAACTAATAACTACTAATGGAATAAACGGTGGCATACAACGATCTCTTGTATCGTAACTAATACGTACTACTCGAAAGCGTTGTTATGTACCTTCAGAAAGTCACTTTAGCCCAGACCTCACAGTATGAAAATATGCAAGAAAGCAGTAAAGTAAGTTACTCGCTCTACACGCATCCCCAGATACGAGTATAACGGTAACAACTATCCGAATCATCGTCCTATTGACGACATCGTCACCGCTTGACAGAAGTCCCCACCATTTGAATACCCTCATACGAACATGCGCATGACACGTAAGTATTTCGGTATCACATAAGCACTCCCCTAGATCGGCAGTGTATCCGACCATGCTCTCACAACTCTCACTTACCAAGGCGTAGAGGGAATTGATCCATACATTACCACTCAATTGAATGGCACTCATACAATAGCACGCCGTATGAGCGACGAAATTTCAAATATGATGCAAACCCCCAAGTTAGTACTTAATTAAGCCACCTAGAGTCCTTATTGGGCATAAAGGATATGACCACTGGCACACTCTTAAATTTAAAAGCTTAGTTGAAAACACAGTTTTGTTTTTAAATACCCATATGAACAGTAACATGCTAAACCATGCTCTGATGCCAGCTGTAACGGATCAACGTAATTATACGAGATTAAGTAAGAAAAATCTTCCACCGAGGCGGTTAATTTATCAAACTTAAACCCGTATAACCCGAGATTCCGTGAAATCACGAGGGATTTTAAACCAACCAACATACAACCAAGATCGTACTGATTTAGCAGCCACAGTTCATATGATACATAGAGTTCACAATAAAAGTGGAGTACATCGGAGTTTGGAATAAAAGTTATTACAACACAGTTCAAAATAACATAGCGGAAGCAAGTAGTTTTACACACACACTTAATTCAAATACAGTGCCAGTAGATAGTCATGGTCCACAAAAGCAGTAGATAAGACGAACAGAGTGACCCTTGCCCAAGGTCCTAGTTGTTGCCCATCGCCGGATACAGACAGTTGGAGCAGTACCCATAGTACATCTGACCATCTGCAACAACAATGGGAACAACGCCCTGAGTATGAGAATGTACTCAGCTAGACTTACCCGTCAAAAACCAGAAATAAAGGGACACCAAGGATCATGCAAGGCTGTATAGATTGGACTGGCTTGACTCATTTGCGAAAAGCACAAGTTGTTATGAAAAACTATACCAGTACTTTTTGCATCACTTTTAGTATAACCTATTCAAACTAGGTAAGCATCTATTGCTAAAACAATCACTTGATTCATCATTAACAATCTAGATTACCATATCAGGTTTAGCATTTCCAACATCATTCACTTAACCATCCGTGTTCCATTAATGTTACTACGATGCCATAGCTCGAGTCAAGTGTTCACTAACCAGGAGCGACGGCGATTTGAATCGAATTCCTATCCAGCTGGAGATTTATTCCTCGCACAAACCATGCTTCCCCCGTCAGGGTCGTGTAGATCACCAATGACACTTTCCAAGAAGCCGCGGGATAACAATCATAGATCGCACTACCCAGGGACCGCCCGACTGCCAGGACGCACCTTGGGCTCACTCTTTGCGTCCCCGTTACACCCCCTACAACACCAGTCTGCCAACTCGAGTTTATCCCGGCTCGAAAAGTGTCACTAGCTTCGCGGTCGAAAGGTACTTTATTCGGCCAGCTAAATGTGAGGCATGCGTTCAACATGATAAGAGGGACGAGCAACGATTGGTCCTTAATCGACACAGACGGAATCACTATATTCCAAAACCCTATAAGACTCCGCCCGGTCTTCGTTTTTCTATCAACACTTGGTTACTTTCCATGATCACAATTACAGCTAACCATAATCAAGTATCCACCTATAGCTTGCAGGTGACAGGAAATCACCCGACTTCTACCGGTCTAAGCATGGCTAAGCAATTTACTCGATCTTGACCTAACAGGGTGAAAGATAATCCGGGGCCAAGGTAATAATGCAATAACGGTTTCACTCAACTCCTATAACTTAATGCAACAATATATATAACTATAGTTCATGTAGTAAGGAACAACTTTTATAAAATAGGAGGCTTAAAATGCTCTGGGGCTTGCCTCTTTCGAACGAGCTAGGATGGTGGTCGATGCACTCTGGCAGCTCCTCGCCTGACTCTTCCTCCTCGGGCACCTCTTGTGCCTGAGGCTCCTGCTGATCGGTCCAAACTTGCTCCTCTGGTACTGCTACCTGCGACTCCTCCTGCGATCCTGTATGATGCAAGTGCATAAGCAAACATGCGAATGATGCATCGGATTGTGGTGGAGTGCTTTGATGACATGAGATGCAGATGAGCACATGGAATGAGCAGTTTGAATATAACTATTTCTTCTACAAGGTAGTCAACGTCATCCAAGAACATGTACCCTAAAACATGCACCTTATTATTCTACTAGTTAGCACATAATCTACACATACAAGTGAACCTAAGCTACCAAAACTTACCAACCTAACTCATCAAACAACATCAGCAAGACATGTTGATGCTCCAAAGATACACAAAATATATTTTATTTCTCTTAATTTCTCATAAAGAATAATCTTTTATCCCCTATTTAACTAGGGTTACACAGCAACACTTATTTCTGGTGTAGATAAAAATCTACAAAAATTACAGTAGATTACTCTTATTCTAACTAACCTACTACTAAAATTTCATGAGAATTGAATAAGTAAAACTATCTATACAAAATAAACCAGTTATAGCATAATAATGAGCATGAAATTATTTTGTACTAGAAAAAGTATCAAACAACAGATTTCACATTTTTCCTATGTTACTTACAGTAAACTAACATACTACAAAAATTATCACAGGTATGTTCTATACAAATTTAGTCCTCTACTAAAAATAACAAAGATTATCAATTAAAGGCATTTGAACTACACTTCAAAATTTTCTCACAGAACATACTTCACCAGTATTTTTCCTAGAAAGTACATCACTAATAAAGATTAAAGCAACAAGAATCACATTTTTCCCTTTATATTTTATTTACTACACATTTTCTAAGATATCAGCATTTATAGCAATTAAATAAAGCTACATAGAAAAGTGTCACAATTTTATCATGAAATATTTTTAAACTGTAGATCTATTCAAGAGGAACATTTCAAACTTTGTTTTATGATTTTTGGAGCTATAAATTGTACACAAACATTTTCCAAGTATTTTCTTTTTCCAAAACAAAAATAGAAATTCAAAAACGAAATTTGGAAATCGTTTAACGGGCCAGCCCACTTGAAATCACCGGCCCACGGCCGTTTTCAACCGGTGCGCCGCACGGGAAAAAAGAAAGGCGGCCCGGCTTGTTGGTTCGGTCCAAGGCCGCTTGGCCCAGAGAGCAGAGGGGGGGAAGCGCGGGGCACGGCCACGAGTGCCGGCGTCCCGACGTCGCGGGGCGACGCGGCGGTCACCGTCGGCCAATAGTCGTCCCCCGGCTCTGAGCGGCTACCTCGAGCGTGCATGGTTTCCGCGAAAGGATGGCGAGCACGACAGTGCCAATCAAGGGAAGAAGGAGGGAGCGAGGGCGCCGGTGGCGGAGCTCGAGCCCGGCGGCCGGCGACGGTGGTGCGCGCGGGAAGAGGAGAAATTGAGCCTCACCATCATCGAACAAGGGATACCGAGCCCCGTTCGGAGAAGAGGAGAAGGTGGCGGAGCCGGTGGCGAGACGAATCGGGAGGTGGCACGGCTGTTGAGCGGGAACAGCGGTGTTCGTCTCGGGCGGAGCGGCGGCGGCGCGAGGAGGCGGGAGCGATGGCTGCTGCGGCTCGTGCGAGGCCGAGAAGGGTGAAATGGAGGGTGTGCTGAGGATGGAGGAGCGGGCGCGGGTTCAAGGCGCGTGGCGCAGCCGGTGGAGCCCATGGCTCGCCACCCGTACGCCGGAGGCAGCGAGCGGCGGCCACGCGGCGGGCGAGCCCTAACGCGGGCATCGCGCTGGCGCGGGCGCGCGCGCGCAGGGAGGGGAGCGGGGCAAGCGGGCCAGGCCGGTGTCTGCTCATGGACCGAAAGGGTAGCCGCGGCCCGTTAAAGAAGGAAAAGCATTTTTCTTTTTCTAAATAATTTGCAAAATTTTTCTAATTATTTCAGATTCGAATTTGAAGATGAAAAAGAGGTTTTCAGAATTTTTGCCCAAAATAAATTTTGTTCAAAATTTAATTCTCTTCAACTTTCATGTAGGGCACTTTTCAAAATTCTCAATAGATTTTGAATTTAGGATTTAAAGCTAAATTTTTAAGTAAAAATTCATTTTTTTAGAATATTTTTAAAAGCAAAAATTTGAAGGAATTTGAATTCAAGAGTTGCTCCAAAAATCATGTTTAGTTATTCTAAATTATCTAAAATTGTAGCTACCCAAAATTTCACCACTCTTTAGCACTTAAATGCAGAATTTGGGTTTTGAGTAATTATTTTTCAGCTTTAAATTTAAAAGGGTCTATATTGCATGCAATGATAACCATGTATGAGATGGTTATGAATAATGCTTTGGATGCTAATGCATGCTTAACACCCAGGGGTGTTACATCCAGTGCATCCGTGTGAACCTATTCCTCTGGTAACTTTAGACACTTGCGGAGCTGTGACACATGGAACACGGGATGTATACCTGCTAGATCCTCGGGCAACTCAAGCTTGTACGCTAGCTTCCCAATTCTTTTGCAGATACGGTAGGGACCAACGTAACGCGGGGCTAGCTTCCCTTTCACATGGAACCGAAAGGTGCCGCGGAGAGGCGAGACCTTGAGATAGACATGGTCTCCTACCTGGAACTCGAGGTCTCTCCGACGGTTATCTGCATATCTGATCTTTTGTCGGCTTTGGGCAATCCTCAAATTTTCTCACACTTGAGCTACTCCCTCCTCGGCCTCCTTAATCTTAGCAGGGCCAAAGAACATTCGCTCACCTACCTCGGACCACATCAATGGGGTTCTGCATTTCCTCCCGTACAGGGCCTCAAATGGTGACATCTGAAGACTAGCCTGATAACTGTTGTTGTACGAGAACTCTGCATGAAGTAAGCTTTTCTCCCAATCTGACCCATACTTTAGTACGCAAGCTCGTAGCATGTCCTCGAGAATCTGATTCACTCTCTCTGTTTGCCCATCTGTCTGAGGGTGATAAGCGGTGCTATAGTCAAGATGAGTGCCAATCGACTTGTGCAAACTCTGCCAGAATCTAGACATCCACTATGTCCCTCTATTAGATATGATGCTAACAGGCGCTCCATGAAGTCAAAGAATGTGCTCAATATACAAATCTGCCAGCTTCTCTACACGGTAGTCAACCTTGACGGGTACAAAGTGAGCTACCTTGGTCAACCTGTCCACTATAACCCAAATGGAGTCATGCCCTTTCGGGGATCGAGGCAATCCCACGATAAAGTCCATAGATATGCATTCCCACTTCCACACGGGTACATCTAGTGGCTTCAGCAAACCAGCTGGTCTCTGATGTTCGGCTTTAACCCTGTTGCATATATCACATCTGGCTACATGACCTGCAATATCCCTCTTCATGTCCTTCCACCAGAACATCTTCCTTATGTCGGCATACATCTTTATACTGCCAGGATGGATATAATACTTAGAGTCATGTGCTTCTGTCAGGATTTCTTTACGGATGGCCTTATCAGATGGTACACAGATTCTGTCGTTGCACCAACACACTCCCCGTTCATCTACCCGGAACTCAGGGTACTTACCAGCTTCCATCCACTCACGAAGCTGCGAGATCTCCAGGCATTTCTTTTGAGCCTTACGAATACGGTCCATTATGCCGTATTGCACTCGTATCTCGTTCAACATGTCCTTCGGTATGATCTCGAGGTGAATTTTGTCCATCTCCTGACGTAGCTCGGATGGTAAGACTTCCATGGATAGACTATGGCAATAGCTCTTACGGCTCAAGGCATCAGCAACTACGTTGGCTTTTCCCGGATGATAGTGAATTTCTAGGTCATAGTCCTTGATCAACTCTAGCCATCGACGTTGTCTCATATTCAGATCCTCTTGGGTGAAGAAGTACTTGAGGCTCTTATGATCGGTATAGATGTCGCATTTGTTCCCAATCAAGTAGTGTCTCCAAATCTTCAGAGCGTGCACAACAGCAGCTAGCTCAAGATCATGTGTTGGGTAACGCTGTTCATGGTCCTTCAACTGGTGGGATGTGTAGGCAATGACCCTCCCATTCTGCATCAGAACACAACCAAGTCCATGTCTGGATGCATCACAATAGACCACGAAGTCCTGTCGGATATCAGGTAAGGCAAGAACAGGAGTGGTGGTAAGCTTCTATTTCAGAGTCTGGAAACTGAGCTCACACTCGGGTGTCCACTCAAACTCATTGGTCTTCTTCAGGAGATTAGTCATGGGCTTGGCTATCTTAGAGAAGTTCTCGATGAATCTGCGATAATAACCAGCTAACCCAAGGAAACTGCGAATATCTGTCGGGTTGCGGGGTTGCTCCCACTCTTTTATGGCTTCTATTTTGGTGGGGTCAACAGCGACACCCTCAGCTGTGAGTACATGGCCGAGAAAAGTGACTTCTTTGAGCCAGAACTCGCACTTGCTAAATTTAGCATACAACTGATTCTGCCTCAACTTCTCCAGAACCACTCTCAAGTGTTGCTCATGCTCTTCGGTGGTGGATGAATAGACAAGGATGTCGTCAATAAACACCACCATGAACTTATCCAATTCGTCCATGAACACCTTGTTCATCATGTTCATAAAATAGGCCAGAGCATTGTTGAGACCGAAAGACACAACGGTGAACTCATACTGCCCGTACCTAGTGACAAAGGCTGTCTTAGGGATATCTTTCGGTTTGATCTTCATCTGATGATACCCAGATCTAAGGTCAATCTTGGAAAAGAACTTGGCGTCCTTCAACTGATCTAGGAGGTCATCTATCCTTGGCAGAGGATACTTGTTCTTTACTGTCACAGCATTCAAATTCCGATAGTCAATGCGCATCCTCATGGAGCCATCCTTCTTCTTCACAAACAAGACAGGGGAACCCTAGGGTGAAGCACTGGGTCTGATGTACCCCTTGTTAGACAATTCTCTGAGTTGTTTCTTAAGTTCCTCTAGCTCATCGACTGACATGCGGTAGGGCCTTTTGGCAATGGGCCCGGTACCAGGCAGCAAGTCAATCACAAACTCAACATCCCGGTTAGGTGGCATACCCGGTAACTCCTCGGGGAACACATCAGGGTATTCGCACATGATGGGCACCTCCTCAACTGATTTGGCCTCTAGGGCACTCATCAAGGCATCTGTCCTTTTGTGGTGTGGCTCACATCTGATTACTCAGCCACTCGGATGTGTAATCTCCACATATTTGGGTGAGCAAGATATTACTCCCTTGTGTAGAGTCAACCAATCCATACCCAAGATAACATCCAGACCTTCAGACGGGAGTAAGGTGAGATCGGCTAGAAAGGGGCAACATTCTATAGTGATACTCACTCCCTTACAGATTCTGGTGGATCTGGTGGTACCTAAGGGGGATATGGTGTCTATGGGTACACTCCGTGGTGTAATAGGTATGAGAAGCTCTCGTGCAAACTTAGATCATATATAAGAACATGTAGCACTAGAGTCAAAAAGAACTGATGCTAAAACTCCCTGTACCAAAAACATACCGTACACCGCGTCGGGGGCATCCTGAGCATCCTCCGCGGTCAGGTGGGTGAGATGGCCGCGGGTGGCTCCCACGGCGGGCTTGCGTGGTACTACCAGGGTCGGTGCCTGCCTTGTAGGGGTCTACACAGGTGTAGCCTTCTGTGGACAGACCGCGGACTTGTGACCCGGCTAGCCACAGGTGAAGCACGCGAATGGCACACTGCCTGCGGCGGTGGGCGCAGGTGCCTTCCACGTACTTGGGCTCGAGCTCTGAGCAGGGCGGCCCTGAGCGGGGCGGTGGTAGTTGGCGGAGTAGGTACCACCACCACGACTCGGAGCAGCTCCCTAAGCAAAGCGAGAGCGGGACTGCGGCGGAGCAGAACCATGCTGCCTCTGGGCTGGGGTGCGAGAGGAACCCTCGCCCCGATGCCTCTTCTCCTTGCGCTCCCTCTGAGCATCAGCCTCTAGGCGATCCCTCTCCATTTCTAGCACCTTGTTGATCATCTATCGGAGGGTACGACACTCATGACCCGAGAGGGCGATCTTGAGGCACGAGTTCAGCCCCTTCTTGTAGTGGTACATCTTCTTCTTGTCGGTGCTGGTCTCCTCAGGAGCGTACCGCATCATGCGAATGAAGCGGGTGGTGTACTCCTGCACCTTTAGAGTCCCCTGGGTGAAGTTGTGAAACTCTTCCACTTTGGCATCCATGATGCCCTCGGGCACATGGTGCTCGCGGAAGGCCTCAGTGAACTCTTCCCATGAGATGCTCTCGGGGTCATCGTGGGCATCACAGTAGCCATCCCGCCATGCGCGTGCAGCGCCAGTGAGCTAGTGAGCGGCGACTCCCACACACTCCTCATCAGGGCAGGTAGTGAGGTCCTGCTTCTTCTCGATCTCCCACAGCCAGTCCTCAGCGGCGATGGGATCATCGTCAGCGTAGTTGAAGGTAGGGGGCCTCAGCTTGAGGAAACCCTCCAACTTCCTCTGAAAGTCATTCGGCTGCCCTCCGTGGCGGTGTAGGATTCCCTCAGCCAAAGTCTCCAGAAGTCGGGTCTGGCGGTCCATCACCTCCGCCAGCTGGGGAGGTGGTGGCGACGGTGGTGCATCTCCACCAAGCATAGCATTCTCTCCCCCCGGCTGGGAGGCTCCAGCCCCACCTCCAGGCTGAGCGGCCCCTGCCTCTCCAGCGGGTTCCACGGGAGCAGGCTCCCCCATGGCAGCGAAGACGGCGAAAGGAGCTCCACGGCCACGGCCATGGCCACGGCCCATGAGTGCCGGGGAAGGCGAGCGGTTGTTCAGACGAGCGGAGCGGCGGCAAGACATCTCGCTGCATGGTTAGGTCAAAACCGACATTTTATTAAGTGGTTACACAATTTGATCATAATTCAAAAAGATTGCTATCCAACACTCAATACAAGAAGACGGTAAGAACCATAAGACGCAATAAGATCCAACAGTCAATACATGGTTTTATTACAAAGCGATGTCTCCAGTAGCTACACTTGGCAGACTCACGGGAATCGTGCTACTCGCAGGCAACTCAAAAGGTGGACAATCAATCTACTCTGAGGGTTGAGTCATGTCTCATGGCCATGCAGGGCTCATCAAGGTTACTACTACATTATTACATGATCACGAGAGGGTAACTACTCCTGTCCGAAGGTGACGGGTGGTGAAGACAGTCCATCGGTAGAAGCGGAAGCCTTAGAAGTGCGGTCCATGGCACGGAGCTCGTCGTCAGTGTGGTGGATCCTCGCAATGCAGGCAAGAGTGTGCTCCAGCATCGCAGTCCGTGGAACCTAAGGGTAGTCCATGGACGAACATGCTGCCAGGTTGAGCTTAGTGGGCTCAATGTGGAAAGTCTGCCTGCACGGCTTCCTGCGCGTCCTAGGCGGAAGAGGGTCCTGTATCATCTTGATCTCCTGGACACGCTTAGCATCAGCAATGATCCAGGCCTGACGGAGACGGTTCACCTTGTCTTGGAGGAACTCGGTGCACTTGACGTAGTGGGTGAGGTGGTGCTCGTTGTAGGTGGAAGCAACGACAACTCTCTCTGCCTCATCCTCCAAGGCATTGCAGTGATCCTGCAAGCCACACCTGGCGAGGGCTCGCTTCTTCTCCTTCTCCTGAAGCTCCTGTAAGATACGCCTCTGACGCTCGATGCGATCCTCATACTCTAGCAGCTGGGAGGACAGGTAGTCATTACGGAGCTCGTGTTCTAGCACCTTGTCCTTGAGCTTGGCAATCTCTGCCTTGAGTATCCTCTCACGAGACTTGTGGAGGACCTCCATCTTGCGGGAGTTTTCACGCTCCTTCGTGAGGTCGCGAATCACCAACTCACGCTTCCACTCCTCCTGAGCTAAGATGTCATCACGCTAGAACTAGAAGTCTCGAAGGCTATGGTTCTGTGACTCCACCTCCATGATGTAGTTGTCCTGGGCAAGGATGTACTGCGCGGAGATACTCAGACAGGGGTCGACCTCGACACGCGTAGTGTAGTCAGTAGTAGCATCTTGCGGCACCGTGACCTGGTTGAGGTTGAGGGCACAGGGCAGCAGACGGTAGGGCCCAGTCTGGAGGTAGTCGTGTGCGTTACGCATCATGCTACAGAGAGCCGTGCGCGAAACGGACTGCATGCAAGCAGCGACAGAAGTCTCCACAGCCACCTCCTCGAAGGCGTGCAGCACGGGTACGTACGCGCTGGCAGGGACCCAGAGGTGGACGATGACGAGACCCTGAAGAAGTCCATCCGGTCCCGCCTTACCTCGGCACACGCACGTGATCCTCTCAGTGGGGACGCCCAGCGAGTCCAGCACCTCGTACAGGATCATGGCAAACCCACGGTAGTCTCGTGCGTCAACAGCAAGCTCAACAAGTGGAGCCATCTGCAAAACAACCATAAAAACGGAGTTAGCAGGTTATTCCTCATAAGGTAACCAGGTAGAACTAAATAGTCTAAGTCGCAATATGATAAGATAAGGCAAAACAGAGGTATCACATAGGAAATCCAACTATGTGAGTCAAATAACTCAGGGTGAAGCGAAGCAAAGTAGAGGAAAGTAGCCTGAAGTGAAGTGAAGTCGAGCAATGGAGAGCGATGATAGGTAAGAAAGCAAGCAATATTTGTGGTAAGACGTGTGAAATGAGGTGAGCCATGCAAGAAAATGCAGCATGGTCGGTAATATAACCGAAGGTGTTTAGATTTGTGCCTATTTCTATTGGCCAATCCTAAGGGTTCGTCCTAGGGTCAAGCATGGCTCTGGTACCAACTGAAACGATCCTGCATTCCACGAAGGGAATGCCACAGATTCGACGTGTAATAGATGAACAAGTTCATGCCATTACTCAAATCTCAGTCGAATAACAGAGTCATACACGAATATCAGAGTACAAATAGAAGGTTTACATTAATTATTATCATCGCCACGCAGGGCGGAACATGCTCACACATAGCATCCGGAACAGCTTCTCGAAGATAGCAGTGGAAACTAGGACTCCTCGCACCAAGCTTGAGCGCAGGGTGAATCCCCTACTCCTCCCGGTCGTCCTCCTCGTCGTACTCGGGCTCCGAGCCTGCCAAAAATCTATTTGTACACTTGGTACTGGCCACGCATCGCCCACCCTATGATGCATTTGCTCTGTGGAACTAGATGCAATTGGGGTTGAGAAGAGAAACCTATCTTTGGCTGTGGTTTCCTATGCGAGTAAACAATATTTTAATAAGTTCATCAAAATTAACCCATCTCATTCACAAACGATATCCCATCCCAGTACACATCTCCACATCTCATCTCACTCTCTCATCGGCATGGATGACTCCCTCTCGTCCATGCCTCAACGGCCAAGGCCGGATCACACACTGGAACCCAGGGAAGGTAGAAGGACTCCTCTCACTAGTCAAATGAAGCTGTACTTAGGAAAGGTCCATAGCCGAAAGGTTCGGCATATGTATCGATCGATCAATCAGAAACTCTACAGAGGTTTACACATCCCACAAGATAGCTATCCTCGACGATGCCTCGTCTAAGCTGATTCTGAGCCGCCTTCCGACTAGAAACGGTACCACCCTATCACTCAGAACTGGGGCCATGTCAGAGTACCACCGACACGCTGAGACTGTGAGACGTAGTACCTAGCCCCTGGGTACTACGCTGTCTTGGAAGGGTGTGGGTCCTCTTGCCCATACCTCCCTACACTATCCGCTAACCTCTCGATAGTAGTGGCACCGCACTAACAAGTTGAATGTCCGTCTCCTCCCCACAGAAGCGAGGGGATGTGTAAGGATTCCTAAGACCCGGTCCACAGACGTAATAGTCCTTAGGGTGACTAAGCAGGATATCTTCACAAGGGGAAACCGTTTTCCGCTCATCGGAACACCCAGCACCCCGTGCCATCATAGCACCTCCCATCCCAAGGCTTCATCCCACGAAGACACTCCACCCCGGGACCTCTCCCTGTCACATGTACCCGCCATAGGCACTTCACATGGCGAACGCCTAGGTAGCGTCCTCCAGCAAGACTCATCCTCACGACTCATCGCAGATCCTGCTCGGTCGACTCGACCCTCACCACACGCACCCGAGACTCATGCCAAGATCTTCCCAAGTTCATTACCAGGTTATTAACAAGTTTATGGCACCTCGTGCCTTATCTCAAGCGCCTCTCACTCACCAGCATCACATCACAGATATAATGCGAGTAAGAGTAAAGCAGAATTAACAAGTAATAGCAGCGTCTAGCCTAATAGCAGGGTGAGCAGGTGTGAGGTTGCAACAAGGTAAGTGGCTCAGAAAGCAGTAAACTACCATGCATCCTATCAGTTATATTATTGCAAGAAAATAAAGCACTAGCAATTCTAGGTATTTGCAATGCGTAATAGGATCTACGAATGGGTGGGGCGTGGCACCTGGCAGGTTGTCACCCAAGTCGTCGGTGTAGTCGGGGTCGACTCCTCAGTCGGTGGCTCCTCCGGGTCTGTTAAACGTAACATACGGTCGCGTTAGCGGCTCCTATAGAGATGCACAAAGAAGCGACTGGAAATTAAAAAGATCCAAAAACACTCAAGCATAGGCCTATGACATAGAGCTCATTTTTAGAAAAAATTGGACTCTGGTTTGGCATTTTTCTGAGCTACGGTTAATTAGTTATGAATTTTTGAAGGTTTAAATAATTTCTGAAAAAGGAAAAACAGTTGATTAATCTGGGGTGACACGTGGCGGCTTCTAGTTGGCCGCGGTGATCAGAGAGACTGACAGATGGGACCGGTCAATGTTGACCAGGTCAACGGTCAAGGTTGACCGGGCTGGGTCTGGGCTCCAGCGGGCCGGGTCTGGGCCGAACTTGGGCCGGGTTGGGCTGGCCCGGGCCCGGACACATGGCGCTCCTAGGTGATGCCACGTCGTGGCTTGGGTTCAAATCGGGCCTTGGTCTACCGGGGGCTGGCTTATGGACAGGTCGCCCTCGTGGTGAGCCACAGGCTCGGTCTACATGGACTAGGTCCACCCCTCCCCTCTCTCTCCGGTCCACATGCACCCGGTGCATGGGGCAGCTCCTACCTTTCCTCCTCAATTCCTTTGACACCAGGGAGGCGGCCGCCGGCGACGAGCTCTCTGTGAAGGATGGCATGGTGGCTCGGTGGAGAAGAAAATTAGGTGGCTAGGTTCGCTACGGTCTAGTGAACTTCATCCCTTCCTCCTCTTTACTTGTGGTGGCCCGGCTCTCCAGAAAAGGGCACGCCATGGCAGCGCTCGGCGCGTGCTGTCCTCGGCGAGCTAGGACGGCGTCACGGCCCTCCGGCCTCCCTCTTTCCCCAACTACCCGCACAACACCCGTCCCTCGCCAAGGCGACACCAACTGCGTATCTCTCTCCTGCCTCTACCACTTCGGTGAGCGAGAACGTCCTCGCCATGGCCGTGCTCTGGCCATGGCGGGCACGCTCCGCGTGCGGTGCCCATGGCCACGTTCTAGTGCTCTAGCAGCTTGGCACCACCCCAAAAGGGCTCATGCGGGTGCGCGTGGGTGTGTGCCTCGTGTATGTGGCAAAAAAGGGGGGTGGCTTGCACCATTCTTGGCCGGGCGTGCAGCGGTGGCTATGCCGGTGGTGCTCACAGAGGAAACCGGGCGGAGAGCGAAGCGGGGAAGCAAGGCTCACCGTGGTGTTGATGGCGAGAGGGTGGCGGGGCAGGGTGACTTGGTGCAGCGGTGACGGGAAGCCGTGCAGTGCCGGTCCGGTCCGCGATGGTGGCGAGGACGAGGGTGTCGCCTCTGTCTCCGGTGACACGGGCGGCTCTAGCTCTTGGCCCCCCTCTCTCGGCCTCCGCCCTCTCTTTCTCCCTTCTTGGCTTGGTGAGGTTCGGGTGATGCCACAAGGTGGCGGATGGACGAGAGTTGGGGCCATGGGCTTAGAGCTCTGGCTTTTATAGCCCCGGCTCGATCATGGCGGCGGCGGACGGCTCACAGAGCATCTGGGGTACGTGTATGGCGAGGAACACACCTAGGCTAGGGCTTCTAGGGGGTGCGGGTGGTTAGGCGACAGCCAAGGCTTTGAATTGGCGCTCGCCTGGTCAAAAGAGGGGGAGCGATGGCGTCACGGCGGCAGTGCTGCCGGTGATGTCACCGTGCCCAATTTGAAAAATAACAGGGGAGGTGAAGGCACGGATTGTGGATGTGGCTAGCATCTGAGTGCGGGAGGCCAGCGGAATTTTGAAACGGACGACGAGATCCTACAGGACGCCTTCGGATTCCTCCCCGCTCCCTGGCGCAGCTGCTCTGCTCGCGGGGAAAAGCAGAGGAGCGGGGGTGAGGTGGGGAAGGTGATGACGTGCGGGCCCCACCGGTCAGCCAGTGTGGGGTGACTTGCTGGGCCGGCTCGCGGTGATGGGCCAGAGCACGGGAGCTAGGCTCCATGGCTCGGCGGCAGGCGCACTTGGCCAGGCAGGCCCATGGCCGCATGGGTCAGTGCGGCTGCTTGGGCCGGTGGAGGCCGAAATGGCCCTTTTCCATTTCCTAGTTTATCCTAAGTCTTTCCTATTTCTATTTCTAGTTAAGTCAAGGCCACTTATATGCAAATACATATGTGCCACTTGTGTACTTGTCCTTAGGGGTAGACTCTAGGGGTCTGGGGTAGGTTAGGGTTCCATCCAAGGGTAGGTATCTTGGTCGGGTTGTTAAATAACTAACCTCAAATAAATAATTAATTAGCAAGATTAATTTAAAAGTAAAACAAGTTGTTGATTTTATTAACAACACATAAACCAAATAAACTCCAACTCATGAGTAGATAATTAAACGCAATTGCTCTACTTTGCTATGTAGGTGCTACTTGTGCAACTTAAACAGAGGGGTTTTTCCTATATGACACTCACCATTCATGGGTATATTTGCGAAAAAAAAATTTAGTTGTGATTTTTAGGTTACGGAAAAACTAGAATGTTACAGCATGCCTCCGGTGGCTCGAGTGGACTAAAAAACACAAGAATCACATAAAGAGGACACAACGATTTATCCTGGTTCAGGCTGATGATGCCCTACATTCAATAGCTGATGATCCTTATACTCAAGAGAACCCAAAATCAGGGGTTACAACTGAGAGTAGGAAGAGATTTGGTAGGGGCTTAGCTTGGTGCTAATCCTAGGTTGCCTCGCCGCCGATGGAGTCTTCCCCTCGTCGGAGAGGAGGAAGATGATGGGAGTGGAGGTGCTCTGCCCTCGATGCTGGGCGAGAGCAGAATGGTGGTGGTGCAATCAAAATCTGGGATTGCTCTCTGGTGGAGTGGTGAATGATCCATCGATCCTCTCTTGATCGTCTGATCATCCTCCTCCTCTCTAGGATCTTACCTCCCCTTATATTCCGAGGTAGGTCGGGTACAAGGCGGTTTGCGGGGAATGAGTCTATAGTCTACATGCGCCAGAGTCTAGGAGGGTCTTGCCGTAGAGTCGTGTGGACTGTGGAGGTGTCTTGGAGCCGAAGAAGCTCTGGGCATCGTCTGACTGCTCTGTTCTGACACTTTGCGTGTCAGGCTCTGTCGGCTTGGACCAGTCTCCCCTAGGTGTGCCTTTTAGAGTCTTCCTGGTGGCGAAGGACGCTGGTTCGTGGGGCTAACACATGGGCCTAGAAGCCCCTGAGCCCCTGGAGGCCGTGGAGGAGGACTTTGTGTCCTTGTGTCACGCTCCGTGCGTGATCCTATCGGGGGAGCAGTCGGCAAGGCCACGTCCAAGGGGCAGCGCCTGGGAGCCACCGAGCCTCAATGGCTCGGGGTGTCGTCTTCTGGAGCCCGGGCCTTGGGTGGAGCTGAAGGCCGGGAAGGAGCTAAGGGTTAGGTCTAGACCCCCGTCGGTCGAGAGTCTAGGGCTCGGGCGAGCCCTCGGGCCCCGAGTAGAGGTGCAGGCGTGCTCGGGCTCGGCCTTCCCCCTTAGCCAGAGGGTGCGTGCGAGCGCACCCGATGGGTGTAGCCCCTGAGTCCCCGAGTGATCCCGGAGAGGTCGGTCGGGGGGGTCTTACGGTCAGGAACACTTGATCCCGAGGCTTAACATACCCATATGTTAGGATCTCGTCACCAAGCATCCGCTGGGAGAGACAGTAGTGGCAAAGCTTCTGCCACAAAAGCTGAAAGACGGCAGTAAAGAATTTGCTAGGATGACCCAAACAACTCTACGATAGGACCAACCTTTGCGAAGGCGAATGATAAGTACGCGCACAAGAACAGTTGGGAGCTTCATCGTGGACCGGCGATGCAGCAAAGACAAGGAACAACAGCGACGACCCGCTTGGCGATGGTAGAAGGCCACTGAGACCAAGACACAAGAATAGATGGTGATTCTACAACTATGCCTCCAGTTAGGAACATGGCACGCCAAGCGACATGTTGCTCAACACTTGCACATATCACAAGCCAAGAGAAGTGTTGCACACACTCTACTCAACCATGGTTAGTGTCAAACACTAAAATCAAACCTCCATCACCTCTTTACATACTCATCACACATGGTCACATCTCAACCATGTGTTCACATTTTTGGATCTAGTTTTCCATATGAATCAAAATTCTTTCCTACTTAAATGAACCACATGATACCTTCGTTGAAGAGGTTTCGGATGAACATTTTTCTCGGAGTAATAATAAGGGGGTGTTTGGCAGGGCTCCTCCGGAGAAACCGGAGGCATTTTAGAAAGGCTCCAGCTCCTTTGTTTTTCACTTAAAAATGATTCTTCCTACAAAATGTTTGGTAGGACTCATCAGGAGGAGTCGGCGCGGGAGCCATGGAGGAGCCCAAACAGGCCCTAAGTTGTTCTTGCCTTGTGAATTGTGATGCTGAGGTTGTATGGGCTCAACGCTCAAGTCCTTGAAAATGGAAGGCATGGGTCGCTGTGTGCTGTTTCGCATCGACCGAAGACTCCTGAGTGAGTCAGTCAACCTCCATATTTACTATGGAGTCAGACGAGAAGGAGGAACGAAGCTGAAAAGTCGGTGCTAGTAGTGGTAGTAGCTCTCGAGGTTGACTGACTCAACAGTCTTTGTTGCGACGGCTGCCAAGCTAAGATTAGGAGTCATATTGCAAGAGTATAGTTGTAGTGGTACTGTAAAACGGCTTTTAAAAAGCTAGGAAGTGGGCATTCAACTCAAACTTCATATACTTCAATTTTTGCAGGTGAAGTTCAAGTGCTTAATAATGGGGCAGCTTAGACAGCCGCCGAAGCTCGCCATGGTTATAGCACTACCGTTGCTGCTACTGTGTTATGAAGTGTGCAACATCCATTGCTCTAGTGTTGATGACAATGATTTTCAGGCACTGCTCAAGTTCAGGGAGGGCATCACTGATACAAAAGGAGCTCTGAACAACTGGAACCTGAACACCCACTTCTGCTAGTGGTATGGTGTGAACTGCAGCCCTGCTCCACCATATCGTGTCATGAACCTGAACCTCATTGGCCAAAACCTAGCTGGCTATATCTCTTCATCTCTTGGAAACCTGACATTCCTTGATAAGCTTGATCTATCCAATAATAGCTTCCATGGCCCCATACCTCCTCTTAACAAGATCCAACATCTCATGACCCTTTATCTATATAGCAACCATTTGCAGGGTGTTATCTCCGAGGCACTCGCAAACTGTTCCGACATAGCCTATCTGGATCTCTCTGAAAACAACTCACAGGTATTATTCCTCCTCGAATAGGTTTTCTTAGGGCACTCCCAACGCAGAAACCACCATAGTTTCTATCCCTATTAATTACATTGCCACGTAGATATTTTGGTGATGTGGCAAGCAATTTAATGAGAGAGACCAGAAAACGTAGAAACGGTTTCTAATATAGACTCGACATCTTCACGCGCGACCAAGCAGTGGAAACTGCCCGCGACCACGTTGAGGAGGAGGGTGATGGTTTCTATCTATGACTGTGTCATGACTCCACACTTGGGCCAACCCAAGGCAGCCCAGCCCGCAAGACGAAGCAACAGGGCCAAGAAGAAGAGCTCCAGGATATTTGGCCCCCCAATGGGCTTGTACTCGTTGTGAGTTGGCGAGAGCTGAGTAGATAAGGAGAGGAAGACGCCTGCGTGCGTCCAACAATCTATCTGTGACCACATATTTGGTATTGCTAAGAACTCAACCGTGCCTCGTTGGCCGAAGAACACCTTCTTCCCCACGAGTTCATCAGTCCAACGATCCTGAGCGGGGAGCGCTAACATACCTAGTATCAAAGCTCTCGATCCATGGCGCCGGCGCGTTCTGGAGCCTGTGCCGCCTCCTCACGAGCACTTCACCTGGCTGCAACGAGCCCGGGGAGCAATGGTTCCGGTCATCTCCAAGACGTTCGATGAATTGCTCAAGAGGATGGAGGGCCAAGACAAGCGCTCGGCCGAGTGCTGGGAGCACCTGGAGAAGCGCTTCGAGGAAGCCTCCGCCGCCCTGCAGGAACGCGACAATGTCGTCGACAGCCGCCTCTCCTCACTGGAGGGATTCGCCTCTGCGCAGTACACTGCCACCGTGGTTGCGGACAACTGGGGCTCCCACTTCGACTTGCGCATCGATGACCTGGAACAGCGCATGGCGGACCTCGAACTCATCCGCCTCACGGAGATCCGTGACGAGCAGGATGACCGTGTGGAGTCTGTGGAGCAGTCCGTCAAAGAGCTGCAGTCATGGAGCAAGGAGATCGATGGCTACGTCGATGACATCCGCTACGATCTCCACCGCCTCTCCAAGTCCAATGTGACGCTACCGCAGTAGCCACAGCTGATGGCGCGTCGAGAGTCGGCCGCCGCTGCGCTTCACCCTAGCGGATCACCGACCGACTGGCCCAGCGGGCACCGCGTTGTTTCGACTACACGGGCGTCAGTCTATGGTTCGGTCACGACCATAGCACCGTCCCCGGCCAATGGTACGTTCAACCATCCCGATCCATATTCCTCTGACCCTCAATTCCAATTTCATCCCCATCCACCTCCCCGCCCACTCCACCTCCACATCATCCTCCACCATATCCTCTTCACCCATCTCCACCCCAACCAGCACCTCCAAATCCAATTTCTACCAATTATTCACCTCATCTCGGCCACCTTCCAAAGATGCACTTCCCAAAGTTTGACGGCGATGACCCCCAGTACTGGATGACATGTGCCCAGAATTACTTTGACCTCTATGCCGTCGACCCTTCCATGTGGGTGAAATGCTCCACTATGCAGTTTACTAGTGCAGCACGCCGTTGGTTTCAGTCAGTAGAACGCGAACTGATGAAACAAGACTGGCCAAATTTCTGCCGCATAATCCGCGAGCGCTTCTGCCGCTATCAACATGAACTCTTCATTCGCCAAATGTTCCACATCCGACAGACCACCACAGTTCAAGATTATGTTGACCGTTTCATTGATCTCATCGAACAGCTTTTAGCCTACACACCTAATCCTGATCACCTTTCCTATACTACACGTTTCATTGATGGGCTCCGGGATGACATTCGTGCAATCATTCTTGTTCAACGTCCTCCGGATTTGGATACTGCGTGTACTTTGGCCCTTTTGCAGGAGGAGGCAATCGAGCCGGGTCAACGGCATGAGGTTCGCCGCACTTATGGGTTTTCTTTCACCAAGCATCAGGCGGTCAAGGGTGCGCTACCATTGCCTCCACCGCTGGCTCACCGTGGCGCACCTGTTGGCGATGACAAGAAGCTGCCAGAGGAACGCCGGGGTCCTCTGAAGTCTTCCAACCTCGATGACAAGATGCAGACCCTGCGCAACTATCGCAAAGCTCGTGGTCTCTGCGTCCGCTGTGGCGAGCGATGGCAGCCGGGACACAAATGTGCCCCTGTGCTGCAACTTCATGCCTTGCAGGAAGTGTGGAACCTCTGTCAAGATGCCTTCGAGCCTGACAACCCCACTGAAAGTTCAGAAATGGTGACTGAAACTGCTACTGCTCAGCTCTTCCTCTTGTCGGCAGCTGCTGTGTCGTCTCAGGCTGCTTCCCGCACAATTCAGTTGAAGGGAATTATTGGGGGGATTGACATATTGATATTAGTTGATTCCGGTAGCAGCAACTCCGTCTTGAACAACTCTGTTGCTGCCAAGCTCCCGGGAATTTCAGCACTAGCTTCTCCAGTAAAAGTACAAGTGGCCGATGGAACTGCATTGCTGTGCTCTCAGGAACTCAAAGATACAGAGTGGTCAGTTCAAGGCTATACGTTTCATTCCACCCTAAAGGTGCTTCCTCTCGGCTCTTATGATATGATCGTCGGCATCGACTGGCTGGAAGCCTTCTCCCCAATGAAAGTTCACTGGCAACAAAAATGGATGCTGATTCCTTATGGCTCAATACAGATATTGCTTCAGGGCAACCTACCTGAAGATGCTTCTTGTTCAGTGATTCAATTGTTTCACATTGCCAGTGACTCTGGTCCTGATTCGGTTACTCCAGTTCACCCGGCAGTTCAGACCCTCTTGTCTGAGTTTGAGTCTGTGTTTGCTAAGCCAACCGGTCTGCCTCCACGACGACCTTGTGATCACACCATACCTTTGATTCCAGGAGCCCAGCCGGTTTCAATTTGACCATATCGGTATGCCCCAGCGCTTAAGTCCGAAATTGAACACCAAGTCACTGACATGCTTCAGACCAGGCTCATTCAACCCAGCACAAGCGCCTTCTCTTCGCCAGTCCTTTTAGTGAGGAAGAAGGATGGTGGATGGTGCCTCTGTGTTGATTACCACATGCTCATTGCTCTAACGGTGAAGTCCAAGTTTCCCATACCAGTGATAGATGAATTGCTTGATGAGCTTTCCCATGCCTCTTGGTTTTCAGTCTTGGATTTGAGGGCTGGTTTCAATCAGATCCGTCTAGCTCCTGGCGAAGAGCATAAAACCGCGTTCCAGACGCATTGGGGACAATTTGAGTACACTGTCATGTCTTTCGGTCTTACTGGAGCACCGAACACGTTTCAGGGAGCCATGGACACGACTTTGCACCCACTTTTGCGCAAGTGTGTCATCGTCTTCTTCGACGATATCTTGGTCTACAGTGCATCCCTGGAAGAACATATATCCCATCTCTGGCAAGTCCTGTCCCTATTGGCCCATGATCAGTGGCAGGTAAAGCTCTCTAAATGCAAGTTTGCGCGGCAGAGCATCGCTTATCTGGGTCACGTTGTCAGCTCAGCCGGAGTCTCTACAGACCCAAACAAGGTGCAGTCTATCCGCAATTGGCCAGTACCGCAAGACTTGAAGCAGCTTCGCAGTTTCCTTGGTCTCGCTGGATACGATCGAAAGTTCGTTCGCCACTTTGTGGTCATTGCTCGTCCACTTACTGATTGGCTGAAAAAGGGAGTTTACTTTGTGTGGACATCAACTCATGATACAGCATTCACCACTCTGAAGGAAGCTCTTATGTCTGCACCTGTGCTGGTGCTTCCGGATTTCTCCAAAACATTCAGTATCCAGACTGATGCCAGTGAACTTGGAGTTGGCGCGGTTCTGCTCCAGGATGGACACCCTCTCACGTTCGTCAGCAAGGCGTTAGGCTCCAGGACTCGAGGTCTCTCCACATACGAGAAAGAATACCTCGCTGTTTTGGTTGCCATAGAGCAGTGGCGTGCTTATCTGCAGCATGGCGAGTTTGTGATCTTTACGGATCAGCGCAGTCTCACTCACATTACAAACCAACGTCTGCACACACCGTGGAAACTTAAGCTTTATACAAAGCTCGTGGGACTCCAATATAAGATTGTGTACAAGCACGGGGCATCCAATCAGGCGGCTGACGCCCTTTCCCGCCACCCTTCGCCTCCAGCTCAAATCCAGGCGATATCCTCTTCCACTCCAGCCTGGCTCATGGAGGTGGTAGCTGGTTATGATAGTGACCCTACGACACTCAAGATGATTCAAGAGCTATCTGTGGCACCAGATTCCCACCCGCCTTACACCCTCACTGATGGCGTCCTACGTTTGAGCGATCGTATCTGGCTGCGCACCAACAAGGCATTACAACAGCGCATCATGGCTGCTTTGCACACCAGTGCTATCGGGGGCCACTCCGGCTTCCCAGTTACTTTCAGTTGGTTGAAAAAGCTTTTTGCTTGGTGCGGCATGAAAGCTAATGTGAAGACCTTTGTTGCTGACTGCTCAGTCTGTGCACAAGCAAAGCCAGACCGTGCTCGGTACCCTGGATTGCTCTCTCCACTGCCAGTTCCAACAGAGTCTTGGCAAGTCATTTCGATGGACTTTATTGAGGGCCTTCCCCGCTCGGGTGCTGCTAAGTGCCTGATGGTGATCATGGACAGGTTCAGTAAATTTGCACACTTCCTTCCACTTTCACACCTGTTTTCTGCACAACAGGTTGCCCAGGTGTTCCTCGACAACATTTACCATCTGCATGGGCTGCTGACTCACATCATCAGTGATCGTGATCGCATTTTCACAAGTGTGTTTTGGCGCGAGCTCTTTCGCCTGGCCAATACAACTCTGTCCATGAGTTCGGCATACCACCTGTAGACTGACGGGCAGACGGAACACGTCAACCAATGTTTGGAGATGTACCTGCAATGCTTCATTCACTCTTGCCCCAGGCAGTGGGTTAAGTGATACCTCTGGCGGAGTTCTAGTACAACACCAGTCTCCACTCCTCCATCAACAAAACGCCATTTGAGGTACTCTACGGCCACCCCCCTCGCCACTTTGGCCTCTCAGTTTCTTCTGTTTCATCAGCTCCATAAGTTGAAACGCTCATTTCTGAACGTACTACTATGTTGGCTTCTGTGCGCCACCATCTTCACCGAGCCCAACAACACATGAAAGTGCAAGCTGACAAGCGGCGTTCAGATCGCCAATTCAGCATCGGCGACTACGTCTACCTAAAGCTTCAGCCATACGTCCAAACATCACTGGCACCGAGGGCTCATCAGAAGCTCTCATTCCGTTACTTCAGCCCCTACAAGATCATCGACAAGATCGGCTCCGTCGCCTACAAGTTGGACCTGCCTCTGTCTTCTTCGGTCCACCCCGTGTTCCATGTGTCCCTGCTGAAGCCGGCCCCATCATCCAAGTACACTGTCTCTCCAGATCTTCCTGATGTCGATGATACTCTCCAAGTACCTGAAGCTGTTTTGCAACGCCGACTTCACCCTCGACATGATGGTACGGTTCCTCAGCTTCTCATCAAATGGTCGGGGCTGGATGCTTCTTTGGCCACCTGGGAGGACGCGGAGGCGATACAGCAGCAATTCCCTCAAGCTCCGACATGGGGACAAGCCGGTGCCCAAGGGGAGGGGGATGTCACGACTCTACACTTGGGCCAACCCAAGGCGGCCCAGCCCGCAAGACTAAGCAACAGGGCCAAGAAGAAGAGCTCCAAGATATTTGGCCCCCAATGGGCTTGTACTCGTTGTGAGTTGCCGAGAGCTGAGTAGATAAGGAGAGGAAGACGCCTGTGTCCAACGATCTATCTGTAACCACATATTTGGTATTGCTAAGAACTCAACCGTGCCTCGTTGGCCGGAGAACACCTTCTTCTTCCCCACGAGTTCGTCACTCCAACGATCCCGTGCGGGGAGCGCTGACAGACTGGGATCCCATGTGCAAAGCCTTGTGCACGCGAGGCTTGCCGTGGACCTCGCTCGCCAGTACGACGCGGCCCAGCGCTACTGTTGTGGAGCCTCGCTCGCGCCCGACTCGCCATAGACATCGAGCACAGCGAACCTAGTGGCTGGGATCTTGCACCGTCGAGAAGGGGTCGCACGCGGCCGGCCCAACCTCGCCTGGCGAACCTCTCTCGCGCGCAGCCAGCGGGATCTCGCGCCATCACGGAGCTCGCTCGCCGCCAGCACGACCTCGCATGGCGGATCTCGCTCGCGCATGGCCAGCGGGATCTCGCGTCGTGGCGGAGGGGCTCGCACGCAGCTGACGGAATGCGCGCAGTCTGTGGGATCGTCTCGTGCCATTGCGAAGCTCCACCGCGGCGGCCTACCTCCGGGACGACGAGGGCATGGGCCTCGCGATGCTTGGGGATGGTGTGCGAACAGGGAACGCCTTCACGTTCATGGCCGAGCAGGGGGCGGACTCCGTGCAGGCGCTGCCGCTGGTAAGCATGTTCTGGGACTCCATGTGAGAGGAGGAGATAAGATCAGGTGTGGATGAAGCCACAGAATAGCCAACGGCAGGGGATTAGAGGAGAGAGAGAGAGAAACGATGGCAAGAATGATTGGTCCGATCTTTAGCTGGTTCATCTGAAAAAATACTGCGTTGGAGAGGGTAGTTTCTAGTCATAGTGTCTTGCGGCATAGAAACTACACGGTAGTTTCTGCATTGTGACCGTCCTTAGAAGTCTAGTAGAGATCTTGCTTGACAGTAATTATCTTACTGGGAGCATCCCAACAGTCCTCGGAAACATCACCAATCTACGAGTACTCAGTTTTTCGCAAAATCAACTCAGTGGAAGAATACTGCACGAGGTTATGCAAATGCTAAACCTAGTGGGATTGTACCTAGGCCAGAATAACCTGTCAGGTGGAATCCCTGAGGTTTGGAGAATGCCAAACATAGCATGGTTGGACCTAAGCGTAAATAACCTATCAGGTAGATTCCCACAAGCTCTATCCAATGTATCTTCTCTTCAGGGATTATCCTTGTCATTCAATTCTCTAGGCAACACATTACCATCTAGCATTGGCGATGCTCTACCTAAGCTGACGGTTCTATACTTGGCATATAACTATTTCGAGGGTCGCATTCCACCTTCTTTAGGAAAACCTCCAGGTTTAGAAGAGATAGATCTATCAGGCAATAATTTCACTGGCAAAATCCCAAACTCTTTGGGAAATCTTTAAATGCTGTCTTATCTTAACCTTGAACAAAACATGCTTGAATCAACAGACAATGAAGGCTGGGAATTCCTCCACGCCCTGGGAAATTGTAGTTCTCTAATAGCATTTTCACTGTCCGGTAATAAGCTACAGGGCTCCGTACCAAATTCGATCGTAAACCTATCCACCAGCCTTACACGTCTGCTAATGTCTAAAACAGCCTATCAGGAATACTTCCCCCACGTATTGGAAATTTTAGTGCCTTGGTTCAACTATCACTAAGTTTCAACAATCTTACCGGTACAATTGAAGAATGGGTCGGAAAACTGACAAAACTACAACATTTAAATCTGCAATCGAGTAGCTTCACAGGAACAATTCCATCGTCCATTGGCCATCTTACGCAGTTGTTTAATTTGTCTCTAGCTGAAAATAAATTCACCGGTCATTTACCACCTAGCTTGGGAAACCTTAAGCAGGTGACGTATTTGGACCTTAGCTACACCGATTTCCATGGCAGAATACCTGTCGAGTTTGGTAACTTTAGACAAGTCACTACACTAAGTCTTTCATCAAACAAATTAAGTGGGGAAATTCCACCTTCCATTGGCCATCTTACACAGTTGACACATCTCTATCTAGCCGAAAACGAATTCACCAGTCTTTAACCACCTAGCTTAGCTTGTAAAACCTTCTACATCTGTTGAAGTTTTTTTTTGAAAGATCCGGTTACCCGGCTTTGATTAATAATAAGAAAGAGTTAGCATACAACAGTTGATTACATGCGTGAGAGGCGCTCCCTACCACAGCCTAGGCTGCAGAGGTTCAAGGATTCCAGAGACTAATTACTCACTACTGGTATGGGCGACTATTAGGGGCTTTGTTGTCCCCCTTGCTAAGGACCAGTTGCACTGCTCCAGGTCTTCAAAACTATCACTGAAATTTGGTCCTAAGAACTCCATGGCAAGCCAGCCCTTCACTTCCCCAGTACACACCTCACAAAGCACAAACAATCCTAACTGCACCGGTTTAAGACCGGCCCGCACTGGCACTAAGGTAGGCAACATTGATCAACTGACACTACAACTTTCTGGTTGCAAAAGCTCACTGGACCTCCATCTCCGCTGCATTACATCTGTTGAAGTTGATCCTCTATTTGCACTACTTGATTTGCCTGCAAAAAGCTGGAGCTTTTAGAGTGGATTCTGGTTATAATTTGATTCGGGGTGTAGTAGTGATTACAGAGCAAGTGTAATTTGGTGGAGTAGTTTGATTACCACTCAGGCAGGTGCTGGTTGGACTCAGCATGAGAAATAGGATAGATAATAAATCAGCAGTACAGAGTTAGTTGCTAGTAATCTCATTGTACAGTAGTTCTCTGCGTTAAGAGCCTTTGAGAAAAACTTCTCAGCATGTCAGACTGATATTTAGCAGCCTGCCAGCGGCGGATGCCTGCTCTGTGCCACACAGGTCTCTTGAAACAAAGTTCAAAGCAGAATGTCATCATCTCTTTAGTTTCGGTTTATGATCATCTTGCTATGTCGTCGTGTCTGTGATATTTAGCAGAAGACAAATTAATAAACATCACTGAGAACCTAGTGTGCCACAACGGGGCTGAACGTGCAGACCCAAGTATTGCATCATTAAGAACCTAAAGTGTGCCCGTTTCACGCATGCAGTTCAGCGCCGTCGTTGTTTGAATTTGGAATGGCCAAGGTGTGGCCTTTCTTTCGTCGGACGTAGTGACGCCAGTCGTAGTATCAAGAAGCTGACGACACATGAACGGCGGCGGCGACGTTGCCGTCCGGGCCATCAAGGACGTCCTTGGCGGCGGTGGCAGCAGCGCCGGCTCGGGCGACACGCAGGACGCCACGGCGCTCCTGAACCGCCCAGCGCCCAGCTCTGCTGCCTCGGGGCCTGTCGTCCAATCTCAGGGCCAAGCGAGCGCACCTCGGCCGCATCGCGTCGGGGAAGCGCGCCGCGGTGCCACTCTCGGCGCTGCTCAGCTGACACGACAGTGACAACCTTAGCTTCACTCCCTGAGAACCTATGGCTGCACTGAAATCTACCCAAGGATGTGATGTGGAAACGTGGAGCTAGTGACTATCTCTTCTCCCCAACGAGTCAAAACAAATTATCTGATACCAAGTTGAAGGTCCGAAACTGCAGGGCATCATCGTCATCTTATTTCTAGCAAGACTACACTGAAACACTTGCTTGTCATGGAGATGAGGGAGGGGTGTATAACACTATCCCCAGTGTGCCATTTGTGGCGCGTCGTTGTAACCTTTACTACTTCTCGATCTTAATACAAAGATGCACAAATCTTTTGCGTATTCGAGAAAAATGGAGATGAGAAGTTTTTTTTAAAAAAAAGCAGAATGTAGATGAGAAGTTCCACTGGCAAAAGCGTACGTTTGCACTGTTAGTTACTCCTATGTGCTGTAATTAGATAAGCATGTTTGGTTTTCACACGTTCTTGCATGCGCACAGATGCCGGGCTGTGGCAATCGTGCGCCAGTAGTGTAGATCGTTTACCTGCATGCCGCTATGGCCGGCGACGCCAGTGCGTGGGGATGGACACGCACATCTCGGATCGTGCGCGCCATGAGCGGCATGTTCAGCTCTCAGCTTCCAATAAAAGAGAAATATATGCATCAGAAAACGCTGCCGTTTTGCAGCACAAAAATTGTGTCCAAGTGTTCGCGTTTGTGTTCCACCAAAGCCTCTCGTCGCTCACTCGCTCGCCGCCGGCGCTCTGCCGAGCTCGCCGTCGGCGCTTGCCCAGTCTTGCGACTAACAAGTGGCATCGGAGCTGGTTTCGAAGGGCCCCATCGTCGACATGACGTCCCCAACGCGTGGCCGCTCCCCGACGAAGAAGAAGGACGACGGCGGCAGCCTCTCCGGTGGCAAGTCTCCACCGCACCCCAAACCGCCCTCACCTTCTCCGTCTCGCCGCTCACGCACTCGCGACGCACGCCGTCCGCGGGAGCGCGTCATCGAGCGCATCATCCGCGAGGGAGGCTCCGGCAACTGGCCGCAGCTCACCAAGACCAACTACAACGAGTGGTCGTTGCGGATGAAGCTCAAACTCCAGGCTCGCCACCTCTGGGACGCCGTGGAGTTCGACGACGCCGAGTTCGACGACGACCAGAACGCGCTGGACGCCATCTGCAACGCGGTGCCAGAAGACATGATCCCGGCGCTCGCCACCAAGGCAACCGCCAAGGAGGCTTGGGAGGCGATCCGCACCCTCCGCATTGGCGACGATCGCGTGCGGAAGGCCACGGCGCAGAACCTTCGCGCTGAGTACGAGGCGATCCATCTCCGGGAAGGCGAGGCCATTGAGGACTTCGCGCTGCGCCTCACCGGCATCGTGCAGCGCCTGGCCACCCTCGGCGACCCGGAGGCCGAAGAGAAAGTCGTCGCCAAGTACCTGCGCGTCGTTCGCCCACGGTATAAACAGCTCGTGATCTCCATCGAAACATTGCTCGATATCTCGCAGCTCTCAATCGAGGAAGTCACCGGGAGGCTGAAGGCCGCCGACGACGTCGAGCCCGTCCCGGCACAGACCGCGGGCGGGAAATTGCTGCTCACTGAGGAGCAGTGGGTGGAGAGATACAAGAAGAAGTCCACCGAGTCTGGCCGCGGCGGCTCCAACTCCGGCGGTCGAGGAAAAGGCCGCGGGCGTGGCCGTGGACGCGGCTCCGGCGACTCCAAAGGCGGCTCCAGCTCGTCGCGCCCGCCGCCGGACGACCCATGTCCGCGCTGTGGCAAGAAAGGCCATTGGGCCCGTGACTGCCGCAGTAAGAAGAAGGAGGAGCCGACCCAAGAGGCCCATGTGGCCCAGGAGGAGGAGGCCACACTGATGATGGCCGTCACTCAAGCCCAGGAGGAGGATTCACCTCCCCTCTCGGCGCCGTCAATCCCCTCGCCTTAGCTGCCGCCGCCGCCGCCGCACGAGGAGCTCCACCTCACCGAGCACAAGGTCTTCGTCGCGCTCGGGTCGCCGGGCGACAAGGATCCGAGCCGATGGATCCTCGACACGGGCGCCTCCAATCACATGACTGGCGCCCACTCTGCCTTCGCCACACTCGACTCCGGCGTCACCGGCTCCGTGAAGTTCGGCGACGGCTCCACCGCCCGCATCGAGGGCAGCGGCACCGTGCTCCTCTCCTGCAAGAATGGGGAGCACCGGTCGCTGTCGCGCGTCTACTACCTGCCACGACTGACGGCGAACATCATCTCCATCGGGCAGCTTGACGAAGGCGGCTACGAAGTGTTGGTGAAGCACAGCGTGATGTCCGTTCGTGACGAGGACATGCGTCTTCTCGCCAGGATCCCGCGCGGCCCAGGGCGCCTATACGTGCTCGACGCCACCATCGCACGGGCGGTGTGCCTGGCAGTGCGGGGCAACGACGACGCCTGGATCTGGCACGCCAGATTCGGGCACGTGAACTTCACCGCCCTGCGCAAGATGGCGCGCGAGGAGCTTGTCCGTGGACTACCCCTGCTCGATCAGGTGGAGCAGCTCTGTGACGCCTGCCTAGCAGGGAAGCAGAAGCGCTCACCCTTCCCTCAGAAGGCCCAGGGGCGCTCCACGGCGGTGCTCCAGCTCCTCCACGGTGACCTGTGTGGACCAATCTCGCCGTCAACGCCAAGTGGTAACCGTTACTTCCTGCTCCTCGTCGACGATTTCTCTCGATACATGTGGATCGCCCTACTGCCGTCCAAGGATGCAGCAGCCGAGGCAATCAAACGGATCCAGGCAGCAGCTAAAAGGAAGACGGGGAAGAAGGTGCTCGCTCTTCGTACCGATCGGGGAGGCGAGTTCACGGCGGCGGACTTCACCACCTACTGCGCCCAGCTCGGACTGCGTCGCGAGCTCACGGCACCGAACACACCGCAATAGAACGGTGTCGTTGAGCGTCGCAACCAGTCCGTCGTTGGAACGGCGCGGTGCATGCTGAAGGCGAAGAATCTTCCCGGCGTGTTCTGGGGCGAGGCGGTCACCACGGCGGTCTACCTGCTGAACCGCTCTTCTTCAAAGAGCATCGGCGGGAAAACGCCCTACGAGCTCTAGACGGGGCGCGCTCCGACCGTTCAACACCTTCGCACTTTCGGCTGCATCGGGCATGTCAAGGTAACCGCGCCAAATGCAAAGAAACTTGATGATCGCTGCAGGCGGATGATCTTCGTCGGCTATGAGGCCGGCAGCAAGGCCTACCGCGTCTACGACCCCACCACTCGACGTGTCCATGTGAGCCGAGACGTGGTGTTTGACGAAAGTGCGCAGTGGGCGTGGCCAGCTGACCATGACGGTGGAGATGCTGACTTCACCGTCGACGAGCAGACTGTGGAGGTGCCCACCGTGATCACCACCACAACCGTGGCGCGCAGCCCGTCCGTCGGCACGGTGTCGGGATCCGCGTCCCCGGCGCCCCCTGGGTCGTCCACACCGCCGTCCATGCCAGCGCACTCCCCGGCTTCCACAACTGCTGGTGACGCGTCGAACGACATCGAGTTCGCCACTCCACCCGGGCACGGCTTCACCGAGCACCTTGACGCTGACCACGACGACGAAGCTCCATTGCGGTTCCGGCGCGTCGACAACATCCTCGGCCCATCTACTCCACCTGGTTTCGTCGACCGGAACCTGGAGGAGCACCTCCTGCTGGCCAGTGATGCTGAGCCGGCAACCTACGACGAGGCGCTGCGTCACGAGCACTGGCGGCACGCGATGCTCGACGAAATGACCGCCATTGAAGCCAGTGGAACCTGGCGGCTAGTTGATGCTCCCCCACGCGTGAAGCCGATCGGGTTGAAGTGGGTCTTTAAGACCAAGAAGGATGCCACGGGCGTGATCACCAAGTACAAGGCGTGGCTCGTCGCAAAGGGCTACGTCCAGCAGCAAGGCGTCGACTTCAATGAAGTGTTCGCGCCGGTGGCCAGACTTGAGTCAGTGCGGTTGCTCCTTGCCCACGCAGCCTCCCAAGGCTGGGCAGTGCACCACATGGACGTCAAGTCTGCATTCCTGAACGGCGTCCTCCAAGAGCAAGTCTACGTCGAGCAGCCACCCGGATTCGTCCTCCGCGGCCATGAGAACAAGGTTCTCCACCTGGTGAAGGCGATGTACGGCCTGCGCCAAGCCCCTCGCGCCTGGTATGCCAAGCTCGACTCCTCTCTGATCGATCTTGGCTTCAAGAGAAGCACCTCCGAGCATGCAGTCTATCTGCGTGGTGCTGGTGCCCGCCGGTTGGTGGTCGGAGTCTACGTCGACGATCTGGTCATCACCGGTGGCAACGACACCGACATCACTGCGTTCAAGGAGGAGATGAAGGCAAACTTCAAAATGAGTGACCTTGGCCTTCTGCACTACTACCTGGGATTGGAGGTAACCCAGAGCAAGGCCGGGATCACAATTTGCCAGAAGGCGTATGCCACCAAGATTCTAGAGTCCGCAGGCTTGGCCGGCTGCAGTCCCAGTGTCACACCCATGGAACCTCGCCTGAAGCTCAGCAAGCAGAGTTCAGCACCTGCAGTGGATCAGACCAGGTACCGTAGCATCGTCGGCTCGCTCAGATACCTGGTGAACTCCAGACCTGACCTGGCATACTCAGTTGGGTACATCAGCCGCTTCATGGAAGCACCCACCACAGAGCACTTGGCCGCTGTCAAAAGAGTGCTCCGCTATGTGGCAGGCACAATTCAGTTCGGTTGCTGCTATCAGAGGAATCAAAAGGCTCAACTCACTAGCTACAGCGACAGTGATCTGGCCGGCGACGTCGACACACGCAAGAGCACAACCGGAGTAATCTACTTCCTCGGCAACAACGTGATCACTTGGCAATCACAGAAGCAGCGTGTCATGGCTCTGTCTTCATGCGAGGCGGAGTACATAGCTGCCGCCACCGCAGCCTGCCAAGGTGTTTGGCTTGCTCGTCTCTTGGCTGAACTGAAAGGAGAGGAAGCCAGCGCCATCACCCTGAACATTGACAATGAGTCTGCCATCGCGCTCAGCCGGAATCCAGTTTTCCACGACCGAAGTAAGCACATAGATGTGAGATATCATTATATTCGTGAATGTGTTGAGGAGAACAGGGTCCATCTTCAGTCCATCGGGACTTTGGAGCAGCTGGCGGACATCTGCACCAAGGCGCTGGGACGGGAACGCTTCTGCGAACTTCGTTCTAAGCTTGGTGTCATCAAAATTCAGTAGGCACACTAGGAGTAGGAGGAGATCTGTTAGTTACTCCTATGTGCTGTAATTAGATAAGCATGTTTGGTTTTCACACGTTCTTGCATGCGCACATATGCCGGGCTGTGGCAATCGTGCGCCAGTAGTGTAGATCGTTTACCTGCATGCCGCTATGGCCGGCGACGCCAGTGCGTGGGGATGGACACGCACATCTCGGATCGTGCGCGCCATGAGCGGCATGTTCAGCTCTCAGCTTCCAATAAAAGAGAAATATATGCATCAGAAAACGCTGCCGTTTTGCAGCACAAAAATCGTGTCCAAGTGTTCGCGTTTGTGTTCCACCAAAGCCTCTCGTCGCTCACTCGCTCGCCGCCGGCGCTCTGCCGAGCTCGCCGTCGGCGCTTGCCCAGTCTTGCGACTAACAAGCACACAAGGCTTTGTCCCCAGCTGCTGCAACTTCATAAGAGTTTTCCTTCACTCGAATAAATCATCACAAGCAAAAGGTAACCAAAATGATTGCATGCTCAGGACATTCACACAAAGACAGTTGCATAGAAGATTAGAAGGGGCATAATGTACCAACTTCTTCTCCTGTTTGCCAGAAATATAGCAACAAGCAGATCAAGGTCTGATAACCTTGTCAGACAAAAAAAACTAGAATACAAATCAATCTGAAATACCATCAGACATAAAAGGTAACCAAAATGGTTGCATGCTTAGGACATTCACTCAAAGACAGTTGCATAGAAGATTAGAAGGGGCATAATGTACCAACTTCTTCTCCTGTTTGCCGGTGAAATATAGCAACAAGCAGATCAAGGTCTGATAACCTTGTCAGACAAAAAAAAAACTAGAATACAAATCAATCTGAAATACCATCAGACAAATTTAAAGGTGCAGGACAACAGAATTAACAACAATAGCGAGAGGCCTGTAGCTACTTATACTGGATTAAGAGGAGACTAACAGGTGTAGAAATTATTTTAGAGTATAAAGAGCGGAACCCAGCAAGAAATAAGATCCACGGAGGCAATACCATTTGCACCATCTCGGGCAATATGTGTAGAAAACTAGGGTGTATAAAGTGAACCTTCATTAACAAAATCAGAATATTTCTCTAATCTTCCAATCGCTCAAATAAAAGAATATAGGCTACACAAATGTGCACAGAAATTCGGTTGCGACTGAATGTTAAATGCACGGTATACAAAATACAGCAACGGGGTTATGTCTGCTCCCTTCTTTGCTTTCTGCATTCACTCGCAGAGGCGCACAGTGCAACCCGTTTTCCATTTCACATCATCAATCTCTGCTGTGCGCCTATGCCGTGCATGGTGCAAAATCAAATCTTTTGCTTCTAATAAGGATCCTGGACTATGGAGCAGAGACTTCTAGTTTTATAAACCGCATAATGTTAATGTGTTCCTAACAAGTAAAAGAATATTAACAAAGGTGAATTCGTCATGATTCAATCTGATGAAGAGCAATAGCAAACACAAGGAAGCAGAGGCAGAAGAGGAGCAGATTCAATTCACCTCTGTGGAAGTGCCAACCACGCCAATCTAGAGGAATCCGTCGATGGTGCGGCTGATGAAGAGGCTTCCCATGTCGATGATGACATCGACTTTGGAGGATTGGTTTGTGCTGCTCCATCAGGGATACGATCGTCGCAGATGAAACGATCAATAATCTTTTTGTGACCTGATTTTTACTATCTATGACTATTAATCAATCTCGGATCTTTGTCAACCTGATTTACATGATTGATTACATGATAGGAAGCTTCCGTTTACACTAAGTGTGTTACTTTCTCTGTTTCTCATATACTTTTATAAAGTGCTTGCTAAGATTGTACCTGGCTTCCTGAACCATTGTTGCCAAGTGACTACGAAAAGGATCCACACCTTGTCAAATAGTTTGTTGAGTAGGCTGAAATAGGTGTACCTCCAATCCTTCTTAAACAAAAGGCTACAAAATATTGTCCAAAGGCCTACAATGAATCCCACAGCTAAACCCAGATGAAAATCCATTTGAGTCTTATCATCTTCATGCCAGCTACTATGATCTTCTTGTGTTGGTTGATCTCCAGGACATACTTTTGGAAGTGGATGCCCACAGAGACCTGGATTGCCAATGTACATTGAAGCAGGATCATCTACCTTGAGAATGTCTAGTTGATATCCTGAGGGAATTCTGCCTGATAGGTTATTGTAGGACAAATTCAGAAAGCTCAGTGAAGTCAAATTTGATAAGTGCCAAGGAATTTCACCAGAAAGTTTGTTGTTGGACAAGTCAAGAGATTCCAATGCTTGTAGGTTGCTGATCTTCTCTGGGATATTTCCAATCAAGAAGTTAAATGATAAATTCAGATTTACCAGTCCATGAAGTGAAGCTATTTCTTCTGGGATTTGCCCAGCTAATCTGTTGTAGGACAGATCGATGCTCATAAAAAAAATAGCATTCTTCGTGTACCCAAGCACTTGCCCTTTCGTTACCAAGGATAAACTATCATTATCATATCGATTAAATTCAGTGAAACCATTGGTATACCCTTCCTGACGAGCCTCCGAAAAAGGATTATCTATTAGATCTGAAAAACCCACAGCAGTGGTAGTAAGCGCTTTTAAGTTCACAAGTGATTGTGGTATGACCCCAGAAAAAGTGTTGTTTGCTAGATCAAGAATGTGAAGAGAGAAAAGCCTTGTTATGCCAACTGGAATATGACCTGAAAAATTATTAGATCTTAATTGTAATATCATCAATCTAGGCATGTCCTCACTTATCCATGCAGGTAAGTCTCCACTGAACCTATTTTCAGATAGATCGAGGAAAGTAAGATTTTGACATTGTTTCAAGAATAAAGGAAATCCACCGAAAAGGTTGTTGTTGTCTAGAAAGAGAAAGCGGAGTTCCAAACTATAAGAATTTGCATAGTTTGCCCTTGAAGAGTTGTTGTTAGATGGATTTTGTTGTTTTAGATCTTCTCTGCCACAAATAGGTAGTTCCCCTGAAAGTAGGTTGTTTGAAAGATCTAAGACCCGTAGTTGAGGCCATCGACAAATTGTATATGGAATTGTCCCAGTAATACGATTGGAAAAGAGAACTGCGACCTGTAAATATGGAGCTTCAAAATGTGATGGCAATTCTCCACTGAAATCATTTTTGGAGATGTCAAATAGCACAAGGTTTCTTGGTAATTGCGGTATTGAACCAGTTAAATGATTTGATTGCAGAAAAAGCTCTTCTACCGACATCAACTCCAAACTAGGTGGTAACTCACCCCAAAATTGGTTATAGGAGAGGTCCAAGTGAAGGGCATTAGAAAATGTAGTCCAAAACCAATCTGGGATCCTACCAACTAAACCCGCTTCAGAAATCTCAAGGTATGAAATGCTCTTTTGCCATTGAAGCCAACCAGGAACATCGGAGCCCAAATGACAAGATGATAAAAATGCCCTGTCCAAGTTGAATGGAGGTTTCCAATCCGAGTCGACCATGACTTGAAGATAAGTATGAGATAAGTCAATGGACTTCAAATTTGCCAAACCAGAGAAGTGATCTTGTGATATCACGCCGCTCAAGCTATTGTTGCCAATGTGCAACTCGACCAGATTTTTTAACGTTCCAATCTCCACAGGCACAGAACCACTCAAGTGGTTGTCCTGGATGAAAAGCAAGCTTAAGGAAGTGAGGTTGAGCACAGATTTTAATGTCGTGCCAGTGATGTTGACATCAAACAAATATAGCTCTTGCAAACTACTCCAAGAACAGTTTGGTAGCCTCTCTATTAGATTAGCAATATCCCCACCAATGTTGTTACTCGCAAGGTATACTACCTCTAAACTGCACAGGTTTTTCAATGTTGACGGTATCATCCCCTCGATGTTATTCCATCCCGTGTCAAGAGTGTGTAACATGGTCAAGTTTCCCAACTCATCAGGAAAGGGGCCTGAGAATCCACAGCCGGATATGCTTAGACTCTTGAGAGTAGTTACTTCCCAGTACCAATTGGGTGCAACGGGACTGTCAAAAGGGTTACGTGACAGGTCAAGTTCCTCGAGAACTGTATGGTTATGGTGCTGAAGTGATGGCATGGAGCTATTGAGTTCACATAAGGAGAGATACAGTACTCTCAAATTTGGGAGGGTGTTGAACGCATGAACCCAGTCCACCGCTGTGCTAAGGTTCACACCGCTCATATCAAGATGCTCCAGTAAGTGAAGGCTTGCTAACCATGAAACATCCGAAGAATATGAATATGCAAAAAATGCAAGTAAGAAATTGTTCATGTTGAGGTGTACCAAGTTGGTGAGGTTGCCTAGCTGAGGAGGTACTCGACCGATAAAATTCATGTTAGAGAGGTCAAGATATGTCAAACTATTCAGAGAGCCCATAAACATCGGTATAGACATGTTCCCCCCAAGAAGATTTCCGCTAAGATCTAGATGCTTGAGATGGCGTAGGGAAAGAAGAGATGAGCTTATCTGCCCACGTAGCCAATGAACAACATGGTCATCACCAAAAGACTCGTAATCGTCATCGAAGAAATCGTTGTGGAGGTCGAGCTTCACCACGTGGCCTGTCCTGGAGCTGCACTTCACCCCGTACCACCGGCAGCAGTCTTGGCCTCGCCATGATCTCAGCCGTCTGCTGGGGTCGCTGGTGATGCCGGCTTTGAAGGCGAGCAGCGCATCCCTCTCGGCCGCGATGCAACTGCTGTTGAGCTGCATACCTCCACCTCCACTGGAGACAGCAGACGGAGAAGTGGCGACGGTCGTTGGTGCTAGTGCCGCTAGGAGGGAAAAGAGGAGTAGGAGGAACATAGCTGCTGCAGTTCCATGGAAGGAGGATCGCGGCGTTGCAGCCATTGTGTTTGTTCTGACTGTGCTCGATGATAAATACTCCATCAGCAATAGCAACGTACATATGGGTGTCCGTTATTGGATTGGACATTTTCTGCTTTTGCTTGCATCACAGTTATCGTTCAATACGTAAGTGTCAACTTTTTACCAGCCTCAATAATATTCATCGTAGAGTAGACATCGATTATCGCTTTATTTGGACATACGAAACACACCAAAATTACACTGAGAAACTGGCCGACAATATAATTGGAGGTAGGAGTACTCTTCTTTCATCGTACTGGCACCAGTTGTAGTGCTGTTACCACTGCGAGGAGGAAATCGAGTGCGGTGTCATCATCAACCAACAGGCCGTAGACCACAGCAAAAAGGGAAGCAGGGGTTTTTTCGTGAACATGCCCTTGTGACACGTGTTTCATTAAGCATAAGAGTAAAATGTCAAGGTTACAGCACTCCTCGGTAATCAAAGGAGTACTGAAGGACAGAACCCCAACTTGGGCCCACAGAATTACATTGTCGACTTAATTTACATGATTACATTTGCAACCAAATGACCATAGACAAGTAGACTAGCATGCCTCCTCGAACATGCAATCGATCCCGGCCAGGTCGAACTTCATCAGCTCACATAGAGCCGCCCTCTTTGCGGAGTCAAGTGGCTCCTGGAAAATCTGCTTAAAAGCAGCTATGACCTGAGCAGATGCTTTCTGCTGGGGTTGCCGAGTTGGATTCCACTTGGCGGTCAGCACTTTCTGTGGTTGCAGCATTGCATTCGCGGTTTGAACCGCAATTGGCCGCAAGGCGTATACTATGACAAATGGATGAAGACGACGGAGAGGCCCAGAGCGTATACTATACGACACATGGTACACTGAGGAAAGGTGTGCCTGGAACTCCATCGGCAAGACGGCTGGCTTATTCCCACCAACAAGCGCAACGAGAACAAGGGAGAGGTCCGCTTCAGACACGGTGAGCTCTGCATTCCTCGAGATGACGAAGACCTCTACCTTGGGACAGCTATCAATGTCATCCATAGGTGGTGATGGCGGCAGCGTGTTGTTGCGGTGCTGCTGCGGCGGCGACGATGGTGACAACAATGGCGGTGCTTGGCTTGGCATGGCATGACGTCCCAGCGACATGCTGGATCGCCTTGGTCCGGCATGGCGACATGTTCTAGAGGCACCCCAGCCTCCGAGGACGAGGACTTGCGCGGTAGCAAACGACCTCGCTTGCACATCCAGGCCTGATGGCCGGTACTCCGACAATGGAGACAACGGGACGGGTAGCGACACTGAGCGGCGACGTGGTCGTGTGCTAGGCAGTTGAAGCAGAGGCCCACTAACTCCCGCGGGACGGGGTGCCAGTGTTTGGTGGCCAATCTCCCCTGTTGGCGCCAGCGACGACGGCTCTCGACGATCTGGAACCCATCGGCGTCGACATTGGGCCCTTGGCAGGGCACATGCATGGCCCGTGGACGCTAACGAGACGAGGCAGGCACCGACACGCTGCACCGCGAGCCAAGGCCAGCATTGGTGCACAAGTACCCTGGGTGCTGGTGCACAGGTACCCTGGCCGCCGACTGTGGACCAAGGCAACGCTGCGTGAGCCCACACATGACCGGCAACGGTGGTGCCCCGACCATTGGGTGCGCTGGACCCACCGATGACGCCACTTCGTCTTGGCCGCCGCCAGGTGGGTTCCTTCCACAGCAGCGGCGCTTTGGGCCGCATCTGGAGCCGCCGCCAGTGGGGGGGCCATGCACCCATAGAAATTTGAAAACCATTATTATGAACAAATTTTCACGATGGTTGTAGATCAAATTTTCACGATGGTTGTAGATCAAATTTTCACACCTATAAGAGAATGAGACCCCTTTAACTTGCTTTAGCTTAGCCACTGGTAGGCGTGGCCCCCGGGCCCTGCTAGCGGCATCCAGGGACGGCGTGCGACCGGCAGATGAAGCGACGTCGTCGTCGGAGTTGCCAGTGCTAGGGTCTTCCTCCCAACGCGGGATGATGAATCATGATTTTTTTAGTTGCAGAAGCCTTCACTGGCATGCACGCCGGCCGCCGCGGCCACACGCAGCCCACACCGATCCATATCACCTACACGTGCTCGGCGCCTCAGAGCCATTCGTCGCCCTGCTCTTTACCACCACCATCGCCGCCTCCATGCATGCGACCACACGTGCTAGTGCTGCTAGGAGGGAAAAGAGGAGTAGGAGGAACATAGCTGCTGCAGCTCCATGGAAGGAGGATCGCGGCGTTGCAGCCATTGTGTTTCTTTCACTGGCAACAGTTGTAGTGCTGTAGGGGCTCCGCCCCTCCTGTTCCTTCAAAAACAGTTGTAGTGCTGTGAGGAAATCGCGTATTGTGTCAGATTTTATTATTACAGACATGTCTAAACGTACATCACAGACGCAGATTCAGCGCGTCACTCTTATCAAGTCTGTGATGGCTGCAAGAAGGGAAGCAGGGTGAATCCTAATTTTTCTTTTGGGAAATTTTGCTGTGGGACATCAGGAACGTGGTATACGTTGATGAACATCACCAACTTGAAAATCTGGCCAGTACCATTATGAAAGCGTGTATCTTTGACGTAACATACCGCACCGATTATTTTATTCATTTCTCATATTTCAAGAGAGAGAGGGTGGGGGAAAATATCTTTTCTACCCTTGTCTTCAACCTTTGGCTGTTCTAAGTGCTCGTCTCTGGACCTGGTCGCCATGGACCTGACGTCGTCGGGGATGGCTTCCTCCGCAACTCCCACCCACCGCCGCTGCCCCAGCAGAATCACCACCAGCGGCAACAACAGCTCCCTCCTCCGCTGGCGCAGGCGTGTCTCCATCCGAGATTATTTGAAAGTTTAAAACTTAAAGTCTGTGAGTTTAAAGCAAATATTTGAGACTCCGAACTACATCAAATAAAGAACTTACGAACAACAATCTTGTAGATTGGGTCGGCCACTACAACTTTAGTATTAATAACCATGCGTATGAATATTATATTCAAGGTGGTTTGGAAATTCTAAATTTTGAATTTCAAATCTAAAAACTTAAAACATATATTTGGGGCTCTAAACTATTCCAAATTAAAGAATTACAGCTATTAATTGTAGTCAGCATTGATAAATAAAATTTTGGTATAAACCATGGTAACATCTGAGATTGTTTGAAAAATTCAAATTTAAAATTTCAAAAGCTGAGAACTTAAAACAATATTTTTGGACCCTAAACAGTTCAAATACAAAAACTTCTCAACTACAAAGTTGTAGATCACATCAAGGGCTATAACTTTCTTATGAAGTTTGCCTTCATCCAACTTTATCTGCAAAAGTTATAAATTATTTTTGGATACAACTATTTCTAGTGACGAGCCTCTTAAGATGACGGTCTCTGTTAATCGATTTCTAGAGGCAAACTCTTAGAATGCCCGCCTCTATTAATGACAATTTTCATAGGCGGGCATCTTAAGAAGATCGTCTTTATTAGTTGACAAATTGAGACGGACGCCTTAGAAAATCTGCCTCTTTTATAGTCGATCGGCCATTTATAGAGCAGCGCCACTATATGTGTCCACCTCTGTTAATCAGAGAAAGTGTATCTTTTTTTTTTGTTTTTTTTGTTTTTTGCAGTAACATACTAACGTGTCACCCCATGTTTTCATCGCTTATATTGTACTATGGTAATCCCACGTCTCACACAGACAAAGCTGAAGATGTAAGTAAACACAGTACGGTAGCATCTCTTCCAAGGATGCAATATGAGAAACTAAACAGTTGCAGAATAGGTTTGTGATCATAGCCATTAATGGAACTGCAGGCCTGCAGCATACAGATAACCTTTTGATTTGTGTCACAGCTAATAATAGTGATCCCAGTAAAGTAAAGTAACGTAGCCAAGGTAATAAATAGCGGCGGTAGCGGCCGCAATTGCACCCGCAATAGCGGTAGCGGTCCATTGCCGCTACCGCTATGAGGTAGCGCTATGAATTTTGCATCCTGGAACTTTGCGGCCGCAATTCTGAATAGCGGACCGATATTGCAGCCGTAATTGCGCGTAGCAGGCCGCAATAGCATGGAAGCAAATATCCCTAATTAGTCCAGCCAACTATGACTTACACCCCAAATTTAAATACTCACGCATCAGCTATGAAACTTAAAATTATTTATGATATATACACTTAAAATTATTTATACTCATTATTCTTGATATATGTACTTAAAATTATATGGGACTATTGGGTGCCGCTATTGGAACTTATCATCCGCAATATCGTCCACTATCCGTAATCCGCTACCTCGACGCTAATCCTCTATCAACCTGCTATACGCTATTTATTAGCTTGAACGTAGCCCTGTCCTGGATTTTCACAAAACTCCCCCTGGTTTCAGATTGGCTCGTCCTCGCTGCCACAATTGATAAGGCCCACATAAGTAATCGATTAGCTGGTGTGACTCGTTTGCTAGCAGCAGCACTACTACACTACCCAAATAAAGCTCCATCAGGCAGGATCGGAGTGGCAGACAGAACTTGGTGGCCGTCCCATCATCCCATGTGGTCCGTGCAAGCATGGATGGACGGCCCAGAATGTGCCCGGCTATGTGTTGCCTACCAGGATCGATGAAGAAATCGTTGTGGAGGTCGAGCTTCACGACATGGCCTGTCCTGGCGCTGCACCTCATGCCGGACCACCGGCAGCAGTCTTGGCCTCGCCACGATCTCAGCGGGCGAGAGAGGCGGAGCGAGACGTCGGTAGCCACGGCCCATGGGAGGTGGAGATATGTGCTTGGCTGACTCCCATGCTCCCTCGCTGGTCGACCGATCAGGAGATAGGACTAGAGCAATTCGTTGAGGCCGACACGTACGGGAGTGGAGGGGCGAACAGGGAAGCGGAGCAGAGAGGCAACTGACGGAAAATCCCTTGCGTTGGAGGAAATGCGAGAGGTAGGCTGCGGTACAGAAAACGCCCAGTCTCATTGAAGGTTCGATGTTTTCTCGGTTCCAGACAATCCAAGAAAAATCACGTAGTTTGGATGGGATTCTTGATTATTTTCACCCAACAATCTTATTTAAACGGTTTCAAACATGCCCTTAGAAGCTTACAAGAATTTTTTTGTGGTACAAAAACCTTATCAAATATTTACCAAATTTTTTAACTAGAAAATGATAAAACTACTTTATACTAGCGCATGGAGGGTTTTAAAGGGTTAAGATGTATATGATTTTATAGTTGTGGCAGTTAATGTCGGATTTTACACCTCCAGTCGTAAGGTTTTTGGACCCGGTTTTTCTTTAAAAACTAGGCCATGACTCTCTCTTTTTTTCTTCTAATAAAATTAGCGAGAAAGCTTTTGTCGTCCTTTCAAAAAAAAAAAGAGTATGATTTTAGAATTCAAATAGAATAATGAGACTATGATGATAGTTTGTACTAAGTTGTTGTTGCCTTGCGAACTGCGATGCGGAGGTTGTATGGGCTCAACGGTCAAGTCCTTAGAAAATGGAAGGCATGGATCACTGCTGGTTCCACCCCACCGAAGACTCCTGAGTCAGTCAGTCAACCTTCATGATTACTGTGGAGTCGGGCGAGAAGTAGGAAGCTGAAAACTTGGTGCTAGTAGCTTTCGAGGTTGACTGACTGACTCTGGAGTCTTCGTTGCGACGGCTGCCAAGCCAAGAGTGTGGTTGTAATGGTGCTGTGAAGTTCAAGTGCTTAATAATGGGGCAACGTAGACAGCCATCGAAGCTCGCCATGCTTATAGCACTACCGTTGCTGCTACTGTGCTATCAAGCGCGCAACATCCATTGCTCGATTGTTCATGACAACAACGAAGATTTTCACGCACTGCTCAACTTCAGGGAGGGCGTCACTGATACAAAAGGAGCTCTGAACAACTGGAACCCGGACACCCACTTCTGCCGGTGGTATGGTGTGAACTGCAGCTCCTTTCAGCCATATCGCGTCGTGGACCTCAACCTCACCAGCCAAAACCTAGCTGGCTATATCTCTTCCTCTCTTGGAAACCTGACATTCCTCGACACGCTTGATCTATCCAACAACAGCTTCCATGGCCATATACTCTTCACAAGCTCCAACATCTCACGGCCCTTTATCTGGGAAGCAACCATTTGCAGGGTGTTATCCCCGAGACACTCACAAACTGTTCCAACCTGGCATACCTTGATCTCTCTGAAAACAACCTCACAGGTATTATTTCTCCTAGAATAGGTTTTCTTACAAGTCTAGTTTGGATCGCCCTTTACAGTAATTATCTCACTGGAAGCATCCCAACAGTCCTCAGGAACATCACCAATCTACAAGTAATCGATTTTTCACAAAATCAACTCTGTGGAAGAATACCCCACGAGGTTATGCACATGTCAAACCTAGTGGGATTGTACATAGGCCAAAATAACCTGTCAGGTAGATTCCCACAAGCTCTATCCAATGCATCTTCTCTTCAGGGATTGTCCTTGACATCTAATTCTTTAGGCAGCACATTACCATCTGACATTGGCGATACTCTACCTAAGCTGACGGGTCTTTACTTGGCAGACAACTATTTCGAGGGTCACATTCCAGCTTCTCTAGGAAAACCTCCAGCTCTAGTAGAGATAGAACTATCAAGCAATAATTTCACTGGCCAAATCTCAAACTCTTTGGGAAATCTTTCAATGTTGTCTTATCTTAACCTTGAACGAAACATGCTTCAATCAACAGACAATGAAGGCTGGGAATTCCTACACGCCCCGGGGAACTGTAGTTCTCTAACAGTATTTTCATTGTCCAGTAATAAGCTACAGGGCTCCATACCAAATTCAATCGCAAACCTATCCACCAGTCTTACATATCTGCTAATGTCTGGAAACAGCCTAACAGGACTAGTTCCCCCAAGTATTGGAAAGCTTAGTGCCTTGATTCAACTGTCACTAGATTACAACAATCTTACTGGTACAATTGAAGAATGGGTCGGAAAACTGACAAAACTACAACATTTAAATCTGCAATCGAATAGCTTCACCGGTGTTTTACCACCTAGCTTGGGAAGTCTTAAGCAAATGGTGTATTTGGACCTTAGCTACAACAGTTTCCATGGAAGAATTCCTGTTGAGTTTTGGAACTTGAGACAACTCATGAAACTAAGTCTTTCATCAAACAAATTAAGTGGGGAAATTCCACCTTCCATTGGCCATCTTACACAGTTGACACATCTCTATCTAGCCGAAAACGAATTCACCAATCTTTAACCACCTAGCTTAGCTTGTAAAACCTTCTACATCTGTTGAAGTTGATCCTCTATTTGTGCTACTTGAATTGCCTACAAAAAGGTGGAGCTTTTAGAGTGGGTTCTGGGTTATAATTTTATTCGGGGTGTAGTAGTGATTACAGAGCAAGTGTAATTTGGTGGTGGACTAGTTTGATTACCCTTCAGGCAGGTGCTGGTTGGACTCAGCATGGGAAATAGGATAGATAAATCAGCAGTTCAGAGTTAGCTGCTAGTAAATCTCATTGTACAGTAGTTCTGCGTTAAGATCCTTTGAGAAAAACTTCTCAGCATGTGAGACTGATATTTAGCAGCCTGCCAGCGGCGGATGCCTGCTCTGTGCCACACAGGTCTCTTGAAACAAAGTTCAAAGCAGATCGTCATCATCTCTTTTGTTTCAGTTCATGATCACACATCGTGCTATGTCGTCGTGTCTGTGATATTTAGCAGAAGACAAATTAATAAACATCACTGAGAACCTAGTGTGCCACAGCGTAGCAATGGGGGCTGAACGTGCAGACCCAAGTATGCATCACTAAGAACCTACGTGTGCCACGCTTCACGGATGCAGTTCAGCGCTGTCGTTTTTTGAATTTGGAATGGAAAGGTGTGGCCTTTCTTCCATCTGACGGCTGACGGCGATGGCGCCTGTCGTAGTTTGAAGAAGCTGACGATAGTGGCAACCTTAGCTTCACTCCCTGAGAACCCATTCATGGCTGCACTGAAATCTACCCAAGGATGTGATGTGGAAACTGGAGCTAGTGAGTAGTGACTCTTTTCTCCTCAACGAGTGAAAATAAATTATATGATGCCAGGTGAATTGAAGGTCAGAAATTGCAGTGCATTTTTGTTATCTTATTTCTAGCAATGACAACACTGAAACACTGGCTTCTCGTGGAGATGAGAAGATCCACTGGCAAAAGTGTACGTTTGCACACAAGGCGTTGTTCCCAGTTGCTGCAACCCTGCTACTTCCATGTGAATTTTCCTTCACTCAAATAAATCATATTTAAAGAGAGGGGTAGTTCTTACAAAAGATAACTTGATAAAAAGAGGTTGGAAAGGGAACAATAAATGTGGTTCCGTGGCTTAGAGGAAACAACCCAACATCTCTTTTTTAATTGTCATGTTACTCATGTAACAAGGTTTTTGTGGAATGCGTTGTTCATCATTTTCAATTTTCAACCACCTAAGGATACAACCCACTTGTTCGGTTCTTGGTTAAATAGTTTTGCTCGAAATGTGAGAAACAAAGTAATAGTGGGTTTGATAGCAATGTGCTGGGCTTTGTGGTTGAGTAGAAATGATGCTATTTTTAACAGAACAAATATGTACAAATTCCTTCTGGATTGGGCACTGGTCTTAGTTATCTAAAGAGGAAGAGAGAGGGGCTTTAAAAGATGATGCAGACGATCGGAAGTTATGGTGATCGAAGTCTTTGGACAGATGGCATGGAGACATCAAAGAAGGATAGCGAGCTAAAGCTTTCTTTATTTTTGTTGAGTCTGGGTTGTTCAGTCTCCTACGGATTGTCAAGGTCATTTGTGTTGTTTGAGTCTCCTACGGATTGTTTGAGTCTCCTACGGATTGTCAAGGTCATTTTTGTTGTTTGAGTCTCCTACGGATTGTTTGAGTCTCCTACGGATTGTCAAGGTCATTTTTGTTGAGTCTGGGTTGTTCAGTCTCCTACGGAGTTGGGTCTAAGTACCGTGGAGTTGTAAGAAAGGCTATACTCATTCATGCGTGAATGTGGGAGACAGGAATAATTTTTATTCCATCTAAAAAAAGAATAAATCGTCACAAGAAAAAGGTAACCAAAAAATGGTTGCATGCGCAGGACATTCACACAAAGACAGTTGCATATATAGAAGATTGGAAGGGGCATAATATATTAATACATTTCTCTCCTGTTTGCCAGTGAAATAAAGCAACAACCAGATCAAGGTCAGATAACCTTCTCAGCGAAAAATAAAAACCTAGAATGCAAATCAATCTGAAATACCATCAGACAAATTTAAAGCTGTAGGACAACAAAATTAACAACAATAGCGAGAGGATTGTAAAATCAAAATTACAGCAAGTGACTGCAGACAGCAAAGAAGGGAGCAGGGTATACGAAATTACAGCAACAGGGTTACGTCTGCTTCCATTTCACATCATCAGTCTCCGCTGTGCGCCTGTGCATGGTGCAAAATCAAATCTTTTCCATCTAATAAGGATCGTGGACTATGTGTAGGATCAATTCACACTAAAATAGGCAATCAGAGGGGAGAGGGCGGGGGGGGGTTGAATGATTGCGGAAGCCAAAAATTTAAATTTGTTCTGCTGCACTACTTCAACAGTACTTTTCAGCGAATGAACAATGTTCTTCTCTCACAGCAAATCAGCATAAACCAAATTTCAGCGAAACGAACCTTGTTTATCGTTCCGGACAGAACACAAATGCCTCCATTAATATATTCTTGAAAGAAATTTATAGCTCTAATTGACCTCAAACTCTTACAGATTAAATTAGATGAAATTATTGAACTAACCCAACTGGAATCACATCAAACACAGGTCTGGAGCTCGAGATATAAAAATAACAAGTACGCGGTGTCAGATAGTGACGAAAATTAATTACCAGAAATTATAAGCAACTTCATAGTCCTTAATTGAGATAGAATCAAACTGAAAAACTGCTGCTGTGCTAAAACAGAAACTAATACTTTTAACACATTTATGTTTATAGCACAAGCAAAGAAGAGCTCTAAAACATATAACGCACTGATATGGAATGACTGGGGTAGCAGGAAGAACCCTTTCGTCCGTATTGTTATGGACTTATGGTAAAGGCTACGGATAGATGGATTAGCAGAGAAACCCTAGATAGCTACCTTCCTCGGGGATTATCTTAGGATTTCTTCTTGCTTGATCATAATCAATACCGGGTTCTCTCTTTTATAGAGATGACCGACTTGACTCCTAAGGAAATATCCTAACCGAATCAATCTAACTTATCTCTTTCCCTGACAAACCAAATCAATCTAATCTAATTTTCCAGTACTGCTCATGCAGTACTGTCCACTCACGCTACAGTACCGCATGGGCCCTTGGGCTGGTTCCACTTGCCATAACACGCACAGACTATTAATTTTACTCAGCACACATAGTTGCTGTAAAAATGTGGCTTAACACTAAAAAGGTCTAGATTTCGAATGGGCATGTTGCTTTTCACCAACAGGCAAGCGGGTTTTTTCCCCTGAGATGATGTTCAATTAACCACCATAAAGCTGTAAGATTTATACTCATGTAATTCTTACCCAGTCGTTGCCACCACCCCTTTCCACGCCATACACCATGCCCTCATAAACTCCAGCAACAGTACCTGCGTGTTAGACAAATAAACATCTGAATTAGTCAGAGTATAAATGAAGAAGGGAAAGAAGCCAACACAAATTATTTGGGTTTGAAGCAACAAAAAGGCACAAATCGGTCAATTAGTTACCCCAATATGCACCCTCCTGGCACATCTTCTTCAGCTGCATACATATTGAGAAAGTGTATCAGTTTGATGTGTAAACCAGAAGTTGCTCACTGAGGTGCAGGGTTTTTTTTTCGAGAACGTGACTTCACACGTTTTTCATTAAGGAGAGGTACAGGGTTTTAGTTCAACATTTCCAGTAACACATAGAATTCCTGAGATGACAGTACTGGATTGAGACTACAACTAGAGATCCGCAGTATTCATAAGTCATGGAATGCGTTTTTAGAATGTCAAGTAAATCACGATCCACATTTAGGAACTGCAAGCAAAGAATCACCTCACTGGCAACGCTAGGCATTTGGATCATGATATTTAAGATCCCCGATTGAAATGGGGCCTGGAGCTAGAACAGTTTAAAAAAAAAATCCAGCGATACAAAGGTTGCGGATATATGACTTACGGCAAGCTCAATCCTGTGCTTTGAAATATCCCCTGCAAACAAAAGAGCTTTTGTCATAACAATTTCTTCTCTGATAGCCAATAAAATGTAGCACAAAAAAATTGCAAGCATATGATTTCCTTGTCAGTAAACAACAGGAATACAAATATACAATACTGCTATTATTCTGAAATAGCATTGGTTAAATTCAAAGCTGAGGCGAGGCTTCAGTGAGGCCCAAGGTTGGGAACTAGTACTAGCGTGTATATATGAAGCGAATCTATCTTCAGTAACAAAAACAGATTTTTCTCGCCGTTTCAGACTTTCAGTCATTCAATCATGACTGAATGTAAAATGCAGGCTACAGAAATGTGCAGAAAAACTCAATAAAGACTGAATGTGAGATATTCAGGCCGCACTCCAAATTAGAGTCTGGGGTTATGTCTGCGCCCCCTGTTTCGCTCTCTGGAATCTGGATTCACTTGCAGAGGCAGAGAGACTGCAGTGACAAAACGTTTTGGGGGGCAAGATATGTATCAATCTCTGACATGCACATGCGTGCGGCAAAATCGAAACTTTTCCCCATCTAACTAGCAAGGGTTCCTGGGCTATGGAATGCAGCATGACTGAAACTGAATACGAATAAAGGGGACGAGGAAGAGGCGGACGCACGCACGCACCCCTGTGGAGGCACTCGAAGGTCTCCTCGGCGGCCACCTTGCAGGCGCCGACGGCGCCGATCTTGAGGAAGCCGTCGACGGTGCGGTTGAGGAAGGGGTTCCCCATGTCGATGACGACGTCGATCTTGGGCGACCTGAGGGACCCCGAGAAGGCGCCGCGGGGCATCCTGGACCAGTGGACCTACCTTCGTGGCAGTGGCACTGGCAGGTCAGCTGTGTGCCTGTGTGGCAGTGTGTGAGAATGAGAAGGAGGATTCGCCTGAGCAGGTTCTCTCACCTCGGAGAAGATAAAGAAGTGGAGATTGGGCGGTGGCGGACGGTGGCTGCAAGGACACGAAATCGGCGGCAATCCCCACACGGCCTATTCACCCCTGGTTTGCCACTGCTACGAGGGGCCACAGGTCATCGTCTCCTCTCGTGAGTCTCGTGCGACTCCATGGATTGGTCTTCTTCCTCTCCTTTATCCTCCTTGGCGTTGGCGTGCTGTGCTGTACTGGTGTTGGATCATATATCAGGCCAGGGACACGAACGATCGCGGACAAAACGAGGGAGACCGACGTCCCGTGTGGTCCGTGCAAAGCATGGACGGCCGAGAATGAGCCTGGCTACGTGCAAGCTATGTGTTGGCAGGCGTACACCTCCTACTGCCGATTAGTTCGAACTGAGCGTTGTTTGTATCCAGAATTTGTTGAGTTAGATCGAGACACATGAGTCGTGATTGATTGGTTGTGCATACTCTAGTCAGGGTCACGGGATATATGTTTATGATGATTGATCGCTCATATGCCACTTTGGGTGCTCATGCAAAAATTCCTCCTCCGTCTGATGACTCCAAATTTAAATTCTGAATTTAAGACTTATATATTATTATTTAGTACATGTATACGGAATTATATTATAATTTTTTGACTTTTTACCAAATTGATAAATGGTTTTTATCGAATTGTATATAAATTTTTTGGTATGGCATATCCTAACATAAAATCCTAGATCCGTCACTGACTCCAAAGATATGCAAAATTTTTGGGTTTTTCTCCGGAGCTAGGCTGCCAGATGGGGAGGAAAAATCGATGGACCCTGGGACCAGAATATCTCCCGTGCGACATTGCTAGTGCATGATTAGCTTATATTAATTGATTTTTTTAAAACAATGGTAGGATCTCTCCCTTTCAATTAATACAAATGAAGTTTATGTACAAGCATGGGTAACCAGCATAGTGCCAAACACCATGGAAGGCTATCCCACCCAGCACCCACGCGATGCGACAAAATACACACTACCATGAGTCATCATTGCTAAGCACATGGTTGCAAAGCAGCCAGCAGCTCCAACTTCCCATGACAGTCCACTGACGACCCACCCTACGATACCGGACCGACGGGCCCAAAGCAAAAGGCCGCAACCGGTCATCGTTGCCGAGCTCAAGCGCACCACGAAGAGCAGCTCCAACTTCCAATCTTGATCCCTCGCCCCTCCCGCGGCGTTTGCCAAACGTCCTAAGCAGAATCCTAGATGTTGAAGCAGGTGGGGTTCAACCTGTGTCATCGTTGCCAAGCTACATCATCCCCTGATGCAGCAGCTCCGACTTCACAATGCAGATCCCACCGTCTCACGTTGACCAGGCACTGCGAAGTGAAGGGCATCCATCGAAGGAGACATCATGGCCCAGACGAATTTCAAACAGTGCCGCCATTAGCGCCGCCGTCACTTGCCCAAGAAATGGACCAGATCTTCACCCATAAAAGACATTGCTGGGGAATACGACGCCCTCAACAGGGAAAGGGACGTCCATTGGCGTCACTGTCGCTAAGGCTTTTGCCCAAGGTGCCCATAGCACATATGTCAAGCCAAAGATGCCGGATCCCCAGCTTATTGCCACTGTCGTTGTCACTACCCTGCCGTCCCGCAGAAGCCCCTCCAGAGGAGCATTGACACACTGGTTGCACACAGCAGCCGCACAGCTGCATCGGCCCCAACCCCCTTTGACGGGGCAATGTGCAGAAACTGTCTTTTCCCTGCCGTGTGTGTCACCCTACCACACGGCGAAACCGTTGCTAGCAGCCGCCGCCGGCTCAAGCACCCGTCATCGACGCTGCCGACCTCTGCTAGCCAGCACCAGGGGCATGCCCCACCACCGCAGGCGCCGCCCCCTGCCAGGTGCGCTGGACCTGGTGCCCCAAGCCAACGCCGCTACCTCTACCATGGTTGCCACCGCGCCGCCGCCGCCGCTGCCATGGTCGAGGAGGAAAGAAGGAAGCGGAGGAGGAAGAGTCCCTAGCCACCGCCCCCTGCCTACACCAGGCACTGGCGGCGTCGCCGTAGCCATAGCAGGCGCCCCCTACCGAGCCCCACGTGGCTCACGCAGGGTGCGCCCCGCTGGCCCACTACTGCGAACGCCACCATTACAGCCGAGTGCAAGGAAGAGGAAGAGCCCCGACACCGGTGCCCCCTGGCCGACGGCAGCCGCCTCCACGAGCTTCCCAGGGCGCAACCCCTTGCAAGTCCAGCACCGAACTTTTGGCCGGAGCCGCCACCGCCGCCATGGGCGTCGCCCAACGCCCGTCTAGGCATGGCCCGCTTGAGCGCCACGCGGATCTGGCCCTGGGACCGCCGGATCCGGACGCTGGACAGGGAGGCCGCCCCACTCTCCGCAGCCGGCGGCGGCGGCGCATAGCGACCTTGTCGCGCCCGAGGACGCCACGCGCGAGCCCATTTCCGACCGCCGTAGCTACCACCGCGAAGGAGATCCCCGCCGTCACCCTCCAGCAAGGCGCACGGCCTTGCCGGTGGCCTGCTCTAGCAGCAGCGCTGCGGGGGAGGAGGAGAGAAGGACGCGAAGGCTAGGGTTTGGGCCACCTCCCGTGTCACTCGCGTGGGAGCAACACGGGGGCGGAGCCGGGCAAACTTACACCTTATATTAATTGATTGATACTTATGTATTTCAAACAATATTAAGAAATAATAAGATAAATAAATTAAGAGAAATAAAGATAGTTGCGTATAAAAAATATCATGATTATGTTTATTTTACCTAATTTATCTCTTGCAATATATTCTCCTGCAAACAACCGAACACCATCTCAACTCGACCCGACTAGCTATATGCAAGCAACTAAACATAACAGTGTTGCATGCGTCCGCCGCCGCCTGTTCGATTAGGGCCATATACGAGTTAGGCTAGACTGATACGCAAATCACTCATGCCCATAGGCTCTGATTTTTTTTAGGGAACCCATAGGCTCTGATTGTTGTGCATTAGCCTATGTCCAGGTTTGTGTAGTGCAATATAGTTGGACAAAAAGGCACGAGGCCCATGTGCTAGCTCATGACCCGCTATTTTGGCCGGGGGCCATAGCAAATGCCATGTCCGGGCCGCTTCTCTGGCTCATAGTGTCAACATGGCACACAACCTGATTAGTTGCGGATACAATCAAAGAGAATTTGATCATTGCCAGTTTAAGACATTATAACATATCTGTTCAGAATTTGATTAAGGGAGTATTTTTGATAAATTTATACATTTGACTAGCCATTATAATATCTCTATTACACACATAATATTCTAATAGAGAAAATTCAACAGCTTGAGTGTTGTGGTAAAGGTTAAAACAATTGTTTATTCCTCTATATTAACTAAGAGGGTAGTCTAGGGACTAGGATACATTTTAATAAAATTAAAAATGATTTTTAATAAAGTTAAAGAAAACACTAGAGTTTTAATGAACTTTTGACAAAGAATAGCAACTAATAAGATTCAAATTTGAAAGCCAAAATCAAGATTTATGATGTCATGACACATGTACTGCAAGAAGGGGCTCGCATAACTCAAGTTAAGGTTTGAACTAAAGACACATTAAGGATATGTGGAAGCACGACGCAAAGATCAAATTCTCTTGCTGCATGTGTGCGAAACGTGAAACATCCAAAATTGCAACTTGCAATATGAAACCACTTGCTGCAACATTAGATTGAAATAGTTGAAACATTTGGAGCATACTGTTGCAACATATGTGTGAAACATATGCAACATCGAGATAAAAAAACGATTGCAACATACGTCTGAAAAACAGATAAAACATTTTGATCAAACGCTTGCAACATGCTTCTGAAACACTTGTAACATGTGCAACATCCCTCTGATCTACTTTTGCAACATCAAGATGAAAACAATTGCAACATACATCTAAAATATCTGAAGCACTTAAAACATATATATACAACATAGGGGAGGGCAAGGCCGGGGCAACAACCGAGAAATCGGGCTTCGAACAGCACCATGGCAAGCACCACGGATCTGCACCGCGATCCGGCAGCCGGAACATGCCCGGTGACTCGCGGGAGTGGCAGACGGGTACCTGTACAGAGCTATACCCCGGACCTCGCGGAGCACGACCTTGTCGAGGTCATTGACGCCCTTGTAGTGCCTGACGGGCGCTGCCTCCTGCCTCTCCTCGCTCGCTAGCGGCGACGACGCTGAGGCCGACATGCTGTCCTTCCGCCGAACCGAGCCACAGTGAGCACCGCACACCGAGGCCGAGCGGAGCAGTGGAGCTGGAGGGAGGGAGAGGAAGCGGAAGTGGAGAGAGGCAGACAGGTAGATGGGCTGGCTCGAGGTCGATGTGGGGAATTTCCAGACAGCACCCCAATGCATGTGTGTTGTTTTTTGAGAGAGAGAGCGGATGAGGATGAGCCGCGTCCGAACGGGACGGACGCCCGTGGGCTAGCATTATCAAACTTTTATTACTTGCTCCTAAAATTCTAGCTCGTGCGGAGAGCACGTTTGATGAGCTAGTTATTGTCAATTAAAGTATAATACTTCATCGTCCCAAAAAAATCGGTTCCTAAATTCATACAATTCAAACTATCTTAAGGTTGACTAATTTTATAGGAAAGAGTAACAACATCTATGAAGTAATGAGTATATTATGAAAATATATTCACGATGTATCTAATAATACTAATTTGATGTCATAGATTATGACGGTTTTTTTCTAGAAATTCGATCAAAGTTTAAAAAATTTAACTTAAGGCAACTATATGAATCTATTTATTCAGGGATTCTCTGTCCACATGCAGCATCAGTACCGTCATAAAAGTATATATGAAAAAGGAATTCTTCAACTTACAAATAATTCCTAAGTGAATTTCCCATCAACGTCAACTGCAGTGGTTTACTCGTCAAGAACAGATTAGACTGCCTCAATGATCACACACATACCATCGTCTCTGCAGCTCTGCTTTCCGAGCCTAGCTTACACGATATTCAGTTTTTTCAAAGGCGCAGTTTAGGGGAGAGGAAGATTTTGGGAGATTGAGAAAAAAAGTTTGGGAAAGAGGATTAAGAAAGGGATCTATATCTATTGGAGTTTAATTTCTGAGGCGAAAAGCAATCATGCTCTCAGTGGCCGCCGGGGTCCAGTCCAACTCACAAAGCAAGCATTGTCCGGTCCCCAGTCGCAATCTGCTTCCGCTTTGCATCCGATCCGACAATCTATCTTTCTCTCTTTGTTTTCGATGGCAAGTGGCAAGTGCGGTGTGGACATTCACTCTCCTCGCTCCGTTCGTCTCCATGGGCGTGAGAAGTGAGCAGTGACCATCGACCCGACTAGGGGAGGCCTCTCGCCTGTCGCCGACGACGCGACCGAGGTAATAAGGATGATCTCGGAATCCGGTTTCTCCTTCTCGTTGGGTTCGACTAAGTTACATGGATCTAATACTTGTAGCCTAAGTTACATGGAGCACATGGACAAAAGCACTCATGCATGTGTCAGTGTTTGGGTCAGTGGTTCTTGTTTGGTGAGGACACCAACTTAAGAAGCTTTTGTGTCAATCGTGTGGCTGCGCCTTAGCAAAGCACAGATGCTGAACAGACGTATATATCTGCCATGGCGATGAATTGATAGTCTAGAATCTTATTGGAGAAACCAGGTGAGCCTGGGCACCGGCCCAGGGTGGCTGGGCCTTGCTCTGCCACTGATTTGTCCCCCAGAAAAGCGGATACGGACAATATTTGTCCATTCAGTTCTAAAACATATACGAAATATAATCTGCAAACCACTCATGTTGTCACACGTCCGATCTAGGGTGACTTCCCCTTAATTAGAGGGTAGAATTCGGGGAGTTAGAGGGGGATAAGAGGGGAGGAACAGCAGCCCAAGGGCAGGCTGCCGCCTAGAGAGAGGGAGGGGGCAGGGGCGGCGGTGGCAGGGTGCTACAGCCGGCCTGACGCTAGAGGGAGGACACGGCTGCGGCGGCTGGGCTGGGTGGCGGCGGTGGCGACAGCTGGTAACTCTCAGATATTTTGTCGGCCATTAATTTATTCCAGAGTTGAGAATTATTATTGGAACATTTCTGCCACCACATTTCCTAAAAAATATTTTCCTAAAAAACATTACTGCTGCCACCTAACTAGTTTTGGATTTGCGAAACTCAATGTAACCGCTTGCTTTTCAATTTCATCCACAGGGGTTTAGGCAAGATTTTCTTTGACATAATGAGTGGGATGGAGGCTGCTTTAGCATCTGGAGTGTTGAAGGTTGCAGGTGACAAGCTAGTTTCACTGTTAGCCACTGAGTTTGCTGCCATAACCGGTCTAAAAAGAGATTTCTCCGAGCTCCAGGATATACACGCAGAGATTACAAGCTGGCTGTCGGCAGCACGTGACAGAGCAATACAGAGTGAGGCACAGTATCGCTGGGTTGTAAAATTGAAAGATGTGGCTTATGACATTGACGATATACTACAAGAAGTCCAGCTAGAAGCTGAGAAACAGAAGATGGAAAGAGATGATAACAAGAGTGGTATAGCTGGCTGCTTCTGTGCAAAACCAAAGACATTTGCATTCCGATACAAGATGTCTCATAAGATCAAGGCAATCAAGGTGAGATTTGCTGCAATCGTCAAGCAAAGAAGTGATGTCAATACTTTAGTGAGTAATTTTCCAAGGGATCAACATGTTGGTACTAGGCACAGGACAGTTGGAGAGATGACCTGGTTGAGCAAGGTTCCAGAGTCCAAAATACCCCTTAGGGATCAAGAAAAGGATGAAATCATATCTAAGCTTGTAGAATGTAATGCTGGAGAGAACAACATGACAGTTTCTGTCGTCGGATTAGGAGGGTCAGGCAAAACTACTTTGGCCAAACACATTTGCCATGACGTCAAGATAAAGGAGCACTTCGGAGAGGAAATATTATGGGTCCATGTGTCTCAAGAGTTTGATGTTCAGAAGCTCATCGGCAAGCTATTTCAAAAAATTGTTGGAGATAATTCGGATCGTCATCCCCCGGAGCACATGATCCAAAAAATCTCCGAGAAGTTGAGCAATAATAAGTTTCTTCTTATCCTTGATGATGCTTGGCAGAAGGGCAGGCCTGGTGCAGTTGGTGAGTGCTAGCTCGCCGAGTCACCAGGTCCTGGGTTCGAAGCCGTCTCTCTGCAGAATTTCTGCGGAGGTAAGACTTTGCTTCGGTTATTCCCTTCCCCAGACCCCACTCGTGTGGGAGCCTCTGGCACTGGGTCTGCCCTTGATGATGCTTGGCATGAGGACAGACATGACTGGGAACAGTTCATGGTGCAGCTAAAATGTGGTGCACCTGAAACAAGGATTATATTAACCACTCGTGATCGAAAGGTTGCAGAAGTTGTGGAATCAAGACATATATTTGAGTTGGCATTCTTATCAGAGTCTGAGAGTTGGAACTTATTCCTGAAGGGTTCTGGGTTGGCAGAGCAAGATTTGAGCTCCGATCATGTACAAGTCGGAAAAGAGATTATCAAGGTTTGTGGTGGGGTGCCGCTAGCAATTCAAACTCTTGGAGCAGTCCTTAGTGACAAGAAGGAAATAAGTACGTGGAGGGCCATAAGAGAGAATAATTTATGGAATGTTCGGAGTATAAATGACAAAGTGTTTGCATCCTTGAAGTTGAGCTATATTCACTTGGCAGATGAACTGAAGCAGTGCTTTACGTTTTGCTCCATATTCCCAAAGGGCTATGAAATGCAGAAAGATCGTTTGATTGCCCAATGGATAGCTCATGGATTCATCAATGCAATGAATGGAGAGCAACCCGAAGATATCGGAAGAGACTACTTACATTCTCTAGTAAACGTCAGGTTTCTTCAGGAAGCTTATGGGAGCTGGAATACTGATATATACAACATGCACGATTTGATCCATGATCTCACTCAACAGATACTAAAGGATGAACTGGTGACTTGTGTACCAATTCATACAACAGAAAAATTTACTCATAGGTATAGATATTTATCTTTGACTTCATTCACTGAGAATGTTGACAAGGGCTTATTTGACAAGGTCCGTGCTCTATATATCTCTGACAGTAAGCCATCTTTTGATACCACAGTGAAGAATAGTTGTTGTATGCGCAGTGTTGTTTTGGACTATGCAATTGATACTCTGTTTTCACTATTCATATTAAAGTTTGAGTATCTTGGGTATCTTGAAATCCACAATATTAGTTGTACAACAGTTCCAGAAGCTATCTCGAGGTGTTGGAACTTGCAGTCACTCCATTTTGTTAACTGCAAAGGTTTTGTGACATTACCTGAGTCTGTTGGAAAGCTTCGGAAGCTAAGGACTCTAGAGTTGTGGTGCATTATTGATCTTGAGAGTTTGCCTCAGTCCATTGGTGACTTTTATGTTCTTCAGTCCTTGCAACTATATAACTGCAGAATGCTCCGAGAGATACCAAGCTCTTTAGGTAGAATTGGAAACCTATGTGTACTTGATGTACAGCATTGTTCATCTCTGCAACAACTACCGTCAGACATCATTGGGGAGTTCAAAAACTTGCGAACTATCAACTTTAATGGTTGTACGGATTTGCAAGACCTGCCAAGCACACTATCTTGTCATACATTGCGTACTCTGAACCTTTCTGGAACCAAAGTTACCATGCTACCTCAATGGGTTACATCGATTGATACTCTAGAATGTATTGACCTTGAGGGATGCACGGAGCTACGGGAGTTGCCTAAGGGCATATCAAACTTGAAAAGGCTTGCAGTTTTGAACATAAAGGGTTGTATTCAACTGTGCTGCTTACCATCAAGGTTGGGACAGCTGACCCGTTTAAGAAAGCTGGGATTGTTTGTTGTTGGGTGTGGTGCAGATGATGCGAGGATCTCAGAGCTAGAAAACCTTGATATGATAGGTGGTCGCTTGAAAATTACCAACCTTAAGTATTTGAAGAATCCAAGTGATGCAGAGGAGGCTTGCTTGAAGCGGAAGAGAAACATACAAAGCTTGGTGCTGAACTGGTCTTTAAGTGATACTGAGGAAGAGTTGGTATTAGATATGGAACATGATTGGGGTGTGCTGAACGCTCTTGAACCACCATCGCAAATTGAGAGCTTGAAAATCTATGGTTACAGAGGCCCCTGCTTGCCAGGATGGATGATGAAGCAAAATGATTCTTCATATTGTGAAGGTGGCATAATGCTGAAGCAAACTATTGCATCCCATTTCATTTGTTTAACTTGGTTAACGCTAAAGGGATTTCCAAACTTGAGGCATATGAGAGGATTTGTTGAGTTGCCTTCACTGAAGACCCTTGAGCTGAACGAAATGCCTAATTTAGAGGAGCTGTGGACTACATCAAGTGGTTTTGAAACTGGGGAGAAAGAATTGGCAGCACAATATCTTTTCCCTGTCTTGTCCAGTCTACAAATATCTGGCTGCCCGAAATTAAATGGGAGCCCCTACTTTCCACCATCGTTGGAGCATATGGTTTTAAACAGAATCAATGGGCAGCTGCTATCCACAGGAAGGTTCTCCCATCAGCTGCCCAGCATGCATGCGTTGGTCCCTCGCCTCAAGAGTCTAGTGCTATTCGAAGTTACAGGATCATCATCTGGCTGGGAACTGCTGCAGCACCTCACTAAGCTGAAGGAGTTGTATATTTACAGTTGCAATGACCTGACACAGTTACCAGAGAGCATGCGGAACCTCACCTCTCTCGAGCGTCTCCACATCGACGAATGCCCCGCCGTTGGCACGTTGCCTGACTGGCTTGGAGAACTGCATTCTCTGCGACGCCTTGACCTGAGTATGGGCGATTTGAAGCAGTTCCCAGAGGCGATTCAGCACCGCACCTCGCTTGAAATTCTCAACATGTATTCAGGTCGTGCACTGACGGTGCTGCCGGAGTGGATTGGACAACTCTCTGCGCTCCGTGTGCTTTATATCCAGCATTTCCCTGCCCTTCAATGCTTGCCCCAATCCATTCGACGCCTAACTGCTCTCGAGGAATTGCGCATTAATGGTTGCCCTGGTTTGGCGGAGCGTTACAAGCCAGGGGCAGGGCCCGACTGGCACCTTGTCAGTCACATTCCTAGGGTGACTACATATGATTTGGAGGGATGAGGAGCAGGTCTTCAAAACACATATTACACGTGAATGCGGCAAATGCAACCACTGGTCCATTCTGCTGCCTGTAAGACTATTACCGATGCATTGTATTATTATCTTTCTATATCTATCTAGCTAGCTATCTATAAAGATCAATACTACATGTGTAGATGTTCGGCAGTTTGATACTGTTACACTGTTATCCTGTAGCTTATAGATTACTATTATGTATCACGCATTGAATATTGTTGCTTCTAGAGCCTTGGGTGCCTACCCAGAAAAAAAATCGGCCTCCGTCCCCTACCCTTGCGTACCGAGGGCTCCGCCGCCGCAACCCGCCTCACCTCTTCCCTCCCCGTCTTCCGATACGCTGCGCGCCTCCTCCCTTCCCTCGCCGGCGCCACAGCCTCGCCCGAGCTGTCGTTGGACGCCGCCGCAGCAGCGCGCCTCTTGGCCCAGCCGACGTGTCGGACGCCGCCGCAACAGCGTCCCTCCTCCCTTCCCTCACCGTCTACCGAGATCTCCGCGGCCGCGGCGCGCCTCCTCCATTCCCTCGCCGGCGCCACAGTCTCGCCCGAGCTCTTGGTCCGTGCCGCACCAGCGACGGCGGCACGCCTCCTCTCTTCTCTCGCCATCTTCTCCGTCTACCGCAACACAGTCCCCGTCCAGGTGCCCAACACTGTAGGCAAACACCGTGAATCAAGGTATATTTCAGAATCCACGTCTATTCTGCTATTGCATCCTAGGTGTTCAACGATATGCCTCTTTGGTGTGGTACTTCGCTACAGCCTGCTAGGTTTTCTAATGATGCTTCTGTTCTGTGCTTCAATCATGCCTTCTTTCCTCTTCTATGGTCGGGTCTGATTATCTTGCTCTGTTCTATCTCTGTTTTTTTTTCATGTTAGCAGTGCCATATGGTCTGTTCAAGAAATTGCCTTTGGTTGACTACATGCTGCTTCGGTGCTTCATTTATGCTTCCTTTTACTTTCTATGGTCTCATTATCTTGGGCTGTTCTACCTTTACACGAACCAGACATACAACATGCATGCCAATTGATACTCACTTGCACTTCCTGCTTTTTCTATGTGCTACCTGAAATGCAGTGTGTATTTCGTGGGTGATTCGAACACATTTTACAAAGGGAAGATGTGAAGTCTGGATGATAAAAGCATCATGCCTGAACACCACAAGGTAGCAGGTACACCACACCCATTTCCACTACATGGTTAGGTAAAAACACTTCTATGATTTCTTCCTACAAATTGTAATTCCACTATCCTTTTTCGACTTCCTTCATCGTATGGTTACATGATGTATTAGTGCTATAGGTACCTGTGCTTCATAGGCTACAATGGTATGCCATATGTGCAGTTTAATGGTTCGCTTCGAAGGTCAAATATATGAAAATTCTAGGTTCATCACAGTTCGCCTGCCAAATTATGTGTCGTCTTATCGAAACGACTGATTTCATTTAGTTACCAATAGTTTTTCCCTTCTGGTAATATGTTTCAGACAGGGGTGCCTTTTCTTTCGCGGTTCACCTCTTGGGTTGTTTGCTAAAGATGTACAGCTTTATTTGGATGTCCAATTGATCTGTTCTTTTTGAACCGATATCAATATTTCCTACTCCGAACCATAACATCCTCATAGCCTTGGTAAAAATAAAAACCAGTTGATGTGCCTTTTTTCAACATGCGTTCTATTAGATAGATGTCTAACTCTTAACGGACATGCATTCACATTGGTTGGTGCTACTGTTTCTGGCAGTGATTAGGTGAAAATTAGCCGCACACTTTTGTCAAATGTCTGACATTGGGTCCACATTGTCTGGTGCCCCTGTTTTTGGCAATGATGGCAGCTCCACATTCCTAGCCAATAGAGCTGTACCAGATCAGAGGGTCGTTGCAGCAGTTATATGTGTTTATGTTGCATTTTCCTTTTACAAACTTCCCATTAGCTTATTAGTTATTACCATAGATCAACTGTTACCATTCAGTTTCCTATTGTTCTACTTAATCTGTTCATGCATCACATGCTGAAATAGCACTCTTCTTAACTACGCAGGGTGCTTCTATCCATGAACGACCTCCCCAATCAGAGATACACATGAGTCACTCTCAGTAGCAGAACTTTCCTTCAGGCTTCCATCTTCCATCGCACAGAAAAATTAGGTGGCCCCTTTTGTTCGTGCCTAACTACGAGTCCACATCATTACCTGCTCAGTTCTTCCTAATGATACTACTGAATCAGTTATAGACCAGCAACCACTTCCTACTGAAGCAAGCGCTGCGCATTCTGATCATTCTCTTTATTTATGGTTGTCTCACTTTTTTCCCTCATTCCAATTGACTTGCTGCTGCTATACCATGTGTATTTCTCCTTTTGTTCCTATATTTTTTGGAAAAGGAGTTGATCTATTTTTTTCTCGTCCTATTATAAGTTCCTTGCAGACCATGCCTCAAGTTCTAATTGTTTGAGTGCTGCTGAGGGGTACAGAAAGTGCAGATCATCTGTTGTTTTTCAAAGACAAGAAGGTGAATTTAGGACAACTATCAATGCTTATAATAAGGTTGTGTTCTTGCATCGCAATCTTTTAGCCCTCCTTTTAACATTCTAATTATATTGTACAGTTTAACATAAACACTACAGGTCTAATAGGATAGGTTTGAGTAAACATGAGCTTCATACCAAAAGGTTTGCTAGCACTAAACCTCCTGTGGTTCTCCCTTTAGGATTATAGCAATATGCGGGTTAGAGCAGGTGCCTCCAACCCATTTGCTTCTGTTCTCACATTTCTCAACACTGTGTTTGGTATTCAGTTGCTGACTTGCTGCTGGTATTTGCTGGACCTTCTTTCATATGCTTATTCGATTTGATAAGGCGTCATCGTCTTAACTTTAGGATACTGGGTGGCCTTATTATGTTCCTGGCTGTCCACTGATGCATACCTTCTTATGTTCGTGGCCTCCATTTCAATCATTCTTACTCTTGATTTTCGTTTCACCAGTTTAGCAAATGGTGCTGGTAACCAGTTTCATTTTTTGTGGCCCACTTTCAGTCTCCACAGGATATAGGTAATTTTGATAACTAATTTTGATTTGCTCCCTGTTTTCCATATTGGTCGGTTGCTCAAAACCCATGAGTACAAGGATCACTTTGGCAGGTCCATCATGTGACCTGAAATTTCTAGAGATCAATTAGTGAATGCTCGAAAATTTATTGATGTGTATTTTTTTTGGCTTCATGTTCTCTTTACAACAATCGTTTAATTTGTTTGCCTTATTTGTTCTTTGCAGATTTCTAGGTGATTTTTTTACAATTTTTTTAGTTTTAGCGATGCCCATGCCAAATTTTAGTTGTTTACCATTCCCTTTGTTTGTATCATCTATGGTCGAGACACTTTCCAATTAGTTGTCCTAATTTGTTTGTAGACAAATACGATGGACAATTAGCTCCAAGATCTCAAAATTTCCCTTATATTCACTATAATTTTTTGGATTTTATGAATATGTCATCATAGAGAGATCTTTCTGAGTTTATGCTTCGAGACTGTGTTCCTGTATAAAATGAAAGTGTTTGTGGCCTCTGTTATCAAACATGCCTGAAGCCGGAAAAACAATCAGCACGTCAGATTGCAACACATTGTCACTCTTAGAACACACTAAAGTTCCAAAGTTGTCTATACGTTGACAACATGTAGAGACTTTTAGGTTACTATTAATATATCAATATGTTAATCAACAAATATGATAAATACAGCAATATATACAAATAACATAATATCAACTCCAATTGCAATTCCTCCTAGCACTCGCGGCAACGCGCGGGGGGCTAACTAGTAAAGATTAATACAGCTGTAGAGGTCCGGACTCAACCCTACTGTTATACTGTTACCCTGTTCATCTGCGTACGGCCCTCCTCTGCGGCCCGCATGTAAGAGGCTCCCCCTCTAGAAACTTTCGTACCCGTTCCTTCGGACTCCTGCCGTCGCATCGCGCCACCTCCCTTCCCTCCCCGTCTTCCGACCTCTGCACCGCCGTGCCGCACCTCCTCCCTTCCCTCGCCTGCCACCCAACCACGCCCGAGGTCACGCTGCCGCTCTTGGTCGGCGCCGCCACAGCGGCCACGGCGGCAGGCCACACCGCCTCCACCCTTCCTCGACGGCACCACGGCCACGTCTGAGGGTGCCTGGCCACGCCGCCTCCAACCTTCCCTCGCCGGCGCCGCGGCCACGCCCGAGGTGTTGGCCGCGTCGTGCCTCCTCCCTCTTCGTCCGCGCCGCAGCGGCCACGGCGCTTCCTCCCTTCCCTCGCCGTCGCCACAGGCGCGCCCAAGGTCTTGGGTGCACCATCTTCTCCATCTATCATAGCACAGTCCTTCTCGAGGGGCCCAACAATGGAGGCAAACACCGTGGACCAAGGTCAAGGTATATTTCAAATTCCATGTCTGTTCTACTACTGTCTCCTACGTGTTCGACGATATGCCTCTTTGGTGTCATACGGTTCCTGATAATCATAGGATGAACCAATGAAACCTTACTGACTGCAGAGAAATTCATAATTCAACAATGGTTTCCACTTATCACTTTTACCATCCAATGGTGACCTTATTTTACAGCATGGCCACACTGAGTTACTGAAAATCATAATAGCCACAGATGTATCGCGGATGATCTGTACATAAAAGAAACGAAAGACACATGTGCCTTTCACAACATGAGGTATGCATCCATGTTGTATGTAAAAGGCATAGCTAATTAGTGCACATGTTTTGCCATTCCCCTTTCTTCTTAGTACCTTTACAGATTATGTTCATGCACTTACATATGGTTTCATCAACGGCTGATGATGTATCAATTTGTCATCGTTACGAGGATTCATATGTTTACCTACAGATATGATATGAGTTAAGATCCACTTACATGTGGTTTCACCGATTCAAAGAACTCTTGCAACCAAGTGTACTCATATATTAACAAGGTTTTTAACGGTTACCTTTCTATGCAGTAGATATGCACCCAACACAAGCTGCTACTGATGCACGAAAGAAACGAAAGGCAGCTGTAGCATTTGGAAGAGGAGGTACACATTCATGTCCCAACTAAAAGGCATAAGTTCCCCTTTCTGCTAGCTACCTCTAAATATTATTATCGTTTTCATGCACTCATCTTTCCCTATGCAGAAAAGCCAGAAAATCCAACACCCCTCTTACATAGTCGACACCGCCGTAAGTTCTCAGCATCTGTACTGTTGGTTTCCTATCTTTCCAGTTTGTTTGCATTGCTTCCTTCTATTCGCTGCACATATGACAACTTGCCTATATATATATCCTAGAATATTGTTACCTTCAAACGACATCAAGATCCGATGTCAATTACCACTACAGTATGATGGCAACATGATGCCAGTGTAAGCACAGTAAAGCTAGCATAGGGCACATTTAATCAAAAAGTACTTTGCTACAGGTTTGTCCAGTAGTACCTCTGTCTAATAACAGTCAGCACAAATATATACTAACACTAACATTTTCTTTGCCACTAATCCATTGTGTGGTTATGCATTGATTTTGTGCATGTGTAATAATACTTTCTGCTGACCTAAAACCCTGTTAAATATCATGAACTTTATGTCCAAGTACCTGTCTGATGTCAGCCAACATAAATATATACTAATATTATTGTCAGCACAAAGGGTTTGCTAGCACTAGAATAGACACCCAGCGGCAACGCGCGGGGGGGCTACTAGTTAGTTATATTATTGTCATGTCCATCAACCTACATTCATATACAGACTAGTAATTGTAACTAACAAGGTGGCCCGCTCAAATAGCGTGGGTAGCTAGTGCTTAAGATTTTTTTTTTGTTTTATTTTCTTTCGGTTCAGACCAATCCATTTTTTCTTGTTTGTAAGGGAGCTGAAATATCAAACGCACATGTGTACAAAGTTTGTATGATATATTTGCTGTCTGATATATCGTAGCTGTTTTATGAAGAGGCACATGTGGTTTGCATGTATATTTTTCTTTTGACAAAGGATTTCAATTACTTTTTTTTAAGGTAGAAAGTCCACGTCTCACAGGGTGCTGTTACATAGAAGGAAGAAAAACACAGTACACATGGGGAACAGGAGAGAGGTGACTCATTAGTCAATCCAAGGGCGTCCACAGGCCTGTCGACGCAACCCCATTTCTTCTCTTTCTGGAGCAAACACCTGAGCTGGAGTTCTTGCTGATCCTTCAAAAATTCTCCGATTCCTCTCTTTCCACACATTCCATGCACAGTACAAGATGAAAGCCGCTGTTGTTTTCCCATATATATGCCTATATAATAGTGCTTGCTCAGTTTGTATTTGTCCTTTTGAACCATTGTTGCCAAGTGACTGCAAAGAAGATCTGCACCTTGTCATAGAATTTGTGTAATAGGCTGAAATAGGTGAATCTCTAGGTCTTCTTAAACAGAAAGCTAACAAATATTATCCAAATGCCTACCAAGAATCCCACGATTAAACCGAGATGAAAATCCATTTGAGTCATGTTATCTTCGTTCGATTTGAAGGGATCTTCTTGTATTGGCTGATCTCCAAGACAAACCTTTGGAAGTGGGTATCCACAAAGACTAGGATCGCCAATGTACATTGAAGCAGGGTCGTCTGCCTTGAGAGTGTCTAGCTAATGTCCTGAGGGTATTCTTCCTGATAGGTTATTGTAGGACAAATTTCGATAGCTCAGTGAAGTCAAATTCGATACGCTCAAAGGAATTTGACCAGCAAGTTGGTTGTTGGACAAGTCAAGAGACTCCAATGATCGCAAATTGCCAATCTTATATGAGATATTTACACTCAATAAATTTGATGACAAATTCAAATTTATCAATCCAACAAGTGAATATATTTCTTCTGGAATTTGCCCGACCAATCTGTTGCAAGATAGATCAATGCTCATAAAAAAGATGGTATTCTTACTGTACTCAAGCACTTGCCCTTTAGTTACTAGCGACAAGGTATCGTTAGATAGACCAACTTCAGAGAACATATACCTAGATTGATAAACTTCTTGGAAAGGATTTTCTGTCGAGGCCACATCAGTGGTAGTTAGAGCCTTCAAGTTCACAAAAGATTGTGGTATGCCCCCAGAAAACTTGTTATTTGCTAGATCAAGAATGCGAAGAGAAAAACGCTTTGCTGTTTCAATTGGAATATGACCATAAAAGTTGTTAGTACTTCTTAACCGTAACATTACCAATCTAGGCATAGCCTCACTTATCCACATAGGTATCTTTCCACTAAATCTGTTTAAAGTTAGGTCCAGGAACATAAGATTTTGGCATTGTTTCAGGAATAAAGGAAATTGACCTGAAAGTTATTATCATTTAGAAGGAGAGTATGGATTTCTAAACCATAAGAATTTGTGGTACGGAGCCTTGAAGAGCTGTTGCTAGATCGGTTCCGTTGTCTCAACTCTTTTGCACTGCAATTAGGTAGTCCCCTGTAAGCAAGTTGTTTGAAAGATCTAAGACCAGTAGTTGAGGACACTGGCAAATTGAGTTTGGAATAATCCCTGTTATACTATTGGAGAACAGAATTACAATCTGTAAATATGGAGCTCCAAAATCCGATGGTAGATATCCATTTAAAGAATTTTTTGAGATGTCCAATAACACAATACTCCTTGGTAACTGCGGTAACAAACCACTTAAGTTATTTGACTGGAGATAAAGCTCAGTCACAGCCATGAACTCTAAATTATGTGGTAACTCACCACTAATGCTATTATAAGAGAGGTCCAAAAGTGTGGCATTAGAAAATGTATTCCAAAACCAATTTAGAATGGTACCAACGAGACCTTTATCTAAAATGCCAAGATGTAAAATGCTCTTTTGCCATCGAAGCCAATTAGGAACCTGGGGTCCCAAATGACATGACGAAAAATATGCCGTGTCAAAGTTGAACGGAGGTTTCCAATCCGAGTCCACCATGACTTGAAGGTGAGTATCAGACAAGTCAATGTACTTCAAATTCATCAAATCAGAGAAGTGATCTTCTGACATCACCCCAATTAAGCTGTTACTGGCAATGTAGAATTCAGTCAGTTGTTGTAACACCCCGACCCGAAAAACGGCTAAGATCCACTCTACACGTTGAATGGACCACACCTATGTACTAACTCGCTTGCGCTTTCATTCTCGCTTCACGCAAAAGGTTCGAACCGGAGTTAACACACTCTTCAGGCCTGATTTTTAAGTTGGTTCAGCTCCTCCTCAGGTTCCGATGTGGAACTAATGTCCCGTAGCTACAGTGCCATAGCTACCTGAGATACAGTAACTCGGCCATTCCTGTCCGAGCTCCCGAGCCATACGTCCGTGAAACCACGAGAATTGGCTCTGATTACCATTTATAACACCCTGACCCGAAAAACAGCTAAGATCCACTCTACACGGTGAATGGACCATATCTATGTACTAACTCGCTTGCGCTTTCATCCTCGCTTCGCACAAAAGGTTCAAACCGGAGTTAACACACTCTTCAGGCCTGGTTTTAAAGTTGGTTCAGCTCATCCTCAGGTTCCAATGTGGGACTAATGTCCCGTACCTACAATGCCTTTTGCTGCTACAGTACCAGCAACCCAAGATACAATACCTCGGCCATTCGGCCTAGCCCATTGGACCGGCCCATCTTGGCCCATTTAGCGGGGTCTCACAGTTGTTTTAATGTTCCAATCTCCACAGGCACAGAACCGCTCAAGTAGTTGTCGGAGATGTCAAGCATGCAGTTAGTGAGGTTGAGCAATGATTCCAATGTCATGCCAGTGATGTTTGTCTTCATCAGATACAGATCCTGCAATTTGTTCTAGGAACAATTTGGCAGCATCTCTATTATATCTGTTATATCCCCCACCAATACTGTTGTACATGAGGTCTACCACCTGTAAACTACATAGGCTTTTCAGTGTTGATGGTATCATCCTCTTGATGTTATTGGGTCCCATGTGAAGAGTCTCTAACATAGTCAAGTTTCCCAACTCATCGGAAAAAGGGCCTGACAATTCACAGTTGTATATGTCTAGTCTCTGAAGGCTAGTTACATCCCAGCCCTGGTTTAGATTGAAGAAAATTTCAACCCGATGAATAGTACCATTTTCGTCTTATTTGGCAAATATTGTCCTATCATGGACCAACTAGGCTCAAAAGATTCATCTCGTGATTTCCAACTAAACTGTGTAATTAGTTATTTTTTTTACCTACATTTAATACTCCATGCAAGCGGTTAAAAATTAATGTGATGGAGAGAGAGTGAAAAAACTTGGAACTTTGAGGCAAACTAAACAAGGCGCCGGTACCAATTGGGTGTAGCAGGACTTTTAAAAGGGTTGTGTGAGAGGTGAAGTTTCTCAAGAACCATAAGGTTTGTTGTTGTGCAGAAGCGACAGAGCAGAACTATCAAGTCCACAATTGCTAAGATACAGTACTCTCAGATTTTGAAGGGTGTTGATTGTACGAACCCAGTCAGCCGATACTCTAAGGTGCACTCCACTCATGTCAAGATGCTCCAATGGGTGAAGATTTGATAACCAAGAAACATCCGTTGAATACGCGTATGTGTACGCATACGCATGTGCAAATCTGTACGCGCATATCCATATATGAAATCACTGTGAATGTCGAGGTATACCAGTTTGGTGAGTTTGCCTAGCTTCGGGGGCACTCGACCACTGAAGTTCATGTTGGATAGGTCGAGATACGCCAAGCTCTTCAGAGAAACCACGAATTCCGGCACCGGCATGTTGGCCCCAAGATCGTTTCTGCTGAGGTCTAGATGCTTGAGACGGTGCAGGATAGCAAGAGATGAGCTTATTCGCCCACGTAGCCAATGACAGCAGCATGGTCCTCACCGAGAAGATCGTGTAGGAAGAAGTCGTTGCGGAGGTCGAGCTTCACAACATGGCCTGTCCTGGTGCTGCAGCTGACGCCGTACCACCGGCAGCAGTCTTGGCCATGCCATGATCTCAGAAATTACAGTAAAAAACAGGGAAAACCCAGAAATAAGATCCGTGGAGGTAAAGATCATTTGCACTAGCTCGGTCCCTATTGTTTAGAAAACTAGAATGTAAGAAGTGATCCTCCACTAACAAAATCATAATATTTTTGTCATATTAAACACTTGACCTGCAAGGGAAAGACCGCACCACCCCTAACATATTTTTTGTCATCTTCGGACACTCAAATAAGACCAAATGTCAAAACAGAGGTATCAAAACGATAATAAAACACAATTCCGTGGGGCCTCACCTTGCTGGATTTGACTGCCCCGTCGGTGGTCAAATGGCCGTGTTTGTCTAACATATTAAACGCACAGGTTAATTAGTTAAAAAATGGACGGAAGAGTATAGGATTTGTATGTGATTTGTTAATAATATTTGTGTCGTAACATATAAAAATTTGTCTTTGTCTAACTATAAAAATAATTATAAATTGTTAATTATCTCCATGTCGTGATATATCAAAGTTTTGTCCTTGTCTAACTATAAAAATAATTATAAATTATAAATTATCTTTGTGCCAACACAGAACACATTTTACCAGGTTTATAGTTTTGTATAGCGGATTTTTTATTCTCGAATTCAAAAATTGCAACGAAATAAAGGTGTAATTTTTAGCATAAAATATATACAATAACCGTCGCCTGAAAAGAAGTTAAGAAGTTAAAATTCAGGCACCTGAATTTTAGCAAGTCCCATAATAAAATATTAAAAAAAGTTGTGAAGGACACAAAATCGACGGTGCAAAATGACACTTAAATAAGACCGCCCCAGGCATAGACCCACATTATAATTCGCGATGAGGAGAGGAGCTAGGAAAACCGAGGTAGCTGAGGATGAGAAACAGAGGTCCCTGCCTGCTTGCCGTCTCACTATGTGAGTGCGTGAGAAGGACTATAACTGGGCCCTTGCGTAGCATCGCCCCAGAGAAGATAAAAAAGAACGTGCCCGGCAGTTATAGTGAGCTGCGTGGAAGTTAGGTGTTGTCTTGTGTCTCGTGCTGTAACACCACCACCCATGTCCTCACCTCATGCCGTGAGGGTAACTTCTGTACCTGACAAGTTCAAAGTGAGCGTTCTCTGTGTCCAAAACCTTCTTCTATGAAAAAAATGAGATGAAAAGTAGACTCAAAATAAAATAAATGAATATCAAGGGGGCTTCTTCTATGTGCTCAAAACCTTCTTCTATGTGCTTTCGTGAGGGTTTGTCATTTTCTATGTAGCCCCATACAACCACCTTTTGTATATCAAGGGGCTCCATAAAGACAAAATCACTAGTGACGAGAGTCAAACATAAGGGTATGCCAAATCCCTAGAAAAAAGAGACTCTCGACCGAGAGACCCCCCGACCGACCGCACAGGGTCATCCAGGGGCAATACCCATCGGGTATGCTCGCGTGTACCCACAGTTCTAGGATCAGGCCAAGCCCGAGCACGCTCACGACCCCTGCTCAGGGCTCGGGGGCTCACCAGAGCCCAGGCTCCCGACCGACGGCAACCCTAACCTGATCCCTAGCTCGACCCCAGTCCGAGCTAGTGCCCGGACAGGGAGCCAATGCCTCGGGCATCCGCCCGCCTGAGCTTGCAAGGCTCTGGAAAGGGCTCGGGGGATCCACGACGCTCGCCCGACTAACGGGCACGGGGCATTGCCGAGTGCTCCCCTGACAAGGCCACGCAAATGGCGTGACACAAGAGGACAAATTGTCAGTTTGAGAAGGCCACGTAGGGGCACTCGGCTCTCGGGCCCGCTCATCAACCCCAAGCTAGAGTGCCTTCGCCACTAAGGAAGCCTCAAGAAGGCTTACCTAATCGAGGCCCCATAGCAGACAATCCCTGATGGTCAGAGCGTCAGTGCCGGTAGAGTCAGGCGGCGCCCGAGGCTCCCCCGACTCCACGACAACGCAGGGTCCATCCACGCTGCAGCAGCGCCCTCTTAGGCTCCGGTGCATGAAGACCATAGATTGAAACCCCCAACCGCCTTGTACTCGATCTTCCTCGGTATATAATGGGGAGGTCGACTCCTAGAAGGGGAGGGGGCCCAAAAAACAACACAGACAGATCCAGAGCATTCTGAGCTCAGCCCAACATAAAGCAGCCAAGAGGAACAACCGAGCGTTCCTCCCCCGGCACCCGGCAAGAGAGAGGAGCGTTCCCCTCACTCGCCGGGGAAGAAACCTCGCCGCCGATGAGCCTAGGATAGCACCAAGCGATCCCCTGTCAAATCTTTCTCTTTCGTTGTAACCCTCCGATTTGGGTGCTCTCGAATACAAAGAACCACTCATTGCTAGACGTACGTGATTGCTTTGTTTTGGAGCTGTACGTGCTTGTTTTGTTTTTGAATTAACTAACACTTAGCCTAGTACGTGATTGCTTTTTCTTTTGGGCCTATATGTACAAGGGAACTGCTAGCGCCCAGACGCCTGGCTCCCGGGGGTGTCCGGACGCTCCCCAACCCCGCCAGCGTCCCCCGCCCGTCCCGCTCCGCAAGCAACAACCCGCCCCATCCCACGAAAATGAAAACGGAAAATGCGACCCCCGCCCCGCTCCCACACGGGAACTCGCGAACCCCCCGTCTCACCCCCGCACGGAGCCCCGCCACCAGCTCACCACCATGCTCCACCCTCTCATGTGCAACAGGGGTATAATGCTATTGCAACAAAGAAGGACTCCTAATGAAACAAACATGAGAGAACTGGTGAAACAAACGAAAAAAACTGTTGAAACATCGAGAAAACACGTAATGAAACAAGTAGAAAAAACTGGTGAAACAAAAACCAAAAAAAATTATTGAAACATCGAAAAACAACTAATGGAACAAGGAGAAGCTGCTGCAACAAGGAGAAGAAAGCTTCTGCAATAAAAAGGAGAAGAACCTACTGCAACAAGGAGAAGAAGCTACTGCAACAAAGGAAAAGAAGCTATTGCAACAAAAAGGAGAAGAAAGCTGCTGCAAACAAGGAGAAGCTACTGCAACAAAGGAGAAGAAACTACTGCAACATCAGAAGTGATACTAATGAAACATCGGAAAACATGGAGGATAAAGGGGAAAAACTATTTGAAACATCTCAAAAAAGAACTGCAACATCAGAGAATCGTGCAAACATTTCACATCATCTGTTGCATGTAGCTTAGATCTGACTCGCCACAAACCGTAGCCGCCATCAAAACCTTAGATCCAGAGGGGAAGGAGGAGGAGGGGGAGGAGGAGGAGGGAGGGAAAAATCTCAAATCCAGATCCAGAGAGAGGAAGGGAGGAGAGGAGGCTCCAGATCTAGATCTCTCCGTCACCTACCTCGTCGGAACCACCACCGTCACACTCATCTCCGGTGAGGTGCCAAAACCGGGTCGCAGAGAAAACGGAGGTGTGTGGGAGGGCACGGTGCGCACGAGGGGAGAAGGGAAAGAAAGCATGACGCATCGCGGGCGCGCAGCGAGCTCGCTGGGGTGCGGCGCGTGGTGCGGGGCATCCCGACGATGGCGCGGGAGAGCAAGCAGCGAGGGGACGGAGGTGCGAGAGGCGAGCGGCAGTGGAAAGGCGTGGCGAGCGAAGAGGAAGAAGTGAAGAGACATGCGAGCGAGCGAGTGAGTGGAGAGCGTCCGAGTAGGTGGGAGCGTCCGACCGTCGGACGCCCGTCATATATCATTACCGTATGTACAATGATTGCTTTGGCTGCATCCGTTTAAATAATTGGTGAGGTGGTTCTGGACTCTATTTCGACACGGACAAAGCTCGGCGATTAGGCATCCGATTTTTTTGGGGCCTCTACGTGATTCCTTTGGCTGCGTCCCTACTCCCTTTACATAATTGGCACTCTATTCCGATGCAGACACTGCTGGGCAATTAGGCAGCAGGGGTGAGGCGATTGATTAGCACATGACGATGACCTTAGTTATTTTTAGGTGTAGATAGAAGATTAGTCTTCTAATATAAAAACAATAAAAATAAGATTATATGCATTAGAGTTCAGGCTAGACCCGGCCCAAAACCGGCCCGGCAGCCAACACCGAAGCGTTGTCCGGTTCATGGCCACTGGCTGAACCAACCGAGGTTGTCAAGCGCGAGCTCGCCGCGTGGCGGCCGTCTCCCCAGTCTCCACCAGGAATGCCTCGCCGTCAGCTGCGTGGCCAACAAGCGTTGGCACTCTTCTGCAACGCACTAGGAGACCCCCCATGAGCAGAGCACGCCGTCCCTCCCAGCCTCTACCTCTCTCTCTCTCTCCTCTTCCCCTTCTCCGTTTTCCAGCGACCCCCTGTGCCCGTGCAGTGCGCACGCCCGCCGCCCGCGCCGTCGAAACCCCTCTCGCCGACCTCCTCACTCTCCAACCTTCGGTAAGACGGAAGAACCCTCGATCTCTTGCTATCACGGATTTGTCATTTGTGTGGGGAATTGGGGTTTTGTCCCGAACTAAACCCAAAATTTCATCTCTTTCACTCTGCCTCTCTCTCGTCTCAGCAGTGGCCGGCACCAATGGTGATGTCGGCTGACGGAGACGCCGAGCTCTAGATCTACGCGGTGGACGCACTACGTGAAAAATGATTTGTAAGAGCCAACCCTATTTTACTGTAGGGGCGGTTCAATCACGAACCCCCTTACAGTGGGCTGATCGGGGCCCAGTAATCCAAACGCCCATACAAATGCCTCAATAAGGGCGGTTGGTGATATCAACCACCATTACAAATGGTATGATTTTTAAGGGCGGTTGGATCACCAACCGCCCTTACAAATCGATTTGGAAGGGTGGTTCAATCACCAACCGCCCTTACAAATCCATTTGTAAAGGGGGCTGGTGATTGAACCGCCCTTACAAATGACGGCTGTATAAGTGACTGCACCCACCTTCTTCCTCCTCGAGCCACACACTCCATCTCGCAAAAAAGGGTTGGGAGGCCTTGGGCTCCTCCCAAAAAATTACTCTACTAAGGGGGAGGTTTTGAGCTCAATTCCTTTGGTGGGAAACTTGTAGAAGGTAAGAAAATGCTATTCCACCCTTTAATTGAAGTTTTAATGGTTGGTTTTCATGCAAATTGGAGTTTTATTTTCTCTCTCTTCCATGGTGCTTGAGCTTTGTGTGGAGCAAATTAGAGCATAGTTTTCAAGCTATTAGTTTAGATTCGTTAGAGAAATGAGCTTGCACCCTCAATTAGTCGATCTTGCTTGATTTTAGTGGAGATTGCACACTAGTTTCATGCATATATGGAGAAGCTTGTTCTAGATCTAGGGTTTCCTTTTTTTATTTTGTAATTTGTGTTTCATGAAATTGGAATGGGGTTGGCATGAAAGGTTGTTGGTAAAATAATAATTGTTGCTAATTGTTGTTCATGAAATTTTATATTTTAATCATCTAGTATACATTGTTGCTAATAATTGTCAAAAAAAAATTGTTGCTAGTAATTTTCAAATAAACAATTGTTGCTATAATTATTGCTAAAACTTGTTGCTAATAATTGTTTCTATTAATTGTTGCTAAAAATTATTACTAAAAATTGTTGCTAATAATTGTATAAGGTAATAAAATGCTATTCCAAGCCTTTAATTCAAGTTTTAATGGTTTGTTAGTGAGTAAATTAGAGCTTTGCATAGAGAAATGAGCTTTGTATAGAGCTAATTAAACCCAAGTTTTGAAGTTATTAGTGTACATTAGTTAGAGAAATGAGCTAACATCTTTTATTTAGTCGCTCTTGCTTGATTTTAGTGGAGATTACCCTAGTTTCATGTATGTTTCATGTATTAATTTGATTCGTTTCATGTATTTTGTTGTTGTTGTTTTGTTTTTAAAAGATGGAGTATAAGAACTCTTGGATGTATGGTTGGTCAAGGATCGATGAAGGTTTCTGTGGTGAGGTGGACAAATTTATTGAAGCCGCACAGAAGCATGCATCAACGTTGACATATAATAGGGACACAATCATTTGTCCATGCAAAGATTGCAAGAATCATATGGCATTTGAAGATGTGGGTATGATCAAATCACACTTGGTTATGCGAGGATTTGTTCTGGACTACACAGTGTGGATTCATCATGGTGAGACAATGGTTGGTGATGACAACAACAATGATCAAGGACTTGACGTCGAAACCCTGAAGTTGTTGCACCAATATGACAATGGGGAAGACATGTTCTATGACTGTGGTGGCAATAAACAAGGTGGTGACTTTAGCAATGAACAAGGTGCTAATGATGGTGATGGTGCCGCTCCTAATGGCAGAGCACGTGAGGGGGATGAAGACGACATTGACAATTTGGAGGAGATGATTTTGACCTTTGCACCAGAAGTATTACTGCAGAAGAAAGGTCTACAAAATCTAGAGATGGTGAAAACAGCGTCGAAGGAGACTGTCTATGGTGTTGAGAAGGGTTGTCCGACACACTGGACACTGCTCCGTTTTGTGCTTGAGCTACTCATCCTAAAGGCTAAGTACGACTGGTCTGACTGTAGTTTCAATGATCTGTTATGTCTCCTATCATGGGTACTGCCACAGCCAAACTTAGTTCCTGCCAACACATACCATGTGAAGAAGGTTATAAGTCCATTGACAATGGGTGTTGAAAAAATCGATGCATGCCCCAACCATTGTATCCTTTTTCATGGTGAAACGTTCAAAGATCTGGACAAATGTCCTCGATGTGGGGCCAGTCGATACAAGAACAATGACCTTTATAATGGTGGAGAAGCCTCCACAGGGAACAAGAGAAATAAGAAGGGTGCGAAGAAGGTGGTACAAGAATCTCAACCCCTAGAGGACAATACATTAGGCAACGATGCAATGAAGAGAAAAGTTCCTGCCTTGGTAATGTGGTACCTTCCAGTGACTGACCACTTGAGGCGTATCTTCTTGAACCCTAAGCAAGCCGTGCTCATGACATGGTGGGACGATGAGCGCAAGGTCGATGACGATGTGATTGCACACCCAGCCGATTGTAGTCAGTGGCAAGACTTCGATAAGAACAACAAGTTATTCAGCTCAGACCCAAGGAACGTACGATTCGCCTTGAGCACCGATGGAATGAATCCCTTCAATGAGAGGATGACCGACCACAACACTTGGCCAGTGATCCTATCCATGTACAACATCCCAACGTACTTGTGTCAGAAGAGAAAGTACCTTTTTCTCACCGTTCTTATTTCTAGCCCTAGACAACCAGGCATTGATATAGACGTGTTCCTCGAGCCTATGATGGAAGAATTTGATAAACTATGGAGGGTTGGGGCCCCGATGTTTGATGCATTCTGACAAGAGGACTTCACATTAAGGGCAATAATATTTGTTACTATCAACGATCACCCCTCGTTGTTTGCCATGTCTGGACAGATCAAAGGCAAGACAGGATGCTTAGTATGTTTGGATGATACTAAATGGGTGTACCTAGATGCATCCAAGAAGGTTGTTTACCTAAGGAATCGTCGCTTCTTAAAGACGGATCACAAGTACCGCAGCATTTTGTACTTAAGATACTATGGCGACATCCCGGAGGATGAACCCCCTCCGAAGAGACGTCATCATGGACAATATGTGTACAAAATGGTGAAACCCATACAGATCGTCTATGGAAAGAAGAATCCAGATGGAACGATCAGAGACAGAAGCACACCTCCTATCAAAGGCGTACCTTTTAAGAAACAATCAATCTTCTTTCGGTATCTACCTTATTAGCCAAAATTGACGGTCCCCCATGCCATTGATGCTATGCACGTGCAGAAGAATGTCTTCGAGAGTCTCATCGGTACCTTGATGGATACAACCAAGTCAAAGGATGGTCTAAAAGCACGGAGGGACATGGAGCAGCTAAAAGTGAAGCCAGAGCTTTACCCGGTATGTCAAGAAAATGGAAAATGCACTCTGCCCGCAGCTTGCTACAACCTAGACATAGAAGAGAGGAGAGCTTTACTCACATCCGTGAGGGAAATCAAAGTCCCAACTGGGTTTTCGGCGAATCCGAAGTAGCTAGTTTCGATGAAGGACCTATCATTTCACTACTGCAAGGCTCACGATTGTCATATGATGCTAACAGTGTACCTACCAATTGTCGTCAGGGTTATAAAGGCAGAGTTCCTGAAGATGGCCATCACCCGCATGTGCTACTTCTTTTCAAAGATCTCACAAAAGACGTTTCGCAAGGAAGAGCTAAGAGACCTACATGATTTCATGGTGCAGACCCAGAACCAGCTTGAGATGTGTTTACCTCCTTCTTTTTTTGATATAATGGAACATCTCATGATTCACATGGTTCATCAGATAGAGGCATTGGGCCCTTGCTACTTGTATGAAATGTGGTCCTACGAGCGGTTCATGTCAGTCCTAAGCCGATACGTGCATAATCGAGCATACCCAGAGGGCTCCATGATAGAGGGTTATAGTACTGAAGAAGTCGTCGGGTGCTGTCAAGAGTACCTAAAAGTACAGAGAGGGATTGGCAATCCAGATTCTTGTCACAAGGGTAGGTTGGCTGGGAAGGGCACAAGTGGTAGAAAAACGTTCATTGATAAGGAATACGAAGAAGCTAGTCGGGCGCATTACTGTGTCTTGCAGGGCACAAAACTAATGCAACCATACATTGAGAAACACTTACATAGCATTATAGAGGAGAGGAATGGTCGTTTAAATGATTGGGTCATCAAACAGCACAAGCAACGCCTGACTGAATGGTTGAGGGACCAGAACATACAGCCTGGAGAAAGTGAAGATTCTATTACCGTTAGTATGATGGCGGGGGGCCATCGAGACAAGTGACATCTTGGAATGCTTATGACATCAATGGGTACACATACTATACCCACACAAAGGATTGTAAAAGTGTGAACCAAAACAACGGCGTTCGATATGAGGTGGAAGACGAACGTGGGCGAAAGGTCCCATTCTTTGGCATAATTGAAGATATATGGGAGCTTGACTATGGAAGGGATCTAAAGGTGGCCCTATTTTGATGCCGCTGGATCAAGCAACATCAAATCAATGAGATTGGGTTGATAGTCGTGGACCTCCAGAATGTAGGCTACTAAGATGACCCTTGGGTGCTCGCTTCTCGTGTCGCACAAGTTTTATACATACCCGACCTGCTAAGTAACCGCCCTCCGAAGAAGAAGACAATGCATGTGGTTGTCCCCGGGAAACAGCACATTATTGGAGTTGATGGCGTGGACGATGCTGAAAATTACAATGACTACAAAGAGATGCCACTATTCACAGACTTTAGTAGGAAGATCAGTGTTGTGGAAAAGAACCTACCCAAAGACGTGCTGCCATGGGAACGAAAAGGTGGCAAGGGGAAAGTTGTTGCAGCGGGGCATAGCTAGTTTGTATAAGTGTGTGTGTGAGAGAGAGAGACTACATTTATGTATGTGTGTGACAACATTTATGTATGTGTGTGAGACTACGTTTATATATGTGTGTGAAACTATATGAGAGACTTGTCAATTTTGAACTAAACTTTCCTAACATTTTCTTAAATGCAAAAACGACCAATATAACAAATGTAGATCTTGTTGAGCTTGACAAACTTGGTATTGATGACTTTTATATTTGAAACCATTTAGAGTTTCGAAAACTAGAGTCAAAGTGTCATTTTTTAAAATTGAAAGTTTGACTTGGTCAAATGAGGCACTAAATGACCTCAGATGAAAAACTTTTATATACAAAGGTGATAGAACTCATCAAGATCTACATTATTTACATAGGTCATGTTTCCATTTGAGAAATTGTTAGTAAACACTAGTCACAAAATCATGAATCCCGCATAGAGTTTATGAAACTATATGAGAGACTTGTCAATTTTGAACTAAACTTTCCTAACACTTTCTTAAATGCAAAAATGACCAATATAACAAATGTAGATCTTGATCAGTGTACCAAACTTGGTATTCATGACTTTTCCAGTTGAGACCATCTAGGGTTTCGAAAACTGGTTTGGAGCCGTCAAAATTTAAAAATTCAAAATTTGAATCATTCAAACTTTATCAAGTGAGAGGTTGACCAAAACAACAAATGTAGATCTTGTTGAGCTTGACAAACTTGGTATTGATGACTTTTATATTTGAAACCATTTAGAGTTTCGAAAACTAGAGTCAAAGTGTCATTTTTTAAAATTGAAAGTTTGACTTGGTCAAATGAGGCACTAAATGACCTCAGATGAAAAACTTTTAAATACAAAGGTGATAGAACTCATCAAGATCTACATTATTTACATAGGTCATGTTTCCATTTGAGAAATTGTTAGTAAACACTAGTCACAAAATCATGAATCCCACATAGAGTTTATGAAACTATATAAGAGACTTGTCAATTTTGAACTAAACTTTCCTAACACTTTCTTAAATGCAAAAACAACCAATATAACAAATGTAGATCTTGATCAGTGTACCAAACTTGGTACTCATGACTTTTCCAGTTGAGACCATCTAGGGTTTCGAAAACTGGTTTGGAGCCGTCAAAATTTAAAAATTCAAAATTTGAATCATTCAAACTTTATCAAATGAGAGGTTGACCAAAACAACAAATGTAGATCTTGTTGAGCTTGACAAACTTGGTATTGATGACTTTTATATTTGAAACCATTTAGAGTTTCGAAAACTAGAGTCAAAGTGTCATTTTTTAAAATTGAAAGTTTGACTTGGTCAAATGAGGCACTAAATGACCTCAGATGAAAAACTTTTAAATACAAAGGTGATAGAACTCATCAAGATCTACATTATTTACATAGGTCATGTTTCCATTTGAGATCATTTAGAAACTCAAAAAATTTTACCAAGCTTATGTTTTTATTTTCTGATTTTAAAAAATAAATATATGTAGGGGCGGGTGGATCAGGAACCGCCCTTATAAATGCATTTCTAAGGGCGGGTCACTCACCACCCGCCCTTAAAAATCACCCCCCTAGGTCGCGCGGGCCGGCAAAATTGGCTAAGTGTTGGGCGCATTTCTTCTAATTCACGCCGGCAGGTTGCCGGATTCTGGCCCCCCGCCGCCGCCGCCTCCCTCCTCCCTGAGCCCTCCCCCACCGCCTCCCCCTCCCTGAGCCCACCACCGCAGCGTCCTCCGATGACCTCCACTTGGACCTAGCCTCTTCGACGCCGACCTCGCCGGCGGCCGCAACGCTAGGGTTTGATTTGCCGCACGACTACCGCCACTGGCCTCGCCGGCCCATGCTCGTGCGCTTCCCCACCTCCTCCTCTTCAACCTCGCCGGAGCTACGGTGTGAGGCCGCGCGGCTGCCGCCCTCACTGGCCCCTGTCATCGAGGACGTCCTCAACGGGAGCTAGGGTTTGAGGCCGCACGGCTCGCCACCAGCCTTGCCAGCCCGTGCTCGTGTGCACTCTAATCCCCCACCTCCTCCTCTCCGACCTCGCCGGGTAGGCTCTCGCTCGCTTGGCCCACACAGAAGTTCCTCTGCGCCATTGAGGTGAGGCCCGCTGCAATCCGCTTTCTCTGTCTGTTGTACGCGTGTGTTTGTTTGTTCCTATTGTTTATAGTCACAGGTGCATCGAGAAAGCAACTTCATACTGAAGCTTGGAAACGAATAACTAACAACATCATGCATCTTTGGTATGACCAACTAATGCTGATTGTAATTTGTAAAGTTCAATTGTAATTTGTAAAGTTCAATCATTAACCTTAAACAACAGCAGGCTGAATCTAAATGACTGTAGTGCATTGTCTTTTACATTTTTGAAAACAACCACGCCAATTACTTGTGTGTAACAGCAGACTGAATCTAAATGATTGTAGTGCATTGTCTTTTACATTTCTGAAAACAACCACACCAATTACTTTGTGTGTCTGTTATCATGTAAGAGAAATTTATAAAAATAGTGATGCAAACATCTGACAATACAGTCCAATTATTAGCTGATGAGGAGATAAAAACAGAGCAGTTTTGGTCTCCAAAAACAACAGTATGCACTAACTTTCTTGACAGTGTTTAGAGAAAGAACTATGTCAACTAATGTGGACATGTACACATTGAAGAAGAAAGAAAGGTGAATTAAAAATGATAAAAATAACAATGCTCTAACCTGGGAACGATCATGTTGAGCACAGAGAGGAAACTACAACTGTATAGGCAAACAAAAAACATAGGTTGGTCATGATCGAGTAGAAGGTCTGGGACCCTGGATTAGTTGATAAAGTTGAAAAGAAGGCAAAATAAAAGAAACTAATAAGTTTAGAACAATCACCAGAAAAGATAGGAAGAAAATCCATGTCCTGTAAAATATACTGTATATGGCAAAGGATTACTCACAAAGATACATAGGCATGAATTAGAAGAGGGGAATGGAGAAATCTCACCAATCGCCCATAATGACACCATCGCCTCTTTTCTTGTTTGTTTGTTTTGGTTTTGGACTCTGTGACAAACAATTCCTAAATATGTGCCAAGCTCACATCTAAAACCGGGAATTTGGACAAATTACACACTGCATAGACCATTTAATAGAACACAGGCTTAGTAACACAACAGAAGGCGCATACACAGAAGGTTGTATTTAATTTTGACATTCCAACATAGTGCATGCTGAAGGCTATGTTCTCTCGTACAAAGCAGGTAAAGAGTAGCATCAATGGAGGAAACAACAGAACTTAGGCTGTTTTGCATTCTCGGACCAAAGACAGAACATAGGTAGGAATCCAGGAAAATAGAAGATGAAATACCTTGGCTTCATTAGAAGTATAATGGATAAACATAACATTTTGAATTGAACCATCCAGATTTCCAGTATGAAGTTGCTTTCTCGATGCTCTGGTGTGAGGCCTTTTTTAAACCTTTTTCCTCTCCTCACCTCTCGTCCTTCCTCTCTTCTCCTTCTATCTCTCTTCTCTCCTCTCTTCTCCTCTCTTATCTGTACTCTATTGTGATCTTCTACTACTCTACTAATACTCTACACTCTCCTAACACTCTAGTACTCTACTTGTACTACTACTACCACTACTACTATTACTACTACTCTACTAGTTCTACTGTCCTAGTACTGTCCTACTCTTACTACTGTCCTACTCTTACTACTACTGTCCTACTCTACTACTGTCTATTTGAAACCATTTGTGGTGGCTTACTGTCATTTTGATTTGATTTGTGGCTTACAGTAATCATACTACTACTACTACTACTACTACTGTACTCCTACTCTACTACTACTCCCTCTACTACTACTATCTACTACTACTACTACAATCTGTCCAACACATATGCTTATATTTGGCAAATGCAATGATGAACTTTTAAACCTCTATGTTTGGGAAGCAGTAGCTTCTTTTTTTGACACCTCTCTTTGTTTGTTAAGAAGTTGTTGGTTTTTTCCCCAACTCTTACCTTCCCTCTCCTCTCCTTTGTTTTGCCGATGATGAAATTGTCTAAAATCCATACATAATATGGAATATGAGCTGATGATCAAGAACTTGTGAGGAACTTGGCATCATTACTAGCCGCCCCAACATTACCTTCTCCTCTCTTATCTGTTATGATACCTTTATGCTCCAAGACTATGATCAAATGATGATTGACATGTTTCTAAGGCCTTTTTAAACCTTTTCCTCTCCTCACCTCTCGTCCTTCCTCTCTTCTCCTTCTATCTCTCTTCTCTCCTCTCTTCTCCTCTCTTATCTGTACTCTATTGTGATCTTCTACTACTCTACTAATACTCTAGACTGTCCTAACACTCTAGTACTCTACTTGTACTACTACTACCACTACTACTATTACTACTACTCTACTAGTTCTACTGTCCTAGTACTGTCCTACTCTTACTACTACTGTCCTACTCTACTACTGTCTATTTGAAACCATTTGTGGTGGCTTACTGTCATTTTGATTTGATTTGTGGCTTACAGTAATCATACTACTACTACTTCTGTACTCCTACTCTCTCTACTACTACTATTTACTACTACTACTACAATCTGTCCAACACATATAAATAATGTGCCAGTTCTCATGCATTAAAATATGTGGAATACCTGATTAAAATTGTATTGTTGCATGATAAACAAAAATGTGATGGTTCTTTTTTGGCAGGCTACAACTGATTTGTTTGGTCTAGTTAAAATGATGCTTAAACTTAACTGAGAATTTGGCAACTTGTTTTAATAATTCTGCCCTGGCACATGGTTTTGTTTTTCATGAGTGACACTTGGTGTTTAATAATTTGGCAACTTGTTTTAATAAACTGCAACTTTTGGGAAAAAGTTTTTCCTGTTGCTGGCTAGTGCTATGCTGAATCTGAAGGGCCTGTCATGCTAGTGCTATGCTGCTTGCTTGCTACTACTCTGCTCCTACTAATCTTACTACTCTACTATTGCACTACTCTACTACTCTTACTACTGCAGTACTCTACTACTGCTAGATGCTGCCCTACTCTCACTGTCATTTTGAATCTGTCCTACTACTACTACTACTTCTGTACGGAGCATAATGGCACTGGATTTTTTGATTTGTGAAAGTTTTTTATTTGAGCAGTCTACTATTACTACTACTAGTCCTACTACTAGTACTACTGTCCTAGTACAGTCCTACTCTTACTACTATCCTACTCTTACTACTACTGTCCTACTCTACTACTGTCTATTTGAAACCATTTGTGGTGGCTTACTGTCATTTTGATTTGATTTGTGGCTTACAGTAATCCTACTACTACTACTTCTGTACTCCTACTCTACTACTACTCCCTCTACTACTACTATCTACTACTACTACTACAATCTATCCAACACATATGCTTGTATTTGGAAAATCCAATGATGAACTTTTAAACCTTTATGTTTGGAAAGCAGCAGCTGCTTTTTTGACACCTCTCTATGTTTGTTAAGCAGCTGTTGCTTTTTCCCCAACTCTTACCTTCCCTCTCCTCTCCTCTCCTTTGTTTTGCCGATGATGAAATTGTCTAAAATCCATACATAATATGGAATATGAGCTGAGGATCAAGAACTTGTGAGGAACTTGGCATCATTACTAGCAGCTTGAAAACTAGTTTCATGCATATATGCTTCCTCTTCTCCTTCTATCTCTCTTCTCTCCTCTCTTCTCCTCTCTTATCTGTACTCTATTGTACTCTTCTACTACTCTACTAATACTCTACACTCTCCTAACACTCTAGTACTCTACTTGTACTGCTACTACAACTACTACTATTACTACTACTCTACTAGTACTACTGTCCTAGTACTGTCCTACTCTTACTACTGTCCTACTCTTACTACTATTGTCCTACTCTACTACTGTCATTTTGATTTGTGGTGGCTTACTGTCATTTTGATTTGATTCGTGGCTTATAGTAGTCCTACTACTACTACTTCTATACTCCTACTCTACTACTACTCTCTCTACTACTACTGTCTACTACTACTAGTACAATCTGTCCAACATATATGCTCGTATTTGGCAAATGCAATGAACTTTTAAACCTCTATGTTTGGGAAGCAGTAAATGCTTTTTTGACACCTCTCTATGTTTGTTAAGCAGTTGTTGCTTTTTCCCCAACTCTTACCTTCCCTCTCCTCTCCTCTCCTTTGTTTTGCCGATGATGAAATTGTCTAAAATCCATACATAATATGGAATATGAGCTGATGATCAAGAACTTGTGAGGAAATTGGCATCATTACTAGCCGCCCCTACATTACCTTCTCCTCTCTTATCTGTTATGATGTCTTTATGCTCCAAGACTATGATCAAATGATGATTGACATGTTTCTGAGGCTTTTTTTTAAACCTTTCCCTCTCCTCACCTCTCGTCCTTCCTCTCTTCTCCTTCTATCTCTCTTCTCTCCTCTCTTCTCCTCTCTTATCTGTACTCTATTGTACTCTTCTACTACTCTACTAATACTCTACACTCTCCTAACACTCTAGTACTCTACTTGTACTACTACTACTACTACCACTACTACTATTACTACTACTCTACTAGGACTTTTTTTGATAACTACTCCACTAGGACTACTACTACTTTTTTCGTATCTAATTCACACTTTATTCCTTGCATCTATTAGAACAAAGAACGAAATGACGCAGACAACAGATAGTCCAACCCGATCCCACGAAAGTCAAGAACTACCAGAACAGCTTTCGTAGGAGCAGTTCGATGATGAGGTAGAAGATGAACTAGCATTTTTGCTTTCTCAAGGGAAAGGTGGAGTAGAAGCGGAAGTAGTAGGGGGAGCAGAAGGGGGAGCAGAGGGAAGAGGAGGAGAAGCTGATGAAGGTGAAGGAGAAGAGGATGATGACGAGAGATCATCTTTGGGATATGAAAGCCCTGAGGATCCTCACCCACAACCACCTAGACGGAGGCCAACGGAGGATGAGTTGGACCTGGATTTTGACCCGACGTCTGAAGAGGTAGGGATGGAGCCTTTATAGCCTGTAAAATTTGGTTTGCCTTTGGCTATATTACCTCTGCTAACGCTTGTGACCTGTCATATATGCAGGTCCCTGCTAGACCTCCGAAAAGATGATGTCGACGTCCGACACGTTATGCCGAACAAGACGGAGTAGGGGAAAGGAGGGCAGAGGCAACAACCACAGACACGGACATTGGGGCCTCTGCTCCAGAGCCCTCGACTACCGAACCAAAGAGGAAACGAGGGAAAAGAATGGCGAACCAATATCCAAAGACGGGGGTATGTTATGTGATAACACATGTTGGAGAAGACAGGTGCATCCTTGAGCCACGGAGTACATCAGCCGATTCTGTAATGCTTGTGGGGCACTAGTAAGAGATAAACTGAACCCAGCAATCCGTTTCTGGTCTGGAAAACTTGGCGTACCTGAGGCAAAAAAGCAAGAGCTATGGGATAAATGGCTAATGGCCAGTTTCAGGTTGCCGGATGGAACGCATGAGCTGGTAAAACAAAATGCTTACAAGATAATGGGCAACGCCTTCCAACGTTGGAGGTGGGATCTGAACAAGAGGTTTATCCAGAAGGGGCTAACTCCCTTTCATGAGTTTGGCAACATAACCCATAATCAATGGACAGAGCTCGTGGCTGAGAAGACTTCACCCGAAGCATGGACCCTCAGTAAACGTAATAGCGAGCAGGCGAAGAAGAACAAACACTACCCTCGCCTAGGCCCGGGTGGCTACCACGCCAAGCAAGAAGTGTTTAGGAAGATGGATGAAGTGGCTGAAGCTTCTGGGGATCGGAAGAAACAAAAAGTGAAGAATTTGAAGCCACGTTTGAAGCAATGGATATATGCAAGGAGTATGGATTCCTCAGACCTCGTCTTTGCAGAGCCAGAGACTGAACAGGCAGTATCAAGGATAATGAAATATGCTGAAGACACGGAGACGGGCACGTTCGTTCCTTCCAGAGAGAGAGATGAGCTGAGCCTTGGCTTGGGAAACCCCGACCACCCAGGCCGCACTAGGGGGCTAGGGAAACAGACAACGTGGAAGCAAGGATTCCCAGCGGACAACAACATGTACAAGAAACATGGTAGAAACCGAGAGTCCTATCTTGAGATCCAAGTGAAGGCTCTAGTTGCAAAGGCGCTTTCAGAGCAAGGTGTGAATACAGAGCCACGGACGCTAATGGAGCCACCGGGGAACTGGCTTTAATTGGTAGCCCTCCGGATGTTCCCAGCAGCCAAGGTTCTAACGCATCTGCAACTGTCGTCGATCACATACGGGTGCCAACTAGTTGCATCCTAGTACTTCCCATGGGCAGGGGAGACACGTTTCTTGAGGTGGCAATGGGTGTGGCACATCCTCCGGGCGGCCGCTGGCATAATCGTGAAATCCCAAAGGACTACACTAGGGTTGAGGTGCATACCGTGAAGCCTGAGTTCGTGACATGGAAGATAGATCACCCAACTCCTGAGGGGCTCCGTGAGCTTGGAGCAGTCATGAAATAGTTCATCCTCTGGCACAAAAAGGACATTGTGTTGAATGTTTCTTTGCCAACTCCAACTGATGTACATTTGGAGCGAGCTGATCAAGACGAGGAAGTGTATTCACCGGCCCATGGAGACCACATGCCTGAGGTGGCACATTCTTCCCTGCCTCCTAGGGACCATGTGGTTGATGAGCCACAGACTTCTCTAGCTCGTCGAAGCGAGCAAGGGCATGATGAGATGCCACAACACTCTCCAGCTCGTCCTACCGAGCAAGGGCATGATGAGATGCCACAACGCTCTCCAACTCGTCCTACCGAGCATGATGAGATGCCACAACACTCTTTAGCTTGTCCTACCGAGCAAGGGCATGATGAGATGCCACAACATTCTCCAGCTCGTCCTATCGAGCAAGGACATGAAGTGATGCCGCAGCCTTGTCCAATCGAGCAAGGGCCTAAACAAGGTCTACCTTCTAAAAAAGAAGTTGAGCGCGTGCCTGTATCGGAGGCCCGAAAGAAGATTCCCATCCATACGAGGCCAATGTTTGAGTCAATGAAAACCGTCCCCTTGATTGATAAGTGGTTTGCTCGAGACCAGTACAAGCCTGAGAACCAAGTTAAAGATGTCTACGCACGTGCTTCTGAGCCGCTCGACACTAGCAAACTACACCAACCGGTAAAGAAGTATCCAAGTGTTGAGGACATCAAATGGACAAATGATTGCCCGAATAAATATGTAAGAGGCAAGAAGTTCCTACCAAACAGAATCATGTAGTGCATGCCAATTGGAATGAGAAAGTTCCATGATTGGTACTTGCATGCTCAGTCGACGGGACTAAATGACATAAAAGCTGCCTTTAGTGAATACACATTTGGAGGCGCAGCTAGGAAAATATTATTTGACTTCCAAGACATGCAGGAATGCTTTCACCTCGGAATGATGGAAATGGGTCTAGTTCGCTTGTGGTGCCTGTAAGTCCTTGCCCTCTTGATATAATATAAATGAAATATTTGTATTTTTGTTGTAACTAACCATATTGTGATTTGTAGAATGCAAACACGTATTGTGAAGAAAATGCCAAGTCTAAGAGCCGGGTATATAGACCCTTGGTTGATATGCGCATCAAATTTCCAGTACCCCAAGCATTGGAAATTGGATGACGAAGAACTAGCTGCCGGAGAGACCGTTGAGGAGAAAGAGAAAATCCGGGCAAATAAGATGTATAGAGAGGGCCTTAAGGTTGCATGCCGGATTGCCAAATGTCTTAAGAAACTACAACATAATGAAATGGTTTGGTTACCATACCACTTTGGGTAAGTTCGACTATATACTTAAATAAAGCATTATTTGATATACTTAGTTCGATGTAAAAGAGCTTATTTGTTTCTTCATTGATTAAATTCATGCAGGGCGCACTGGATTCTTGTAGGGATCGATGTTGGGATGAGCATGGCAGTTGTCTATGACTCAGCAGATTATGCGCTTGAGTCATACATGGACTTCATAGCGATTTGCAAGACGTACATATCGACAATAATTCTCATTACCTTATATTAGTTTGTATATATACTTGTAAACTTCGCTTTTTGATACTAACAAGTTGCATTTGCTAAAACCGTTCAAGCAGGGCATTCAGGCACTATGTGAATGAACATAAAGGAAGGCATGATCCAGTAAGGGGAGACGATTTGGGTATCAAAACTCTATGTCCGGTACGTGTAACTTACATCGGTACACTCCATTACGTGCTTTGTCAATAACATTACTTAACATTTCATATGCGAAACACACAGTGTCTCAAGCAGAGGCCTGGGAGTCTACATTGTGGATATTATGTATGTTGTATGATGAGTAACACTAGTGCCTACAGGAGACACCCTAATTTGGTTAGTTTGACACTTTCTTCGCTCATAGTATGAATACTTAGCTTATGCTATGAAATACTAGACCTAAACTTGTTCTCTTGTAGTGGAAAGAAGAGGTTGACCAGCAAAGGGACGTATACAAGGATGATCAACTCTTGGAGCTCGTCGGCGACCTTTGTAACTTCATCATTGACCAGGTTGTTTCTTCTAGAGGCGATTACCATGATCGATCATCTGACTTAGGTCGTAATCCTATGTACCAACACCTCCGTGAGACTCATAGGTTAGCTCTAGGCCGTTGAGAACAATTTGGAATGGTTTGGACTTGTGAAACTTTTGAACTTGTGATGGTTTGGACTTGTGGACTATTTGAACTTATGAATTATGGCTATGTAATGTGATAATGGACTTTGTGAATTGGACTTTTGAACTTGTGAATTATGGCTTGTAATTATGGTTTATATTTTGCTCGTGTGTTTGTGGATGTGTATATCTGGTCAGATTTGAATTTGAATTTGTATTCTATATTATATTATGTGGTCAGAAATGTATTTGATTTTAATTTTTTTAATAGAAAATCCACTGTAGGGGTGGTTCTAGATCCAACCACCCTTACAAATGGTATTTTTTAAGGGGGGCTGGTGATCCAACCGTCCTTACAAATGTATTTGTAAGGGCGGTTTAATCAGCAACCGCCCTTACAAATGGTATTTGTAAGGGCGGTCGGTGATCCAACCGCCCTTACAAATACATTTGTAAGGGCGGTTGGTGATCAAACCGCCCTTACAAATACATTTGTAAGGGCGGGCTATGCCAACTGCCCCTACAGTGGGCTGATTTGTAAAAGCCCCCTGAGAGGGGCGGTTGGGCCACCCGCCCCTATAGTGTCTTTTGACCCGCCCTTACCGTGCCTGATTGTAGTAGTGACGAGTACTGCTTCCAGGACAAGGACAACTACCAGCTCGTGTGCTTCTCCACCTTGCCGCTCCGGTTCGGGGATGCCGCCGTCGCCGATGTTCCCAAAGGCAACAGGGCGCTGGACCTGATGGGGTGCACGGTGCACTGACGGGGGCTCTCAGGCTGCACGTGTACAAGGAGGTGGTGGCCTGGAAACTGGAGCTCGACGGCGACCAGCCCCGGTTCTTGGTGCTCGTGCCAGCAGACGGTGGAGGCTAGCTACGCCTCGTTAAGCCCAATATGTTCTACGAGCGGACAACGGCCAGCTGGCCAGGACAGTGCTGATGACGGTGCAGGTGCTACATTTCCTCAGGAGGAACCCTGATAGACCGGAGACAACCTTATGGATCCACCTTCGCCAAGTTTTTAGGTACCACACTCTGTGGCGTTTGTTTTTTAGAGTTTAAGGGCATAGTCCCGGTCTTTCAATTAACATCAAAAGACCACAAGTCATTATCGCACCATTGTTTAAACCCCAAAAAGCGTCCACCAGGACTAAAGAAAGCCTCTCTGTGGCGTTTGTTTGTTATTCTTCTTTTGGTAGATGGTGAACCCTGAGTCTTACATATTTCACTTGTTCTTCTGCAGCAAGTTTTGGTCTAGCCCTCGGAGGATGACTTCAGGAACCAGACCTCGCTATCACTGATGAGGCAGTTCGCATCAATGGATCCTGTCTTAGCAAACTCAGAGGTATAATCTGTTCCGCTCTTGTTATTGTAATTCTCAATCGCGTTTGACTGTTTGTTAGTATATATAGCACAGTCGTGTCTTCAATGAGCGTGAAATAATCTGAGTTATGAGGGGTTAACTACATAATAACATAGGTGGCATTGCACTTAAACTTAGGTGGTGGGGTCCCAACAACTGCGCTAGGCTCAGTTCCTGCTTAGCTACATTCACACTTCGTTTTGTGTTTTGAGCTGCGCTATGTAAACATTGTCCTTAATTTGCAACAAACAACATACTCTTCCTCTAAGATTGTAATTCTCTGGCATTTCTGAGCTCTGCTACCTTTTAGCTACCATTTCCAACCTTAGACTTGCAGTATTTCATAACTTGGGGTTGTATTGCCATTTATTTGATGTTTATATATATAATCTTAGCTGATAATGACATGTAAATGGACTGATCTGCACATGATGTGCTGACTATGGGGCCAGCCTTTCGTCCTTCTCCTATCTCTGTAATTAACTAGAGTGATTGGAACATCTTTTTATTGTGCTTGATTGCTGTTATTTGTAAGCCAATCTAACATGTTATGATGATTATTTAACTGATTTTGCTATGATTATCATCTGATAGGCTTTGCGAGCATTTGTTGAAAGAATATCTACTGAGGTATGTGTATGGTTCTGCATAATCTTGAACGTTTTGGAAGAGAAATTAACCACACATTAATTGTTTCTCTTAACATAATTTTGACTAGGTTGGTGGTGGTGCAGACATTGTTGACATCGTTGGTGGTGCAGATATTGTTGACATCGTTGGTGGTGCAGACATTGTTGATGACGGTGCGGTCGTAAATGAGATTTTTGTTGAGGATGCTCCATTCTAGGGTGAAGAAGGATAAAAAAGTCTATGAGCTTTTCTTTATAACTACGGAGTCCTTATGTGTTGAACTAATCGTATGCAATTATATTGCTATGTACCACCAATGAAGTTTATCATATGTATGCTTAAACTAATCCTGGCAAACATATGATTGGTAGTATTTCCGTCAGCTTTGCAGTGGCCCTCAACTCTATTGTTGTTTGTCCATAATCCTTGCCTTTCTAATTGAGCTTGTTCGGTGATTTTGGGGGCCCGGAAACTGAAAGATTAAGTAGGTCCAAGAGAGGGGATGAATTGGTCAATTAACTTGTAGAAAATCTGTGTAGATTATTGCAGATGCTTTGCAAGTTTGGGGCTTATTTTGTAGTATCACAATTTTCAATCTTGTTTTCCTTGGATCCCTAGTTTTCCTAGGCCCCTAGGATGTGATTATTTTGTAGAAATCTATGGATAAAACATAATTTTCAATCTAGTTTTTCTTGGGTCCATAATTTTTCTAAGATCCTAAGATGTTGGAAGATCCATGTGGTGGAACATGATGCCAAGAATTTCTCAAAAGACAGTTGCATTCTTTGCAAGTTCCTTGTCATACATGTCTGGTGCTGCCTGCAGCTGTTGCTGTGGCTCATTATCTACATGAAAAAAAGCTGTTGCTGTGGCTGCTGATTCTAGAGCCAAGAATCACATATCCCTTCCATGCTGAATTGGCTCTCTGCCTTGATCACTTCATTATAGAGCATTTGGCTCTGGTTCTGCATGGCTGTGGTTGTCTCTGCAAAGGTTCCGTGGAGCAAGTCAGGCCACTTAAGTTCGTCTACTAGGTGAGCCGATGTCTGACAATGGGAAGACACTGTTCTCCAGAATCGAGCTTGTGCTCTGTGGTTCAAATCCCATACTGTTGCTTCCTCTGCTCCCTGTATTGCTGCTACTGCTGCTAGGATTAGGATCACGACCATCCCAGTAGAATGAATCTACTGAGGTACTTCTAATGCCCGTTCCTCCATGTCGAGGTACTCAAGATTCAGCCCCATTGGTTGATTGATGTAGAGAGGGCTGGGGTGAAACTGGTGGTATCACTATAGAAATTGTTCTGCAGTTGAAGTCACTCTGGTGGAGGTGTTTCTTGTGATGGTTGCCTTTCTCCCCCTATATTCATGGGATTACCAAAGTTTTAATTCTTTCCCACTGAAAGCGAGTAGTGTAATACGCGATGCATTCTCAGAGACAAGCGTTGTGTACATATAGACTCAATGGGGAGCCAGGTACGGCAGGCCCATGGGCCGTGACTCGTTTACACTCTAACACTCCCCCGCAGTCAGAACTGGGAGCATCACGGACATTAAGACTGGACCTAAACTCGACGAAGACGGACGTCGAGAGCCCCTTGGTGAAGATGTCGGCATACTGTGAGGTGGTAGGCACATGTAAAACTCAAACCTCTCCAAGGGCGACGTGGTCACGAACGAAGTGTAGATCGATCTCCACGTGCTTAGTCCGCTGGTGCTGAACGGGGTTGGTAGATAAATAAATGGCACTGACATTGTCACAATACACAACAGTAGCTCGTCGAAGAGGGCAATGGAGCTCAAGTAGAAGGTGCCATAACCAGCATGCCTCCGCAACCCCATTAGCAACAGCACGATACTCAGCCTCTGCACTGGATCTGGATATAGTCGCTTGACACTTGGAGGACCAAGAAACCAAATTATCACCGAGAAAGACGCCGTAGCCAGAGGTGGAACGGCGAGTCTTAGGACATCCGGCCCAATCAGCATCATAGTACATAGTGAGATCAACAGGCGAGGTACGATGAAGGTGAAAACCAAGCTCCAAGGTTCCATGGATGTAGCGCAGTATGCGCTTCATGGCGGCAAGGTGAGGCTCTCTCGGATCATGCATATATAAACAAATCTGCTAAACTGCATATGAAATATCAGGACAGGTGAAGGTGAGATACTGAAGTGCACCAGCGATACTGCGATAATGTGTAGGGTCAGCCACAGGAACACCATCAGCAGATAACTTGGCATGAGTGTCAACAGGCGTGCTGCACGGCTTGCAGTCACGCATACCAGCACGGTCCAAAATATCCAACATATATTGCTTCTAAGAGAGGAACAGGTCATCACCTCGACGATCAACTGAAACGCCCAGGAAGTGATGGAGAGCACCCATATCGGTCATAGAAAATTCCCGCTGCAAAGCTGCAATGATGCGCTAGAGAAAATTCTGTGACGAAGCAGTGAGAACAATATCATCCACATAGAGAAGCAAAAAAGCCGTATCGGCGCCGCGATGATATATGAAGAGTGAAGTATCAGCTTTGGCCTCAACAAAACCAAGAGAGGTGAGGTGGCCGGCAAAGTGATTGTGCCACGCTCGGGGGGCCTGCTTCAATCCATACAATGACTTGTTCAATTGGCACACATGATCAGGGCAGGAGGAATCAACAAACCCAGATGGTTGCTGACAATACACAGTCTCTGTCAAAGTCCCATGCAGGAAAGCATTCTTGACATCTAGCTGATGAATAGGCCAAGAACGGGACAGAGCCAATGTGAGCACGACATGGACAGTAGCAGGTTTGACGACGGGACTCAAAGTTTAATCATAATCAATGCCCGATCGCTGAGTGAAGCCCCTGAGAACCCATCTGGCCTTGTAACGATCAAGAGAGCCGTCAGATAAAAACTTGTGGCGAAAGACCCATTTACCAGTGACGACGTTGACACCCGGTGGACGAGGAACGAGCGTCCAAGTATCGTTGGCCAGAAGGGCAGCAAATTCCGCCTGCATCGCATCCTGCCAATGTGGATCAGCGAGAGCCGAGCGAAAGGTCTTCGGCAATGGCGAAAGCGAAGTGGCATGCAGGTTCAGCCGGTCGACCGGCTGAATGAAACTGGACTTGCCGCGAGTCCTCATGCCATGATCATTGACCACAGGCACAATGGATTGTGGCTGCGTGAAGACGGTGCGACCACCCCTGCTGGCAGCAACCTGGGATGATATGTCACCAAGGGCAGCAGGGGGGACCGAGGGCGCCGAGCTGGGTGACGCTGAGCTGGGTGCTGGGCTCGGGGAGGGCGAGCCTCTAGCTCCGGGCGCAGGTGAGTCGGGCGCGGGTGTGGCCGAGCCACCAGCCCCTGATGCAGGCGCGCCACCCTGGCTGGAGGCAGGCTCAACAGCAGCACCGGGAGAAGTACCTGCAACCACAACACTAGGCCCGATGGGCATAGTGGAAGAGTCATCATCATCCAAAAAATTGAGAGTGGCAGGATCCGAGGGGGATGTCGACATCTCCGAAAAGGGAAACAATAATTCATCAAACACCACGTGATGAGAGATGATGATCCTGTTAGAGTGGAGATCAAGACAGTGATAACCCTTGTGATCGGATGAATAGCCAAGAAAGACACAAAGAGATGAACGAGGAGACAGCTTATGTAGAGCAGTGGAGGATAAATTGGGGTAACAGGCACACCCAAAGACGCGAAGGTGTGTGTAGGTGGGGTAGGTGCCATGGAGAGCAAAAAATGGTGTGAGGCCGCCTAGGGTCTTTGTGGGGTGACAGTTTAGAAGATAGGTGGCAGTATGGAGGGAGTCAGCCCAATAGACCGGAGGAATGCTAGCCTGAAACAAAAGCGAGCGCACAATGTTATTGATGGTGCGAAGAGCGCGCTCAGCTTTTCCATTTTGCTAGGAAGTGTAGGGGCACGACATGCGAAGAATGGCACCACGGGAAAGGAAGAACGTGCGGGCCGAAGAGTTGTCAAACTCACGACCGTTGTCGCACTGGACAGCCTTCACAGGAGTGTCAAACTGTGTACGCATGTAGGCAAAAAAATTAGAAATGGTGGCAAAGGTGTCTGATTTAAGGCGTAGCGGAAATGTCCAAGCGTAATGTGAAAATCATCAATAATCACGAGATAATATTTGTAATCGGACACACTGACAAGTGGAGATGTGCAAAGATCACAATGTATTAAATCGAATATGTGTAGAGCACGGGAGCTAGATGAATCAAAAGGAAGGCGAACATGACGCCCTAACTGACAAGCATGACATATGTGTTCATGTTTGGGTTTATTACATGAAATAGCCTGGGTGCTAACAAGCTTGGACAAAGCTTCGCTGCCGAGATGACCAAGACGACGGTGCCACAAGGTGGAAGTGGGGACGGCGGCGAGGGCAGGTGTGCTGGTGCTGGTAGGCGGGAAAAATGGGTATAAGTCACCCGAGCTATTGCACCTAGCGATCACGCTCCGTGTTTGTAGGTCCTTCACAGAAAGGCCAAAAGGATCAAACTCGATGGAACAATGGTTGTCAGTAGTAAACCGACGAACGGAAATCAAGTTCTTAATAATGCTAGGGGAAACTAAGACATTATTTAGAACAAGAGAACGATGCGGTGTAGGAAACGAGTATGAACCAGTGGAGGTAATGGGCAAAAGAGCACCATTGCCGACAATAATGGAGGAAGGACCAGACAAGGAGGGTGGGCGAGGAGACGAGAGAATACCAGAGTGGGCGGTCATATGGGATCTCGCACCAGAGTCAGCATACCACTCGACGTTGTTCAGCGGCGACGTCAGGGTCATCGTGTTGAAGTTGTTGACGAGGGACGCCTGATCCCAGGACCCGCTGGCCATGGGATTCCATGGTGTGTATGGCTGCATCGTACCAGTGGAGGAGGAAGCCGAGCCTAGCGCCCCGCTGCTGTAGCCACCGAAACCAGGAGGGGTCGGCTGGTAGTAGCCTCCCTGGTAGGGTGCCGTGTAGAACGCCGGTTGGGGCTGGTCGAACGGCGCATATGGAGGACGCGGCGGGCCACCAAAACCACCAAAGCCGTGTGGCCACAGCTACACAGTACCAGACCAAGGGTTGGAGCGTGGTCCGGTCTGGGCAGTGGGCAGCCTGGGGCCGGTGGTGCTGTTGTTGCCACCGTTGCCGCTGTTCCCACCGCGACCACGGCGGCGATTGCGAGAGCCACCCTTGCCGTTGGAGCCTGAAGGAGCAGCGCCACCAGAGCTGCTGTGGCCGCCACCGTCGCCGTGCTCGGGCTGGGATGACGGTTTCGTCGCGAGCAGCGCCTGCACTTGAGACGCAGGAGCTGGAGTGCCATCGTCGTGGATGTCGTTGACGTCAATCTCCTCGAGGAGCAGGAGGGTGCGCGCCTCGGCGAACGTGGGGAACGGCCGCTGCATTTTTAGGTTAGACACCATGTGCCTAAACTTCCCGTTGAGGTCACGAAGAAGGGTGAGGATGAGCTGCCGGTCGCCGATCGGGTCACTAAACTCGCCGAGGGAGGCTGCCATCATCTTGAGGCGGCGGCAATAGTCCGTGATGGACAGATCACCCTGCTTGAAGGAGCGAAACTCAGCCTCCAGCAGTAGGGCGCGGGACTCACGATGCCCGAGGAACTCATCCTCAAGGTACAGCCAGGCGACGCGGGCGGTGGGATCCCGGATCATCAACGACTGCTGAAGGTCGTTGGAGATGGTGCAGTAGTCCCACGTGAGGACACAGCAGTCCATAGTCGACCACGCGCATCAAGCCGGGTAGGAGACATCGGAGAGGACATGATCCTTGAGGTTGTACTTGTCGAGGACCACCAGGACATGGATTTCCAGCGGCCATAGTTGTTGGCCGGCTTCTCCAGCGTGACGGGGATGAGGACCTTGATGTTCATGACACCGATCGCCTGGGAGTGGATGCTGGCGTTGGTGGTTTCCTGAGCGGTGAGCTCGGCATCGAAGCGCTTGGCTTCGGCCTCGGCGGCTGCCGCATCATCGGTGGGAGGCATCTCGCAAGACCGCGTCCACGCGATGGGCACGCGATCACGCGATGGGTGCACGTGAGCGGACGTGAGCGGATCACGATCGGGGCGATCGGATCACGTCACGATATGATCGGGGCAATCGGATCGGGCCGGGCAAGCGATCACGAGGGAAGGCCGGCGTCCTGGGAGACAGCGACGGTCGGAGGAAAAAAGAAAAAAGTGGTGGCCAGAGAAGGAGAGGGAAGGCTGGGAGAGGAAAAAAGAAAAAAGAGGCGGCCAGAGGAGGAGCCGGCGATGGATCAGCGGCGGCTAGGGTTTGCGGAAGCGCGGCCGCAGGACGCGAACCGCATGAGATACCATGAAAGCGAGTAGTGTAATACGCGATGCATTCTCAGAGACAAGCGTTGTGTACATATAGACTCAATGGGGAGCCAGGTACGGCAGGCCCATGGGCCATGACTCGTTTACACTCTAACACCCACAATGATATGCATTCACTCTTGATCTTTGATCTCCTCATTTGTCTTCTTTTTTTCTTTCACAAAGATTTGTGGAAGCTTTACTTCATTTGAGTTTAAGGACTAGTAGAAAACTTGCTTTGCATACACTCTATGGGTATGTTATATCGTGATTTCTTTTCTTTTCTTTCTGTTTTTTGTTTCTAATTACTGATTAGTGATTTGTATACGTACATCACATATATGTGTTGATGCAAAAGTAGATCTGCAAACACAAAGGGCTAATACCCGAAATCGATATCCAAAGCGTGCTAGTCGATTTGACCTGTTAATCGACAAGGATGAAGATACGAGCACTTTAGTCCTGACAATAGTGATACGCCCGAAAGTCACGGCCAAGAGGTACTCACGCGGAACTCGAGGATCGCCGAAGATTGCACTAGAGCAATGCAACTCACCGAATCGATGAGAACTCGTAAAAAAGAAAAATATGCAAATTGACGAAGTCATCGAAAGTAGATGTAAATAAGAATAAAAGTTGTTTTTGATGTATTGATTGATCTCTTTTACATTGCCCTTCACCCTATATTTATATCCTGATCTACAAAAACGTAACCAAATACGACTAGGACACTAAATCCAAATCTATGGAAACACATAACTTTGATACAACTCAGACTCTAATAAACGTATATAAGGAAATTAACTCCTATCTTATTCCATAGTCCGCCTTAGTCACAATGGTATTCTCATCGACCTCCTTTTTATCGGCACAATCTCTGTTCCATCGGCAGCAGTCTTCAAGTTCCTTCCATCGGTACATTCCCTGTTTCATCGGCAGCAGTCTTCAAACTATCTTTCATCGGCATCGGCAATACTACCCTTAACCTTATTGGCAACATTTCAATTTGAATCCATACGCCGCTACCACTCATAAGCAAACTCATTTTCATCAGCTATCAATCTACACAATAATCTTTCCTCTGTTGATTAGCCCTTCCTAACCATCTTGACACGTGCTAAAAAATGATGTCAATACATGTCCCCCAATTTCGGAGTATAAGATATTGATGCTCCGAAATTTACTCCAGATAATGCCTGCTATTACCTATTTTTCAACCCATTCTCCAAGCATAACATGATCTGTTACCAGATTTAATTAAATCTAGATCTAATCCATGTATCTCAGTAAATATCGCACATCTTCCAACTGTTTTTTGCCTCAATTACGGTTGAGATACCAAAATAACAATCCATCGGCAAGATCTTATCATAGCAACATCACCATTTTAGAACTGAAAGATCCTGTATCAAAATATCCTTCAAGTCATGATTACTTGCCATGCCATCAAATCTTCTGTACAATCCCTTGATTGTCGTGCGAACAGTTACCATATCTATCTGAACCACCTTGATCCATCCGCGTATGGCATAGAGATAAGTCAAGAATACCCCTACCCCAAATGGCCTATAAGTAGATCTCTCCAAACTGCTCATCTTCTACCTTCAAATTGCAACCTTTGGCATTCTCTCTCCGGCGGCAACCCTAACTGCGCATCCTCAACCCACCAGAGCTCCTTCCATCGTCATTTTCCAATCTCCAGCTCGTGCCCTCATCCTTCTCGAAACAATGGCGGTCAACTTCAACGTCCCTACAGTTCATTCTTCTTCCTTTTTTATTACTTTTACTTTGACCCTTCTGGCCCCTTGCGAATTCTTACAGTTGGTATTTTTTTCTACTTCTTCCATTCTCTTGATCTTCCAAACTCAAGAACTACGCAACACACTGGTTATTCCAACCAACCAACCTCCCCTTCATTGCCTAGGTCCAATGGGTGATCTAGATCCAACCGATCTGATCAATGCAGAGGCTAATCGTATTCCCTTCAAAGCTCGAAATTTCTCTTTGAATCTATGGAAAGATACATTTCGATCTTGGCCCAAACCTACCAAAGGGTGGAAAAACTGGTACTTGAGGGTCAACAGATCAATGCAAGTGTTCTGGGCAGAACGGAAGATAGATCAATGTATCAGGCTATCCATTGCTGATATGCAAAGGAATGAATCCATGATGATAGCTGCTGCTTATTTTTGGTCAGATACCACAAATACCTTCATGTTCGGTCACGGCCCACGTGCCCCTACTCTTGCCGATGTATATATGCTCACCGGATTGGATATCTCAACTGTCGATGAAGGCCACATTTTTGGCAGAAAAGCTGAGTATAGAGTAAATACACGCAACATCGGCGGCTGGACAGGATACATCCAAGAGTACCAAAAAAACTGGTACTGTCAATCAAAGGGAACACGCCATATTCCTGAACATGTGGCTGGAGAAGTTTATCTTCTGTGGTCGATCAGTAGGACCAACTGATGCCTTCCTCCCAGCAGCGGAACTCTTGGCCAACGGTGTCAGATTCCCACTTGGCCGATACCTCCTGAGCTCAACTTACCACCTTCTCCACCAAGCGTCTCAGAAGCTTCTACTTGGTGAACCCATCGGCAATCTGGGAGGCCCGTGGTGGTTCATCAATATGTGGTTAAACGCTCACATGCATAAGCGTCTACAATGGGATTTCTTTGCCCAAGAATTCCCACGAGAGATCGCCAAAGATTACGTCCTTGGAGATGATGAATCGGCAACACGCCCTCCTCTCAACTTCGGCGAAGCCATAATCGTCCTTCCTGGAATAGAATCCAATGAAGATCAAATTGGTAGGTTTTTTTCAGAATTTCTACCATGGTCGCCCTCGTGATCTCAGAGCTTGGGTACCCTATATCGATGACGATAACAAGTTCCCTCTTCTTTTTAATTTTGTCGATAGTGATCTGAACCAAGATAATGATCTTATGATGGCTATTATTACCCCCAGAGTAATCCTAGTAAACACATTTGGTAGCGAGAAGAATTCCCATATTACTTATGAATTCTACAATCCATCGGCAGTGTCTCGCCAAGTAGCCTTTGGGCAACTGCCAATCAAACTATGCTTTGCCGATGTGATTAAGCCTAGAGAAATTATTACAGCTGGAACTGAATGGAGTAGAGTAGTAAGACTTGCTCCTGATGCCGATATTTCAAATGTTGATCTCTCCGCCTGGTCACCAGTGTCTTTCATCACAGAGTCATATAAGCAATGGTGGCAAGAGTGGAAAGAACAGTTGTTTTCAACATCCGTTCATACATATCGGCACATGATCGATCCTGACTATGCTGTTCCTGACGATGCAGTAAGTTCCTTTTAACTTTCGTCTCTCTCCTTCCTTTTATATGTATATTGGTAACTAATCTTCCCTGAAACAGGTCGATGATCCAGTTTCATCAATAAGCAAAAGTGGAAGACCCTTCAACCTCCACCCTATTTCTCCAGTATCAATAATTTGCTACAATGCCCCTACCTTAGAGGCCTTAACCTTCCAGAGGACTCGCGCCAAAGTTATCACCTCCAGACCAAGACTAGCAACATCTAGGGCCACTCCAATGGCTGCTGCTTCAAGCCTAATCAAGGTTTTTAAGGTAATAACCTTGCTTACTTTGTTTTCTGTCGATACACACTATATTAACATATAACTATCAGGATGTGAGAGCTGCAGCTGGATCGTCATCAACAACTCTTCCAATATCAAGCACCACGACCTCTACTCCTCCTTCAGAGGTATTCTCTTATTTTTACATTTTTCTGTTAAATATCCAATCTTATACTCATTTTTGCAGCAACAAACAGGCACATCGGCAAGCACACCAAGCATGCAAGCTCCCCAATCAACACATGTCGATGCCCCCCAGCCAATTGTCGCTGAGGCCCAAACAAAGCGCAAAGCTTTAACCGATGCCGAAGCTCAACAAAAGCGACATAAATCTACACCAGCCCCTTCATCCGTTCTAACACCTGTCAATCGACCCACTGATATAATTGAACAAGCTGCTTCTTCTGTACAAGATACACCATTAGCCATTATACCCCAAGGGCCGGCTACTGATGAGGTTGTAGAAGACATTCCATCGGCATCCTCTGTCGATCCTTCGCATGATCTTTTTCAAGCCGCTCCCTCAAGCCAAGCTCAAGAAATTGCCCTGAAGCAGGTAAACCGATTAACTGTTTGGTTTACAATATCCCCAGACACCACAAATAGGATTCCTAACTCTCTTTATTTCACAAGAACAATATTCTCCCGATAGCTTGTTTTCTTTTGCTATCGACGTCTCCGATGACGACGGAGAAGAGGCGAGCTCTTCCCTGGCATTAGGAACAATATCGGCAGATACCTATGGCAAACTAGAAGTTCTCCTGAATCTGCTGCAACAAGATACTGCTCAACTGGTGATCGATTCAGACCCTGCAAGGACCATCTTCAAAACAATCCGTGGCCAAGTCCCTGCCGATGTTGAAGAAATCATCTTCCCAGCAGTCCATCTGGAGAGCAGACAACTTCAATATCAAAAGGCTATTCATCGTATTGCCGACAAAGCAGCTCAGGCTCAACTTAAGGAAGAAATGTTGCAGCTGAAGCAAACTGCCGATGAGAAGCACAAAAGCATCAGCAACTTGCAAGCCTCTGGTGCTGATCTTAAACAGAAAATCTTAGACCTATCGGCAAAAAGGGTAGCTCTGCTAGCCGAACTGGAAAAGGTTGAAACAGTCCTAACTCAAGCCAAGCAAGAAGAAGACCAACTTCCTGACGCTATCAAGGCCTTTCAGCAAGAATGAGACGCCCAAGCTCGCAAGGCCTTGGTTCTCAAGAAGAAACTCAAGTCTGTGGAAGGAAGTGCCGATGAAGATGCCAAGGAATTAAAAGAATTCGATGAAATTCACCTGCGTGCGATATCGGCTATCCACGCTTTGTTAAATTAGCGCATCGGCAATGATTGATACTTTGTTTTGACTCTAGCTGATAGGATTGTTATCGATAATTATTCTTTTATGCATCCATCTAGATACTAGGGTAATATTTCTTTAAATATTTTCCATTTAATGCTCTAGGAAATACAACTCCTTCGAGAGTTTCAAGAATATATGCATTAACAGGAACATATTGATTTATCCGATATGGACCTTCCCAATTAGGTGACCATTTGCCAAACTTAGAACTTTTAGTCCCAATCGGTAAAATCAACTTCCAAACCAATTCTCCATCGACAAATTTCTTTACCTTTACCTTCTTGTCATACCATCTAGCTACTCTTTTCTTATTCTCCTCGATGTTAACTAAAGCTTTTAACCGATGACCTACTACATCTTCCAACTCATCCTTCATAAGGATATCATAATCATCGGCTGTCAATTGATCTTGAGAGCGTATTCGCCTAGAACCAATTTTAATCTCCCAAGGTAAGACTGCATCATGTCCATACACCAACTGATAAGGTGTTACCTTGGTTGCACCATGACACGCCATCCGATATGACCACAAAGCTTCATTTAATACTGTATGCCATTTCTTAGGATACTCTTTAATCTTGCGCTTAATGAGCTTGATAATTCCTTTATTAGATGCTTCAGCCTGACCATTAGCCTGGGCATAATACGGTGAAGAATTCAAAACTTTAATCCCCATTCCTATAGCAAATTCATCAAATTCACCCGATGTAAACATAGTGCCCTGATCGGTAGTGATGGTTTGAGGGATGCCAAATCGGTAAACGATATGCTCCTTCACAAAATCAATCATTTTAGCCGATGTCACCTTTTTTAAAGGAATTGCTTCAACCCACTTCGTGAAATAATCGGTAGCAACCAGAATAAACTTATGCCCTTTACTCGATGGTGGATAAATCTGACCGATGAGATCAATAGCCCAACCCCGGAACGGCCAAGGCTTAATTATAGGGTTCATAGCCGATGCGGGTGCCCTTTGAATATTACCAAATTTCTGACATTTCTGACATCCTTTAAAATATTTAAAACAATCTTCAAGAATAGTCGGCCAATAATATCCATTTCTTATGATCATCCATTTCATCTTGAAGGCTGACTGATGAGCCCCACATACTCCTTCATGAATTTCACCCATCAGGCCTTTTGATTCCTCTATGCTAATACACCTGAGTAAAACTCCATCTATGGTATGGTAATACAATTCATCATCGAGGAGTACATACTTGGTAGCTTGGAACTTTATACGTCTTTTGACCTTTTTAGATGGATTCTTTAAATAATCAATAATTTCCTTCCTCCAGTCATCGATATCAGCTGCTGATATTAATACTTCTTTTTAGCAGCTTTCGATGTCGACACCTTAATTTTACCTTCAGTATCCAACATATTTGCTGGAAAAGGATGTTGATCAATTTTCATCGGCTTCTGAATCTTGGAATTACCAAATTTTATTCTCCCAGACTCAATAGCTAACTGTAATTGTTGTCTAAATACTTTCCACTCATTTGTACTGTGTGAAGTTGCATTATGCCATTTACAATACAGCATATGCTTCAACTCTTCTACCGATGGGATCACATGATTAGGTGACAACTTAATCTGACCCTCCTGAAGCAAAAGATCAAATATCTTATCGGCTTTGGTGACGTCGAAAGTAAACTTCTCTGGCTCTTTGTGACCAAAGGGACAAGATATCGGCTTTTTATTCTTAACCCACTCAGCCAAACCGATAACTGGTTCTTCATCCGAATCAGAATCTTCTACTTCTTCGACAAATGAAACTTTCTTATTCCAATTCCTTTTAGGTTCAAAAACCCTAGTGTCTTGATCAGAAATTCTTTGCACTAGATGACTTAGGCTTTCGAACTCCTGAGAAGCATATCTGTCCTTAAGGTGTGGCAACAATCCCTGAAAGGCCAAATCGGCAAGCTGCCGATCATCCAACACCAGGCTATAACATTTGTTCTTTACATCTCGTAGCCTTTGCACAAAGCCTTCTACCGATTCATCATTGCGCTGTTTCATCTTTACCAAATCGGTAAGCTTCTTTTCATGAACTCTAGCAAAGAAATACTTATGAAATTGCTTTTCCAGATCAGCCCAAGTAATAATAGAATTTGGCGGTAGTGAGATAAACCATGTAAATGCTGATCTAGATAGAGATGATGAAAACAAACGAACTCTCAATTCATCTCTACAAGCTGCCTCTCCACATTGAATAATAAAACGATTAACATGCTCTATGGTTGATGTATCGTCTTGCCCAGAAAACTTAGTGAAATCTGGCACCTTGTAATGATTTGGGAGAGGAATTAAATCATATGCCGGAGGATACGGAGTCCGATAAGAATAGGTATTAACTTTGGGCTTGATCCCAAACTGATCCTTCATAATTTCTGCTATTTTATCGGCCCAAAAAGCATCAACATCTTGTTGACGACATGGTTGAATCTCCACCGGAGGTACTTGCTGATACCCTTCTGCATACCTTTGTGGCCCATGATCTCCAGCAATTGGCATATTTGTCACTATCTGTGGTCCATTAACCTGCTAAAAAGGGTTCATCGGTTGAGCTGCCGATGCTTGATTCTAAAAACCAGCATGCATGTGACCTTGATGAACACCTGTGGCTTGCTGATTTAGCTGAACTAAATGTTGAGTGGGAAACTGCCCTGGCCAATTATTAGCGTTCATCGGTACAAAATTTGCCGATGGTTGGTAACTTGTTGGCATTGCCGGATAATTACAACTAACTTGAGGTAAAACCTGGACTCCAGGTTGACTTACGATTGGAGCCTTCTGTTGCATCGGTAACAAATTTGCCGATGGACTTGAACTAGATGTTTGACCCAAAGACACCTGGAAACCTCCTAGAGTTGGTTGTACAGTAGTTGTTGTAGTATATTGGGGTACTTGAGCTATCGGTGAACCGGCCGATAGCATATGAGCTTTTCCCGTCGTATCAAACACTTGAGGTGACCCATGGTTAAAAACAGATGGCTCTGGAGGCATACCATATCCCCACCACTTAGCAGGAGTCTGATTATTCTGTGGTACAGGACCTGATAAAGCCGATGCTGATAGATCTGTATTAAGCTGAACTCGTCCCGATAATGCTGAATCCGGACGCATCGGTGTAGACTGTACGTTAGATAAACCTGCTGATACTGGAAGAGAAGAAATCTCTATACCCGCAACGGCCGGGGGAGCCGATGGAGCAATAGCAGATGCTGATTCTAGTTGATGATAAGCAGGCCCAACGTAACGAGGTGACGCTTGCCCTTCTTTGAAAGTTCGAATCACAACATTATGAACAGTATTGGACAGCATATTGGAATGATTAATTAAAGCATGATTCACTGCAGAATTAACCATCTCTTGAAGTTTACCCGGATTAGAATCAAAGGTAACTTGCCGAGGCAACGACAAGTCTTGCTTCTGGATGACTTGTCCACTTTTGTTCAAACTGAATGACTTCAAGCAGAGCTGTCTGTATTCTTCTATAGCCCTCTCCATAGCCTGCTTCTGATCGCACTTAAGATCTTCTTCTGTTACCGTGATAATGTTCCCCGCATCGATCTCAGGATTAAGCATCTTGACTAGATCTGTCCCACCGAGCATGCCAAAAGATGTGTTGATGCAAAAGTAGATCTGCAAACACAAAGGGCTAATACCCGAAATCGATATCCAAAGCGTGCCAGTCGATTTGACCTGTTAATCGACAAGGATGAAGATACGAGCACTTTGGTCCTGACAACAGCGATACGCCCGAAAGTCACGGCCAAGAGGTACTCACGCGGAACTCGAGGATCGCCGAAGATTGCACTGGAGCAATGCAACTCGCCGAATCGATGAGAACTCGTAAAAAAGAAAAATATGCAAATTGACGAAGTCGTCGAAAGTAGATGTAAATAAGAATAAAATTTGTTTTTGATGTATTGATTGATCTCTTTTACATTGCCCTTCACCCTATATTTATATCCTGATCTACAGAAACGTAACCAAATACGACTAGGACACTAAATCCAAATCTATGGAAACACATAACTTTGATACAACTCAGACTCTAATAAACATATATAAGGAAATTAACTCCTATCTTATTACATAGTCCACCTTAGTCACGATGGTATTCTCATCGACCTCCTTTTTATCGGCACAATCCATGTTTCATCGGCACAATCCCTGTTCCATCGGCAGCAGCCTTCAAGTTCCTTCCATCGGTACATTCCCTGTTTCATCGGCAGCAGTCTTCAAACCATCTTTCATCGGCATCGGCAATACTACCCTTAACCTTATTGGCAACATTTCAATTTGAATCCATACGCCGCTACCACTCATAAGCAAACTCATTTTCATCGGCTATCAATCTACACAATAATCTTTTCTCTGTTGATTAGCCCTTCCTGACCATCTTGACACGTGCTAAAAAAACGATGTCAACCATATGATGACTGTCACGTTGTTTCTGTCGATGCTTCGTCCAGCTTTTTTTCTCGTGGGTCGCGTGTCTGTCCTGGTTTCATCGTGGGCCACTTTTCTCTCTCTTTTATTCCTCCAGCTCAGCATGCATCAGCCACTGCGTCATTCAAGTGACCCCATTTCTTCAAACTTTTCTTGTTTGTTTCTTTTCTTCTTCTTTTCAATCCCATTTCTGTGTGTCGTTACTTTCCCTTGGAATTAAATTATAGACATTTATTTTATTTAGATTTTTATTTCCACATTTGTTTTTTCTTTTTTTTTTTGCGACGAAAGAAGAATTATATTATAGGATAGCTGGGTACATCAACATATTACAAGCACTCTGGATTACAAAATAGTACCCACACTGTGAATAGCACAACTCAAAACCTAACCTGTTAAATGCTTTGCAGTATGGATGACCGCACAGGCAAACACTCGGCAAATGGCCTAAGAACAAATGCCCAACGAACAACGGCCAACATTCCTGTAGGCGGAATTGAGGAACTTTTTCTTTCTTGTGTCTTCCTCCTTCTTCTTTCTGCCACCGAAGATTAAGGAAGACTGATCTGAAAATTATTCTCTCTGGTCCTTCATCGTGGCCAGATCTAACCACAACAAAACGGAGAAAAGACCGGAGAAAATTATTCCATGACGGCGACATCATCTCCGCCTTGATGCCGTCGTCCGGAAACCAAAGTCTCCATGTCGTCATGCCGATGAAGATGTTGACGCCGATGTTGTCGCCCTCATCTTCAACGGAGCCGCCATGGAGAAGACGATTCCACCCTTCTCCTTCATCGTCGACAGAGATGAGGAGAAGGAGGAGATAAAACTCCAGTACCAAGTAATGTGGCATGGAGAGACGCTAACCCTAATGACTCGATTTACTGAAAAAAAAACTTATTAAAAACAATGGATCCCCACTTCCTTCAGCCCCCGGCGAGATGCCGGAGGAGAAGGGAGGGGGACCAGCGGTGGTGGACGACAGGGGCGGCGGCTGCGGCGGCGGCGGCGCTAGGGCTCTTCAGGTCACATTTGTTTTTTCTTAATACGCAGGATTGCTGCTTGTTAGTTGTTATAATGCATGTGTAAAAAAGTTTTTGAGTACACGACGCATGTAGGGCAAACACACAGAAATTAAGTCAATTTATACACTACAAGAGACGACCTAGTCAAAATTAGAGGCAAGTGAGAATGAATACAAACATCCCTATCATAGGCAGAATTCGCCCGCGCCAATGCAAGGGCACACCGCGTGGCAAGTCTATATATGCATCTTATTTTTGTTTTGATTACTTAATTAAGCTATAGGCATGTTTTCTTTTTCGGTTTTCACTACCGGTTTTTAGACCGAGTATATATAGCGGAGCTCTTTTGTCAAGGAATTCGTGGTTTTATTTTATCCATAAACAAGAGCATATCCAAGAGGTTTTTAATTCAGCTCTCTAACAAAGTTTCTTTGGGCAAAAAAAAACCAGGGACTTCAACAGTTTCTCCCATCTGAACTCTCTAAACATCCATGCTTGGGTAGTCATTGGATTGGTTTGACAATTATTTCCATTTTTTGTAAACAAATTATCTCTATTTTTTTTTGAAGAAACAGGTGTGTGTACAGCACAGTACCCACACTCGAGGAAGCGGGCTTTGGAGGTAAAGCGTTTTCTTAAACGGGCCAGGCTGCGTGCTGCATGAAAACCGTGGGCCCAAATGATAGTACCTCTCAGGCATTTCTTACTGTCCCTATGGATCTCTATCTCTGTCGTCTTCCTTTGCGATCGATTACCTCATTGCATTGCAAGTTATACTAAGGCAAGCAGAAGCAAGGTACTTGATTTTTTTGTTGTTTTTATTTTTTGGCAGATGAAGTTCTAATGCTGCAAGCAACGAACGTGTCTTAACTTTGGCTTTGCTTTGGTATTTGGTATCGTCGATCAACGCAATCAACACGGGAACTAGGTCGAGTAGAATTTAAATTTTATGGTGAGAACCATCACAGTAGGTTTTGTGTTTGTGTGTGATGAGAGACATAGGAGGGAATGGAGTAGAGCTGAGGGAGGAAAGGATAGATGGAAAGAAGAAGCAAAAGAAAAGAAAGAAGTTAAAGTTCCTTGCCTGTCTTGTCTCCAAAAGAAAGAAACAAGAAGAAAGTTCCTAGGTAGTATCTATCTGCACTGCTACCTACTTCACAAAGAAATATATATATATATATATATATATATATATATATATATATATATATATATATATATATATATATATATATAAGCGCTATTCTACACCCTAGACGTAGAATAACTATTCTACACCGAGACGCATCCAACCCCACCCCCGTCAGACCAACAAACCCAACCGGCCAGCCACCCGCCCACCTCCATCCGGCTGCAACCAACTGGCCACCCCTGGTTCAAATCAAAACACCCTCGACTTCCCCTAGCTCCTGCGTCCTCTCCCACCCCACCGACCAGATCGGCGCCGCCGCCACCCCACCGTCCACCACCGGCGTTACCCGCCCACCCCACGGATCACCACCGGCGGCGCCCCCTCCCTACCTTCCCGCACTCCCGCCCCCACCCCACCGACCACCTCGGCGCCGCCCCCAAGCCTGGTCGCCCGCGCAGCCTGCGTCCCAAGCCTCCGCGCCGGAACTACGAAGCAGGAACTAGCGTTCCCAAGCACGTACTCCCTTCCTCTATCCGATCTGAAAGTACTGAAGCCAGATGTCAAAGTACTGAAGCCCGATCTGAACCTACTGAAGCAGGAACAACCATTGCTGCAGGAATACAGGGTCAGACCGGGGCTGTGCTGCAGATTCAGTACCGGTGAGAATTACTGATACAACAACCTACTAGATTGCTAATTCTGATACTGGATTACTAATACTGAGTGCTACTAGATTACTGATACCGGATTGTTAAATTGCTGATACTAAACTACTGATGCTAAAAAATTACTGAGTACTACTAGACTATACTAGATTGCTAGATTATTGTCACTGATACTGGGTTAAATTACTGAATGATACTGGATTACTGGATACTTGATTACAGGATTATGATAGGACTACTGGAATATACTGTCACTGATACTGGATAACTGATACTAGATTATTGATGCTAAAAAAATTACTGAGTAATACTGGATTACTGAATACTAGATTACTGATAGATTATTGGATTACTGTCACTAATACTGGATTACTGAGCAATACTGAATAATATGAGTATTACTGAGTAATACTGGATTACTGGATACTAGATTGCTGATAGGATTACTGGATTACTGTCACTGATACTGGATTACTAAGTATTACTTAGTACTACTGAGTATTACTGGATTACTGGATACTAGAATACTGATAGGATTACTGGATTACTATCACTAATACTGGATTACTGAATGTACAAAAAATACTGAGTAATACTGGATTACTGATATTGGATAACTGGATTGATATTGAAACTTTTCATTTGCAGGAGACTCTAAATTTTCAATATGGCAAGTGCTGATCCCATAAAAGTCGCGGTGCTGTCCTCCTCCACCTCCAACGTCTCATCCCTGCTCGACGTGGATCCGGTGGCCGTGTCGCATTTCATAGAAATACTGAATGCTTCCTGCACTGCACACTACTGAATGTTTTTTTGGTTGAGGGGAGCACACTACTGAATGCTCTTGAATAATATGATTGCATAGTACCGGGTGATGATATGGATAATTTTACTGAACATAGTGCATACTATGGTGGATGATTGCATCGTACTGGGTGATACAGTAATGCACTCTAGTAGATGGTAATCTACTAGGTGATACTGCATGTTATTAATTTTTCAAAAAAAAAAAACTACATGATACCGGGTGATATTAGGTGATACTGAAATATTCTCGATGACACCAGTATCAGTACCAATCTACCATAGTGACAAACACTGAACAAAATAATTACAACTACTTACAAAAATACTTTCAACTACTGAAAGCTACTGAACTAAATACTTGATAAGGCTAACTAAATACTTAATGAGTCTCAAAAAATACTTAAAGATACTGATAGATACTGGAAAAATACTTAAAGATACTGATAGCTACTTAGAGGTACTAGTAACTAGAAGTCATAGTACCGGTTGTAAGCTGTTAAAGAAAATACTGACATAATACTAGAAAATACTGACAAAATACATGAAAATACTGACAACTACTTAGTGGTACTAGAAACTACTGAAACTATAGTCATAGTACCGGTTGTAAGCTGCTGAAAAAATACTGATGAAATACTAGAAAGTACTGACAAAATACTCGAAGATACTGACAACTACTTAAAGGTACTAGCAACTACTGAAGTTATAGAACCAGCAGTATGAAGCTACCAAAAAAGAATCAAGATACTGACAAATACTTAAGAATACTGACAAAATACTCGAAGATACTGATAGCTACTTAAAGATACTAGCAACTACTCAAGTTATAGTACCGGTTGTACTCAACTACCGAGAATATTGACAAAATACTTAAAGATACTGATGAAATACTTGTACCAATTGTATTAAGCTACCACTACCGGAATTCACTTCTTTGCCGAGCGCCGGAGGCTTTGCCGAGCGTTTTTTTTCGGGCGCTCAGCAAAGAAGGCTTTGCCGAGAGCCAAATAAAAAACGCTCGGCAAAGCCTCTACACTCGGCAAAGAAGGCTTTGCCGAGCGTCCGATAAACGACTCTCGGCAAAGAAGTTTCTTTGCCGAGAGCCAAAAAAACACTCGGCAAAGAAGGCTTTGCCGAGCGTCCGATAAACGGCTCTCGTGAAAGAAGTTTTTTTGCCGAGAGCCAAAAAAACACTCGGCAAAGAAGGCTTTGCCGAGCGTCCGATAAACGGCTCTCGGCAAAGAAGTTTCTTTGCCGAGAGCCAAAAAAAAAACACTCGGCAAAGGTTTCTTTGCCGAGTGCCAAAGTAAAACACTCGGCAAAGCAATTTTTCAAACCACATTTTGGTGCCCTAAACGAATTCATATAAAAAAGTTTTCAACTACAAAGTTTCATAACTTTTCATGATCTACAAACTTTATATTGGTCATTTCTTTATTCGACAAAGTAATAATTACGTTGTTCACAAAATCTATATGTCTCTCATGTAGTTCCATGAAACAACAAGAGAGATATATAAGATTTGTGAACAATGTTAGCACCACAATTTTGGATGGAAAAACTTCTTAAATGAAGTTTGTAGATCTCGAAAGGTTATGAAACATTGTAGTTGACCACTTTTTAATTTGAATTCATCTTGTCATGGAAAACTACGTTTGAAATTCAAAATTTTAAAATTTTAAAATTTGATTTTTTCAAAAGACCTCGGATGGAAAAACTTCCTAAATGAAATTTGTAGATCTCAAAAAGTTATGAAACATTGTAGTTGACCACTTTTTCATTTGAATTCATCTTATCATGCAAAAGTACGTTTGAAATTCAAAATTTTAAAATTTGAATTTTTTAAAAGACCTCGGATGGAAAAACTTCCTAAATGAAATTTGTAGATCTCAAAAAGTTATGAAACATTGTAGTTGACCACTTTTTCATTTGAATTCATCTTGTCATGCAAAACTACGTTTGAAATTCAAAATTTTAAAATTTGAATTTTTCAAAAGACCTCGGATGGAAAAACTTTCTATATGAAAAATGTAGTGCTCGAAAAGTTATGAAACTTTGTGGTTGACAACTTTTTGATTTGAATTCGTTTAGGGCCTCAAACAATCAATTTTCACTTGGTTTAGTATAATATTTGAGTAACTGAAACGGCATATAGACGCATGTGAGTGTGTAGTGCAGGTGACAGAGGAGGTATCGCGTGAGGGAGAGGTCACGAGTTCGAATCCCGTCGACCGCGTAGCCGTGAATTTTGCGCGAAAAATGCCGCGACTTGCGACCTGCGACTTCGACGGAGACGGGCGGGCGCGAAAAAAAAAATTTCCAGATTTTTTTCGTATTTTTTTATTTCGCGCTTTGCCGAGCGTCGGGCTCTCGGCAAAGGCTTTGCCGAGTGCCCAATAAACGGCTCTCGGCAAAGAAGTCTTTGCCGATCGGATTTTTGCCAAGGGCGCTTTGCCGAGAGCTGCGATCGGCAAAGGCTTTGCCGAGGGCCTTAGAGGCTTTGCCGAGAGCCTGGGCCCTCGGCAAAGCAGCCGGCTCCGGTAGTGTACCAACAAACTACTAACAAAATACTCGGACATACTTACAAAAATACTCGGAGATAGTAACAAAATACCTGAAGATACTAACAAAGATGTATCACTTGTTTTTAAAAGGAAAATAAATAATAGAGTCCAAACGATCACTAATATCTACATGCATCTAATGAAAATGATGAATAAAAATAAATACTGCATGCTCCTAATTAACATGCATGGTGCTAATTAATATGTATGCTTGCAGCTAATGAAAAAGGCGCCAGTACATACATGCAGGCATGCAGCTATCGGATCCATCCGTGTAGGTAGAAAAGCAGTGCAGAGCTGCATGCATGCGAAATTGAGCCAGTGCGGGCGCGTGGGGGTGAGGTCTGGTGCGGAGGGCGTGGAGCGCGCGGGACGGGTCTGGCCCGAGGGTCGGTCAGTTGGAGTCCGGGCTGGTGGGTTGACTGTGTCTCGGTGTGGAATAGTTATTCTACACCTATGGTGTGGAATAACACGCGTGTGTGTATATATATATATATATATATATATATATATATATATATATATATATATATATATATATATATATATTATATATATATATATATATATATATATAGCACAGTTGTGAGGGGTTAACTACATAATAACCCAGGTGGCATTGTAAATTAGTAGAAAATTTGACACCCAAGTCGGGCGAAGAGAGCTTAAGCTTAGGTGGTGGGCCAGGGGTGGACACCCACACCTCCCAACATTTGTGTACATTCAACCTTTGTTTTATGTCTTGAGCTGGGTTATGTCAACATTGTCTTTTTAATTTGCAACAGACAACATACTCTTGTTCTAAAATTGTAATTCTCTGGCATTTATGAGCTCTACTATCTTTTAGCTACCACTATCTTTTAGCTACCATTTCCAGCCTTAGAATTGCAGTATTTGTTAACTTGGGTTTGTATTGCCATTATTTCGATGCTTGCTTCTTGATGTTTATACTCTTAGATGCTAATGACGTGTAAATGGACTGATCTGCACATGATATGTCAACCACAGCGCCTTTCGTCCTTGTCCTGTCTCTATAATTAAAGAAAAGTAATTGAAACAACTTTTTGTTGTGCTTGATTGCTGTTATTTGTAACTCAATCTGACCTGTTATGATGATTAGTTACCTAATTTTGCTATGATTATTATCTGATAGGCTTTTCGAGCATTTATTGAAAGAATATCTACTATGGTATGTGTATGGTTCTGCATAATCTCGAATGTTTTGGAAGACAAATTAACCACGCGATAATTGTTTCTCTTAATGTAATTTGGACTAGGTTGGTGGTGCAGACATTATTGGCATCGCTGACGAGTACTCCTTCCATGCCAAGGACAATTACGAGCTTGTGTGCTTCTCCACCCTGCCGCTTCGGTTCGGGGCTGCCGCCGCCGATGTTCCCGAAGGCAACAAGACGCTATACCTGTCGGGGTTCACCGCTGGGGGCCTCAAGCTGTTGAAGCAGGTGGTGGCCTGGAGGCTGGAGCTCGATGGCGAACAACCCCGGTTCTTGGTGCTCACGCCAGCATACGGCGGAGGCTGGCTGTGCCTCGCGAATGCCTGGAATATGTACAAGCGCAGAGCAAGACTGTGCTGATGACGGCGCAGATGCTGCATTTTCTCAGGAGGAATCCTGATGGGCCGGAGATAGCCTTGTGGATCCACCTTCATCAAGTTTTTGGGTACTTGGATTCCCTGGTCGCTCTGTCGCGTTTGTTTCTTCTTTTGGTAGATGGTGAGCCCTGAGTCTTACGAATTTCACTTGTTCTTCTGCAGCAAGTTTTGGTCTATGCCCTCGGAGGATGACTTCAGGAACCAAACCTCACTGTCACTGATGAGGCAGTTCGCATCAATGGATCCTGTCTTAGCAAACTCATAGGTATAATCTGTTCCTCTCTTGTTATCGTAATTCTCAATTGTGTTTGACTGTTTGTTAGTATATATAGCACAGTTGTGTCTTCAATGAGCGTGAAATAATCTACGAGTTATGAGGGGTTAACTACATAATAACCTAGGTGGCATTGCACTTAAACTTAGGTGGTGGGGTCCCAACAATTGCGCTAGGCTCAGTTCCTGCTTAACTACATTCACACTTCGTCTTGTGTCTTGAGCTGCGCTATGTAAACATTGTCCTTAATTTGCAACAAACAACATACCCTTGCTCTAAGATTGTAATTCTCTGGCATTTCTGAGCTCTGCTACCTTTTAGCTACCATTTCCAACCTTAGACTTGCAGTTTTTCATAACTTAGGGTTGTATTGCCATTTATTTGATGTTTATATATAATCTTAACTAATGAAGACATGTAAATGGACTGATCTGCGCATGATGTGCTGACTATGGGGCCAGCCTTTCATCCTTCTCCTATCTCTATAATTAACTAGAGTGATTGGAACAACTTGTTATTGTGCTTGATTGCTGTTATTTGTAAGCCAATCTGACCAGTTATGATGATTACTTGACTGATTTTGCTATTATTATCATCTGATAGGCTTTGCGAGCATTTGTTGAAAGAATATCTACTGAGGTATGTGTATGGTTCTGCATAATCTTGATTTTTTTGGAAGAGAAATTAACCACACATTAATTGTTTCTCTTAATATAATTTTGACTAGGTTGGTGGTGGTGCGGACATTGTTGACATCGTTGGTGGTGTTGACATCGTTGACGACGGTGCGGTCATAAATGAGATTTTTGTTGAGGATGCTCCATTCTAGGGTGAAGAAGGATAAAAAAATGTATGAGCTTTTCTTTATAACTACGACTCCTTATGTGTTGAACTAATCGTATGCAATGGTGTTGCTATGTACCACCAATGAATTTTATCATATGTATGCTTAAACTAATCCTGGCAAACATATGATTGGCTTGCAGCGGCCCTCAACTCTATTGTTGTTTGTCCATAATCCTTGCCTTTCTAATTGAGCTTGTTCGGTGATTTTGGGGGCCCTGAAACTGAAAGATTAAGTGGTCCAAGAGATGGGACGAATTGGTCAATTAACTTGTAGAAAATCTGTGTAGATTGTTGCAGATGCTTTGCAAGTTTGCGGCTTATTTTGCAGTATCACAATTTTCAGTCTAGTTTTCCTTGGATCCCTAGTTTTCCTAGGCCCCTAGGATGTGATTATTTTGTTGAAATCTATGGATAAAACAGAGTTTTCAATCTAGTTTTTCTTGGTCCATAATTTTTCTACGATCCTAAGATGTTGGAAGATCCATGTTGTGGAACATGATGCCTAGAATGTCTCAAAAGAGCCAAAGGGTGCTTAGTCCAGATGGCTAAGTCACTCGAGCGGCACTCCACAGGTCCTGAGTTCGACTCCCCGTGGGAGCGAGTTTCAGGCTGTGGTAAAAAAAATCCCCTCGCTCGCCCCAGGTGCCAAAGCACATGTGTGGTGATCGGCCCATCTCACGGGTAACGTCTCTCTGTGTCTGGATGGGGTGAGGGTTCGGAGGTTTTCTCGCCGGGTGAGAAGGCGACTTCTTCTCCTTTAAAAAGCTGCGGCGGCAGTCTTAACCGCCCCGGTCGAGTTTTTTTTAGAATGTCTCAAAAGACAGTTGCATTCTTTTCAAGTTCCTTGCCATACATGTCTGCTGCTGCCTGCAGCTGTGGCTGTGGCTGTGGCTGTGGCTGTGGCTGCTGATTCTGGAACCAAGAAGCACATATCCCTAAAATGCTGAATTGGCTCTGTCCATGGGAACCCTTGTATCTTTTTCTTGTCCGATGTCTGTCCATGGGAAGACACTGTTCTCCAGAATCGAGCTTGTGTGCTCTGTGGTTCAAATCCCATACTGTTGCTTCCTCTGCTCCCAGTACTGCTATTGCTGCTACTGCTACTAGGATTAGGATCATGACCATCCCAGTAGAATGAATCTACCCCAATGCCAGTTCCTCCATGTCGAGGTACTCCAGATTCAGCCCCATTGATTGATGTAGAGAGGGCCGATGGTGAAACTGGTGGCATCACTGTACAAGTTGTGCTGCAGTCGAAGTCACTCCGGTGGAGGTGTTGTGTTTGTTGTGATGGTTGCCTTGCTTTCACATCCTTCTCTATCAATATTCAACCGACATGCTTGTGCCGATTTTATTTTTTAATATTGCAAGGCATTCAAACTTGATATATCGTGCTCCCCCTATATTCTTGGGATTACCAAAATTTTAATTTTTCCCCATAATCATTTGCACTCACTCTTGATCTTTGATCTCCTCATTTGTCTTCTTTTTTTTCACAAGATTTGTGGAAGCTTACTTCATTTGAGTTTAAGTACTGGCACATTGTTTCTGTCGATGCTCCGTCCAGCATTTTTCTCGTGGGTCGCGTGTCTGTCCTGGTTTCATCGTGGGCCACTTTTTTTTTTTTTTTTTTTTCCTTTTGTTCCTCCAGCCCACCATCAGCCACCGCGTCATTCAAGTGACCCTTGTTTCTTTCTTTTCTTCTTCTTTTCAATCCCATTTTTGTTTGTAGTTACTTTCCCTTGGAATTAAATTCTACAGTTTTTTATTTAAACTTTTATTTCTAAATTTGTTTTTTTCTTAATATGCAGGATTGTTGCTTGTTAGTTGTTATAATGGGTAGAAAAGTTTTGAGTACACCACACGGCATGTATGGCAAGCATATAGAAACTAAGTTGATTTACACCGCATGAGACGATCTAGTCAGAATTAGAGAGGCGAGTGAGGATGAATACACACATCCCTGTCATAGGCAGAATTCGCATGCGCCAATGCAAGGGCACACCACGTGGCAAGTCTATATATATATGCATCTTATTTTTGTTTTGATTACTTAATTAAGCTATAGACATGTTTTCTTTTTTTGGTTTTCACTACCGGATTTTAGACAAAGTATATATATCTGAGCTCTTTTGTCAAGGAATTCATGGTTTTACTTTATCCATAAACAAGAGCATCTCCAAGAGATTTTTAATTCAGCTCTCTAAAAAAAGTTTCTTTGGGCAAAAAAAAAAAGAAAAGAAGAAGAAGCCTTGGACTGGAACAGTTTCCCATCTAACATCCATGCTTGGTAGTCACTGGATTGGTTTGGCAATTATTTCCATTTTTTGTAAACAAATTATTTCCTTTTTTTTAAGAAACGGGTGTGTGTACACCACAGTACCACTACCACACGCGAGGAAGCGGGCTTTGGAGGTAAAGCGTTTTCTTAAACGGGCCAGGCTGTGTGCCGCATGAAAACCGTGGGCCCAAATGGTAGTACCTCTCAGGCATATATCTTACTGTCCCTATGGATCTCTATCTCTGTCGTCTTCCCTTGCGATCGATTACCTCATTGCATAATTGCAAGTTATACTAAGGCAAGCAGAAGCAAGGTACTTGATTTTTTTGTTGTTTTTATTTTTTGGCAGATGAAGTTCTAATGCTGCAAGCAACGAACGTGTCTTAACTTCGGCTTTGCTTTGGTATTTGGTATCGTCAATCAACGCAATCAACACGGGAACTAGATCGAGTAGAGTTTAAATTTTATGATGGGAACCATCACAGTAGGTTTTGTGTTTGTGTGTGATGAGAGACATAGGAGGGAATGGAGTAGAGTTGAGGGAGAAAAGGATAGATGGATAGAAGAAGTTAAAGTTCCTTGCCTCTCTACGTAGTTAACCTATTCCAAGTTCCTTGCCTGCCTTGTCTCCAAAAGAAAGAAACAAGAAGAAAGTTCCTAGGCAGCATCTATCTGCACTACTACCTACTTCACAGAGAACTACTCAAGCATATATATGTAAGGTAGGTACGTACGGTCCCCAAATTGCATCACCATCCGTCGTTGTCATTTTTTAGAAAAGGTTTCGTCGTTGTCATAGCTAGCTTCTCCTTAATTTCTTCGGCATATTGAGAGAGAGATGATGATGATGATGATGAGCAAGAGCAACAGAGCCAGACTTGGACCTGCGGTCAAGTTGGAAGGGAACCTGATGGAGGCGACGACGAAGAAGATGGACTGGAGCCCCGTGGCGGGCTCGGGCCACTACGACACCAGCTACTATGTAAGCCCTGACGGTAAATCTTGGTGCTGGAGCTGGAGAAAGACGACGTACGTACGTGGCCGGAGAGCATTTTCATGAATAAATTTATCTTTTTACATGACCTGAATAATTATTGTGAATTTTTAATTCGGTCTCTACAAATTGTTGTATATAGTTTCTATGAAGATACGTCGAGGAAGCCTTCAGTTGTGCCTCGAGATATGCCCAAGCCTTTAGATTTGGCCACCCGTGCGCTCGGCAGTTTCGTCTGCGTTGGCGCCATCGCCGCTTGCAAGGTCGCCGCCGCCGACGCAGTCGACTGCCTCGGTAAAGGTTCGTTTGTGTCGGTACCAACAATACGGGGGTACCCACATCCATCGCTAATAAAAAACTAAAACGACTAAAACCGCAATAAAAGGCAGCCCGCCTCGACCGCGTATCCAGTCAGTCTCGTACGAGGCCTGCTCGACGGGGCGCCTCGACCGCGCTCCGGCTCCGACTCGTACGAGGCCCGCTCGACGGGGCGCCTCGACCGCGCCCCATCCCGTACAGCAAGGTACCTCGACGGCGCTCCGACCCGCGCGAGGATCGTCCGCCCACTGGGAAAAACTCCGACTCGCGTGAGCCCGGGTCAAGCGCCTCGACTCCTCTTTACCTACCCTAGGACAAAAGCCATCGCATTTAATGCGGTTACCTACTACCACCTACCGGCATGGCTGCGACCAGAATCGATATAGGAACAATGCCCGTGTCAGATCTTACTGTTTTACCGCCCATCCCGTGATGGGAGGTGAAAGCCGTCACTGTACCCACCTTACCGCGCACTGTTTACCATCGATCACCCTCGAGTGAGGATAAGACAAGGCCCGTTCTCCGCAATCTCGGGGATTCGGCCTTATCCATCCGGTCTCGACCCGGCCTCGACCCAACCTCAACGCTCGGCACAGTTCAACGGCAAGGGAAGGACGGTGTGGCACGGCGCTCTGGGTCATTTCGCCGTCTCGTCTCCCACGACGCCATAGTGTCCAGGGATGGCCGGCCATTCCCAAAGCACGTCGCTACGGTCAGCTCAACAGGAATCGACAAAACATCACCTCAAGGCTCCCCATCGTCTTGGCCTCCTCTCGCCCTATAAAAGGGAAGGCCAGGGTTCTACAAGGGGGACCGACCGACGGACAACGAAGAAAAACAAGAGATAACAGGCAAGACGCAAGATAGAGATCGATATCTCAAGCAATCACCCTTGTCCTCTTTTTCCTCTCTTTGAGACTTGGGCTCGATGCCCTCTCTCACATGCTTGTAACCCCTACACGAGCACTTCGGTGCAAGGAAATACAAACTCCCCCCGCTGGACGTAGGGCCTTCTTTTGCCCGAACCAGGATAAACCCCCGTGTGTTCTCCTTGCATCACCATCCAGGAAAGAGACACGCAACATTTACTCGTTGGTTTAGGACCCCCTCGGGTTCGAACACCGACAGTTGGCGCGCTAGGTAGGGGATCGCTGCGTGCCAACGTCGCTTTCTCCCCTTTTTTCCTGGATGGCTGACCCCGAACGCCCTATTCTGTTGGCCACGGTGATTTGGTTCAGGAGTTTGGAGTTCATGTCACTTGGCTATGGCTACGATATGGTCCTACTTCCACCCAGGCACCCAACCGACGAGGACTATGAGCTCTCCCAGCCCAGGGGAGCAATCCGCTGGTACCGTCGCTCTAGGCGGGCGTGGGCCGCCCGACGACGACGAGCCCGGTACAACCACCGTCTTCACCTCGCGGAGGGTGATGGGATCCCCCGGTCCGGCACCCCCAGCCAGGCGCCGGCCCAGATCTCCTTGTGGAAGGTTTGGGTGGGACGAGCTTGGCTGAGGGTAACATGCCGACGGAGAATCCTGCCGCTCCCCCGTCCGGTGAGACACCACTGTCCGGAGCATCCATTCCGGCACGGGCAGCAACATCTCCATCACCATTCCCGCTTGGGCTAAACTCGGCTGCCCGGGTATACGCATCTTCCGTGAGCACTCGCATGAGTACTTATGAGGAACTCCCAGGGCACCATCTACGCTCCACTCTGGACCTCGTTGCATCCACACCGGCTTCTGATTATCTGGACTCTACGGAGACACCGGAAACAGAGCCCCATGTGACTGCTTCTCAACGTCGCAACCCTAGTGACGATTTGCAACGGCCACACATTCCCCCGTCATACTACTACTTTGGCGCTCCTGACTCTGACTCGGCTGACGACGCCTATGATCCGACCCGCGAATGCTTTAACATCGATGTTGAAAGCACTTCGGAATCAGAGGACGAAGAGCCAGTCGAAGGAAGGCACATGCCACCTCATGTCGAGCTTCCTGCTGAGCGAGACGACCCTCAGTTCCTTGTGAATCAAGGAACACAACTCGGGCAGATTCGTGAGTTGCAGGACAGGCTTGACGAGGAACGGGAAAACCTGGATCTACTCCAACAAACCCTCGAGCATGAGCGTGCGGAACGCGCACTTGGCGGGAGAGCTCGCGAGAGAGCTCGCGATGTCAACCGTCGCATCAACGAGGACCGGGTGGTCGACCCCCTGGTTTTCGCTCGAGCCAGCCAGAACGTCGTCGCCGCCGCCATGCTCCTCCGCAACATGCCCGAGCCGTCAAACCCCGACGCCCGTCGGGCTCGAGATGAAATCCGAGAACTCCTCGAGACTGCCGCCATGCAGCAGGCCAAGAGCTCTGCCTCGAGGTGACGCGAGGAAGCCTCGGAGCGGATCATCGAGCCCTCCCGACAGGAGAGAGAAGCCTCGGTTCACCCCGAGCCTGCCCGGTGAAACCGGGTAGCTCCGGCCCCTGAGCCCACCACCAACGACCACGAGCCTCGAGACACCCGTGGCAACATCGTCGAGCGCCGCACGCGCAAGCACGGTGACGGCGTGCCTCAAGGCTACCATGTACACAGGGGCGAACGCTATGACAGTTCAGAAGATCGTAGCCCTTCACCCGAGCCCCCGGGTCCTCGGGTCTTCAGTAAGGCTATCCGTGAGACGGTGCTCCCGGCTCGGTTTCGCCCCCCCACGACTCTCACCAAGTACAACGGCGAAACCAAACCCAAACTTTGGCTCACTGATTTCCGCTTGGCGTGTCAGCTGGGCGGGGCCACCGACGACCGGGTCATCATTCGACAACTCCCCCTGTTCCTCTCTGACACCGCCCGAGCCTAGCTCGAGGATCTCCCACCTCGACAGATCCACGACTGGGATGATCTCGTAAGGGTGTTTAAGGGAAATTTTAAGGGGACCTACATGTGCCCCGACAACTTGTGGGACCTCCGGAGCTGCAAGCAGAAACCAGGTGAATCCCTCCGGGATTACATCCGGTGCTTCTCCCGACAGCGTACCGAGCTCCCCAACGTCACCGACTCCGACGTAATTATGGCCTTTCTTTCCGGCACCACCTGTAAGGAGTTGGTCCGAGAATTGGGCCGTAACACTCCACTCACCACCAACGGGTTGATGGACATTGTCACCAACTTCGCCGCCGGCGAGGAGGCGGTTGGTGCAATCTTTGGTGGCGACTCAGAAAGGGGGAAGCAGAAGGTCAACGATCCCACGAGCTCCACCCTAGGCTCCAAGAGAAACAACCGCAAGAAGAAGAAAGGCCAGCAGGGCAAGCTCGAGGCCTCGGCCGATGAGCTCGTCGCTGCTACCGAGCACAAGAAGCCTCGAGGCCCCCCCTGGCGGGGGCATCCTCGACAAAATGCTCAAAGAGCCGTGTCCCTACCACAAGGGACCCACTAACCATAACCTCGAAGACTGTCATATGCTTCGCAGGTACTTTGGGGGTGCCGGCGTCAAGAAGGACGACAAGAAGGAGGACCCTAAGAGTGACGACAAGGACGGGGGATTTCCCGAGATCCATGACTGCTTCATGATCTATGGAGGGTCGTTGACCCGCCTCTCGGCGCGCCAGCGCAAGCGAGAACGGCGTGAGGTTTTCTCCGTACAAACGGCAGTCCCCCGCTTCCTTGATTGGTCTACGGTGGCCATCACTTTCGACCGTGACGACCACCCAGACTACGTCCCCAACCCGGAAGTCTATCCGCTCGTTGTTGACCCCGTCATCGCCAACACACGCCTCACCAAGGTGCTCATGGACGGCGGAAGCAGCCTCAACATCATCTACTCCCAGACCCTCGACCTTCTGGGGGTCGAGAGAGCACGCCTCCAACCTAGCGTCGGGGGCTTCCACGGAGTCATGCCAGGGAAACGGGCAGAACCCCTCGGACGGGTCGATCTGCCTATTTGTTTTGGCACACCGGCCAACTTCAGAAAGGAGACTCTCACTTTCGAAGTGGTCGGATTCCGTAGAACGTACCACGCTATCCTAGGGCGCCCATGCTACGCCAGGTTCATGGCAATCCTGAACTACACCTACCTCAAGCTCAAGATGCTAGGCCCAAACGGTGTCATCACTGTAGGGCCCTCATATGAACATGCCTACGAGTGCGACGTCGAGTGCGTCGAGCACGGCGAGGCTATTTTGGAGTCGGCGATCTTGGCTGCAGACCTCGACGGCCTCGCCAATGCGATTCCCGACCCAAAACGCCATGCCGGCAGCTTCGAGCCCGTGGAAGATGTCAAACTCGTACCCCTCGACCCCGCTGATCCCAAGGGAAAGGTGCTGAACGTCAGCGCCACCCTCGATCCTAAATAGGAAGCAGTGCTCATCGACTTTCTTCGTGCAAACATCGACATCTTTGCGTGGAGTCCCTCGGATATGCCGGGCATACCCAAGGAAGTCGCCGAGCACGCCTTGGAGATCCGGGCCGGATCCAAATCGGTGAAGCAACGCCTGCGTCGCTTCGATGAGGAGAAGCGCAGGGTCATCGGCGAGGAGATACACAAGCTGTTGGAGGCCGGATTCATCAAGGAGGTTCATCATCCCGAGTGGCTAGCTAATCCTGTATTAGTTAGGAAAAAGAGTGGGAAATGGAGGATGTGTGTAGACTATACTAGTTTAAATAAAGCATGTCCAAAAGTTCCCTTTCCTTTGCCACGCATTGACCAAATCGTTGATTCCACTGCGGGATGTGAAACTCTCTCATTCTTAGATGCATACTTCGGCTACCACCAAATCAAAATGAAGGAGTCTGACCAGCTTGCGACTTCATTCATCACCCCATTCGGCATGTATTGCTACGTTACGATGCCCTTCGGTCTTCGGAACGCGGGGGCTACGTACCAGCGATGCATGCAACACGTTTTCGGAAAGCACATCGGGTCGACCATCGAGGCTTATGTCGATGACATCGTTGTCAAAACCAAACAAGCCGATGATCTGGTCAACGACCTCGACGTTGCGTTCAAATGCCTCTGGGCAAAAAACATCAGACTCAATCCAGAGAAATGCGTCTTTGGCGTCCCACGAGGTATGCTTTTAGGGTTCATCATGTCTAAACGCGGCATCGAGGCCAACCCTAAAAAAATCTCTGTAATAACCAAGATGGGCCCCATCTGAGATCTGAAGGGCGTATAGAGGGTCACAGGTTGCTTGGCGGCACTCAGCCGTTTCATTTCGCGCCTCGGCGAAAAAGCACTCCCTCTGTACCGTCTCTTGAAGAAATCAGAGCATTTTTCCTGGACCCTTGAGGCTGAGGATGTAACAGAACCGACCAAATTATAAGAGCACAAGTACAAAAACAAGTACCGAAGTGCTCAAATTTTCGAACTTGAGCCCATATAATCCCGGTAGTCAATCGAAACCACGAAGGATTTCAAACCAACTTGCTTACAACCAGGATCGCATCATTCAATATACAACATCATACGTTACATCTCACAAGTAGTTCTAAAATAAGTTTACACACACGGAGTCGCAATAATTACAAACCAAGTTTATAAAAGTAGCGGAAGCAAACACACGCCAGTTGTTTAACTACTGCTAGTCTTGTTGATCAACATCCCACAAAAGCATCAGGAAAGTACATAAAAGATGATCACGCCCAAGTGATCTAGTCTTCGTCACCCGCAGGGTGGAGACAATTTTTGCAGAAGCCTTGGTAGAGCATATCATCTGCAATAGGAGGGAATAAACCCTGAGTACTGGAATGTACTCAGCTAGACTTACCCGTCGAAAACCAGAAATAAGATGACACCAAGGATTATGCAAGGCTTTCACAAGAGGCTAGCTGACATCATATTTTTGCATAAAGGCATAAGTAATTGAGACTCTTATAACCTGTACTAGCAGTTATTTTTAGCATTTACTTGTCATCTATCTTAGCACCTGTACTAAACATGCACTTGATTATAATCAAACAATTATCATCATTATATCCACAGCAGGTATGAATTGTGGCAACATTGTATCATTCCCTTAACCACCAGTTCATTTAATGAGATCTACGTTGCCGCTGCTCAAGTCAAGTGCTCACTAACCGGGAGCGACGGCGATTCGAATCGAATTCCTATCCAGCTGGAGGGGTATTTCTAACACTCACCGCGTAGGCCCCTGCCAGGGTCGCACAAGCCACCTTTTCATATGATTCAGGAATCGCGGGTCCGAATGATGTCACGACCCCAAGGGCGACACTCTGCCAGGTGATAGGGACTCTAACCCACCCTTGGTCTCACGCCAATGTCCTCAAGCACATCCTTTCTCTCCTCCAAGAAGCAACCTACCATTCGATTCACGGCCTAAACCACATTACTCGGCTTCGCGGTCGGAACGGCTTATCCGGCCAACTAAGTGTTAGACTGCGTTCAACATGACTCAAGGACGTACAACGAATCGGTCCTTAAATGACTCAGACGGGCATAGCTCCACACCCAAGACGTGAAGTGTCTTGCGGCTGTACTATCGAACTCCCGCCCGGTCTCAAATTTCATTTTTAAGCATGGTTCCATCCACGATAGCCATAAAGCCACTCGTGACTCCTTCCTATATCTCGCGGATGACCGGAAATCACCCGACTTCTACCGTACTAAGCAGGGCTAAGCATTGACACGTGCCTAAACCTAATATAGGATTAAGTACGATATCTGAACAAGGACAGGTATAATGCAACAAGTGTTTTCATATAACTCCTACAACTTAATGCAGTAAACAATTAAAAGTACTCAAGATTAATTTATAAATCAGTAGGTTCAGCATGCACCGGGGCTTGCCTTTCAGAAAGGTAGAAGGCTGGTGGTCAGGACACTCAGGCAGGTCTTCTGCGGGAACTTCTCCGCCGGTTGGTTCCTCTAGCTGCTCCGGCTGGTCCTGGACTTCCTCCGGAATCACTGGCTCGAACTCGAGGAGTGTTATCCCCTCCGGAACACCTATTGCATGAGTGCACAATAAATATCATGGGTGCATAATGGTGCAACATGCTCGGAATGAAATGCATTTCAGCAATAAAAGTACTCTACTCCAGTCACTTTATCAGTACGTGCAAACCTCTTCTCTGGTGGAGAAGTACTTACCTAAGCTACTCAACCTAAGATACAGCTGTTCCTCTTCGGTTAAGGCCCTAACACCTAACAACACAAGAGTAATATTACTTAGGTTACCACAGTAAGTTATTCTGGACAGCAGCTCAAAGATTCTGACATAACTGAAGATTCCTAACTCCAAAAGATATGATCTAAGACAATCTGAAAAGCTTATGAAATGCACCACAAAATGTTTTCAGACCACAACACTTAATTCTAAAGTTTACCTAGTCTAAATTCCAAAGTTCCAGAATCTGCTCTCTCTAAACAGAGAGCAGCCAATTCTGGACTGTCACTTAAAACAGCAATAACTCCTAAACTACTAGCCCAATTGCCATCAAATTTTGACACAAGCTAGTTTAACCAGTTTACTACCACTTTGGTATTCACAAGTTTTCTAGCCAATACTTTTATTAAGGGTCAAACCTAGAAATACTACCAGCTGTCCAGAAAACCTAGAATTACAAAGATTAAATATTTATTGATGTAGCAAACATCCCATAAGACCAAACTAATGTTACCACAAGTTCACATAGGTCACAAAAACACCAGAAAGTAAGGTTGGCCCACCTAAAATATTTATTTAAACTCATTTCTTAATTTACTTAAGTAATTAAGTGGAATTTTAAACATATATGTAAACTGCTCTTAAAATTCTACAAAAATTACAAGAGACCCTCTGACCCAAAACGAGGCTACTGTAAAAATTTGAACTAAATTTATTCACAGAAACTTCCTACACAAAATTTACAAGCCCAAAAGGATGATTTTTGTATAATTAACAAAGCATAGGAAAAAGTGTCAAACAATAGATTTCCTAATTTTCTTGGACACTCTAGGGTACCAAGACCTTCTCCAAAAAGTTATATGAACATTGCACATGTAGAAAAATTACAAAAATTCATTTAAGTATTTCCTAAAATAACAAGATAGCATTATAACTTGAAAAGTACTTAAGCACTACTGCCCAAATTTTTACCAAAGCTAGAGCAAGTATAAATTAGCCTACTCACCAAATTTCATAATTTTTGGAATACTGAAACTCAAGATATGATTTAAACAAGTTTGCATGTGAATTAAAACACATTTTAAAGACCTATTTAAATATCCCAGAAACTACACATCACATAACCAAATCATATTTTTCTAAAATACTACACATCAAGCAGATCCTAACAAAATTTATCTCAAAATTTTTGGGCAAGTAAAACCCTAGATCTACAATTTCCAAACAACCACTAAAATCTGTGACAAAAAGAAAAAAGAAAACAAAACTGAACCCTAACAGCTACCGTGCCGGGCCGGCTCAGTTTACCAGCGCGGCCCAGCCAGCGCGTGGCCCGATCTGGCTCCCGCCGCGTGCGGCAACCGACAGGTGGGTCCCCGCGGTCAGTGACGGAGGTCAGGGGAGCGGCGAACCGCGAGCTCCGGCGAGCTCAAGCTCGTCGGAGGGGAGCTCGCTTGAGAAAACAAACACACCCACGCGTTTCCCGTCATACGGTGCTTCGATTCGTGCAAGCAGGAAGGCTTGGGTTGGAGTGGGAGGGGCTCGCCACCGGGAACGGCGCCCGGTGAGGGTCGGTGACGGTGCGCCGCCGCCGGTGAGGCCGCACGGTCACAACTAAACTTGGTACGAGCTTTACTGCAGCTAGGCGGAGCGATTGAGGTAGGAAGGGAAGACGGAGAGAGGCCCGAACTATCCCGGCCATGGTGAACCTGCATGGCGGAGCTCCGGTGACCTCTCGGGAACGGGCGGAGACGGCAATGTGGCTCACCTCGGGCTCAATCAAAGCCACCGGTTGGTCGCAGAGGTGTAGGGCGGTAAGGCGGAGGGACGGGCGTGATCTGGTGAGCGGTGGTGCGGTGGGGAGTGCGCGTGAGCTCGCCGGAGTGGCGGCGACAATGGCGGCTCGGTTTCTCCGCTTTGAAGCCGAACGAGGGAGGGAGAGGGAATGGAGGCAGCCTCGACGCGTCGTGGCGGTCTTGAAGGCGCCGTGGACTGGCCGGTGGGGCCAGGACCGGCGTACGGTCGCCACCGCGTGTCCACGCGTCGGCGAGGCCCTGTGGCCAGTCGGCCACTCCCCCTTCTCTGACGAACTGAAACGAGTCGAACGGTGCCATTGGTGATCGACTGACAGGGCAACTTCGTCGACGATTTACTCTCAAACCAGCTCATGTTAGTAAAACCTCCAATTAGCAAAGTTGTAGACCTATGTGAGCACTACAAGTTTGTAAAAGGCATCATGAGCTGGTTTGGTTTAGTTGGTGAGATATAACGCCCCAAAGTGAGGCACATAAAAGCTGAACCGACTTTCAGTTATTTCCCCCGACTGAAACCAAATTTTCAAGACACCATAACTCCTAAACCATTTAGAACTAGGTGATGGTCATGTTGACAATGTTGTAGAGCTATGTGTGGACAACAACTTTGTCAATTGGCTCAAGGACTGGTTTGGCCTAGTTTGTGAGTTACAAGTTGCCAAAGTGAGGTACAGTGAAACGGTTTTCAGCTTCACACTTAGCCAAAATTGCTAAGTCCCAAAACAGCCTCTAATACTGACTTGTGGGGTATTTTTGAGTATGTTCTGATCATTTTCATGAGATGGCCATATTAGAACTTTTGTTCCTTATGAAATTCTCTACAACTTTACTTAAGGGTGCTCCTCCATGCAAGATTTCTAAGCTGGACTTTTTAATTAGTCAAACCAGATCACTCTAGGGGTCCAACTTAGTCAACAACATTTGGAAGGGCAATTTGGTAATTTTGGTCAACATGAACATTGCTCCACTACTTACCCTAAATGTAATTAAGGTGTTATAAGACCTAATTAGCCACTCTACACATTGGTTGCACAAAATTCCTAGTGTCACATACTTTGGACACAAGTAATTCAATACTTTCTCCCAAATGTTGCAAGCTCATGTTGCACATGTTGCATGAGTGTGTTGCATAACACTTGCTAATTATGTTACACTAAAGTGGTTGACATGTCTCACAAAGGAAATTGCACATAAGGTACTTGTGTGTTGCACACTACTCACTTCTTACTTCACATGAAATATAAACATATATGGCAATGTTTCCAAAGCATGTTTCACATATTATAAGCTTATGCATGAAATGAATGATGCTTGCTTATACTTATGCTTATGCAAATGCAATGCAATTAAGGAGCTAAACACCTGAGGTGTTACAGAGGAGGCTCTCACAAAACTCAAGGCCACACTCTCTAACTCACCAATCCTTGTCCCTCCAACCCCGGGGGAACCACTCCTACTCTATGTCACCGCAACATCACAAGTAGTCAGTGCTGCCCTGGTTGTCGAACGGGCCGAGGAGGCACATACTTGCTCGTCTAAAGGCCAGTCTATTTCATTAGCGAGGTGCTCTCAGAAACCAAGATTCGATACCCACAGATCCAGAAACTGCTATATGCCGTCATCCTAACACGGCGCAAGCTCCGACACTACTTCGAGGGTCACCCGATTACTGTGGTTTCTTCTTTCCCTGTGAGAGAGATAGCCCAGAACCAGGAAGCCTAGGGTAGGGTTGTCAAATGGGCAGTCGAACTCATGGGCGAGACCTTGTCCTATGCGCCGCGAAAAGCTATCAAGTCATAGGTGTTAGCAGATTTCCTGGCTGAGTGGACCGACACCCAACTCCCCCCTGCACAGCTTCAGGCGGAGCTATGGACCACGTACTTCGATGGGTCATTGATGAAAACGGGAGCAGGCGCGGGCTTGCTCTTCGTCTCACCCTCGGGGTTCACATGCGCTACGTCATCCGGCTTCATTTTCCTGCGTCTAACAACGTTGCCGAATACGAGGCGCTCGTCACGGGATTAAGAATCACTGTTGAGCTTGGGGTCCGACACCTTGACGTTCGAGGTGACTCCCAACTCGTGATTGATCAGGTCATGAAGAGCTCGAGCTGCTGTGACCCCAAGATGGAAGCCTACTACCAAGAAGTACGGCGCCTCGAGGACAAGTTTCACGGCCTCGAGCTCAACCACATCGCACGCAGGTATAATGAGGCCGCCGATGAACTGGCAAAAATCGCGTCCAGTCGAGCTACGGTTCCACCGGATGTTTTCGCAAAAGACCTTCAGCAGCCATCCGTCGACCTCAGGCCAGATGCAGGGGTTGACGAGACGTCACTCGACCCTCTACCTGAGGCAGAAGCCCCCTCGACCGGGGCTGAAGCCATGCAGGTGGAAGACTTGACCCCACCGTCTGACCTCGAGCCTGACTGGCGTGTCCCGTACCTTGACTACCTCAGCCGAGGGGACCTCCCCTCGGATAAGACTGAGGCTCGACGGATCGCACGCCGGGCCAAAACCTTTGTAATCATGGGCGACAGCAGAGAGCTCTACCACTGTAGCCATACTAGTATCCTCCAACGATGCATCACAAATGAGCAAGGCAGGAACCTGCTCAGCGATCTCCACTCGGGGGCTTGCGGTCACCACGCAGCACCTCGAACCCTCGTCAGAAACGCCTTTCGACAAGGATTCTATTGGTCGACCGTGGTCTCCGACGCTGTCAAGCTAGTACGCTCATGCAAGGGTTGTCGGTACTATGCGAGACGAACCCATCTTCCGGCACTTGCCCTGCAAACTATCCCCATCACATGGCCGTTTGCTGTTTGAGGGCTCGACCTTGTCGGACCATTGAAAAGGACAGCTGGCGGCTTCACCCACTTGCTCGTCGCGATCGACAAATTCTCCAAGTGGATCGAGGCCCGCCCTATCACCAGCATTAGGTCCGAGCAAGTTGTGCTCTTCTTCACTGACATTATTCATCGCTTTGGGGTCCCCAACTGTATCATCATAGACAATGGCACCCAGTTCATTGGTAAAAAGTTTTTGGATTTCTGCGACAGCCACCACATCCGAGTGCTCTGGTCAGCCGTGGCCCATCCAAAAACAAACGGTCAGGTGGAACGTGCCAATGGCATGGTCCTACAAGGCCTGAAACCCAGAATCTTTGACAAACTAAATAAACATGGAAAAAGATGGGCTACCAAGCTACCCTCGGTCCTGTGGAGCCTAAGAACAATGCCGAGTCAAGCCACGGGGTTCACTCCGTTCTTCTTAGTCTATGGGTCTGAGGCTATGCTCCCAACTGATATAGAATACGGATCCCCAAGGTTGAAGGCCTACAACAAAAGAAATAACGACACCACAAGATAGGACGCCCTCGACCAGCTCGAGGAAGCCCGAGATGTGACTCTGTTGCATTCTGCCAGGTACCAACAGGGTCTCCGACGCTACCACGACAGACACGTCCGCAAGCGTGACCTCAACGTCGGTGACTTGGTGCTATGGCGGAACCAGAACACCAAGGGACGGCACAAAGCTCACGCCACCATGGGAAGGGCCGTACATTATCACAGAAGTACTAAAGCCGGGCACCTATAAGCTATCCAACGAGAAGGGCGAAATCCTCACCAACGCTTGGAACATTGAACAGCTACGTCGCTTCTTTCCTTAAAAAGCCTCGAGGCTCTGTAATTTCTTTTTCGTCAATAAAGAATACAGCGATGTTCAAACTTTCGTTTCACAATGAGGAAGGATCGACTCTACACTCCCAGAATCGACCCTCCCTCGGGGGCTACAAGGGGGGAACCCCCCAGTCCCCAAAAAAACTTATGCTCTTTTTTAAATTTAAGAACCGCTTCTTAGATCGACTTTGCTGCAAGAGCACCCTAAGGTTCGAAAGGGCTCTTGAGTCAGGAGTATCACCTACGCCTCCGAGGCTACGATTTGGCTCATAGGCCCTCATCGTCAGCAAGCGGAACCACCTCGGCTTCAAAAAGCGAGGCCAGATGGCTTCCAGGCTCTTCCGCGGCTTCAATCAGCTCTAGGCAGGCATCCTCGTTCTCCTCGTCCGTCCGATCCGGGTCTATGATGAAGCCCTCAGCGACGAGCTTCATGTCGAACACAAACCCTGAACGGACAACGGCCAGTGCCCTCTTTACGCCGTGATGGAGGCCGTCCCGTATCTTCTCTCGGGCAAGGCGGCCCAGCGCCACCATCCGATGGACGAAGGAGTTCCTCGGAACATCTTCCCCAGTGTCGGCATCGGGCTCGACCCCCAGGCCATCACACACGGTGGTGATCGCGCCCTGGAGCAGCTGGGTCCTCCGGATCTCGGCTTCGAGGAGGCTCTGGAAGGAGTTGGCAGAAGATTGGGCCTCTCTATTCTCCCTCTCTAGCTCTAAAACACGATAAACAAATTAATACCCAACACGAGGCCCTCAACATCATGGTCGTAACAATCACACTTACCCTCGATATGGGTCTGCAGGCCCACGACCTCGTTGCGAAGCCCCCCGCACGTCCGCTCGAGCCCTAGGAGGGCGCTGTCCTTGTCACTGATGGTCGCCTTTAGCGCCTCGATCTCTTGCCGAGCAGACTCGAGAGCTGCATCCTTCTCTTGGATGGCTCCCTTCAGCGCCGTGACCTTGTCCTTCAGAGCATCAGAATGAGCGGTGGCTTGCTCGACCTCGACGTTGAGGGTGTCGCGCTGACGGCTAACCCGGGAGACATCCTCCTCGAGCTCCTTCACCCGTCCCGATAGGGGCTCGAGATCCCTGTGGGCCTGGGCAGCCTCCTCCCAAGCCTTGTCCATGTCAGTGCGCATCACGGCTTCGGCCGCCCAAGCCTGCATCGCCTCCTCCTTCACCACCGTGTACGCGACGCGCAGCTCAGCCATTTCGGCGTTCCGATCGGAAAGCCGTTTCTGGGCCTCCTCGACCAGGACCCGTTGCTGAGACAGCGCGGCCCACACGCCACTCTCATCCTGGATGAAGAGTGACTTGTGGCGGGAGTACTCCTTCAGCTCCTGAACGCAATCCAAAAAAACCAAAAAGGTTAAAAAGTCGAGGGAAAAAGACACCAAGAAAACCACGGAGAAAGACGACGGGTCGATCATACCTCGGTGACATCCCGCATACTTCGCGACACGGCCTCGGACGCCACTTGGAGCAACCGATCAAGGTGCCGGTGGACGCCCTCGAGGTACTCCCATCGGTGCACTTCATCTTTGTCGTTCAGGACGAAGATGGGCTCGGCGTCGGGGTTCGCGGCATCCCTAAACTAGAGGGACGGCCCCCCACCTCGGTATCTCCATCTCTGCCTACGCTATCGCCAGCGCGGTGATGTCGGGCCATGACAACGACGACCCGGCTGGGGTGTCTCCCGGTCCCGCGGAAGGACCGGCCTCGCCCGCAGTTCCCGCCTCTCCAATGGCTGTCGAGGCACCGGCCTGATCCACGGCCTCGCCCCCCTCGACCCCCATCACTTGTTTCCCTTTGTCCAGGGGGGTGTTGTCGAGGGTAAGGTCCACGATCATGGGTGCCCGCCCTCCTAAGGGAACTGGCCCCTCAACCGCCGGCGCCTTCGGAGCCGGCGCCTCGACCGACGACGGCTCCGATACCGACACCTCGATCGTTGGCGCCCCCGGAGCTGGCGCCTCTTCTTCTGGTGCTCCGGTCAGGGGCTTGACCACCCCGCCCTCCACCGTACCCGCTAGCTCCGCCGACAGGTCTTGCTGCGGCCGCGACCCCCTCGCCAGGGCCGCCTCCTGCCCCAACGCCGACATGACCTCCTTCATGGTCACGTCAGCACCCACCCGCTCTGCGCCGCGGATGGGTGCCTCGCCCGTCACGACCTTGGCGGTAGCCACGGCCGTCGCCGATGACCCGGGCCCCGCCTCGACCGCACCGGGCACCACCATCTCCGCTGGTGCAGACCCCTCCACGGTAGGATCAGGGCCAGCAACCACCGTGGCATCCGCTGCCCCCTGCCATTGTCGCAGGCGCCCCTTCGTGGCCTCGACCTGCCGGACCCAGGCCGCATCCTGCTCCGCCGTCCGGTTAAGGACAACGACGCTGGCCCGCAGCGACTTCACGGGGGTAGGCCCCATCGGCTCCGCCTTCCACTTTAACCCGCAAAGTGAGAAGAAATGTCAGCCAACGGATCCAGAGAAAGGCAGAACAACCAAGCAGAAACGCTTACCCGGAAATCGGCACCAAGGGCCTTGACCCCGTGCGATCCGAGCCTCCCGGGGCGGCCGATTGTGGCCTCGCAGCGGCCCCACCAGCAGGCCAGGCACTCCTTGGGGCCCTGACCGACGCACCGCCCTGCGCCTTCTATGCCTCCGAGGCCAGCTGGCCTCGGGTTCTCACACCTGTCGACGCCGCCAACGATGACGACACCGGTACCGCCGTCCCAGCCCCTGCCCGAGCTTGCGGGGCCTGGGCTGGTGCGGGCATCCCCGTTGACCCCTCTTGCTGGGTCTAGGGTAAAGCGGCCCCTCCCGTCGAGGGGCCCATCTCCTTCTCTGTCTTCTCCTCCTCCTCGGACTCCTCGACCATGACGACCGAGGAGGACGCCCCCCTGATGGGCTCCAGCAGGGGGTGAATGTCGGGAATGTCCCCCAGTCCGGTCGCGGTCTCATACCACGACAGGGCGTCGTCGTCTTCGCCGCTGCTGTCGTCGTCCTCCCCCGAGATCGTCTCGGAAGGCGACGACGCCAGGGGGACCCCGTCGATGGTCTGCTGGCGCCGGAGCTTCTTCAATGCCTCCGCCCTTTTGGCCTTGCGGATTGCCCGCTTCTTGGCCATCTCCTTGGTTTGCTTCTTCTTGGAGGCATGCTGGCGTCGAGCCTCCTGGGCGGGCCGGTCCTCTGGGACTGGCGGACGCGTTTCCCGCAGCGCCAACAAATCCTACGCGCCGGCCTCGACCAAATTACCAGCCCTAAGATATGTACCACGGGCTTGAACCCTTCGGTAGGTCTCATGGAGACCCGGTTGGCCTCCTCCACCTTGAAGTTCCCAACCATCCGGCGCGCTCGCCGGAGGACCTCCTCGAGGGCAAGGGATTCGTGGGACATCCGGGTCCCCTCCAGAGATGCCTCCGGAGTCATCTGGTCGAGGCGGAGACGACGCCGGCATAGCGGCATCACTCTGCGGCGATGGAAGGCCACGGCCACCGCCGCAGCCGTCAAGCCCCGAAGGCGAAGCTGCTGCAGCGCCGCCAGCAGCGGGTCCAGGCACGGCTTCTCGGCTTCCGGCACTCCGTACGTCCAGCGATCCTCTCGAGCGGTCAGCACGCGGCCGGTGTACCTCGGCAACTGATTTTCATCGTTGCGGAGGTAGAACCAACCCTTGTGCCACCCGCTGTTCGAAGAGATGAGGCGAGCCGGGATGTACAGATCCGCCCGGCTCAACCTCACCTGTAGGACGCAGCTCCCTACTCGAGCCACGCACAGGACGCCCTTCTCCCCCGCCTTCTTGGCGAAGAGCTCGGCCTTGAAAAGGTGAAGCCACAGGTTCCACTGCGGCTCCACCCCAAGGTAGCCCTCACAGACTGCCGCGAAGATGGCGGCCTGCGCGACGGCGTTGGGGGCAAGGTGGTGAAGCTCCACCTGGTAGTAGTGGAGGAGCGCGTGCATGAAGACGGACACCGGCACGCCAAACCCCCGCTCATGGAAGCAGACGAAGCTCACCACGTACCCTTCAGGGGGCGCCGGCTCCCGGTGGGCAGGCGGCGGTGCGATCCACTCCGGCTGCGATCGACTCGTCCTTGGCCGTAGCAGCCCTTCCTCAACCAACTCTTCCAACCTCCTCTCCATCACCGAGGAGGTGGCCCAGTCGTCGGTGGGGAGGATCTGGCTCTTTCCTGCCATCGGTGCTGTCGGAAGGGGGGTGGACGGAGAGGATGCGGTGGCGGCAGCGATGCGGGCAGAGAGCGCAATAAGGAAAGGGTTGTATGAGGCAGAAGATTGCAGGAGCACAAGGGACCGGTGGGGAACGCAGACCCCTAGGCCTTGATTTTATATGCCCAGGCGGAAGCCCAACGGCCGTGTGAAAAGGTAGGAACAGTTTCCCGCATTAAATGCGCCCACCTAACCATTTCCTTACATCTCGTAGGAGTTGGGCACGTGGCTGTCCCCCACGTCGTAACCGTACGCCACGTCGCCTACTACCACGCCGATCTCGCCTCCCTCCTAAAAAGACGCGCCCGGCTAACGGGCGGGGGAGGGATCCACGGACGGATATTCCCAAATACCTGGGAAACGGGCCCTGAGCCCGGTATGAGCCTCGAGGGAGCGAAAGCTGGCCCTCGACCAGGGTTCGACAGCTGCCCTCGAGCAACAGAGTTAGGGACGACCAAGGGTGCGCCCGTACATGGCCAGGGCTCGAGCCACGCTCTCGAGGCACCCCAGGACGTATTCGAGGCCAAAGGAGGAGGTCGACGTAGGAATCCCCTTGGGGGAGGCACCGAGCCCTCGAATCCTATCGCAGGGAATCGAGATCCACACGACCACTTCTTGGCATCTTTGAGAGCGCCTCCGGGCCACTAGCCGACCCCTAACGACTGGGGCACGGACTCTCACTCGAATTCCCCCGCTAGCAGCTCATCGGAGATCGTCAGAACTCGCCCAAACGAGGGTAGTACGACGTTCTCCACCCCTCCTCCTTTTTCGGAAAAGGAGCATGAGGGACGAACAGCAAAAGACGGTCGGGACTCTAATCGAACTCACGCACGCGAGGCTCGGGGGCTCGACCGCAGAAACCTAAACCTTGAGGGATCGAATGTTGGCCTTCGACCAGGGTTCGATAGCTGTCCTCGAGTAATAGAGTTAGGGACGACCAAGGGTGCGCCCGTACATGGCCAGGGCTCGAGCCACGCTCTCGAGGCACCCCAGGACGTATTCGAGGCCAAAGGAGGAGGTTGACGTAGGAATCCCCTCGGGGGAGGCACCGAGCCCTCGAATCCTATCGCAGGGAATCGAGATCCACACGACCACTTCTTGGCATCTTTGAGAGCGCCTCTGGGCCACTAGCCGACCCCTAACGACTGGGGCACGGACTCTCACTCGAATCCCCCCGCTAGCAGCTCACCGGAGATCGTCAGAACTCGCCCAAACAGGGGTAGTACGACATTCCCCACCCCTCCTCCTCCTTCCTGAAGGAGGAGCGTGAGGGTCGCACAGCAAAAGATGGCCGGGACTCTGATCGACCTCATGCGCATGAGGCTCGGGGGCTTGGCCGCAACAAATCATTCCCCAATAAAATGAATACAAGACCTCGGAGGAGTCTCAACACTCCACCGAGGCCTCGGGGGCTACACCCGGCGGGTGCGCTCGACGCTACGACTCCGGTTCAAACAAACCTCTGGGAGAGTGGTCACACACTCACCCAAAGGCTCGGGGGCTACTGTCGGTACCAACAGTACGGGGGTACCCACATCCATCGCTAATAAAAAACTAAAACGACTAAAACCGCAATAAAAGGCAGCCCGCCTCGACGCGTATCCAGTCCGTCTCGTACGAGGCCCGCTCGACGGGGCGCCTCGACCGCGCTCCGGCTCCGACTCATATGAGGCCCGCTCGACGGGGCGCCTCGACCGTGCCCCATCCCGTACAGCAAGGTACCTCGACGGCGATCCGACCCGCGCGAGGCTCGTCCGCCCACTAGGAAAAACTCCGACTCGCGTGAGCCCGGGTCGAGCGCCTCAACTCCTCTTTACCTACCCCAGGACAAAAGCCATTGCATTTAATGCAGTTACCTACTACCACCTACCGGCATGGCTGCGACCAGGATCGACGTGGGAACAATGCCCGCGTCAGATCTCACTGTTTTACCGCCCATCCCGTGATGGGAGGTGAAAGTCATCACTGTACCCACCTTACCGCGCACTGTTTACCATCGATCACCCTCGAGGAAGGATAAGACAAGGCCCGTTCTCCACAATCTCGGGGATTCGGCCTTATCCATCCGGTCTCGACCCGGCCTCGACCCAACCTCAATGCTCGGCACAGTTCAACGGCAAGGGAAGGACGGTGTGGCATGGCGCTCTGGGTCATTTCGCCGTCTCGTCTCCCACGACGCCATAGTGTCCAGGGATGGCCGGCCATTCCCAGAGCACGTCGTTACGGTCAGCTCAACAGGAATCGACAAAACATCACCTCAAGGCTCCCCGTCGTCTTAGCCTCCTCTCGCCCTATAAAAGGGCAGGCCAGGGTTCTACAAGGGGGACCGACCGATGGACAACGAAGAAAAACAAGAGACAACAGGCAAGACGCAAGATAGAGATCGATATCTCAAGCAATCACCCTTGTCCTCTTTTTCCTCTCTTTGAGACTTGGGCTCGACGCCCTCTCTCGCATGCTTGTAACCCCTACACGATCACTTCGGTGCAAGGAAATACAAACTCCCCCCCCCCCGCTGGACGTAGGGCCTTCTTTTGCCCGAACCAGGATAAACCCCCGTGTGTTCTCCTTGCATCACCATCCAGGATAACCCCTACTCGTTGGTTTAGGACCCCCTCGGGTCTGAACACTGACAGTTTGTTTTTTAATTTCCTTATCATTATCGATATATAAAGCAAGTTTAGTTTTGTCAACTCGAATTTAGTCGTTACTGGAATGTTATCATCGTTCAATTAACGCCCCCTAGGGTCAGGAGCCGCCGCCGCCCTTGCTCCTAGGACCTTGCTGTCACCGCGCCTCTACCTAGGCCCTCTCCTTCTTCCTCTGCGTCTGCTAGAGGTAAGAAGAAGAGGGGACCCATCTTTCTTTTTCATAGTTTTTAGTTTCAGTTTGTTTAGAGTTTAGTCTAAATAAATTATCGGCGAAACTAGATTATTTCCGGTCGGGATCACGTGTCCTACAATGACTTCGGTGATTGCCATGACGAGATCGTTATTGCAGACGTCAGTTTCATCGACAGGCGGCCAATTTGTGGCCTTTATTTGTAAAGGGAGGGGTGCTTCTTGGAGCCCCCTATGAGGACAACAACTCCGGGTCATCGATCTCATCGTTGATGGTCGCGGAGAGGTAATCAATGTCTTGAGGTGATGAATCTGCAGCCTATGTGCGGTTGCAGATATTCTTTCAATGATTTAGATGCGTTTTGAACTGGTTCTGAAATGTTGGATCTTACGACATGTCTAATGTTTTAGGGTTGGTCGTTGGATTCGGCATAAGGACTTTACTTTAGCTCCGGCGTTTGAGGGATGTCATTGGGAAGAAAAATGGAAGAATCTAGATAAAATATTATGTATTTTTTATTTCAGATTTTTTATGCGTAATTTGGGAATGTGTATTGTGCCAAGATTTAATATAAGACTCCCTTCCCTTCTCAAAAAAAAAGTTTAGTTCGTTGTCCTAATGTTTCAGTCTTTGGATTGCTAGAGCTAGTTGCCAGTTGGAGCTAAAATAAAATTAACCCAAGTTAGTTGAGTTGGCTAAAAAGTAACAACTAGTTGAAAACCTATGAGCTCTTCCGTTTGGAAGCGTTAGAGCTAATTTTTAGGTAGCTAACAATTAGCCTTTGCATTTAAACATTGCCCTTATGTTGTTTCCTCCCTCGATGCATCATTATCATAGTTTGCTGCGCTCTGCTCAATGCTCATCATCAACATTTTGATCCGGTCCTTGTTGGATTAATTTCACAAACTGCCTTTTTTCTCTGCAGGGGACGTTTCCAGGCATAAACTTGGGCATTCAGTATGTATTGTTTTGAACTTTGGTTACATATTAATTATATTGTTCATGTCTTGAGTTTCCATTTTTCAAAACTATATGCATAGTTTTTTAACATCAAGATCAGGCACAAGAACCCATTTTTACTAGTGCCCCACTTTTTTTTTACAAACGGTTAGCAACGAATTGCGCCCAAGCTATAAGAGCATGCATCTTCCGTAGATTGAACATTCCATTTTCCTAAAATGTTTATATAGGAGATTGAAAAAAAAACATGACTACAGGGGATAGAGAGGGTTGTGCGGCAGCAGATTGAGAAAGTCCTATCTCTTTAGATATGGCCCTACATGTCAATGGGTTAGGAAGAAACTCTATTTCTATCTCTTCTCTTTCCTCCCGTTTCTTCTTGTGACAGCACTTCTCTTCCTCATGTCTCTTCTGACTTCTCGCGACGGCGTTCTCCATCCAACGCGATCTCCCGCCCGGTGCGGCTCCTGCTTCCCCGCTCGGCATGGCGCCCGCTCCGCTGCTGGCATGGCGCTACGGCTCGGCGTGGTCGCTGCCCAGCATGGCTGCTTCCTCCAACACTGCTGCGGATGCATGATGAGGTGGGTCGAGGAGTTGTTTTTCTCAACCAAGAAAGATATTTAGGGAAAGAGATTAAAACGGGACCAGTTCCAGGTATGTGCCTCTATTAGCAACTCCTTTAGATTGGCAACAACCAAAAACAAAGCTAGTACCTTTGTTTTGATAATATGGAGGATTTTATTAAAATTTCTAAGAATAATACATCAAGTTAATACAAAATCTTAATAGATGCTTTCTAGCCTCTACCTAACAAGACACGCAATTCCTAAAAAGCAAAAGAGATCATGCGTGCTCTTCTCGTATACTCGCCACTATGTGCCTAAGAAAAAAGGTTTATGGCCAACAACACCAATTGTCGTGAATCGTCTACAACAAAATCGTGTAAGTCTGGCTTCTGAATTATGGTTTATAGATCCAATGAGTAAATGCAAAGATAACTTGCAAATTAAGGGAGAAGTTATTTTTTCTTTCCACTGCAAAAAGCAAATCATTCATGCTTAACCAAATGGACCAACATCTAGTTGCTACACCTAGCAGCACCAGTGGTTTCACAACTTTGGCTAAAGCCATTAACCAGCTACCGAACATATGTAAATATGCTATGAGATTTTGTTAGACCCTAAGGCCATTTTAGTTGTGTTCTAAATCGCTCGAGCAACTCAACATTCAAAAACCAAGTCCATTAATTGTCTTATGTCTATGAAAAAAAGAACATACCATGTTCCCTTGCCTATTTCTTTTATCTAAGTTACTTTTTTTTCAAAACAACTCCCCTATGTTGGTACCATTGAAAATCAGGGGCCTTCAGTGTCATGTGGGGCCGCACGTATACTCGTCGCAGGAGGGCTCGTGACATTAGACGTGCGGCTGAGCGAGCGGAGCGCGCGGCCAAGGAGGCGAGCGACGCGACGATCTCTGTTAGTGGCTAGGAAGGAAAGCTGTGAGAGTTTACTTATTCAGTTCCCTTTTCTTAGGAGCAGATGGCTCTAGTTTGTTGGGCCGGAGGCCATATATCTTGTAATTTCCGGAACCGATTGGAAGGGGAAGAAAGTTATATCCTAATCTCTCTCTCTCTCTCTAAACAACCAAGCCGACGGCTGTGGGGCAAAACCACGCCGGCGAGGACGGAGCGAGGATACGAGCTCCGGAGTCGAGGGCCTGCTACCCGTGATCACCACGCCCTTGACAACCTGGTATCACGTTCCCAGCGATCCTCTCCCTCTGCCGCCAGCGCTACCGATCTACACCACGCCGCCACTGCACCACCATCACCGAACCCTAGCCCACCACCATCCCCCAGCAACGCATCCTCGCGACCCATTCCCATGGGTGACTCCGGCGACCTCAAGTCCACCCTGGAGGCGCTGACCAAGACCCTGGCCTCCCTGCAAGCAGCGTCCGAGGCCACCACGAAGGCGATCGAGGCCAACACGCAGGCCGTCGCGGCTCTCACCAGTGACCGCTCGTCGACCTCATCTTCCGGTAAAGCGATCGGGGGTGAACACCATCAAGATCGACCACCGAAGCACTGGCGACCAGAGTTTCCGCGGTATGATGGCAAATCGGATCCCCTCACGTTCATCAATCGCTGCGAATCATTCTTCATCCAGCAGAACGTCGTTCCGGCCGAGCGCACTTGGATGGCTTCATATAATCTGCAGGATGGGGCGCAGCTGTGGTATATCCACATCCAGGAGACAGAAGGGGTCCCGACCTGGGATCGGTTCAAGGAGCTCTTGAATCTCCGCTACGGTCCTCCCCTCCGTTCCGCACCATTGTTCGAGCTCTCGTCCTGCCGCCGGACGGGAACCGTGGAGGAATACCAGGACCGATTCCAGGCCTTGCTGCCGCGCGCCGGCCGACTGGAGGAGCGCCAGCGCATCGAGCTTTTCACGGGGGGACTCCTGCCTCCACTCAGCCTTCAAGTACAACAGCAGAACCCGTCGTCCCTGGCGGCCGCCATGAGCCTCGCCCGCCAATTCGAGCTCATGGAGCCCAACCTGTTTCCGGCCAAGTCGGCCGCACGCGGTGTCTTGCCCACTCCAGGCCCCTGGCCAGCTCCTGCACAGGCCACCGCACCAAGACCGGGCCCTGAGACCACGACGGTGGAGGGGCGCCCGGTGCGTCGGCTCTCCCAGGCCCAGCAGGAGGAACGCCGCCGACTCGGCCTCTGCTACAACTGCGATGAGAAGTACGGCCGCGGGCACAACAAGGTTTGCAAACGTCTTTTTCTCCTGGATAGCCTTGAGGAGGAGGATGACGCCACCAACGACGCCGAGGACGAGGTCACCACTGAGGTGAACGCTCTGGCTTTCTCGCTGCACGCGGTCGCTGGGGTAGCGCTGGGCAACACCATCCAAGTCCAGGCCACCCTGGGCGACTGCACCCTCGTCGCGTTGCTGGACACGGGGTCCACACACTGCTTCATCTCGGAGTCCGCCGCGGCGCGCACCGGCCTCCTGATCCAGCCACGCCCAGGCCTCACCGCCACCGTGGCCAACGGCGAAAGGGTGGCCTGCCCGGGGGTCATCCGCAACGCCCCGCTGCGCATCCACGACTCCACCTTCGCCATCGACCTCTTTGTGATGCCCCTTGCAGGCTATGACGTGGTGCTCGGGACGCGCTGGATGGCCACCCTCGGCCAGCTGGTCTGGGACTTCGTCGCGGGCTCCGTCGCGTTCCAACACCAAGGCCGTCAGCTGCACTGGACCGGGGTGCCCTCCCCGTTCCACAAGAAGACCTGCGCCGCGACGTCCAGTGCGCCACTCCTCGACGAACTGCTCGATGGGTTCGCTGAGGTGTTCGCCGAACCCAGCGGGCTGCCCCCACCACGCTCCTACGACCACGGCATCGTCCTCAAGCCCGGTGCGCAGCCCGTCGCCGTGCGCCCGTACCGCTACCCGACCGCCCACAAGGATGAGCTCGAGCGTCAATGTGCAGCCATGCTCGAGCAAGGGATCGTTCGCCGCAGCGACTCCGCCTTCTCATCACCGGTCCTCCTCGTCAAGAAAGCCGACGGCACCTGGCGCTTCTGCGTCGACTACAGGGCGTTGAATGCGCTCACGGTGAAGGACGCGTTCCCGATCCCCGTCGTCGACGAGCTGCTGGATGAGCTCCATGGCGCCCGCTACTTCACCAAGCTCGACTTGCGCTCGGGGTATCACCAAGTGCGCATGCGGCCCGCCGACATCCACAAGACGGCATTCCGTACCCACGACGGCCTGTACGAGTTCTTGGTGATGCCGTTCGGCTTGTGCAACGCCCCGGCTACGTTCCAAGCGCTCATGAACGACGTTCTTCGCCCGTACCTCCGGCGGTTTGTCCTGGTATTTTTTGATGACATTCTTATCTATAGCAGCTCATGGACAGATCACCTCCGCCACCTCCGTGTCGTGCTCGCGGAACTTCAACGCCACCGCCTCTTCGTCAAGCGTAGCAAGTGTGCCTTTGGTGAGACGTCGGTCTCTTACCTGGGGCATGTCATCTCTGGCTCGGGGGTCGCCATGGATCCAGCAAAGGTTCGGGCTATCCTCGACTGGCCGGCGCCGTGTTCTGCCCGGGCCGTGCGGGGCTTCCTCGGCTTGGCGGGTTACTACCGCAAGTTCGTCCACAACTACGGCTCTGTCGCCGCCCCGCTCACGGCGCTGCTCAAGAAGGATGGGTTCGCGTGGACCGAGGACGCAGCCTCCGCCTTCACCGCGCTCAAGGCTGCGGTCACGTCCGCCCCCGTCCTCGCCATGCCCGACTTCGCCAAGCTGTTCACCGTCGAATGCGACGCGTCCTCCCACGGCTTTGGCGCGGTGCTCATCCAAGAAGGCCACCCCCTCGCGTTCTTCAGCAGACCGATCGCTCCTCGTCACCGTTCCCTCGCCGCCTACGAACGGGAGCTGATCGGTCTCGTGCACGCCGTGCGTCACTGGCGGCCATACCTGTGGGGCAGACGGTTCGTCGTGAAGACCGATCACTACAGCCTCAAATATCTCTTGGATCAACGCCTCGCAACGATTCCCCAGCACCATTGGGTGGGGAAATTACTCGGCTTTGATTTTGCAGTGGAATACAAGGCTGGGGCGGCCAACACCGTGGCGGACGCGCTGTCCCGCCGCGACACGGAGGATGGGGCTGTCCTAGCCTTGTCCTCTCCGCGCTTCGACTTCATCGCCAAACTCAGGAACGCGCACGCCGAGGACCCCGGCTTGGTGGCGTTGCACGATGAGATTGCGGCGGGTGGCAGGACTGCCCCGTGGTCCCTGGCCGACGGTCTGGTGCAGTACAACGGCCGCCTCTTCATCCCATCGGCGTCGCCCCTCGTCCACGACATTCTGCAGGCCGTACATGAGGAGGGCCATGAGGGCGTTCAACGCACCATGCACCGGCTACGTCGCGATTTCCACTTCCCGGACATGAAGCGCGTGGTGCAGGACTTTGTTCGTGACTGCCCGGTGTATCAAAGGTACAAATCAGAACATCTACAGCCGGCGGGCGTGTTGCTGCCCCTCCCTGTGCCACAAGGTGTGTGGTCTGACATCGCGATGGACTTTGTTGAGGCGCTGCCCCGCGTCCGTGGCAAGTCCGTCATCTTGACGGTGGTGGATCGTTTCAGCAAGTACGCCCATTTCATTCCCCTGGCGCACCCGTACTCGGCTGAATCCGTGGCTCAGGCGTTCTACTCCGACATCGTCCGCCTCCACGGCATTCCGCAGTCGATTGTGTCGGATCGCGACACGGTCTTCACTTCGACGTTCTGGAAGGAGCTCATGTCCCTCCTGGGCACCAAGCTGCACATGTCCACGGCATTCCACCCTCAGACGGACGGTCAGTCAGAGGCGGCGAACAGGGTCATCATTATGTATTTGCGCTGCCTTACAGGTGATCGGCCCCGGCAATGGGTGCGTTGGCTGCCCTGGGCGGAGTTCGTCTTCAACACCGCCTACCAGTCTTCACTGCGCGACACGCCGTTCCGCGTCGTCTACGGTCGCGAGCCACCCACCATCCGGTCGTATGAACCGGGCGACTCACGTGTGCCGGCCGTCGCGCGCAGCATGGAGGAACGCGAGGCATTCCTGGAGGACGTCCGCTACAGGCTGGCCCAGGCGCAGCAGGTCCAGAAGCGGGCTTACGACGCCAACCACAGGCAGGTGTCCTATCAGGGTGGGCGACTGGGCGCTTCTCCGACTTCGACATCGCCCGGCGGCATCCCTGCCCCAAGCTACAACGGGCAAGCTACGTCCCAGGTTCTACGGTCCTTACCGTGTCGTCGAAATGATCAATGAGGTCGCTGTACGCCTCGCCTTGCCCCAGGGTGCCCGGCTGCACGACGTGTTTCATGTCGGTGTCCTCAAGAAGTTCCAAGGCACGCCACCGGCGACGCCACCAGCTCTGCCACCGATTCTGCATGGCGCCATCGCACCTGAGCCGGAACGTGCTGTGCGCTACCGCCTGGCGCGTGGGGTGCGCCAAGTTCTGGTCCAGTGGAAGGGCATGACCGCGGCTTCCTCGACATGGGAGGACGTCGAGGCCTTCAAGTTCAAGCACCCGACCTTCCAGCTCGAGGACGAGCCGAGTCTCGGTGGGGAGGGAGATGTCATGTGGGGCCGCACGTATACTCGTCGCAGGAGGGCTCGTGACATCAGACGTGCGGCTGAGCGAGCGGAGCGCGCGGCCAAGGAGGCGAGCGACGCGACGATCTCTGTTAGTGGCTAGGAAGGAAAGCTGTGAGAGTTTACTTATTCAGTTCCCTTTTCTTAGGAGCAGATGGCTCTAGTTTGTTGGGCCGGAGGCCATATATCTTGTAATTTCCGGAACCGATTGGAAGGGGAAGAAAGTTATATCCTAATCTCTCTCTCTCTCTCTCTAAACAACCAAGCCGACGGCTGTGGGGCAAAACCACGCCGGCGAGGACGGAGCGAGGATACGAGCTCCGGAGTCGAGGGCCTGCTACCCGTGATCACCACGCCCTTGACATTCAGTTTCCATAGACTTCTCACAATTGGGGACGTTATACCATAACTTGGTAGTGTGATTTCACTAAGAATTAACTTGGTCCTTTGGGTGTAGAAGTAGATTCCAGTGAACACATCATGCACGTGACACTAAATGATTCCATATGCTAATTGTTTGGCCAATGAGATCTCTGCATCCTGAAAGGTTTGTAGAGGATCGGAGGGAGAGGAATCAAGGACATCTGAAATGGTGATAAATTTGGGTCTTGCTGTATTATTAAGTCTATGGCACTAATCCTCTAGTGTGACATTGCCAAGCCATTTATCCTCCTACTAGAACCTCACATATGATCCATCTTGAACTGTGAATGATCCAAAACAATTCATAAGAGATTGGACCAGAAATGTAGTCACCTGGTTTCCTATAAACTTGCACTAAAGGTTTAGATACTATAGATATTTATTATGTAGTAAATGCTACCAGGTGCCATCCTTCTTGAGAAGCTTGAAGAGCCATTTGCTCAATAGAGCTTCTTCATTCTTAGCTCATCAATCCTTCGACTCCTTGGTCTTTAGGTTGGCATAGGATGTTCCATTTTGCAAGACAAAACTTTTTCTTATGTTCATTACCCTACGAAAAGAATGTAGACAAAATAATCTAGTAACCCCTTTTGGTTGGTAGAGAATGTACCTGCATGCAAGATTTTGGTAATTGTTTGTCAAAAGCTATGTCATCTTAGGTGAAGCCATAACACCAACATATAACTTGTATGTGAATATTCAGTTGGTTATAGTTAGATTTTGCATTTTTATTGCATGGCACAGTAAAATGGCATGTTTTAATTAATCTTTGCTTGAACATGTGTCTACGTATGCAGCTGAAGAAGATTTGCAAGGAGGGTGCATACTGGGGTAATATTTTTTTTTCAAACTCAGCTGTTTGCATATGCATGAATCCTGCTTTGGACATGCACTCTCGCTAGTCGATCAGATATTTGTTTGTTTCACAAATGAAATCAAATATAACACAGGGGCTGCTGCTGGAGCTTTTGAGACCCTTGAGTTTGGAGTAGAACTGATGCGTGGTCGCTCTGACTGGGTAATTACACCAATACATACGAATATACCCTAGTGTTTTCATTTATATTATTGTTTGGTATTAATTAATTAGTTTGATTGGATTGATTATCGTCATGCAGAAGAACGCGATGATTGGAGGTGCCTTAGCTGGTGCAACTGTCTCCGCCGCCTCCTGTAGCTACAGCAGCCACGGAGGCAACGTTGATAGGCGTCAGGTGATCAAGGCTGCCATCACTGGCGGCGCCATCGGAACAGCCTTCGAGTTCATCAGCCACCGCAGGCACGTCGATCAGCCCCATCAGTTGAGAACCGATGATGCAACTGACCAAACATTGGAACTGACAGATGAACCAAATCTGCTCGCTCACACATCGTAATAAAAAAGAAATGTAACAATGTGATGTAACACTTTCCATGTTGCCACATGCAATGGACATACTGCATATGACCGGTGGCTTGGCCTTATAGTTACTCCATCTGTCCTGTAATATAGTATATTCAAGAGGATGAAAAAAGACACAAGTGTCCTCGCTTCATTTCCTAATTAGATACTATTACCAGCATGATTGATGAAGTAATAATGATGTCAAAAAAAAAATGCCTGTCCCTGGTATGGACGCTGTAATAATGATGACGCATAGTGGTTCGTTATTCATCTTCCGTGGCCCAACGTGCTGGCCGAGAGAGTTCATACGACAGAAACACCACGCGACATTGGCTGAACATCTTTTTATATATAAAAAAAGAGCAAAGTTCCGGGAAAACAAGAGTAGCTTCTAGTACATTTTACTTATTATTAAATATTAATTAATATATGAACTGGGAACTCAACATCCAGTAATCACTTGCCTAAAACATTTGGCTCTCAGTGAACACAAGGTTCGCGCCTCCTCAAATTTCTCAAGTAGCATCGAGATTAAGGACTCTTTATTTTCAGTTCGGACTTTACTTCTTTTATCGCAGCTGCCAACCTCCTCGTCTGCATCGTCGCCGTTTTCATCTTCGATCCTCCTCTTCTTACTCTTATCCATGGCGCCTTGGCGATACATGAAAAGACGGTGGCGGCAGGAGAAGGAAATTTGGCAACTGATGACGGTACGAATAGGACTGAACGTGCGTATCCCTGGATCAGGCGACTCTCAACCATGGTGTTAGGGTAGGATGTCATGTCTTTCTGGGTAAGTGAGCACCCGAGTCTTCCACAAGGACACGACCTCCTCTTCCTTGTTGAGACAGAGTTGAGCCGCCGCCGCCGCAGCAGCAACTTCCCTATCCTCCTTGTCAACCTTCAACTGATCCATCTGCTTCTTTTCTTCTCCAATGCAAGTCGGATCGGAATACTTTTACTTTTTTTTCAATTTTTTTCGAGAATCGGAGTACTTGTTACTTATTATGCCGTCACGCAGGCCGCATGCCATTCCTGATGAGGACATCATTGGCTCGGATATGACCATATTAATCACTTCTAAACTAAAAGTGCAACCATTCTATATGAGGCTTATCATTGATACATTTGATGAATTGGTGCTGCACCATAAAGTGTGTGTATTTTCATTTTCAGAATTACTTACATGGATGAAGAGAAGGTTCAATTGTATATGGAAAGAATGGAAGGTTAATGAAGTTGATTGGGACCAAGTCCAAATATTCCTAATGTCATCCACCAAGCCACCACATCACTTTTGGCTCAAAGAAAGAAAGAGTCCAAGTCCAACACGTTTTGGAAGATGAATTCGGACTGCAGAAGAGTCCCAACTTCCGACGGTTGCCACGACTTCATACGGACTCCGATTGAGACGTTCTAGGACTTTTTGGAAAGCATATCAAGTCTACTTTCCAACGGATCTGGACTCATGCCGATATCTTGTTAAATACGTCCGCCGTCCTCATTTTAATACCGAGACCTTTTCTGTCCACAGCGCTGCATCACCAGATTGTTGCCCGATGGGCCGTGTATCAAGTGGGGCCCAATAGGGGCGTGTCCTAGGGTTGTGGGATGACCCCCACCACGTCCAGGTCATCTTCTACCCTCTCATATACCTCCATAGCCGCCACAAAGAGATAGGATTTTTGTTTTGATGTAAGTTTAGCTCCTGCTACTTCCTGGTAGACACGTGTGTCGGTTAGACCATCTGTTCTACTCGATCTGGAACCCCACCTTTATGTGTATTAGATCTGAAACTTCATCTCATATTTGCAATTGAGTGTTTGTTCTACTTGTTCTTGCTTGTTCTTCGATTGCTTGCAGGAATAACCCTAGTGGTTTGGTTGGTTGTGATCCGCAAGAGCGTGACAACCGCTGGAATTGGTGTATCGATCGCTAAGGCACAACATCCTTGGATGGTTGTAGTCGGGTCATGAATGTCTCTCTAGTGAAATCGAAGTTATCCTTCTCCACCGAAAGATTGGGACACACATACTCTTATCAATTCCACCACCGGTCGTTTTTCTCCTATCCGAATCCGAGTGTAATACAACGCCATTTTTAGGCAAATTTTCTGTAGCTCCATCCAATTTTAGGTTCCATCTGAGCATCTCCAACAGCTCACCAATATTTTATCCCCAATAGGATAGTATTTGGTGATCACCAATACTGTTTTTTAGACTATTGGGGGAGACTCCTCCAACATATCACTAATAATCTCTCCCAAAATATGGGCCCTACCTGTCAGATTGGATTTTTTTAATTTTTTTTTCTTTCCTTTTCACTCGTGAACGAGCACTTGAGCACGTCATTCTTCCGCCCCCGTCGACCGCATCTTCTTCCTCCAGCCACGGACACCGCCACCACACTGCCCCAGCCCAAGACACCGCCACCACGCCGCCCTTGCCACCACGTCGCACAGCCGCGACCCTGACAATCACGTCGCCCAACCCTACCCCTGGCCACAACCGCGCCGCCCCCAGCCCTACCCCTGGCCGGATTTCGCGAGCTCCGCCTTAGATCCACGATGAGCTCCTCGGATCCACCCCGGAGCCATGGCGGCCTCCCTCCACCTCGGATCCGCGACCAGTAGCAAGCCACCGGACCATGGTCGCCGGATCCACCTTGGACCATGGCCTTCGGATCCGGACCAAGCTTTCCCCTCAACCTCAGGTCCACACATCTTCCACCAGCCACCAAGCCATCTCCGACGAGCTGGCGGGCCACCAAGCCATCTCCGATGAGTGCACAGGAGAGAGAAGTGACAGTTGGAGATGTGCCCTAGCTATTGGAGGAGATACATCTTCCCCTTTATTTGAGGGAAGATGGGGGGAGATATTGGTGATCACCAAGAAAAGAATATGGGAAAGGGGAGCTGTTGGAGCACTGATTTTGGCTCATCTCCCCCAATATGACAAGTTTATGGAGATATGGAGATGAGAAATGGGAGCTGTTGGAGATGCTCGTCTCGTCCGTCGCCTTCCTGTCCGGGTTCTGATTAGTTCAGATTTCTTCTTCTTTCTCGTTTTCTTCAGCCTCTTCTTTCTTGTTTTCTTTAGCCTTTTTTGCACTTTTCGTTTGGTCCCCTGAGTTCTGGTTCAGATTTCTTTTTCCTTTTTTTATTACTAGAATTATGCTCGTGTGTTGCAACGGAAAAAACATCACTATAATGAAAGATTGAAAGTACGGACATGTGTTGTATTATTACTATTTTCTTTAGCAATCTTGTATAATGTTTCAGTATAACCTTGAACTTAATTTTGTACCTAACAATGTTAGCTTCCACAAGTTTCATAGGAACAATTTTGCCATAGCACATATATAAAATTGCACAAAAGGTTGCTTCATCCCCTTTGGGACAATTTGATAGCTTAATTCTTTTCAACAAACAAGGTACCCTGATATACCATGCAAATCGTACGGAAACCTGAATCTGCACATGCATTTGTTGCTATTGTCTTCTTCTATGTTCTTTGCCATGCTTCTCAATGGGCTTGACATTTGCATATATGAGGAACGGGATGGCAACAGTTGGAGGGGGAAGATATGAAAGATGGAATCAGACAGCAATCAATCAAAAACAAATAAACCAACACAGGTCGCCATCCGATGGGATGCCAGCGCCACAGAGTCAGGAATTATACATATGCGGGTGGTCAAAAAGTTTCGATATATATATGAAGTGAGCGTAGCTCATTTGTTTAGGTTTTTTTATGGAATATGACCATCCGAGTTAGTCATCAATGCAGTTATCTAGTTACTCTATTTTTCTGAATTTATTTTAGTATTTGATAATTTGACAATGTTATTCATTTTGTGATAAGCGATCGTGTCTGTCAACAGCAAGGCTCATGTAGTGGGGTAGGTCGAGGGGCTTACAGTGGGGTAGGCGTAGGACGTGTGTTTGTTCATATGGGTGAACAATGCATGTATTTGAGCGTCTGTGTGCCTGTACTATGAATCTATGAATTCAGAGTAAAAAGAGAGTCAATATATAATAATAGTGCCATTGAATAAGCTTGATGACGATAAAGTATTGATGACCACCAAATTATTATTAAGTACACGTTCTATAAAATATACTCCTAATATGATAGAGTAACAAGTTTATAGAAATCAAAATATTTTATTTTAATTATATTTTGTGTGATTTTGTTTATAGAAGACATCAATATGTATATATGACAAGCACTTTTTATCGTATTTTTCTAATATAAATACAGATAACTAGTAGGCAAACAAGTTTAGAGAAATCAAAATATTTTATTCTAATTATATTTTGTCTGATTTTGTTTTTTAGAAGACAATCAATATGTAAATATGACAAGAATTTTTTATCGTATCTTTCTAATATATAAATACAGATAATTAATTTATATATACTAAGTAAAACAATTGTTGTAATGTTAGGGGGGCGGGGGCCATGGCCCCTATAGTAGCCCCTATAAATACAGATAATTAATTTATATACTAAGTAAAACAATTGTTGTAATGTTAGGGGGCGGGGGCCATGGCCCCTATAGTAGCCCCTATAAATAAAGATAATTAATTTATATACTGCGAACACAAGGTTGACAAGTACCCTTGTGTGTTCGTTTTGTGATGAGTGATTGTCAATGTGATCCACGAAGTAGGTTGAGTGGTGACTAACCCTACCTTGACGAAAGCCTTGTGTGCGACATATCTCTTGGTTTGTGTTGTGCATGTGTGGAGCATGGAGGCGGTAGCCGACGGCGAGGTGAAGGTCAAGGAGGACGTGCCGTGCCGATGGACCGGAGGGGTGAAGGACGGACGTGAGGCTTGGACCGAGGGACCCGGAGGCCGGGTGGCTAGCCGCGGTGGCTGACACTTGGGACATCGACAAGCGCGAGAAGACATGGGAGTGACCGTGTTGACCATGGAGGTGACACGTGTCGGATGGCGGGGGACGCGTATGGAGTACGCTACTCGCGGAACGGTTTGATGGTTTGGGCCTCAAAACCATCGGAGGTGGGTTTACGGGTTTGGGCCTCAAAACCCGGGCGGAGGTTCCGAGGTGGAACGGACGGCACGTGGCGGCATCGGGGAGTTCGCGTCGAGGCGAAGCTACCAGTGAGGAGGCGCGGTGGCCGTCGGATCAACATGGAGACCGAGTTGGACCTCTACGCCCTTGGGCTTATTGGTTTAGCTTTTATGTATCCAGGGGCATTTAGGGGAATATGTAATAGCCCTGATATATAGGGGATGGCAGCCCCAAGCCATCCCCACCTCTCTCCCCATTCTCATTTGCTCCTCTTTCTTAGTTCATGAGGGAGGTCTAAAAAATCTGAAAATTCGTGAGTGTATTTGTGGTGATTTGGTGTGGGAATGGAGGCCCAAATCCTCCTTTTGTCCTCCGGGATTCATCATTCTTGTCTGTGATTTTCGTTCCTCACTTGTGCTGTGATTTTCGTTTTTGGGGAAAGTTTTTCGTTCTTGGCCACGATTTGATTTTCCCGGAGTTTGAATCAATCTCAGGCGATGATTTTTGGGGATTAGGTTCGTAGCATGGTGAATTTCGTCTTTGCAAAATTTAGGAGTGATTCGTTGTGTTTTGAGTCGGATTTCGTTTGTTTTTTCATGTCTCCCCTTTTTTCCTGAGTTCGTCGTTCTTCTTCTGTTCGCGCTGTGCTGTCCTTGAGTGGAGGAGGCCGAGCGCAGGCCTTCAGCCGTGCACTCGAGTAGGCCAAGCGGGCTCTACCAACGCCGAGCGGCGCTTGCCCCTGGATCGTGGAGCCCTGTTCACTAGTCTGCCCAGGCAGCTCGCCCTTCCTCGCTGTTCTTCGTGGTTCCTGTTTGAGCGCTCGGCAGTTCCTTTGTCGTTCATTTGCAGGGAGCTCGCGCGTGGATACCGCAGCACAGGCTGCTCCTGCGCCGTGCGTCAGGCCAGCATCCGCCAGCACCCTGCTATAGGAGGCGCTCGCCTAGGTGGCTGTTCGTTCTCTCCCTGTTTCTCTGTTGTGCGTTCGTTTCTTTCCGTCCGTCTCCAGGCAGCAGTTTTGGCCTCGAAATCCCTCTGATCTGTTCTGATTCGTTGCCGTGAGTACATATTCAAGCAGTGACCGTGAGCAAGCAGCTGCTCCCTGGTCGGTGAATTTTTGCAGCAACATGAATTGCTTGTCTAAAATCTGAGTTGTCACTTTCATACTACAGGGAGCATTCATGGTGTGTTCAGTAATTTCAGTGAGCATCTGCTCGGTCCAAGTGCAGCAGCTTGTTCTTACTTTTAGTTCATCTATGGTTGATTGGTCTTTGACTTAGCTTGCCTTCCGTGAGTTACTGCAAGCTTTAAATTGGCTAATTTTTGGAGTATCTAATTACTTCCTTCATTTGTTAGAATTCACGGTTGTTCCTCTTGGCCAGCGTGAGCAGCCCCACCTGAAGCTTCTCTGTTCTGCAATTGGCATTATTTCTCGCGCTCGTTGGTTTGTCCGCAGTTTGATCGTTTGAGCTCCAATTAGTGTTCCGTCTTTTGCGTTGATCTTTCTACCGTTTTATGGAACTTATCTAGGTACTCTCGTCACCAGTTGACTTGGGTATTTTAGATTTTGAGAACGATCGTTGCGTCTTATTCTTGGCGGTGAACTTGGGACAGTGGCCAAATATTTCGAACAAAATTTGAGGCTCCCATTCACCCCCCCCTCTGGTCGCCGTTTTCGGTCCTTCAATTGGTATCGGAGCCGGTTAAGGATCATTCCACCTTAATCGGTCCGTGATCCACGAAGGCGACATGGAGCATGGTTCCGGCAAACCACCATTCTTCGATGGAACAAATTATCCCTATTGGAAGATCCGCATGTCCGCGCATCTCCAGGGGATTGATTGGCTTGTTTGGGAGATTTGCGAGGATGCTACTTACGTTGTGCTTGAACCCCGTGCTCGTGTCACGCAAGATCAAAGAGATCGACACAATGCTAATAGCAGAGCTCGCGCAGTTCTTTTCTCGAGTCTTTCTCTTCAGGAGTTCGAAAGAGTCTCTGATTGTACTACTGCTCGGGAGATCTGGGTGAGGCTTCAGAGCTATCACGAGGGGACCGCACAGGTCAAAACCAGACTCTACGAGACGTACAAGAGGGAGTATGAGAACTTCACCCAGCTTGATGGCGAGTCCATCGATGCCATGTTTTCTCGCTTTCAGACCATCGTCAACAAGATGCGAGCAAACAAGGCACAATTACCTTATGATGATCATGAGAGGGCACTCAAGCTTCTGTATGCCCTAGATCGGAAGGTATGGGATGTGAAGGTGACCGCCATCATTGAGTCTTCGGGGTATGAGACCCTCACTGTGGATGAGCTTTTCAGTAAGCTCAAGTCCACCGAGATCGACTACCAGACCCAAGCCAAGCTGAAGAATCCCTCTGCACCGACTATGGCCTTGGTCTCAGGTAATGGCTCAAGTTCTTTGGCTAACCCTTCACAGATGTCTTTTGCCTTGTCTTCTTTGGTGTCTGTCACAGAGGAGCAGATGGAGAATCTTGGGGACGACGAGCTGGCGTTGATCATCAGTCGGTTCTCGCGGTTTCACAACAACCGCTTGAATCGCCGGCGTGGTGGTGGTCCGAAGGAAGGATGCTACGGCTGTGGAGATCCCGACCATTTCATCGCCCACTGCCCCAAGAAGAACAAGCACTCCTTCGACAAGTACGACTCCAGCAAGCGCAAGGACAAGCGCGAGTACACCTCCAAGCACAAGTCGAAGGGAGGATTCAACAAGGAGGCGCTGAAGAAGAAGTACTTCAAGAAGGCCAAGGCTCAAGAGCACGCCTTCCTCGCCTCCCTCAGCGACCTCGACAACGACACCGACGACGATCTGTCTTCTTCTCCCTCGAGCGATGATGAGTCCGAGAAGAGACGTGAGGACAAGTTGACCGGGCTTTGCTTCGTCGCCAAGTCCATCCACGGAGGCTACTGCACCATGGCCGTGGATGAAGGTGTGAAGCCCAACAAGGACGTGCTTCCCGGCAACGATGACTCTACCGAGGTAAAACCCTCCGTCGATGCTCTTATTGCCGAGCTTGATATCATGACTGATACTTTGATGAGTCAAGATAAGTTGCTAAAACGTGCTGTTCGTGAGAGGAGAGAGTTTAAAGACAAGCTAGAAGTTGTGGAGAAAGAGCTTGAGGAAGCTAAGAAGCTTGTTGTTCATGTGTCTGACGAGGTTGAGTGCGATGAATGTGCTGTTCATATGACTAACTTTTCTGAGTTGCAATCTAAGTATGCTGCCTTGTTAGATGAGAACGATGAGCTGAAGGCTAGGTCTAGCTTGTTGGGTGCGTGCAAGTCTTGTTCAGGCTTGCAATCTGAGCTGGCAGAGAAGAATGCCAAGATCCTTGCTCTTGAGAAGGCCAGTTCAGATAGCACGGTTGTTGAGTGTGCACGTTGTGAGAGCTTGGTGTTGGAGCTTGAGTCTTGTAGGCATGACAAGATGAGATCCGAGGAAGACAACACATACCTTCGGTCCATCTTGAATTGGGTGTCTTGTAGTGAACCACAGTTGGGCATGATGATGAGCCAGTTCAGACGGGGAACTGGGACATCGGGAGTAGGCTTTGCTCTAGGTGGGAAGGGTGAAAATATCTATGGCAAAGTTGGTGAGTTCAGTGGTTTGAGCCCAAGTGAGAAACCTTCCACTACTCCCAAATTAATCAAGATCAATCCACCTAAGCCTACCGAACCCACTGTGAAAGACGGAGTGTTTGAAGAACCTCCAAGAGCTCCACCCCAGAAACAAGTTTGGGTTCCAAAACCGAACCATCTCAGAAACCCACTTGACACTCTACCAAACATCTCTGAGGATCCCCTTCCTAAAGCCAAAAAGCTACCAAGAGTGAACCATACCCACAAGAGAGTGAGCCAACAACCACCTAAGAGAGAGGTGAGGTATCACTGTGACTATTGCCATAGGGATGGTCACCTTGTTGAGTTTTGCTTCAGGAGGAAGAGAGATGAGCGGCGGGAGTATGAGTTGAACAACCGGAACATGTACCGTCCGCCCCATGGCGTACATGTGCCGCCTGTTCAGAGGCGCAATGCTAGGCCTCGAGGTGCAATGCCTCAAGGTGGTAGGCCTCAAGTTGCTAGACCACGCGGTGGTCGTGGTGGTCATGCCCGGCGTGGTTCAGGTCGTGATCAATATGACTTTGGACCTCGCGGCAGTGGCTTTCAGTCCTACAGCTCTAGCGAACCACATTTTTTCCCACGTGGTACCCGCTTTCCTCAAATGGGACATGGCATGTTTGGTGTTTTTCCTAACACTTTTCCAGGGCAAATGAGCCAACACTGGTATCCTTCACAGTTTACTAACCCCAGTGTTGCGCCATTTGCTCATCCTATGTCTTTCTATTGATGCAGGACGGAGGCCTGGAGAACACATGGCTCATTGATTCCGGATGCTCGCGCCACATGACCGGAAGTTCCAAATGGTTCTCCAGCCTTGACCCCGTGCAATGTAAGGAGTACATCACATTCGGGGATAATAGCAAAGGTAAAGTGCTTTCTCGTGGGACCATTCGGGTCAATGAGAGTTTTGTCTTGAAGGATGTTGCTTTGGTTTCAAACTTGCATTTCAACTTGCTTTCTGTTTCGCAACTCCTTCAAGATGGCTTTGAAGTGCGCTTTAAGACCGGCTTGTCTCGAGTTCTCGACTCTCAGGGAAATCTAGTTTGTCAGATTGTTCCGTTTGGCCGTGTCTTTCGAGCTGATTTTTCTCATTCTTTTGGCTCTTCTCAATGTCTGGTGGCCGGATCCTCCTCTGAGCTTTGGAAGTGGCATAGGAGACTTGGTCACTTGAGCTTTGACTTACTAGCTAGGTTGAGCTCACTTGATCTAATCCGAGGATTGCCCAAGTTGAAATTTGAGAAGGATTTGGTGTGTCACCCTTGTCGTCACGGGAAGATGGTTGCCGCTTCTCACCCACCTGTGAATCAAGTCATGACCAAGAAACCCGGCGAGCTACTTCACATGGACACAGTTGGTCCAGCTCAGGTTCGGTCAGAGGGTGGGAAGTGGTACGTTCTAGTGATCGTGGACGATTTTTCTCGCTACTCTTGGGTGTTTTTCATGGAGAGTAAGGATGAGGCTTTTTCACATGCTCGAGATTTGATTCTTCGGTTGCAAAATGAGTTCCCTAAGAATGCCATGAGAGCGATTCGCAGTGACAATGGCACAGAATTCAAGAATACTCATTTTGAAACCTTTTGTGCTTCTTTGGGCCTTGAGCATCAGTTTTCCTCTCCCTATGTCCCTCAGCAAAATGGTGTTGTTGAGCGCAAGAATCGGACCCTTGTTGAGATGGCCAGGACGATGCTCGATGAGCATAGGACTCCTAGGAAATATTGGGCCGAAGCGATCAACACCGCGTGTCATGTTTCTAATCGCATCTTTCTTCGAGCCTTCATGAAGAAAACTTCTTATGAGCTACGATTCGGTCGACTACCCAAGGTGAGCCACTTTCGAGTGTTTGGATGCAGGTGCTTCATTCTGAAACAAGGTAATTTAGACAAATTTGAGTCTCGATCGTCGGATGGTGTCTTTCTTGGTTATGCTTCACATTCTCATGCATATCGAGTACTTAACCTTGAAACTAACCGAGTCGTAGAGACTTGTGAAGTCACTTTCGACGAGACCATGCCTTGTTCTGTTCCTGTCTTTGAAAGTGCAGGTGATCAGGAGATTGGTGAGAGCATCTTCGTTGAGGAGAATGAGGAAGATGCTAATTGGGGAGATGCAGAGCCGACCTCTTCGGTTGTTCCAGTCGAGTCTACAACAACTACTTCGGCTCACGGACCAGATCCATCTTCTTCCACTACATGGGGTCCGCACGAGCCACCTCCTCAGCCTACGTCGGCTGCACCTGAGGAGGCCCCAGTAGCTATTGAGGGGGAGGCGACATCTTTGAGGGAAGCCCCTCGGCACATCCAGCGTCGTCACCCGCCTCAAACCATGATCGGCGACATCAGTCAGCGTGTTACACGCTCAAGGTCATATGAAATCTCACATTTCGCTCATTCTGCTTTTGTCGCTAATTTCGAGCCACAAAATGTTGGACACGCACTTTCTGATCCCGATTGGGTCAATGCTATGCACTAGGAGTTACAGAACTTTGAGAGAAATGAAGTCTGGGTCTTAGTTCCACCTCCACCTGAGTGTCACCCTATAGGTACAAAATGGGTTTTCAAGAACAAGCAAAGTGAGGATGGAGTGGTGGTGAGGAATAAGGCTAGGCTAGTGGCTCAGGGGTTTTGTCAGAAAGAGGGAGTAGACTTTGAAGAAACCTTTGCTCCTGTGGCCCGTATCGAGGCTATAAGGATGCTCTTAGCTTATGCAGCTTCGAAAGGGTTCAAGCTGTATCAAATGGATGTGAAGAGCGCGTTTTTGAATGGGTACATAGAGGAAGAGGTGTATGTGAGACAACCCCCTGGCTTTGAAAATCCCAAGTATCCAAACCATGTTTACAAACTCCACAAAGCCTTGTATGGATTGAAACAAGCCCCGAGAGCCTGGTATGAGCGTTTAAAAGCCTTCTTGCTTGCTAAGGGCTTTAAGATGGGTTCAGTAGATAAAACTTTGTTTCTCCTCAAGCAAGGCACTGACACACTTTTGGTTCAGATTTACGTGGATGATATCATTTTTGGTGGTTCCTCTCATGCTCTTGTTGCAAAGTTTTCTGAGACTATGAGCAGGGAATTCGAGATGAGCATGATGGGTGAGTTGACATTCTTCCTCGGGCTGCAAATCAAGCAAACACGTGAAGGAACATTCGTGCACCAAGGCAAGTACACCAAGGATCTTCTGAAGAAGTTTGATATGGGCGAGGCCAAGCCTCTTTCGATGCCCATGTCGACCACGACGGCCCTAGATGAGGACAAGGAAGGAGAAGTTGTGGACCAGAAGGAGTACCGAAGCATGATCGGATCGTTGCTGTACCTGACGGCGACGAGACCGGACATCCAGTTCGCGGTCTGCTTGTGCGCGCGCTTTCAGTCTTCACCGCGCACATCGCATCGTCAAGCCGTCAAGCGGATCATGAGGTACCTTCGTTTCACACCTGAACTTGGTCTTTGGTTTTCAGCTTCCTCCTCTCTTTCTCTTTGCGGTTACTCTGATGCGGATTATGCTGGCTGTCGTACTGAGAGGAAGTCCACTTCTGGGACTTGTCAGTTTCTTGGGTCTTCTCTTGTGTCTTGGTCTTCTCGCAAGCAGTCCTCTGTAGCCTAATCCACCACAGAAGCTGAGTATGTTGCTGCTTGCTGTTCCCAGTTGCTTTGGATGGTTGCTACTTTGCGAGACTATGGCTTAGAGTTTAGGCGAGTGCCTTTGTTCTGTGATAGCACCAGTGCCATATGTGTAGCCAAAAACCCTGTTCTCCACTCCAAAACCAAGCACATAGAGGTCCGGTTTCACTTCTTGCGAGACCACTATGAGAAAGGGGACATTGACCTTATTCATGTTGATACCCACAACCAGCTCGCAGATATCTTCACTAAACCCCTTGATCAAGCCCAGTTTGCTCGCTTGCGAGGAGAGATTGGAGTTTGCTTCCCTTTTTAGCTTGGGAAGTTTTGGTTCTTGTACATTAGTTTTTTTTTCTTTAGCTTTTGCTTTTGCTTTTGTATCATATTTGCATATCATATCATCATGTATCATATTGCATCTTGAGCTTCATCCTTATAGTAGTTAGATTGATACTATGCTCTTGTTGGGGATGTTATGGATATATATGATGTGCTTTGCTTAGGCTCACTTTGATCTCTTGATATGAGCTAAAAATGTCTTTTTCAATTGTGAACTTGAATAACACTTGATGAAACTTGAAACATGTTCACCACTATTTGTGGCAACTAGCAGGTGTAGGTGTGTCGAGAACCCTTTTGCTTCATATATATGCTTAGTTGCTACGGCTCATACCTTGAGTTACACACTTGCTTGAGCAACTTAAATTTGTGCTAAAACTTTAAAAAAAAAACAAGGTATGAAAAGATCGGGATGGGTCTTTGCTGTCCCATGTCAGAGTATTGAGACAGCTCCTTATTGCACTTAAGAGTGAACTTGAGCTCTGTAATGGATACCGAGATCATTGTCTTAAGCTTCTGATTGCTTTTGGCATAGGCTTGACATGATCGATAAGTCAGGTGTTGATGGCATCGATAACCTCCCGCACACATTTGTTTGACAAACTTTGGTGATAAGCTGCATAACTCCGATAAAATTCAATTGATTGAAAATTTGATCAAATCACAAGTTTGTCTCATGACATGATGTGTGAACTTTGTTTGGGGTAGTTCACTTTGCATACATGTGTAGCACAATGTTGATCTCCTGTCTATATTTGCTATGTGCTCATTCGGTGGTGAACCCTCTTTTAAATTGTTCAAACTTGATCCAACTTGCTACAATGTCATATTTCGTCTTATTTGGTCATTTTGAGAATTTGCTAGCACTTGTATTTGTTGCTATATATACATGACAGCATCAGCTAGAGCATCTTTTCAATCTACTTGCTATAATTTTGAAGCTTCTGCATTTGTACATTTATGCATTTATAGCATGTTTTGAGGGGGAGTTGCATTCCTTGGGCTCTAGCTTGATAAGTGCATATGTCAACAAGGGGGAGAAGTTTCCACACTCACCACACTCACAATATCACAAGATATGCATTCATTTGAGTGAGATTGCATTTGTTCAGGGGGAGTTGCATTTGAGTTGCTTTGCTAGTGGTGTTGAGCCCGTTGCCTCTTCTTGAGGGCTAGCTTTGTTTTACTTGGTTGCGTCGAGCCGTTGTCCATGTCTTTGGGGACCAAGTTCTTGCTCATTTCAAATGACCTGTTTTAGCTTTTCTTTGATTTTTGGTTATTTGGTTGAGCTCCTTGTTTTTCTATTCTTCTTCTTTTTCTTTTGCTCAAGCTGTTCGTGTATTGGTGTTGACAATGCACTCATCAAGGGGGAGATTGCGAACACAAGGTTGACAAGTACCCTTGTGTGTTCGTTTTGTGATGAGTGATTGTCAATGTGATCCACGAAGTAGGTTGAGTGGTGACTAACCCTACCTTGACGAAAGCCTTGTGTGCGACATATCTCTTGGTTTGTGTTGTGCATGTGTGGAGCATGGAGGCGGTAGCCGACGGCGAGGTGAAGGTCAAGGAGGACGTGCCGTGCCGATGGACCGGAGGGGTGAAGGACGGACGTGAGGCTTGGACCGAGAGACCCGGAGGCCGGGTGGCTAGCCGCGGTGGCTGACACTTGGGACATCGACAAGCGCGAGAAGACATGGGAGTGACCGTGTTGACCATGGAGGTGACACGTGTCGGATGGCGGGGGACGCGTATGGAGTACGCTACTCGCGGAACGGTTTGATGGTTTGGGCCTCAAAACCATCGGAGGTGGGTTTACGGGTTTGGGCCTCAAAACCCGGGCGAAGGTTCCGAGGTGGAACGGACGGCACGTGGCGGCATCGGGGAGTTCGCGTCGAGGCGAAGCTACCAGTGAGGAGGCGCGGTGGCCGTCGGATCAACATGGAGACCGAGTTGGACCTCTACGCCCTTGGGCTTATTGGTTTAGCTTTTATGTATCCAGGGGCATTTAGGGGAATATGTAATAGCCCTGATATATAGGGGATGGCAGCCCCAAGCCATCCCCACCTCTCTCCCCATTCTCATTTGCTCCTCTTTCTTAGTTCATGAGGGAGGTCTAAAAAATCTGAAAATTCGTGAGTGTATTTGTGGTGATTTGGTGTGGGAATGGAGGCCCAAATCCTCCTTTTGTCCTCCGGGATTCATCATTCTTGTCTGTGATTTTCGTTCCTCACTTGTGCTGTGATTTTCGTTTTTGGGGAAAGTTTTTCGTTCTTGGCCATGATTTGATTTTCCCGGAGTTTGAATCAATCTCAGGCGATGATTTTTGGGGATTAGGTTCGTAGCATGGTGAATTTCGTCTGTGCAAAATTTAGGAGTGATTCGTTGTGTTTTGAGTCGGATTTCGTTTGTTTTTTCATGTCTCCCCTTTTTTCCTGAGTTCGTCGTTCTTCTTCTGTTCGCGCTGTGCTGTCCTTGAGTGGAGGAGGCCGAGCGCAGGCCTTCAGCCGTGCACTCGAGTAGGCCAAGCGGGCTCTACCAACGCCGAGCGGCGCTTGCCCCTGGATCGTGGAGCCCTGTTCACTAGTCTGCCCAGGCAGCTCGCCCTTCCTCGCTGTTCTTCGTGGTTCCTGTTTGAGCGCTCGGCAGTTCCTTTGTCGTTCATTTGCAGGGAGCTCGCGCGTGGATACCGCAGCACAGGCTGCTCCTGCGCCGTGCGTCAGGCCAGCATCCGCCAGCACCCTGCTATAGGAGGCGCTCGCCTAGGTGGCTGTTCGTTCTCTCCCTGTTTCTCTGTTGTGCGTTCGTTTCTTTCCGTCCGTCTCCAGGCAGCAGTTTTGGCCTCGAAATCCCTCTGATCTGTTCTGATTCGTTGCCGTGAGTACAGATTCAAGCAGTGACCATGAGCAAGCAGCTGCTCCCTGGTCGGTGAATTTTTGCAGCAACATGAATTGCTTGTCTAAAATCTGAGTTGTCACTTTCATACTACAGGGAGCATTCATGGTGTGTTCAGTAATTTCAGTGAGCATCTGCTCGGTCCAAGTGCAGCAGCTTGTTCTTACTTTTAGTTCATCTATGGTTGATTGGTCTTTGACTTAGCTTGCCTTCCGTGAGTTACTGCAAGCTTTAAATTGGCTAATTTTTGGAGTATCTAATTACTTCCTTCATTTGTTAGAATTCACGGTTGTTCCTCTTGGCCAGCGTGAGCAGCCCCACCTGAAGCTTCTCTGTTCTGCAATTGGCATTATTTCTCGCGCTCGTTGGTTTGTCCGCAGTTTGATCGTTTGAGCTCCAATTAGTGTTCCGTCTTTTGCGTTGATCTTTCTACCGTTTTATGGAACTTATCTAGGTACTCTCGTCACCAGTTGACTTGGGTATTTTAGATTTTGAGAACGATCGTTGCGTCTTATTCTTGGCGGTGAACTTGGGACAGTGGCCAAATATTTCGAACAAAATTTGAGGCTCCCATTCACCCCCCCTCTGGTCGCCGTTTTCGGTCCTTCATATACTAAGTAAAACAATTGCAACAAAAATAAAAGGAACCACCCTTTGTCGTTGGATCAAGAGAGTAGCAGCAACATGGGATTGAAAAAGTAAGGCAAAGGAGGAGACATGATAAAAGTAGAGTTGTAGATTGACTAGTTCGACTGGATTCATCTCAACCGGCCATGGCCCTTTATATATGCAAGGGTGGGGTGGTTTTATCTTATGGGAGGTCAAAACTAATCACAAATTGTGTCAAAAATACAACTCTAAACTCGGATTAGTCTAAAAAACTTGGCCTAATCGATTTCTACAGGGTTGATCTTGAATCTATATAACTTTCTCATCCAGACTCCAAAATAGATGTTCTACATGTGTTTTTTTATCATCTTGGTGATGATGAGAGGAACACAACGATGAAGTTCATTCAGCATTTTGACAACTTTACCTAATTCGCCCTAGCTGACCTTTAAACCCGGATTAGCTGTTTTTTTCTCCTTCAAAAAAACCAAGCTCTGCCACCTTCAGACAAATTTTGGTTGTCAACGGCTCAATGCCTGTCCCTGGTATGCGGTCAAAAAAAAAATGCCTGTCCCTGGTATGGACGCTGTAATAATGATGACGCATAGTGGTTCGTTATTCATCTTCCGTGGCCCAACGTGCTGGCCGAGAGAGTTCATACGACAGAAACACCACGCGACATTGGCTGAACGAGCAGCAACGATGGCCTTGTGCGCAGGGCTGGCCGCCGGGCAAGGCCTGGTTTTCAATAGGCAGTTTCTTGGCCAAGGTAAATACAATACAACACTTTGCCCCGTGGAACCGACTTGATCCGCTGCAGGCTTCCTAGAATCGCCACCGGATCCGGACAACATTGAGCAGTGTGGGACACACTACGTGCTCACTGCCGCCCATGGATGCTACGGACATCCACGTGATGCGGCGGCGGTACGGCATAGAGGAGAAGATCGACGACGAGCCAACATGCCGTAGCCCTTGGACGCTACTGACACCGCCACAATACAGCTGCAATTCCACGATGACATGAAGGAGGAAATCGATGAAAAGTCCGCTGAGCAGAGCAACAAGGCGCCCATGCCCGTGCCGCCATCCTCGGACACCTTGAACTCCGGGCTCCGCCACGACACGGCCACCGTGGTGGCAGAGCGGCTAGCGGGCATGGCAACACCTTCAGTCAAGCAGGGAGGGAGACAGCTGGACTGTAGAAGGGGGGAGCGAAGGAGGCAAGGAAGAAGAGTTGAAGACCGTCTCTAGCATTGCGTGTTGGTGCGTTGCTACATTTTTTTAAATTTTGCTACATGTTTTTTAAATTTTTTTTAATATTTTTTATTTTTTAAATTATTGTAAGTAGCCAAGGATACAAGTTATATATCCCGTTGCAACGTACGGACATATTTTCTAGTATATAAAAAAGAGCAAAGTTCTGAAAAAACAAGAGTAGCTTCTAGTACATTTTACTTATTATTAAATATCAATTAATATATGAACTGGGAACTCAACATCCAGTAATCACTTGCCTAAAACATTTGGCTCTCACTGAACACCAGGTTCGCGCCTCCTCAAATTTCTCAAGTAGCATCGAGATTAAGGACTCTTTATTTTCAGTTCGGACTTTACTTCTTTTATGGCAGCTGCCAACCTCCTCGTCTGCATCGTCGCCGTTTTCATCTTCGATCCTCCTCTTCTTACTCTTATCCATGGCGCCTTGGCGATACATGAAAAGACGGTGGCGGCGGGAGAAGGAAATTTGGCAACTGATGACGGTACGAATAGGACTGAACGCGCGTATCCCTGGATCAGGCGACTATCAACCATGGTGTTGAAGGGTAGGATGTCATGTCTTCTGGTTCTGGGTAAGTGACCTCCTCTTCCTTGTTGAGACAGAGTTGAGCCGCCGCCGCCGCAGCAGCAACTTCCCTATCCTCCTCGTCAACCTTCAACTGATCCATCTGCTTCTTTTCTTCTCCAATGCAAGTCGGATCGGAATACTTGTTACTTTTTTTTAATTTTTTCTCGAGAATCGGAGTACTCGTTACTTATTATGCCGTCACGCAGGCCGCATGCCATTCCACCACCGGTTGTTTTTCTCCTATCCGAATCCGAGTGTAATACAACGCTTTTTTTAGACAAATTTTCTGTAGGTCCGTCCAATTTTAGGTTCCATTTGAGCATCTCCAACAGCTTACCAATAATTCATCCCCAATAGGATGATATTGGTGATCACCAATACTGCTTTTTTAGGCTATTGAGAGAAACTCCTCTAACAGATCACCAATAATCTTTCCCAAAATATGGGCCATACCTGTCAGATTGGATTTTTTTATTTTTTTCTTTCCTTTTCACTCGTGAATGAGCACATGAGCACGTCATTCTTCCGCCCCCGTCGACCGCATCTTCTTCCTCCAGCCACAAACACCGCCACTACATCGCCCTCGCCACCACGTCGCACAGCCGCGGCCCTGACATTCGCGTCACCCAACCCTACCCCTGGCCACAACCGCGCCCCCCAGCCCTACCCCTAGCCGGATTTCGCGAGCTCCGCCTCAGATCCACGACAAGCACCTCGGATCCACCCCTGAGCCATGGTGGCCTCCCTTCACCTCGGATCCACGACCAGCAGCAAGCCGCCGGACCATGGTCGCCAGATCCACCTCGGACCATGGCCTTCGGATCTGGACCAAGCTTTCCCCTCAACCTCGGGTCCACACATCTTCCACCAGTCACCAAGCCATCTCCGACGATTTGGAAGGACACCAAGCCATCTCCTATGAGCGCACAGGAGAGAAGTGACAGTTGGAGGTGGTCCCTAGCTATTGGGGGAGATGCATCTTTCCCTTTATTTAAGGGAAGATGGGGGAGATATTGGTGATCACCAAGAAAAGAGGATGGGAAATGGGAGCTGTTGGAGCACTGATTTTGGCTCATCTCCCCCAATATGACAAGTTTATGGGGATAGGGGATGAGAAAGGAGAGCTGTTGGAGATGCTCTAGTCTCGTCCGTCGCCTTCCTGTCAGGGTTCTGATTAGTTCAAATTTCTTCTTCTTTCTCGTTTTCTTCGGCATCTTCTTTCTTGTTTTCTTTAGCCTTTTTTGCTCTTTTCATTTGGTCCCCCGAGTTCTGGTTTAGATTTCTTTTTCCTTTTTTTATTACTAGAATTATGCTCGTGTGTTGCAACGGGAAAAAAATCACTATAATGAAAGATTGAAAGGACGGACATGTGTTGTATTATTACTATTTTCTTTAGCAATCTTGTCTAATGTTTTAGTATAACCTTGAACTTAATTTTGTACCTAACAATGTTAGCTTCCACAAGTTTCATAGGTACAATTTTGCCATAGCACATATAAAAAAATTGCACAAAAGGTTGCATCATCCCCTTTGGGACAATTTGATAGCTTAATTCTTTTCAACAAACAAGGTACCCTGATATATCATGCAAATCGTACGGTAACCTGAATCTGCACATGCATTTGTTGCTATTGTCTTCTTCTATGTTCTTTGCCATGCTTCTCAATGGCTTGACATTTGCATATATGAGGAACGGGATGGCAACAGTTGGAGGGGGAAGATATGAAAGATGGAATTAGACAGCAATCAATCAAAAACAAATAAACCTAGACAGGTCGCCACCCGATGGGATGCCAGCGCCACAGAGTCAGGAATTATACATATGCGGGTGGTCAGAAAGTCTCGATATATATGAAGTGAGCGTAGCTCATTTGTTTAGGTTTTTGTGATGGAATATGACCATCCGAGTTAGTTATCAATGCAGTTATCCGGTTACTCTATTTTTCTGAATTTATTCTAGTATAGGTGAACAATGCATGTATTTGAGCGTCTGTGCCTGTACTATGAATCTATGATTTCAGAGTAAAAAGATAGTCAATATATAATAATAGTGCCATTAACTAAGCTTGATGACGATAAAGTATTGATGACTACCAAATTATTATTAAGTACACGTTCTATAAAATATACTCCTAATATGATAGAGTAACAAGTTTATAGAAATCAAAATATTTTATTTTAATTATATTTTGTGTGATTTTGTTTATAGAAGACATCAATATGTATATATGACAAGCACTTTTTATCGTATTTTTCTAATATAAATACAGATAACTAGTAGGCAAACAAGTTTAGAGAAATCAAAATATTTTATTCTAATTATATTTTGTCTGATTTTGTTTTTTAGAAGACAATCAATATGTAAATATGACAAGAATTTTTTATCGTATCTTTCTATTATATAAATACAGATAATTAATTTATATATACTAAGTAAAACAATTGTTGTAATGTTAGGGGGGCGGGGGCCATGGCCCCTATAGTAGCTCCTATAAATACAGATAATTAATTTATATACTAAGTAAAACAATTGCAACAAAAATAAAAGGAACAAGGAAACACAACGAACTGCATGGACCCGGCTGCTTCAATCCAGCGGCTCTCAACAAACGACGAGGCCGCGGCCCAAGCCGGCCGTGGTCTCTAGGACCGCGGCTGTCCTCTCTAGCGTGCTCGCGGCGGCCTCCTGACGGTTTCCGGCGGCCACAGCGGCGCCGCCCGCCGGCTCCACCCTGTCCCAGGCGGCTCTGGGTTCCAGCATCGCAGACAGGCTGCCGTGCAACGGAGCCAATTGGACACGAGTAGCAAAATTGTTGCTATTGCCGCCCAGGCCAGCACGATCTTGTCCATGAGGGACATTTTAGCCGTCGTTGTCTTACACTCACAGGGGCATGTTGTCGCCGTTGGGGTCGCTGGCCGGGGCAGCATCAGCCCTGCTGGGGGCGGCAATGGCGCCGTGCCGCCGTGGGCGGCTCTGACGGGCCACGGCCGCCGGCCGTGAGCAGCAGCCCGGCGAGCGAGATGTTGGTCAAAGCTGCTAAAGCCTTCATTGGCGCTCTTCCTCACGGGCTTAGATGTGCACTAGTGGGTGTGTGTATTGTGTTCTAGTATCTATATTATTTTATTTTATTTCTCACACCATGTCTCCAAGAGTTTGCCAAATCAATTTGGCATCCATTTATTTTTGGCAAAACAGAAAAAAATTTGCTCCAATAGTTTGGCATCCAACTTGGCAAATTTTAGCAACTTGGCAAATCTTCCCCCTCCACGCGCATATTTGCGCGCTGAGCGCGAGCGCGCATCCGGCTTCACGCGCAAATTTAAGCGGGGCTCTTCGTTTCTTAGTGGGGCTCTTCGTTTCTTAACGGGGCTCTTCGTTCGCTTAACGGGCCTCTTCTTATTTTATCAAGTCCAAATGGCAAACTCTTGGAGAGAGTCTATTTTTTCACTTGCCATATATTTTAGCGAGTTACCAAATCACGATATTTGCCAAGTGAATTTTGGCAAACTCTTGGAGATGCTCTTAGGGGGGGCCCATGGCCCCTATACTAGGCCCCCTTGGCTCCGTCCTTGAGCGCCACTTGAGTCCTAGTGTGGCCGGCCGGCGGCTGTTGCTCCTTCAGGAACTTACTTGAGTCCTAGTGTCCAGGGGCGACGAGAGTCGTGGCGGGGACGAGAGCTGCGGCAGCGTCTAGAGCCGCGGTGGCACTGAGAGGGGCGACGAGAACTGTGGGAGCAAGTGAGTTCGGCGGAGGCCTCCGCGGAGGCAGAGGCGGGCATGGTGCAGTGAAGAGTGGGAGTGGCTCGGAGCCAGGGGTGTTTGGTTCACAGCTAAAGTTTAGTCCGTATCTTATCGGATGTTTGACACGTGCATATAGACTAAAAAATAACTAATTGCGACTAATTTGCGAGACGAACTTTTTAAGCCTAATTAGTCCATGATTTGACACTATAGTGCTACAGTAAATATATGCTAATGACGGATTAATTAGTCTTAATAAATTTGTCTCATGGTTTACTGACGGAATCTGTAATTTATGTTTTTTATTAGTATCCAAAAACCTCATACGACACCTCATATAATATCCGATGTGACACCAACTAAACTTTAGTCCTTCCATCCAACCCCTAGATAGGAAAGTAGCTCCTGTCCATGCTCTCGTCCGCCAACCAGGAGGTGTGGTCCGGGTTGGAGCTGCAGGTCTGAGTTTCTGGAGGCAGAAAGTGCACTTGTCGACTCAAGTGTTAGTTCCGTATGTAATTTTGATCAAATAGTTCCATGTGTTATTTTGATCAAGTGTTGACTTAACTCAAATAGTTAGTTTTGTGGTGTATCTATTGTGAAACTGAGAGAGACAAAGGACACGAGCCGAGCCGTAGCGTGAGCGTGACATGCCTAGGCTCGGGCTCGGGACGCACCATGATGCGGTACAGGTTTGTCATCCAAGTTTTGGAATAATGCAATGAAACCACCGCGTTCTTGCTCTACGCATGCTTGGATAATGCTCGCTACTGTCATATGTTTTTAGGTCGTACCCATTAGGAGAGTTCACGAATTATCTACGGTCAAATAATATTCGATAGTTGTAGGAAAATGGTGGCATAGAATGTAGGGAAGAGGAAGGTGGAGGCATAGCATGTACTACTCCGTAGGGAAGATGAAGACGGGGAGGTGGGGTCCATGGCTCCTTCGCCAGCAGACACACATGCCACCGCCTTGTGTCCTTTTGCCGCGTTGCGGCTCAGTGCCTAGCTGCCCACGCCGAATTGCAGAGGCAGGCAGTGGAAGCCTGACGAGAAAGAAGGGGATGGAGAAAGAATAATTAAAGAAAGGCCAAATTAATATTTCATCATCTTTCTCTATTCAAAAAATATTATTTAAAAAAAGGCAAATTAACACATTTTCAAAGTGCTCGCTGGCCAATTGAACTTTTTTCGATGTTTGCTTGCCACATGACTTCACTCTTCATGTCTTGTAGATAACTTTGCCAATGAAATATGATTGAAACCAAATTTTAAGCATGGCCTCCCTACATCATGAACGATCCTTTCCAACCAATAAGCCCCAAAATATCAAGATTTTAGCTCCGATTTTGCAATACTCATGAAACCCTGGAGAATGGATTTTTTTTTGGAGGAAACCAATATTGGAGGATATTGGATAACTGATGACCAAGATATCTTTCTCATGTATGCTAATACCTAAACCCATAAACAAATCTAGCCCAAAACGAAATCAAATCAAGAGACAAAGGCTATAAAAATGGCTTCAAAATTCTGAAAAATGGTAAGAACTTATGAATTCAGGGAGATAGACACAATGGAGCACAAAATCAAAACTTGGAATAGATCTAGATGTTGGGGTACAAGCGAATCGTAGCAAACCAAAACTTTGTATGGTAAAAAAACTAAAAGGACAAAAGCCTCGCCTCTTTTGCTCTCTCTCTCTCTCTTATGCAAAGCAAAACTCTCAACCACTCAAATTAGAGCCTAATCCCCAAGGTGTGTTCCCCGCAACTATCCATGCCCACTATATGGCACTTGGTTGTTTCTAAAGCATAATTATATAAAGCACTCCGTCCAAATACCTAGGGGTAAAACTGTCTAGATTTTTGTCGGTGCGATGGACCCGATGCCTTTATGATTTCACTTTGTTGATGCAAGCTTTATGATGACATCACACATCTTCTGACCTATCACCCTTGGTTTTGAGGCCCAAAGCAGTCAACTCGTCGTATGTGGTTTTGAGGCATAGACCACCAAACCATCCATACCCAATATTGAGGACTAAACTAGCAAAAAAACATCTTGCACACCCCCGTGAGGTTTGACTCACCGAGGCTGATGCATGCCTGACCTTTGCCAAGGCCCCAACACTTTCACCTTTCTCCTTGACTTTACCTTCTCCATCTTCATCATCCTGGCATAGACCCGTGTCCACCAAGTGTAATGGCACCATCGTCCTCCTCCTTGACTTGGCTGACACCATGTTCATCATCCTTTTTGTCCATATGTCTTCTAGTACTCTTCCGCTAAGCAACATGGATCTCCATCAATGACTTTCTGGACAGGACAGTCCCTTTAGTGTGCCAAGCTTCGTCCTGCCCATCAGCAAGCAATATCGATCTGTACGTGTCAAACCACCAGCTTGCCCTACACTACCACATGCATAGTCCATCGGTGTCGTGCCTAGCCTGTCCTTCACAATGCATCTGCTGACCATCATATCGCATCCATGCACCCACACATCATGAGCCAAGACACATCTTCCTCTAATACCTTCTAGTTAGCAAAAACATAGTATGCACACATATAAACAACATGCTAGCACCACCAAAAGCTTAAATCCTCTCGGTAAATATGTCAATCATCATTCGTCGCACACATAGAGGAGACCATCGGTTTGTTTTGGGAAACTCCCCTTCTAAGGCTGGCCTTATATATGTACATGCTATTATCATTAAAACTTGTTTCCCGTGTGAAGGTTGGTTTTTTATGTTCTACGAATATAATTTAATATTATTCGTCTAATTTCATTTGCTTTGATTTTGGTTATTTTGGATGTCATTGCTTCATCATGCAATTTCCTTTTCCTTGGTCAATGTAATCATGTATGGGTACGTGCTCATCCAAGTTATGGTGAATAAAACATTTCCCTTCCGCTCACAACTAATATATATATCACTGGACTCTGGACCAAAATATTTGCCTATATACATAGTCCCTCTTTCTTTTTTAAGATATAATAAACAGGAGGGTTTCCCCTGCTAATTATATATATGTAAATGAGAAGAAGAGCCAAAATACATTATAAAGCATTTAAAAAACAAAAAGTGATCAAAAGGATATATTACACAAAGTGTTGTGTGCATTCTTCTATGAAGGGGGGGAGGAGGAGGGCTGTGGCGTGTTTGCTTTGCACCATGGAAAACCAAGACAAAGGTGCTCTTCAATTTTTCTTTGCAACATGATAAAATATTATTATTATTTAAATTATAAATTTATACTATTCTTCCTGAATTGTTAAAAAACTATTTTCGGGCTAAGCAGCTGATCAATCGAAAACTCAAACATATCATTTTAGGAAGAATGTTAATTTTACTAATTTTAAAACAGCAAAAGTTGTGATACCAGATACAGGTGAAATGGGACGTACTTAAATTTTAATATCTACTTGGAAGACCACAATATTTTTGTATGGCCCCTAGTTATTCGTTGTGGATTAAATAAAAAAACAAAAAGCCTACGTGCAGAGCTAAGCGACCTTCCGCAACTCAATTTGATTGATGTACTTATGATCATAAAGTTGCAGCACATATTTGAGATGATCTGCATTCCTTTGGTTTACCTTGAGAAGAAGCTGTGAATCATCCGCAAATAGCAAATGAGTAATGCTTGGTGCACTATCACATATAGAAACCCCCTGTAATAATCTACCTTGATCACTCAATGGGTGGCAAAAGTATATGTTTACAATTTTTTTTACAGAGAGAGTAGCGCCCGGATATTCGGACGCTGGCATCTGTTCGGACGTCCACGCCCACTGCCCACCGGTTTTCAATAATGATACCCTCAGGGCGCCTATGGATGCAGCTTCATGCTCCGCTTTGCCTCGTCCTCCGTGCCTACTGCTTTTCCATGGATTTAGCTTCGTGCTCCGTGCTTGCTGCCATACCCATGGATACAACTTTGTGCTCTGCGCCTGCTTATGAAACACTTGCAACATAAAGCATTTGCTGCAACATACGTCTGAAACAGATGAACTATATACAACATATGTTTGCAACATATGTGTATGGGCGCTACAGCATATGCAACATCCAGATAAAACACTTGCAATATACGTTTGCAACATATGTGTATGGGCACTGCAACATATGCAACATCCAGATAAAATACTTGCAACATACATTTGAAACAGCTGAAACATTTGAAACACACACTTGCAACATACATATATATCTAGTGCAACATATGCAATATCCAAATAAAACACTTACAACATACGTTTGAAATAGCTAAAAAATTTGAAACATACATTTGCAACATACGTGTATAGTCATTGCAACATATACAACAACAGATCTACTTTTGCAACATCTAGATAACACATATGCAACATACATCTGAAACGCCTAAAACATACAGTTTCAACATGTGCTCATCTACTTGCTGTCCCCCAATAGACGCTGGCTGACACAGAGCTTGACGCTGGCACGGAGCTCGATGCCATGACATGGAGGTCGAACCTTGGTTGTGCGCAGCACTAGGCGCAGGCGATGCAAGGCGAGAGCAGCGCACACGCGCGAGGTGCGGGTGGGGTGTGAAGCACGTGGCGTGGGTGGGGCGCGCGAGGCACGAGGCGCATGGCTCGCAAGGCGCAAGGTGAGGGGGTAGGCGGGTCCGTCCCATCCGACCAGACGGACGCTTGGAGCATTACCAATTTTTTTACTTACAGCATCTCCAGGAATTTTAATTTGTAAATGCCTTTCTATTTTGATTTTTTTTAAAAAAAGTGTCTTCTGATGCAACAGTTTGATAAAAAAGCTCATTAAAAATAAAAAGTTGTTAAATTTGCTCTCCAATTCATAAGCTTCCGCGGTCGAAATGAACTCTGTAAGTCTGTATCTGCGTCCGCTTCGATCTTTTTCTCGGGAGATCAAATCAAAGTAAATTGAACATATGAGTAATTAAGAAAAAAAAGATTCCATATGAGAAAGCGGTAAGAGATTAAAAAACCATTAAAAAATATTTAGTTAGTTGGACATAGTTTGGGGTTCCCAATGCAAAATCATTTAGAAAGTTATTATTGGAGACTATCGGAGAAGAACTAAATTTAAGGTTGTTATTTTCTTATGTTAACTTGCTAGATCTATTTGTTTAGCAAGTAAATTATACCAAAATCCTAGAGATGCTCTTAGACCTTTTTTGCAAAAATTAAATATAGCAAATATAGAAAACTTACTTTTGCAAAAAAAAACAAATATAGAAAAATATATAAATGAAAAATCGGCACAAGTATTTTCCGGACTCGCCCCTTTCCAGAATGGGCTGGCCCAAAGAGCCCCATGGCCGCCGCATTCTGCTGTAGTATGCTCTGTGTGACCGTCTTGTTTGCTTTACCCTTGTCTCCCTTCCGGTCCTCCTCCAAGAAAGAAACACGCAGCAGAATCATGGATACCGCCGCCGCCGCCACGGCTGCCGGCGATGACGAGCTGGACCAGGCGTGCTTGGACGCCATCGCCGACGGCCTACAGACCTGAGACGCGTACGCCCTCCTCCTCCCTTGCTCGATCTCTACTTCTCTTTCCTGCGAGGAGGTGGCAAAAGGCGGCTGCTCCATCTGCACCCCTTCCTTGCTCGTGAGTTGTGGCTGACAGGTGACAAAACCTCCCTCGCCACCGGTGGAGTCTTCCCCTCGTCGGAGAGGAGGAAGACGACAGGAGCGGAGGTGCTCTGCCCTCAGTGTTGGGCGAGAGCAGAATGGTGGTGGTGCGATCATCTGGGATCGCTCTCTGGTGGAGTGGTGAGTGATCCTTTGATCCTCTGTCCTCTGATCGACTGATCATCCTTCCCCTCTATGGTCTACATGCGGCGTCGTCCGGCTACTCTGTTCTGACACTCTACATGTCAGGCTCTGTCAACTTGGACCGGTCTCCCCCAGGTGCACCTTCTGGAGTCTTCCTGGTGGCAAGGGAGGCTGGCTCGAGGGGCTGACACATGGGCCCAGAAGCCCCTAAGCCCCTAGAGGCCGCAGAGGAGGAGTTTGTCTCCTTGTGTCACGCTCCGTGCGTGACCCTATTGGGGGAGCGGCCGGCAAGGCCGTGTCCAAGGGGCAGCGCTTGTGAGCCCCCGAGCCTCGATGGCTCGAGGTGTCATCTTCTAGAGCTCAGGCCTTGGGTGGAGCTAAAGGCCGGGAAGGAGCTAAGGGTCAGGTCCAGACCCCCGTTGGTCAGGAGTCTGGGGCTCGGGCGAGCCCCTGGGCCCGAGTAGAGGCGCAAGCGTGCTCAGGCTCGACCTTCCCCCTTAGCCAGATGGTGCGCGCAAGCGCACTCGATGGGTGTAGCCCCCGAGCGATCCCGAAGGGGTCGATCGGGGGTCTTATGGTCAGGAACACTTGATCCCAAGGCTTAAGATACTCATATGTTAGGATCTCGTCAGGAGCCCCTGAGCCCTTCGTGGCCTCACTTGACCTAGCCCGTGATGGCGATGAAGGGCTGAACTCAATCTTGCAAGCGACCGAGCCAACGAGGATGCTTCCACTGACTTGGACCCATTACCCTGCGTGGGCCTATTTCCCAGTTGTGCTAGGGGTGCTCAGCTATTGGGGCTGAGCTACGGTGGTGGTGATCTCCCTCTGCTCTTCCTGCGCTGCGAGTCTATGACCTGAGCAAGGGCTCGGCGGACTTGTCTGGGAGCCGGCCGAACTCGGGCCCGGAGGCGCCCTCCTTTGTGGTCGGGACCCGCCGTGGGTCAGGTGATCGAGAGCTTTTAGGCTCTTGCTTGGGGCCACCTGATCTCCCAACATGCCACGCCCTTCTGAGATCTGCGGTAACGAGTCCCAATCCTCTTGGGTCAGCGTTCTAGGGCCGACCTCCTGCTGCCTTAGGTCGAGGTGTGGGGAGCCTCTGAGCCTTGGTGGCTCGGGACACTGGGAGCGCATCGAGCTTGGAGTAGGGGCCCTCGTTGGGCCCACTGCTCAGTGGCTCGTGAGCCAACTCCGAGGAGTTGGTTGAGTCTAGGGGTGCGCCTGCTCGAGCGCCAATTGATTGGGGGTTAGGCGTCTCTCTGTCTGAGGAGCCGGCGCAACCCCCGAGGCCATCTGGGGCCTGCTTGTCAGCAGGAGAGACGACATCTAGGCATGTCCCTTCACCTAATGCCTTGTGCAGGCGGTTGATGGCGCCTGGGTCACCGCGCCTGGCGGAGGGAGTTAAGGTGTGCACTCTCGTGCCATCCCACTTCGTCTGGGAGATGGGACGTTAGGCCACGTGGAGTAGATCTAGCGGAGGAGGAGTCGTGACAGTTGATGCACATGGATTTGGGCCGTTGATGGTGGTCAATGGGCCTGAGGGGAGTCGCGTCCCCTCAGGTCCAATGTGAAGGTGTGCACGGAGTGGGTGGCACACTCAGGCCGACTCGAAGGGTCAGGCCGACAGGGAGGTGGTGGTTCGCCTTCGCCACGGGTCCGGCAACTACCGCCATGTCGCACGACCATGCTAGGGATTGTTGGTAATTATTAACATGACACTTGTAACTGAGGAAAGATTATATCAACAATAAGAAATCTGCAAGCACACAGATAATATACCATTTTAGCACTCTACCCTGGAGTATTCCAGGTATCGTTATTTATATTTTACCACAGGGAAGGTCTGGCAGGATATATATTGATAACTTATACTATTAATGGAGAAGTAAACCATAAGCACAATCCTACTCACAACAGGGGTAAGTCATAAGATAAAATATGTATATAATAAGTATTGATTAATGATAAATCACTCAGGGCACTCCAATCTATGGCATTAGCATGGTCAAGTTAGAATATTAGAGGAGTAATTCCTATGTCATCCTTAATTACAAGTCAAAGCATACGTTGATTAGTGCAATTACACCTAGTAATCATGGCTAAGATCATCATCGTATCTACATATAAGGGGCATTACTTAGGAAAGTTTGAGTACAAAAACCTTTCCCTTCCTTCGTAACCGGGCCCTACTTCTATGACCTATATTCGAGGAGTGGACTATAAAGGACTCAAGGGAGTGTCACATCCGCAATGTACCACATGACCTGAAATATAGAGTGTATTCGCAGGTAAATAGCATATAAACACCAAGCTTACATGGTCTCTACCACCCACCCTATGAACATTGGGGTGAATGCTATATGAACTTAAGCATAAATATGATGATAACCCAACTATACTAAGCATATAATCAAAGTAGACTATGAACATTGCAACCAAGAACATGGATAAGATGAATATGAATATGAATGTCATACAATTGTACCAAAGCATATAAAAACAATGAAGATACAAAGGCGAGAGAGGTAAGAATTATACCAAACCAAGCTCTTGAAACTGTCGGGAATCCAAGCGAAGATCTGCTTGCCTCCCTCTAGACCTAGCCTAACTAGCTATGCCCTATAAACTAGAGGAACTCCGAGGATGATTAGGGTTTCTTTCTTCTCCAAATGACTTTGCCTCAGGAAGGGGGTTGGGGTCTCCTTATATAGCCTAGAGAGTTCAACGTGAGCCCTTGGATCAAACCGACTTAAGGAACGGCATTGATGCAACCCTAGGAGGCGGTGGAGAAACATTCCAGAAGATGGAGGCGAGGGGGCACTAGGGGGTGGGGTGGGACCGCCGGTCCCACCTGGTGGCCTCTTAGGCCCCGCCTAGGCATGGTGTCCTCTGGTGTCCTATAGAACCTTCCCATTTATATGTTGCAAAATAATTCCTTGATTTCGTTTGACGAATAGGTCCCCCTTGACGGTTTTCTAGAACAATCCTGCAGAGATCACAGATTTACCAAAACTCATGGAATTTATCAGTTTAAACCCTAAACCTTTGTTGGTGCTCTCATATGTGCCCTTATACATGTTTTATTGATGGTTAAATATAGTTGTTAACTACCATCAACAGGGATCATGGGCGCTTGACGCCCGTTGTTCCTAGGGTATTAAAGCAGAGCAAGGAGATTAGAAGGAAGATCACCATCTATTTCTGGTGCAAACTTCCCCCTTCAAAAAATCCTCACTTTGCTTTGCTCCAGCGCTCGTGCTCATGGCGGTTGCACCTTCCTCAGCCCCCATTGTGGAATGGGAGCCATCGCAGGCTACGGAGGAGGAGATTCAGAGGATGGAAGAGGATGGGCTGGCGCCCAAGGAGGCACCGGCGATTGGTTGGTGTGCCGTTGGAGAGTTGGCGCCTTCACCGACTTCCACCAGTTGGGACTTGGCATCCCCCTGCATCGCTTTGCACGCAGCCTGCTATTCTTCTATGACCTTCACCTCCATGACTTGACACTAGAGGGGGTCTTCCAAATCATGACCTTCATCACGCTATGTGAGGCGTTCCTAGGGATCCATCCCCACTTCGTGCTGTGGAGGAGGTTGTTCTAGGTGGTCCCGTCGTTCCCTGGCGATGCCTTCCCGGTGATGGGGGGCGCCCAAATCCAGGTGCATCTGCATGCTGCTGGCCGGTATATCGCCCTCGCCAGCCCGTTGGGCGCCGACGATGAGCAGCGCTAGAGGAGGAACTAGTTCTACCTCCCCAATGTGATGCTTGTGCTTTCGTCTTGCACGGCGGTGAGGCCGGGTGGTGGAGCCCAGAGTCATGGAGGTCACTCCCTTCGGTGGAGGAGGCCGTGGACTTGCCCATCCTCTTGGAGGCCAATGAGGCCTTGAAGGCATAGGGCCCGACAGGGCTGGTGGTGGTGTGCACCTTCATCCATCATCGGATCCTCCCGCTGAGAGAGAGGGTGCACTCGCTGTGGCAGCACTAGGGGATCGTCGACCTGATGATAGAGTTCCCCAACCCCATCCCGGACGGGCTGTTCTGGGTGTTGATGATCGAGGCCATCAGCGTGGACTACCGGGGGGAGGGCGTCGGCCCCATCCCTTCCAGCAAGGAGCACCCCCCTTCGGTGGGCCACCCACTCACCAGGATGATCTTGGAGGCCCCCCTCCTTCAGAGGAGGAGTGGGAGCGGAGGGCCGCTCCCCGAGCAGTGGCGCGGGCGACGCTGGTGCTGAGGCTTGGTCCTCCCCTGGCGGTGGTTTTGCCTATGGCAGATTACGCGGGGGCATCCGGTGTAGGATCACAGAGGAGCCTGAGGAGCCCACCCAGGCATGGGCAGAGCCCCCTTGCCCGGCTTCTCACTGGGATAGGTGAAGTTCGCCTTCAACTTTTTTGTTGGTTTCTTTCCCGCCTTTGCTGACATTTGAAGTTTGTACTGTGCTAGGGATTCACCTAGAGGTCCACCTTCGTGGTCGGCTCTTCTAGCGTCGGTGAGCCCCCTCGGCACCGGCCTCATCTGATGCCCCCTTCTCCAACCACGGCCAGCGTAGGGCAGCATGCCCTTCCCCTCGGTGCTCTTCCTCACAGTGACGCTCCCCTATTTTTGGCCGTGGGGATCAAGGCCCTGTAGAAGGCACACGATGACATGGTTGGGGATGCGAAGGAGGCCCGGAGGGATGTCGAGGTGGAGCGGCTCATGGCGAGGATAGTGGAGAAAGTGTGTGATGCAGCGTAGGCAGAGGCGGCCCATCTGAGGGCGAAGCTCGAAGGTATCGGTTGTTCCCTTCTTCCTCGCTTATTGCTTGCACCAGGTCACGGCGAATATTCTTGGCGTTAGCTTTGTTGTTTCATACCTCAATTGCTGTAGAGTCATGGGAGGAGGGTCTGCCACCTGCGAGGGTAGCTCGAGGAGTCCCAAGAGGAGGTGGGCTGGCTACAGATGCATCTCGACGCGTGAGGCACCGAGTCGAGGGAGCTCCGCGCCCTGGCCCTGGGCACCTGCCGCGCCCTTTTCCCTAGGGCATTCGTGACAACTCGGTGGAGGTGAACGAGTGGCTCCGCGCTGTGCCGGCGAGGTTCCGGGAGGCCATGGAGGACAGCGTTCGATAGGGTGTGGCCTCAGCACTGGCCATGGTGCACTTCCTATTCCCCTGCCAGGTGGACGTCCACGAAGTGGCGAGGGGCTTCCCCCAGGGTGTTCCTGACGTGGACCTAAGGTTCCAGATGCCCCGCCTGGAGGATGTAGCCAACGTTGTCCTGGGGTTCGCTGCCTTGTAGGAGGTCCTCCGTGGACCTTTGCTGGACCACGAGGAGTGAAGATGTCACCCAGTGCTCCCCCGTTCCTACATGCGAAGAGAGGTCAACCAGTGTCTGTCCAGTGGTTGGATTGAGGGGCATCGTCCCCAGAACAATTTAATGTTTTTGTAAATGGTAAGTTCGTGTGTTTGCTATTTCTTTGCCATCCCTATTTCTGCTTCTTGGGGCGCGCCTGATCCTTTCCTTGCTCGATGCCTCGGTTCCTTTGTTTCCCTCATGATCCTTGGCTGTGTCGCAGGTGGCTAGGGCTCATGTCCCTTTCATGGCGCATAGGTGCTGGTGCTAGGTCATAGAATCAGGCACTGCAAATACAATGGGATGAGAGGATTAGGCCAGTGGTAGGTGGTGCGCGCATGCCGAGCATCCCCTTCCATGGGGGGTAATGGCCTGTGGTAGATGCGGCGAGCAACAACGCCTTGCCCTTCACCGGAAGGAGGGGGATTCGTGGCAATCAGGAAGCAAACCTAGTAATTATCCCTGGGGGAATGTGAAATGCAAGAACGACAAGTGAGAGGGGAGTGTTACGTAGCTTTGCTGTTTGTTCCGGGTGCTGCATCGAGGCGAGGGACAGGGATGGCCAAGTCTGGCCTGAACGCTAGGCTCCTTGGGCGATCAATTTGGCGAAGGTCTTCCTTATGGGGGAAGGGCGGAGCTCCCCTCGATCGGGCCAGTCTCGCTTGAGGGACGAGCACCTAGATGGAGGGACCTGCCAAGTCGTTGTCGCTGTCGGCTATGCCAGACTCTCCCCTGGGGCTTTGTCGGCAGCCTCCGCTGTCACCTCAATCTCCCCCTTCATGCTCATAGAACGCCGGGTACCTACACGCAGGTGTCATAGCTTCCGTCTAAGGGGTCATACGATATGCCTTCGTGTGATCCCTCGGCTCAGAGGTTGGCGCCGTGCTTCAGCAGTGTTCCGGCTCGTTCATCAGGCCCACAGGCGGGTTGCCCTTTTCGGGAGAGCAGTTCATGCGGCTGCAGGAGCCTTGATTCAGTAGAGCGGGTTCAGGCATTCCCTCGTAGGGAGCCTCACTGTCAGTGTGGAAGCACGCGCGGGGCGAGGCGTAGTGGTCGATATTGTTGGAGTCATAATCTGAGCCCTCCCTCGAGAGGATCTCGAGGAAGAAGCGTAGCGAGGGGATGTCGGTCCCCGCTGAGCCAAATAAGATGGTGTTGTGTGGCACCTCACAGCTAATGAGGTGCTCCAGCTCCATCTGGAAGGACGCCGCCACATTATGGATCCCGAATGGTAGATCCGGGAGGTAGTACATGAAGCGGTCCAGCGGTGGGATGTTGGCCAACATGTAAAACATCTGGCGACGTTCTGACACGGTGGGGTTAGGACCTAGGTTGCCGTGTATCTGATGGGCCAGGACGTCGAGATCTGCTACCAAGAGGCCTGGCGGAGTGGGCGATGCCAGGAGCTCGCTGCTCGCCGGCGCAGTCCCATCGAGCGGGCGGAGCTCGCCATAGCAGTCGGCGATGTAGGCCATGGTCCCAAAGTTGAGGACTTGGCCCAGAACGAAGGCGCTGGATGTGACAGAGAACTCGTCAGGGAAGCGGACGCCGCCATCTAAAGTGGCGCCGCTTGCTCCAGCGACGAGGCGGGTGGCTTCGGCCACCGTAGAGCCCAAGTCGCACTTGACGCTGCCCCCTACCTGGCACGCTAGCTGTCGCAGGGTTGGAGCCACGGCAAGCATTGTTGTTCGATCGGTGTCAGAGTGCATGTGAAACGATCCTGCATTCGCAAAGGGAATGCCACAGATTCGACGTGTAATAGATGAACAAGTTCATGCCATTACCCAAATCTCAGTCGAATAACAGAGTCATACACAAATATTAGAGTACAAATAGAAGGTTTACATTAATTATTATCATCGCCACGCAGGGCGGAACATGCTCACACACAGCATCTGGAACAGCTTCTCGAAGATAGCAGCGGAAACTAGGACTCCTCGCACCAAGCTTGAGCGCAGGGCGAATCGCATACTCCTCCCGGTCGTCCTCCTCGTCGTACTCGGGCTTTGAGCCTGCCAAAAATCTATCAGTACACTTGGTACTAGCCACGCATCGCCCACCCTATGATGCATTTGCTCTGTGGAACTAGATGCAATTAGGGTTGAGAAGAGAAACCTATCTTTGGCTGTGGTTTCCGATGCGAGTAAACAATATTTTAATAAGTTCATCAAAATTAACCCATCTCATTCACACACGATATCCCATCCTAGTACACATCTCCACATCTCATCTCACTCTCTCATCGGCATGGACGACTCCCTCTCGTCCATGCCTCAACGGCCAAGGTCGGATCACACACTGGAACCCAGGGAAGGTAGAAGGACTCCTCTCACTAGTCAAATGAAGTTGTACTTAGGAAAGGTCCATAGCCGAAAGGTTCGGCATATGTATCAATCGATCAACCAGAAACTCTACAGAGGTTTACACATCCCACAAGATAGCTATCCTCGATGATGCCTCGTCTAAGCTGATTCTAAGCCACCTTCCGACTAGAAATGGTACCACCCTATCACTCAGAACTGGGGCCGTGTCAGAGTACCACCGACACACTGAGACTGTGAGACGTAGTACCTGGCCCCTGGGTACTACGCTGTCTTGGAAGGGTGTGGGTCCTCTTGCCTATACCTCCCTACACTATCCGCTAACCTCTCGATAGTAGTGGCACCGCACTAGCAAGTCGAACGTCTGTCTCCTCCCCACAGAAGCGAGGGGATGTGCAAGGATTCCTAAGACCCGGTCCACAGACGTAACAGTCCTTAGGGTGACTAAGCAGGATATCTTCACAAGGGGAAACCGTTTTCCATTCATCGGAACACCCGGCACCCCGTGCCATCACAGCACCTCCCATCCCGGGGCTTCATCCCATGAAGACACTCCTCCCCGGGACCTCTCCCTGTCACATGTACCCGCCACAGGCACTTCACATGGTGAACGCCCAGGTAGCGTCCTCCGGCAAGACTCGTCCTCGCGACTCGTCGCAGATCCTGCTCGGTCGACTCGACCCTCACCACACGCACCCGAGACTCACGCCAAGATCTCCCCAAGTTCATTACCAGGTTATTAACAAGTTTACGGCACCTCGTGCCTTATCTCAAGCGCCTCTCACTCACCAGCATCACATCACAGATATAATGCGAGTAAGAGTAAATCAGAATTAACAAGTAATAGCAGCGTCTAGCCTAACAGCAGGGTGAGCAGGTGTGAGGTTGCAACAAGGTAAGTGGCTCAGAAAGCAGTAAACTACCATGCATCCTATCAGTTATATTATTGCAAGAAAATAAAGCACTAGCAATTCCAGGTATTTGCAATGCGTAATAGGATCTACGAATGGGTGGGGCGTGGCACCTGGCAGGTCGTCACCCAAGTCGTCAGTGTAGTCGAGGTCGAACTCCTCAGTCGGTGGCTCCTCCGAGTCTGTTAAACGTAACATACGGCCGCGTTAGCGGCTCCTATAGAGATGCACAAAGAAGCGACTAGAAATCAAAAGATCCAAAAACACTCAAGCATAGGCCTATGAAGTAGAGCTCATTTTTAGAAAAATTTGGACTCTGGTTTGGCATTTTTCTGAGCTACGGTTAATTAGTTATGAATTTTTGAAGGTTTAAATAATTTCTAAAAAAGGAAAAACAGTTGATTAATCTAGGGGTGACACGTGGCGGCTTCTGGTTGGCTGCGGTGATTAGAGAGGCCAGCGGAATTTCGAAACGGACGGCGAGATCCTGCAGGGCGCCTTCGGATTCCTCCCCGCTCCCTAGCGCAGCTGCTCTGCTCGCGGGGAAAAGCAGAGGAGCGGGGGTGAGGTAGGGAAGGTGATGACGCGTGGGCCCCGCCAGTCAGCCAGTGCGGGGTGGCTTGCTGGGCCGGCTCACGGTGATGGGCCAGAGCATGGGAGCTGGGCTCCATGGCTCGGGGCGGGCGCACTTGGCCAGGCAGGCCCGTGGCCGCATGGTCCAGTGCGGCTGCTTGGGCCGGTGGAGGCCGAAATGGCCATTTTCCATTTCCTAGTTTATCCTAAGTCTTTCCTATTTCTATTTCTAGTTAAGTCAAGGCCACTTATATGCAAATACATATGTGCCACTTGTGTACTTGTCCTTAGGGGTAGACTCTAGGGGTCTGGGGTAGGTTAGGGTTCCATCCAAGGGTAGGTATCTTGGTCGGGTTGTTAAATAACTAACCTCAAATAAATAATTAATTAGCAAGATTAATTTAAAAGTAAAACAAGTTGTTGATTTTATTAACAACACATAAACCAAATAAACCCAACTCATGAGTAGATAATTAAACGCAAATGCTCTACTTTGCTATGTAGGTGCTACTTGTGCAACTTAAACAGAGAGGTTTTTCCTATATGACACTCACCATTCATGGGTATATTTGCGAAAAAAATTTCAGTTGTGATTTTTGGGTTACAGAAAAACTAGGATGTTACAGTCCTCCCCCCTCATTGGAATCTCGTCCCGAGATTTAAAGGGTGCCATACCTCTCGAACAAGTAGGGGTAACGGATCCGTAACTCTGACTCTTTCTAACATGTTGCCTCTCTTTCAGTGTGATTGCTCCATAAAACTTTGCACATCGGTATCATAGTGCTGCGGGTGTCTTTGGTTGCCCTATCAAGAATTTGAACTGGGTACTCTCGGTACTCAAGCGTATCCTGGATATCCAGTGTAACGGATCAACGTAATTATACGAGATTAAGTAAGAAAAATCTTCCACCGAGGCGGTTAATTTATCAAACTTAAACCCGTATAACCCGAGATTCCGTGAAATCACGAGGGATTTCAAACCAACCAACATACAACCAAGATCGTACTGATTTAGCAGCCACAGTTCACATGATACATAGAGTTCACAATAAAAGTGGAGTACATCGGAGTTCGGAATAAAAGTTATTACAACACAGTTCAAAATAACATAGCGGAAGCAAGTAGTTTTACACACACACTTAATTCAAATACAGTGCCAGTAGATAGTCATGGTCCACAAAAGCAGTAGATAAGACGAACAGAGTGACCCTTGCCCAAGGTCCTAGTTGTCGCCCATCGTCGGATACAGACAGTTGGAGCAGTACCCATAGTACATCTGACCATCTGCAACAACAATGGGAATAACGCCCTGAGTACGATAATGTACTCAGCTAGACTTACCCGTCAAAAACCAGAAATAAAGGGACACCAAGGATCATGCAAGGTTGTATAGATTGGACTGGCTTGACTCATTTGCAAAAAGCACAAGTTGTTATGAAAAACTATACCAGTACTTTTTGCATCACTTTTAGTATAACCTATTCAAACTAGGTAAGCATCTATTGCTAAAACAATCACTTGATTCATCATTAACAATCTAGATTACCATATCAGTGGCATAACAGCTCAGGTTATTGAATACATGTAGATATTGAGTTACAGTCTTTGTGCCTTGATTCAGTGCCAGGAATTCCCCCAACTTCATCTCGGTCAGACCAGGTGGAATGTACGTTCCACGGAAGGCTGCGGTGAACTCATTCCAAGTGATGTGAGCGTGGGGAGGAAAAGTGATGCGGTGATGTTTCCACCACATTCCTGCCGGACCTTGAAGCTGATGAGCTGCATACTCAGTCTTCAACACTTCAGTCATTCTCAAGACACGGAACTTGTCTTCCATAGTATTAATCCACTCTTCTGCATCTAAGGGTTCTGCGGCTTCCTTAAAGATCGGTGGACGAGTATCCATGAAGTCCTTGAAGCTGCTGTACTGATTTGCTTCGTGCCCACCTGGGTTTACTCCCCGACGGGTGTTGTCTGCGATACTGCGCAACGCAGCTTCCATATTCTGTTACATGCTCTCCATATTACGTTGGCTTCCAAGAAATTGTGCGAAAAACTGTTCCGCAGTGTAGGGTGGAGGAGGCGGTGGTGGATCATGGTCATCACTAGCAGCTGCACTGCCACCAGCCTCAGCGGCACCATACACGGTACGACGAGTGTTCGGCATCTGCATGTTTCAGCAACAGTAATTATTAGGTGATGTTGTAGGAATTGCGACTGAATGAAAGATCATGCCATACTGAAATTACTGGAGAGAATAAATTCATACAATAAAACAGGGGCACAATAAGTCATTCCAATTAACACAACACCACTAATTAGATTACTTAAAGCGCACACATCGTGTCCATTACAACCAAGTTGCCAACATACATACACTGGACTTTTTAACGTTCGGATACCACCACAAACACATCCAAGCTTTCCAACATTACATCAAAGCCTTAGTCTTTCTACTTATTATTACATGCCCAATGTGCCAACAAAGCAAAAGATCATGTAGATGGAACCTAGTAGCTAGCGCAACAACTACTAGCCTACTCATCGTGGTCGTTGTCTAAGTCCGAGACATTGGCTTCGTCGCCATTAGCAGCGTCGTGGTGCTCCCCAACTGGTGCTTCGGGCGCTTCAGGATCTTCGTCTTCATTCAAATCTATCTCTGCCGCACCAGGAGGAACATAGGGGTTGAGTTGATTGTTCAGCCGATGAACCTCCTCATGCAGATTGTCATTATATTCCGCTGCATAAGCCAACTGTTGCTCTAGCTCAAACTGTCTATCCCTCAACACATTCTTTGCGGACCAGGCTTCATTCCTCTGATGGAGCACATGAGTCAACATGCGCTCAGCGTTCCTGTTGGCAGTGGTTAGTCGCCCAACCTGCTCTCTCAGGGCACGTACATCTCCTTCGAAAGCCATAGTCCTCTGGGTAGCCTGATCTCTCTGGCGAGTCAACTGAGCCATCTCTGTGTTGAGCCTCTCAATCTCGGTGTCATGATCTCTCTGAAGCTGACAACGGTCATCACGAGCCTGACCAAGAGCACTAGACACACGCCTCAGGCTACCTTCCACTCCATCAAAGGCCCTCATCACTGCGAATATGGCACTCATAGCAGGGTTGTCACTGTTCTATGCTTTTGCGGCGCTAATCTCTAGAGATCTTCCTCTTGCCTGCTGCCATGAGTCAGTGGAGGGGTTGCCCCTTGGAAAGACTCTAACTATAGCTGCTGCCAACTCCTGAGGAAAGCGATCCATGATATCCCTCAGGATCCCAAAGGCTGCCCTCTTAGCGGCTTCTTCAGGGGTCCTGCCAGTTGACTCAAAATGCCAACCGGTCCACTCAGAACCATCACCTCGGGGACGAACTACTGCTTCCACAGTCACCAAAAGTCCTTCCCCCAACCGCTCATTCGACCAAAAGTAGCGGGGCTCCATCCCATCAGGATAGCCTACATAACTGAGTACTCTCCACAAGAGCGTAGGCATCCCAAACTCTCCAAGAAAAGTGTGGCGCTGATGAGTGCGTGGAGCAAGCTGATGACGTGGAGCTCTGCCGGTGGACTTGCGGGCTATCTGCTTGGTACGTGCCATCTGTAGCAAAATTTTATTACCGCGGTGAGAACAGATTTTTAAGTTGGCATTTTTGTTGAAATGAGATAATCAACTTATAAGGGGAGGAACAATGCCATGAATGAAATGCACAATCATGATACATGCACGTTCCGTACGTCCTCACAAACTTAGAAAACTAATAACTACTAACGGAATAAACGGTGGCATACAACGATCTCTTGTATCGTAACTAATACGTACTACTCGAAAGCGTTGTTATGTACCTGCAGAAAGTCACTTTAGCCCAGACCTCACAGTATGAAAATATGCAAGAAAGCAGTAAAGTAAGTTACTCGCTCTACACGCATCCCCAGATACGAGTATAACGGTAACAACTACCTGAATCATCGTCCTATTGATGACATCGTCACCGCTTGACGGAAGTCCCCACCATTTGAATACCCTCATACGAACATGCGTATGGCACGTAAGTATTTCGGTATCACATAAGCACTCCCCTAGATCGGCAGTGTATCCGACCATGCTCTCACAACTCTCACTTACCAAGGCGTAGAGGGAATTGATCCATACATTACCACTCAATTGAATGGCACTCATACAATAGCACGCCGTATGAGCGACGAAATTTCAAATATGATGCAAACCCCCAAGTTAGTACTTAATTAAGCCACCTAGAGTCCTTATTGGGCATAAAGGATATGACCACTGGCACACTCTTAAATTTAAAAGCTTAGTTGAAAACACAGTTTTGTTTTTAAATACCCATATGAACAGTAACATGCTAAACCATGCTCCGATGCCAGCTGTAACGGATCAACGTAATTATACGAGATTAAGTAAGAAAAATCTTCCACCGAGGCGGTTAATTTATCAAACTTAAACCCGTATAACCCGAGATTCCGTGAAATCACGAGGAATTTCAAACCAACCAACATACAACCAAGATCATACTGATTTAGCAGCCATAGTTCACATGATACATAGAGTTCACAATAAAAGTGGAGTACATCAGAGTTCGGAATAAAAGTTATTACAACACAGTTCAAAATAACATAGCGGAAGCAAGTAGTTTTACACACACACTTAATTCAAATACAGTGCCAGTAGATAGTCATGGTCCACAAAAGCAGTAGATAAGACGAACAGAGTGACCCTTGCCCAAGGTCCTAGTTGTCGCCCATCGCCGGATACAGACAGTTGGAGCCGTACCCATAGTACATCTGACCATCTGCAACAACAATGGGAACAACGCCCTGAGTATGAGAATGTACTCAGCTAGACTTACCCGTCAAAAACCAGAAATAAAGGGACACCAAGGATCATGCAAGGCTGTATAGATTGGACTGGCTTGACTCATTTGCGAAAAGCACAAGTTGTTATGAAAAACTATACCAGTACTTTTTGCATCACTTTTAGTATGACCAACGGCAATTTGAATCGAATTCCTATCCAGCTAGAGATTTATTCCTCGCACAAACCATGCTTCCCCCGTCAGGGTCGCGTAGATTACCAATGACACTTTCCAAGAAGCCGCGGGATAACAATCATGGATCGCACTACCCAGGGACCGCCCGACTGCCAGGACGCACCTTGGGCTCACTCTTTGCGTCCCCGTTACACCCCCTACAACACCAGTCTGCCAACCCGAGTTTATCCCGGCTCGAAAAGTGTCACTTGCTTCGCGGTCGAAAGGTACTTTATTCGGCCAGCTAAATGTGAGGCATGCGTTCAACATGACAAGAGGGACGAGCAACGATTGGTCCTTAATCGACACAGACGGAATCACTATATTCCAAAACCCTATAAGACTCTGCCCGGTCTTCGTTTTTCTATCAACACTTGGTTACTTTCCATGATCACAATTACAGCTAACCATAATCAAGTATCCACCTATAGCTTGCAGGTGACAGGAAATCACCCGACTTCTACCGGTCTAAGCATGGCTAAGCAATTTACTCGATCTTAACCTAACAGGGTGAAAGATAATCCGGGGCCAAGGTAATAATGCAACAACGGTTTCACTCAACTCCTATAACTTAATGCAACAATATATATAACTATAGTTTATATAGTAAGGAACAACTTTTATAAAATAGGAGGCTTAAAATGCTCCGGGGCTTGCCTCTTTCGAACGAGCTAGGATGGTGGTCGACGCACTCTGGCAGCTCCTCGCCTGACTCTTCCTCCTCGGGCACCTCCTGTGCCTGAGGCTCCTGCTGATCGGTCCAAACTTGCTCCTCCGGTACTGCTACCTGCGACTCCTCCTGCGATCCTGCATGATGCAAGTGCATAAGCAAACATGCGAATGATACATCGGATTGTGGTGGAGTGCTTTGATGACATGAGATGCAGATGAGCACATGGAATGAGCAGTTTGAATATAACTATTTCTTCTACAAGGTAGTCAACGTCATCCAAGAACATGTACCCTAAAACATGCACCTTATTATTCTACTAGTTAGCACATAATCTACACATACAAGTGAACCTAAGCTACCAAAACTTACCAACCTAACTCATCAAACAACATCAGCAAGACATGTTGATGCTCCAAAGATACACTAAATATATTTTATTTCTCTTAATTTCTCATAAAGAATAATCTTTTATCCCCTATTTAACTAGGGTTACACAGCAACACTTATTTCTAATGTAGATAAAAATCTACAAAAATTACAGTAGATTACTCTTATTCTAACTAACCTACTACTAAAATTTCATGAGAATTGAATAAGTAAAACTATCTATACAAAATAAACAAGTTATAGCATAATAATGAGCATGAAATTATTTTGTACTAGAAAAAGTATCAAACAACAGATTTCATATTTTTTCTATGTTACTTACAGTAAACTAACATACTACAAAAATTATCACAGGTATGTTCTATACAAATTTAGTCCTCTACTAAAAATAACAAAGATTATCAATTAAAGACATTTGAACTACACTTCAAAATTTTCTCACAGAACATACTTCACCAGTATTTTTCCTAGAAAGTACATCACTAATAAAGATTAAAGCAACAAGAATCACATTTTTCCCTTCATTATTTTATTTACTACACATTTTCTAAGATATCAGCATTTATAGCAATTAAATAAAGCTACATAGAAAAGTGTCACAATTTTATCATGAAATATTTTTAAACTGTAGATCTATTCAAGAGAAACATTTCAAACTTTGTTTCATGATTTTTGGAGCTATAAATTGTACACAAACATTTTCTAAGTATTTTCTTTTTCCAAAACAAAAATAGAAATTCAAAAACGAAATTTGGAAATCGTTTAACGGGCCAGCCCACTTGAAATCACCGGCCCACGGCCGTTTTCAACCGGTGCGCCGCGCGGGAAAAAAGAAAGGCGGCCCGGCTCGTTGGTTCGGCCCAAGGCCGCTTGGCCCAGAGAGCAGAGGGGGGGAAGCGCGGGGCACGGCCACGGGTGCCGGCGTCCCGACGTCGCGGGGCGACGCGGCGGTCGCCGTCGGCCAACAGTCGTCCCCCGGCTCTGAGCGGCTACCTCGAGCGTGCATGGTTTCCGCGAAAGGATGGCGAGCACGACAGTGCCAATCAAGGGAAGAAGGAGGGAGCGAGGGCGCCGGTGGCGGAGCTCGAGCCCGGCGGCCGGCGATGGTGGTACGCGCGGGAAGAGGAGAAATTAAGCCTCACCGTCGTCAAACAAGGGATACCGAGCCCCGTTCGGAGAAGAGGAGAAGGTGGCGGAGCCGGTGGCGAGACGAATCGGGAGGTGGCACGGCTGTTGAGCGGGAACAGCGGTGTTCGTCTCGGGCGGAGCGGCGGCGACGCGAGGAGGCGGGAGCGATGGCTGCTGCGGCTCGTGCGAGGCCGAGAAGGGTGAAATGGAGGGCGTGCTGAGGATGGAGGAGCGGGCGCGGGTTCAAGGCGCGTGGCGCGGCCGGTGGAGCCCACGGCTCGCCACCCGTACGCCGGAGGCGGCGAGCGGCGGCCACGCGGCGGGCGAGCCCTGACGCGGGCGTCACGCTGGCGCGGGCGCGCGCGCGGGGAGGGGAGCGGGGCAAGCGGGCCAGGCCGGTGTCTGCTCGTGGACCGAAAGGGTAGCCGCGGCCCGTTAAAGAAGGAAAAGCATTTTTCTTTTTCTAAATAATTTGCAAAAATTTTCTAATTATTTCAGATTCGAATTTGAAGATGAAAAAGAGGTTTTTAGAATTTTTGCCCAAAATAAAAGTTGTTCAAAATTTAATTCTCTACAACTTTCATGTAGGGCACTTTTCAAAATTCTCAATAGATTTTGAATTTAGGATTTAAAGCTACATTTTTAAGTAAAAATTCATTTTTTTAGAATATTTTTAAAAGCAAAAATTTGAAGGAATTTGAATTCAAGAGTTGCTCCAAAAATCATGTTTAGTTATTCTAAATTATCTAAAATTGTAGCTACCCAAAATTTCACCACTCTTTAGCACTTAAATGCAGAATTTGGGTTTTGAGTAATTGTTTTTCAGCTTTAAATTTAAAAGGGTCTATATTGCATGCAATGATAACCATGTATGAGATGGTTATGAATAATGCTTTGGATGCTAATGCATGCTTAACACCCAGGGGTGTTACATCCAGTGCATCCGTGTGAACCTATTCCTCTGGTAACTTTAGACACTTGCGGAGCTGTGACACATGGAACACGGGATGTATACCTGCTAGATCCTCGGGCAACTCAAGCTTGTACGCTAGCTTCCCAATTCTTTTGCAGATACGGTAGGGACCAACGTAACGCGGGGCTAGCTTCCCTTTCACATGGAACCGAAAGGTGCCGCGGAGAGGCGAGACCTTGAGATAGACATGGTCTCCTACCTGGAACTCGAGGTCTCTCCGACGGTTATCTACATATCTGATCTTGTGTCGGCTTTGGGCAATCCTCAAATTTTCTCGCACTTGAGCTACTCCCTCCTCAGCCTCCTTAATCTTAGCAGGGCCAAAGAACATTCGCTCACCTACCTCGGACCACATCAATGGGGTTCTACATTTCCTCCCGTACAGGGCCTCAAATGGTGACATCTGAAGACTAGCCTGATAACTGTTGTTGTACGAGAACTCTGCATGCAGTAAGCTTTTCTCCCAATCTGACCCATACTTTAGTACACAAGCTCGTAGCATGTCCTCGAGAATCTGATTCACTCTCTCTGTTTGCCCATCTGTCTGAGGGTGATAAGCGGTGCTATAGTCAAGATGAGTGCCAATCGACTTGTGCAAACTCTGCCAGAATCTAGACGTCCACTATGTCCCTCTATTAGATATGATGCTAACAGGCGCTCCATGAAGTCAAAGAATGTGCTCAATATACAGATCTGCCAGCTTCTCTACATGGTAGTCAACCTTGATGGGTACAAAGTGAGCTACATTGGTCAACCTGTCCACTATAACCCAAATGGAGTCATGCCCTTTCGGGGATCGAGGCAATCCCACGATAAAGTCCATAGATATGCATTCCCACTTCCACATGGGTACATCTAGTGGCTTCAGCAAACCAGCTGGTCTCTGATGTTCGGCTTTAACCCTGTTGCATATATCACATCTGGCTACATGACCTGCAATATCCCTCTTCATGTCCTTCCACCAGAACATCTTCCTCATGTCGACATACATCTTTATACTGCCAGGATGGATACAATACTTAGAGTCATGTGCTTCTGTCAGGATTTCTTTACGGATGGCCTTATCAGATGGTACACAGATTCTGTCGTTGCACCAACACACTCCCCGTTCATCTACTCGGAACTCAGGGTACTTACCAGCTTCCATCCACTCATGAAGCTGCGAGATCTCTGGGCATTTCTTTTGAGCCTTACGAATACGGTCCATTATGCCGTATTGCACTCGTATCTCGTTCAACATGCCCTTCGGTATGATCTCGAGGCGAATTTTGTCCATCTCCTGACGTAGCTCAGATGGTAAGACTTCCATGGATAGACTATGGCAATAGCTCTTACGGCTCAAGGCATCAGCAACTACGTTGGCTTTTCCCGGATGATAGTGAATTTCTAGGTCATAGTCCTTGATCAACTCCAGCCATCGATGTTGTCTCATATTTAGATCCTCTTGGGTGAAGAAGTACTTGAGGCTCTTATGATCGGTATAGATGTCGCATTTGTTCCCAATCAAGTAGTGTCTCCAAATCTTTAGAGCGTGCATAACAACAGCTAGCTCAAGATCATGTGTCGGGTAACGCTGTTCATGGTCCTTCAACTGGTGGGATGTGTAGGCAATGACCCTCCCATTCTGCATCAGAACACAACCAAGTCCATGTCTGGATGCATCACAATAGACCACGAAGTCCTGTCGGATATCAGGTAAGGCAAGAACAGGAGTGGTGGTAAGGTTCTGTTTCAGAGTCTGGAAACTGAGCTCACACTCGGGTGTCCACTCAAACTCATTGGTCTTCTTCAGGAGATTAGTCATGGGCTTGGCTATCTTAGAGAAGTTCTCGATGAATCTGCGATAATAACCAGCTAACCCAAGGAAACTGCGAATATCTATCGGGTTGCGGGGTTGCTCCCACTCTTTCATGGCTTCTATTTTGGTGGGGTCAATAGCGACACCCTCAGCTATGAGTACATGGCCGAGAAAAGCGACTTCTTCGAGCCAGAACTCGCACTTGCTAAATTTAGCATACAGCTAATTCTGCCTCAACTTCTCCAGAACCACTCTCAAGTGTTGCTCATGCTCTTCGGCGGTGGATGAATAGACAAGGATGTCGTCAATAAACACCACCATGAACTTATCCAATTCGTCTATGAACACCTTGTTCATCATGTTCATAAAATAGGCCAGAGCATTGTTGAGACCGAAAGACACAACGGTGAACTCATACTGCCCGTACCTAGTGACAAAGGCTGTCTTAGGGATATCTTTCGGTTTGATCTTCATCTGATGATACCTAGATCTAAGGTCAATCTTGGAAAAGAAATTGGCGTCCTTCAACTGATCTAGGAGGTCATCTATTCTTGGCAGATGATACTTGTTCTTTACTGTCACAGCATTCAAATTCCGATAGTCAATGCACATCCTCATGGAGCCATCCTTCTTCTTCACAAACAAGACAGGGGAACCCCAGGGTGAAGCACTGGGTCTGATGTACCCCTTGTTAGACAATTCTCTGAGTTGTTTCTTAAGTTCCTCTAGCTCATCGACTGACATGTGGTAGGGCCTTTTGGCAATGGGCCCGGTACCAGGCAGCAAGTCAATCACAAACTCAACATCCCGGTTAGGTGGCATACCCGGTAACTCCTCGGGGAACACATCAGGGTATTCGCACACGATGGGCACCTCCTCAACTGATTTGGCCTCCAGGGCACTCATCAAGGCATCTGTCCTTTTGTGGTGTGGCTCACATCTGATTACTCGGCCACTCGGATGTGTAATCTCCACATATTTGGGTGAGCAAGATATTACTCCCTTGTGTAGAGTCAACCAATCCATACCCAAGATAACATCCAGACCTTCAGACGGGAGTAAGGTGAGATCGGCTAGAAAGGGGCAACATTCTATAGTGATACTCACTCCCTTACAGATTCTGGTGGATCTGGTGGTACCTAAGGGGGATATGGTGTCTATGGGTACACTCCATGGTGTAATAGGTATGAGAAGCTCTCGTGCAAACTTAGATGATATATAAGAACATGTAGCACTAGAGTCAAAAAGAACTGATGCTAAAACTCCCTGTACCAAAAACATACCGTACACCGCGTCGGGGGCATCCTGAGCATCCTCCGCGGTCAGGTGGGTGAGATGGCCATGGGTGGCTCCCACGGCGGGCTTGCGTGGTACTACCAGGGTCGATGCCTGCCTTGTAGGGGTCTACACAGGTGTAGCCTTCTGTGGACAGACCGCGGACTTGTGACCCGGCTGGCCACAGGTGAAGCACGCGAATGGCACACTGCCTGCGGCGGTGGGCGCAGGTGCCTTCCACGTACTTGGGCTCGAGCTCTGAGCAGGGCGGCCCTGAGCGGGGCGGTGGTAGTTGGCAGAGTAGGTACCACCACCACGACTCGGAGCAGCTCCCTAAGCAAAGCGAGAGCGGGACTGCGGCGGAGCAGAACCACGCTGCCTCTGGGCCGGGGTGCGAGAGGAACCCTCGCCCCGACGCCTCTTCTCCTTGCGCTCCCTCTGAGCATCAGCCTCCAGGTGATCCCTCTCCATTTCTAGCACCTTGTTGATCATCTATCGGAGGGTACGACACTCATGACCCGAGAGGGCGATCTTGAGGCGCGAGTTCAGCCCCTTCTTGTAGTGGTACATCTTCTTCTTGTCGGTGCTGGTCTCCTCAGGAGCGTACCGCATCATGCGAATGAAGCGGGTGGTTTACTCCTGCACCTTTAGAGTCCCCTGGGTGAAGTTGCGAAACTCTTCCACTTTGGCATCCATGACGCCCTCGGGCACATGGTGCTCGCGGAAGGCCTCAGTGAACTCTTCCCATAAGATGCTCCTAGGGTCGTCGTGGGCATCATAGTAGCCATCCCGCCATGCGCGTGCAGCGCCAGTGAGCTAGTGAGCGGCGACTCCCACACACTCCTCATCAGTGCAGGTAGTGAGGTCCTGCTTCTTCTTGATCTCCCACAGCCAGTCCTCAGCGGCGATGGGATCATCGTCAGCGTAGTCGAAGGTAGGGGGCCTCAGCTTGAGGAAACCCTCCAACTTCCTCTGAAAGTCATTCGGCTACCCTCCGTGGCGGTGTAGGATTCCCTCAGCCAAAGTCTCCAGAAGTCGGGTCTGGCGGTCCATCACCTCCGCCAGCTGGGGAGGTGGTGGCGACGGTGGTGCATCTCCACCAAGCGCAGCATTCTCTCCCCCCGGCTGGGAGGCTCCAGCCCCACCTCTAGGCTGAGCGGCCCCTGCCTCTCCAGCGGGTTCCACGGGAGCAGGCTCCCCCATGGCAGCGAAGACGGCGAAAGGAGCTCCACGGCCACGGCCACGGCCACGGCCCATGAGTGCCGGGGAAGGCGAGCGGTTGTTCAGACGAGCGGAGCGGCGGCAAGACATCTCGCTGCATGGTTAGGTCAAAACCGACATTTTATTAAGTGGTTACACAATTTGATCATAATTCAAAAAGATTGCTATCCAACACTCAATACAAGAAGACGGTAAGAACCATAAGACGCAATAAGATCCAACAGTCAATACTTGGTTTTATTACAAAGCGATGTCTCTAGTAGCTACACTTGGCAGACTCACGGGAATCGTGCTACTCGCAGGCAACTCAAAAGGTGGACAATCAATCTACTCTGAGGGTTGAGTCATGTCTCATGGCCATGCAGGGCTCATCAAGGTTACTACTACATTATTACATGATCATGAGAGGGTAACTACTCCTGTCCGAAGGTGACGGGTGGTGAAGACAGTCCATCGGTAGAAGCGGAAGCCTCAGAAGTGCGGTCCATGGCACGGAGCTCGTCGTCAGTGTGGTGGATCCTCGCAATGCAGGCAAGAGTGTGCTCCAGCATTGCAGTCCGTGGAACCTAAGGGTAGTCCATGGACGAACATGCTGCCAGGTTGAGCTTGGTGGGCTCAACGTGGAAAGTCTGCCTGCGCGTATTCCTGCGCGTCCTAGGCGGAAGAGGGTCCTGTATCATCTTGATCTCCTGGACACGCTTAGCATCAGCGATGATCCAGGCCTGACGGAGATGGTTCACCTTGTCTTGGAGGAACTCGGTGCACTTGACATAGTGGGTGAGGTGGTGCTCGTTGTAGGTGGAAGCAACGACAACTCTCTCTGCCTCATCCTCCAAGGCATTGCAGTGATCCTGCAAGCCACACCTGGCGAGGGCTCGCTTCTTCTCCTTCTCCTGAAGCTCCTGTAAGATACGCCTCTGACGCTCGATGCGATCCTCATACTCTAGCAGCTGGGAGGACAGGTAGTCATTGCGGAGCTCGTGTTCTAGCACCTTGTCCTTGAGCTTGGCAATCTCTGCCTTGAGTATCCTCTCACGAGACTCGTGGAGGACCTCCATCTTGCGGGAGTTTTCGCGCTCCTTCGTGAGGTCGCGAATCACCAACTCACGCTTCCACTCCTCCTGAGCTAAGATGTCGTCGCGCTAGAACTAGAAGTCTCGAAGGCTACGGTTCTGTGACTCCACCTCCATGATGTAGTTGTCCTGGGCAAGGATGTACTGCGTGGAGATACTCAGACAGGGGTCAACCTCGACACGCGTAGTGTAGTCAGCAGTAGCATCTTGCGGCACCGTGACCTGGTTGAGGTTGAGGGCACAGGGCAGCAGACGGTAGGGCCCAGTCTGGAGGTAGTCGTGCGCGTTACGCATCACGCTATAGAGAGCCGTGCGCGAAACGGACTGCACGCAAGCAGCGACAGAAGTCTCCACAGCCACCTCCTCGAAGGCGTGCAGCACGGGTACGTACGCGCTGGCAGGGACCCAGAGGTGGACGATGACGTGACCCTAAAGAAGTATGTCTGGTCCCGCCTTACCTCGGCACACGCACATGATCCTCTCAGTGGGGACGCCCAGCAAGTCCAGCACCCCATACAGGATCATGGCAAACCCACGGTAGTCTCGTGCGTCAACAGCAAGCTCAACAAGTGGAGCCATCTGCAAAACAACCGTAAAAACGGAGTTAGCAGGTTATTCCTCATAAGGTAACCAGGTAGAACTGAATAGTCTAAGTCGCAATATGATAAGATAAGGCAAAACAGAGGTATCACATAGGAAATCCAACTATGTCAGTCAAATAACTCAGGGTGAAGCGAAGCGAAGTAGAGGAAAGTAGCCTAAAGTGAAGTGAAGTCGAGCGATGGAGAGCGATGATAGGTAAGAAAGCAAGCAATATTTGTGGTAAGACGTGTGAAATGAGGTGAGCCATGCAAGAAAATGCAGCATGGTCGGTAATATAACCGAAGGTGTTTAGATTCGTGCCTATTTCTATTGGCCAATCCTAAGGGTTCGTCCTAGGGTCAAGCATGGCTCTGGTACCAACTGAAATGATCCTGCATTCCACGAAGGGAATGCCACAGATTCGACGTGTAATAGATGAACAAGTTCATGCCATTACTCAAATCTCAGTCGAATAACAGAGTCATACACGAATATCAGAGTACAAATAGAAGGTTTACATTAATTATTATCATCGCCACGCAGGGCGGAACATGCTCACACATAGCATCCAGAATAGCTTCTCGAAGATAGCAGTGGAAACTAGGACTCCTCGCACTAAGCTTGAGCGCAGGGTGAATCCCCTACTCCTCCCGGTCGTCCTCCTCGTCGTACTCGGGCTCCGAGCCTGCCAAAAATCTATTTGTACACTTGGTACTGGCCACGCATCGCCCACCCTATGATGCATTTGCTCTGTGGAACTAGATGCAATTGGGGTTGAGAAGAGAAACCTATCTTTGGCTGTGGTTTCCTATGCGAGTAAACAATATTTTAATAAGTTCATCAAAATTAACCCATCTCATTCACACACGATATCCCATCCCAGTACACATCTCCACATCTCATCTCACTCTCTCATCGGCATGGACGACTCCCTCTCGTCCATGCCTCAACGGCCAAGGCCGGATCACACACTGGAACCCAGGGAAGGTAGAAGGACTCCTCTCACTAGTCAAATGAAGCTGTACTTAGGAAAGGTCCATAGACGAAAGGTTCGGCATATGTATCGATCGATCAACCAGAAACTCTACAGAGGTTTACACATCCCACAAGATAGCTATCCTCGACGATGCCTCGTCTAAGCTAATTCTGAGCCGCCTTCCGACTAGAAACGGTACCACCCTATCACTCAGAACTGGGGCCGTGTCAGAGTACCACCGACACGCTGAGACTGTGAGACGTAGTACCTAGCCCCTGGGTACTACGCTGTCTTGGAAGGGTGTGGGTCCTCTTGCCCGTACCTCCCTACACTATCCGCTAACCTCTCAATAGTAGTGGCACCGCACTAACAAGTTGAATGTCTATCTCCTCCCCACAGAAGCGAGGGGATGTGCAAGGATTCCTAAGACCCGGTCCACAGACGTAATAGTCCTTAGGGTGACTAAGCAGGATATCTTCACAAGGGGAAACCGTTTTCCGCTCATCGGAACACCCGGTACCCCGTGCCATCACAGCACCTCCCATCCCAGGGCTTCATCCCACGAAGACACAACACCCCAGGACCTCTCCCTGTCACATGTACTCGCCATAGGCACTTCACATGGCGAACGCCTAGGTAGCGTCCTCCGACAAGACTCATTCTCGCGACTCATCGCAGATCCTGCTCGGTTGACTCGACCCTCACCACACGCACTCGAGACTCATGCCAAGATCTCCCCAAGTTCATTACTAGGTTATTAACAAGTTTACGGCACCTCGTGCCTTATCTCAAGCGCCTCTCACTCACCAGCATCACATCACAGATATAATGCGAGTAAGAGTAAAGCAGAATTAACAAGTAATAGCAGCGTCTAGCCTAATAGCAGGGTGAGCAGGTGTGAGGTTGCAACAAGGTAAGTGGCTCAGAAAGCAGTAAACTACCATGCATCCTATCAGTTATATTATTGCAAGAAAATAAAGCACTAGCAATTCTAGGTATTTGCAATGCGTAATAGGATCTACGAATGGGTGGGGCGTGGCACCTGGCAGGTCATCACCCAAGTCGTCGGTGTAGTCGAGGTCGAACTCCTCAGTCGGTGGCTCCTCCGGGTCTGTTAAACGTAACATACGGTCACGTTAGCGGCTCCTATAGAGATGCACAAAGAAGCGACTGGAAATCAAAAAGATCCAAAAACACTCAAGCATAGGCCTATGACATAGAGCTCATTTTTAGAAAAATTTGGACTCTGGTTTGACATTTTTCTGAGCTACGGTTAATTAGTTATGAATTTTTGAAGGTTTAAATAATTTCTGAAAAAGGAAAAATAGTTGATTAATCTGGGGTGACACGTGGCGGCTTCTGGTTGGCCGCGGTGATCAGAGAGACTGACAGATGGGACCGGTCAATGTTGACCAGGTCAACGGTCAAGGTTGACTAGGCCGGGTCTGGGCTCCAGCGGGCCGGGTCTGGGCCGGACTTGGGCCGGGTTGGGCCGGCCCGGGCCCGAACACGTGGCGCTCCTAGGTGATGCCACGTCGTGGCTCGGGTTCAAATCGAGCCTTGGTCTACCGGGGGCTGGCTTATGGTGGATAGGTCACCCTCGTGGTGAGCCACAGGCTCGGTCTACATGGACTAGGTCCACCCCTCCCCTCTCTCCGGTCCACATGCACCCGGTGCATGGGGCAGCTCCTACCTTTCCTCCTCAATTCCTTTGACACCAGGGAGGCGGCCGCCGGCGACGAGCTCTCTGTGAAGGACGGCATGGTGGCTCGGTGGAGAAGAAAATTAGGCGGCTAGGTTCGCTACGGTCTAGTGAACTTCATCCCTTCCTCCTCTTTACTTGTGGTGGCCCGGCTCTCCAGAAAAGGGCACGCCATGGCAGCGCTCGGCGCGTGCTGTCCCCGGCGAGCTAGGACGGCGTCACGGCCCTCTGGCCTCCCTCTTTCCCCAACTACCCGCACGACACCCGTCCCTCGCCAAGGCGACACCGACTGCGTATCTCTCTCCTGCCTCTACCACTTCGGTGAGCGAGAACGTCCTCGCCATGGCCGTGCTCTGGCCATGGCGGGCACGCTCCGCGTGCGGTGCCCATGGCCACATTCCAGTGCTCTAGCAGCTTGGCACCACCCCAAAAGGGCTCATGTGGGTGCGCGTGGGTGTGTGCCTCGTGTATGTGGCAAAAAAGGGGGGCGGCTTGCACCATTCTTGGCCGGGCGTGCAGCGGTGGCTATGCCGGTGGTGCTCATAGAGGAAACCGGGCGGAGAGCGAAGCGGGGAAGCAAGGCTCACTGTGGTGTCGATGGCGAGAGGGTGGCGGGGCAGGGTGACTTGGTGCAGCGGTGACGGGAAGCCGTGCAGTGCCGGTCCGGTCCGCGACGGTGGCGAGGACGAGGGTGTCGCCTCTGTCTCCGGCGACACGGGCGGCTCCAGCTCTTGGCCCCCCTCTCTCGGCCTCCGCCCTCTCTTTCTCCCCTCTTGGCTTGGTGAGGTTCGGGTGATGCCACAAGGTGGCGGATGGACGAGAGTTGGGGCCATGGGCTTAGAGCTCTGGCTTTTATAGCCCCGGCCCGATCATGGCGGCGGCGGATGGCTCACAGAGCATCTGGGGTACGTGTATGGCGAGGAACACACCTAGGCTAGGGCTTCTAGGGGGGTGCGGGTGGTTAGGCGACAGCCAAGGCTTCGAATTGGCGCCCGCTTGGTCAAAAGAGGGGGAGCGATGGCGTCACGACGGCAGAGCTGCCGGTGATGTCACCGTGCCCAATTTGAAAAATAACAGGGGAGGTGAAGGCACGGATTGTGGACGTGGCTAGCATCTGAGTGCGGGAGACCAGCGGAATTTTGAAACGGACGACGAGATCCTACAGGGGGCCTTCGGATTCCTCCCCGCTCCCTGGCGCAGCTGCTCTGCTCGCGGGGAAAAGCAGAGGAGCGGGGGTGAGGTGGGGAAGGTGATGACGCGTGGGCCCCACCGGTCAGCCAGTGTGGGGTGGCTTGCTGGGCCGGCTCGCGGTGATGGGCCAGAGCACGGGAGCTGGGCTCCATGGCTCGGTGGCAGGCGCACTTGGCCAGGCAGGCCCGTGGCCGCATGGGCCAGTGCGGCTGCTTGGGCCGGTGGAGGCCGAAATGGCCCTTTTCCATTTCCTAGTTTATCCTAAGTCTTTCCTATTTCTATTTCTAGTTAAGTCAAGGCCACTTATATGCAAATACATATGTGCCACTTGTGTACTTGTCCTTAGGGGTAGACTCTAGGGGTCTGGGGTAGGTTAGGGTTCCATCCAAGGGTAGGTATCTTGGTCGGGTTGTTAAATAACTAACCTCAAATAAATAATTAATTAGCAAGATTAATTTAAAAGTAAAACAAGTTGTTGATTTTATTAACAACACATAAACCAAATAAACTCCAACTCATGAGTAGATAATTAAACGCAAATGCTCTACTTTGCTATGTAGGTGCTACTTGTGCAACTTAAATAGAGGGGTTTTTCCTATATGACACTCACCATTCATGGGTATATTTGCGAAAAAAAATTTAGTTGTGATTTTTGGATTACGGAAAAACTAGAATGTTACAGCATGCCTCCGGTGGCTCGAGTGGACTAAAAACACAAGAATCACATAAAGAGGACACAACGATTTATCCTGGTTCAGGCTGATGATGCCCTACATTCAATAGCTGATGATCTTTATACTCAAGAGAACCCAAAATCAGGGGTTACAACTGAGAGTAGGAAGAGATTTGGTAGGGGCTTAGCTCGGTGCTAATCCTAGGTTGCCTCGCCGCTGATGGAGTCTTCCCCTCGCCGAAGAGGAGGAAGACGATGGGAGTGGAGGTGCTCTGCCCTCGATGCTGGGCGAGAGCAGAATGGTGGTGGTGCAATCAAAATCTGGGATTGCTCTCTGGTGGAGTGGTGAATGATCCATCGATCCTCTCTTGATCGTCTGATCATCATCCCCCTCTCTAGGATATTCTGAGGTAGGTCGGGTACAAGGCGGTTTGCGGGGAATGAGTCTACTGTCTACATGCGCCGGAGTCTAGGAGGGTCTTGTCGTAGAGTCATGTGGACCGTGGAGGTGTCTTGGAGCCGAAGAAGCTCTGGGCATCGTCTGGCTGCTCTGTTCTGACACTTTGCGTGTCAGGCTCTGTCGGCTTGGACCAGTCTCCCCTAGGTGCGCCTTTTAGAGTCTTCCTGGTGGCGAAGGACGCTGGTTCGTGGGGCTAACGCATGGGCCTGGAAGCCCCTGAGCCCCTGGAGGCCGTGGAGGAGGACTTTGTGTCCTTGTGTCACGCTCCGTGCGTGATCCTATCGGGGGAGCAGTCGGCAAGGCCACGTCCAAGGGGCAGTGCCTGGGAGCCACCGAGCCTCAATGGCTCAGGGTGTCGTCTTCTGGAGCCCGGGCCTTGGGTGGAGCTGAAGGCCGGGAAGGAGCTAAGGGTTAGGTCTAGACCCCCGTCGGTCGAGAGTCTAGGGCTCGGGCGAGCCCTCGGGCCCCGAGTAGAGGCGCAGGCGTGCTCGGGCTCGGCCTTCCCCCTTAGCCAGAGGGTGCGTGCGAGCGCACCCGATGGGTGTAGCCCCTGAGTCCCCGAGCGATCCCGGAGAGGTCAGTCGGGGGGTCTTACGGTCAGGAACACTTGATCCCGAGGCTTAACATACCCATATGTTAGGATCTCGTCACCAAGCATCCGCTGGGAGAGACAGTAGTGGCAAAGCTTCTGCCACAAAAGCTGAAAGACGGCAGTAAAGAATTTGCTAGGATGACCCAAACAACTCTACGATAGGACCAACCTTTGCGAAGACGAATGATAAGTACGCGCACAAGAACAGTTGGGAGCTTCATCGTGGACCGGCGATGCAGCAAAGACAAGGAACAACAGCGATGACCCGCTTGGCGATGGTAGAAGGCCACTGAGACCAAGACACAAGAATAGATGGTGATTCTACAACTATGCCTCTAGTTAGGAACATGGCACGCCAAGCGACATGTTGCTCAACACTTGCACATATCACAAGCCAAGAGAAGTGTTGCACACACTCTACTCAACCATGGTTAGTGTCAAACACTAAAATCAAACCTCCATCACCTCTTTACATACTCATCACACATGGTCACATCTCAACCATGTGTTCACATTTTTGGATCTAGTTTTCCATATGAATCAAAATTCTTTCCTACTTAAATGAACCACATGATACCTTCGTTGAAGAGGTTTCGGATGAACATTTTTCTCGGAGTAATAATAAGGGGGTGTTTGGCAGGGCTCCTCTGGAGAAACCGGAGGCATTTTAGAAAGGCTCCAGCTCCTTTGTTTTTCACTTAAAAATGATTCTTCCTACAAAATGTTTGGTAGGACTCATCAGGAGGAGTCGGCGCGGGAGCCATGGAGGAGCCCAAACAGGCCCTAAGTTGTTCTTGCCTTGTGAATTGTGATGCTGAGGTTGTATGGGCTCAACGCTCAAGTCCTTGAAAATGGAAGGCATGGGTCGCTGTGTGCTGTTTCGCACCGACCGAAGACTCCTGAGTGAGTCAGTCAACCTCCATATTTACTGTGGAGTCAGACGAGAAGGAGGAACGAAGCTGAAAAGTCGGTGCTAGTAGTGGTAGTAGCTCTCGAGGTTGACTGACTCAACAGTCTTTGTTGCGACGGCTGCCAAGCTAAGATTAGGAGTCATATTGCAAGAGTATAGTTGTAGTGGTACTGTAAAACTGCTTTTAAAAAGCTAGGAAGTGGGCATTCAACTCAAACTTCATATACTTCAATTTTTGCAGGTGAAGTTCAAGTGCTTAATAATGGGGCAGCTTAGACAGCCGCCGAAGCTCGCCATGGTTATAGCACTTCCGTTGTTGCTACTGTGTTATGAAGTGTGCAACATCCATTGCTCTAGTGTTGATGACAACGATTTTCAGGCACTGCTCAAGTTCAGGGAGGGCATCACTGATACAAAAGGAGCTCTGAACAACTGGAACCCGAACACCCACTTCTGCCAGTGGTATGGTGTGAACTGCAGCCCTGCTCCACCATATCGTGTCATGAACCTGAACCTCATTGGCCAAAACCTAGCTGGCTATATCTCTTCATCTCTTGGAAACCTGACATTCCTTGATAAGCTTGATCTATCCAATAATAGCTTCCATGGCCCCATACCTCCTCTTAACAAGATCCAACATCTCACGACCCTTTATCTATATAGCAACCATTTGCAGGGTGTTATCTCCGAGGCACTCGCAAACTGTTCCGACATAGCCTATCTGGATCTCTCTGAAAACAACTCACAGGTATTATTCCTCCTCGAATAGGTTTTCTTAGGGCACTCCCAACGCAGAAACCACCATAGTTTCTATCCCTATTAATTACATTGCCACGTAGATATTTTGGTGATGTGGCAAGCAATTTAATGAGAGAGACCAGAAAACGTAGAAACGATTTCTAATATAGACTCGACATCTTCACGCGCGACCAAGCAGTGGAAACTGCCCGCGACCACGTTGAGGAGGAGGGTGATGGTTTCTATCTATGACTGTGTCATGACTCCACACTTGGGCCAACCCAAGGCGGCCCAGCCCGCAAGACGAAGCAACAGGGCCAAGAAGAAGAGCTCCAGGATATTTGGCCCCCCAATGGGCTTGTACTCGTTGTGAGTTGGCGAGAGCTGAGTAGATAAGGAGAGGAAGACGCCTGCGTGCGTCCAACAATCTATCTGTGACCACATATTTGGTATTGCTAAGAACTCAACCGTGCCTCGTTGGCCGAAGAACACCTTCTTCTTCCCCACGAGTTCATCAGTCCAACGATCCTGAGTGGGGAGCGCTAACATACCTAGTATCAAAGCTCTCGATCCATGGCGCCGGCGCGTTCTGGAGCCTGTGCCGCCTCCTCACGAGCACTTCACCCGGCTGCAACGAGCCCGGGGAGCAATGGTTCCGATCATCTCCAAGACGTTCGATGAATTGCTCAAGAGGATGGAGGGCCAAGACAAGCGCTCGACCGAGTGCTGGGAGCACCTGGAGAAGCGCTTCGAGGAAGCCTCCGCCGCCCTGCAGGAACGCGACAATGCCGTCGACAGCCGCCTCTCCTCACTGGAGGGATTTGCCTCTGCGCAGTACACTGCCACCGTGGTTGCGGACAACTGGGGCTCCCACTTCGACTTGCGCATCGATGACCTGGAACAGCGCATGGCGGACCTCGAACTCATCCGCCTCACGGAGATCCGTGACGAGCGGGATGACCGTGTGGAGTCCGTGGAGTAGTCCGTCAAAGAGCTGCAGTCATGGAGCAAGGAGATCGATGGCTACGTCGATGACATCCGCTACGATCTCCACCGCCTCTCCAAGTCCAATGTGACGTTACCGCAGTAGCCACAGCTGATGGCGCGTCGAGAGTCGGCCGCCGCTGCGCTTCACCCTAGCGGATCACCGACCGACTGGCCCAGCGGGCACCGCGTTGTTTCGACTACACAGGCGTCAGTCTATGGTTCGGTCACGACCATAGCACCGTCCCCGGCCAATGGTACGTTCAACCATCCCGATCCATATTCCTCTGACCCTCAATTCCAATTTCATCCCCATCCACCTCCCCGCCCACTCCACCTCCACATCATCCTCCACCATATCCTCTTCACCCATCTCCACCCCAACCAGCACCTCCAAATCCAATTTCTACCAATTATTCACCTCATCTCGACCACCTTCCAAAGATGCACTTCCCAAAGTTTGACGGCGATGACCCCCAATACTGGATGACATGTGCCCAGAATTACTTTGACCTCTATGCCGTCGACCCTTCCATGTGGGTGAAATGCTCCACTATGCAGTTTACTAGTGCAGCACGCCGTTGGTTTCAGTCAGTAGAACGCGAACTGATGAAACAAGACTGGCCAAATTTCTGCCGCATAATCCGCGAGCGCTTCTGCCGCTATCAACATGAACTCTTCATTCGCCAAATGTTCCACATCCGACAGACCACCACAGTTCAAGATTATGTTGACCGTTTCATTGATCTCATCGAACAGCTTTTAGCCTACACACCTAATCCTGATCACCTTTCCTATACTACACGTTTCATTGATGGGCTCCGGGATGACATTCGTGCAATCATTCTTGTTCAACGTCCTCCGGATTTGGATACTGCGTGTACTTTGGCCCTTTTGCAGGAGGAGGCAATCGAGCCGGGTCAACGGCATGAGGTTCGCCGCACTTATGGGTTTTCTTTCACCAAGCATCAGGCGGTCAAGGGTGCGCTACCATTGCCTCCACCGCTGGCTCACCGTGGCGCACCTGTTGGCGATGACAAGAAGCTGCCAGAGGAACGCCGGGGTCCTCTGAAGTCTTCCAACCTCGATGACAAGATGCAGACCCTGCGCAACTATCGCAAAGCTCGCGGTCTCTGCGTCCGCTGTGGCGAGCGATGGCAGCCGGGACACAAATGTGCCCCTGTGCTGCAACTTCATGCCTTGCAGGAAGTGTGGAACCTCTGTCAAGATGCCTTCGAGCCTGACAACCCCACTGAAAGTTCAGAAATGGTGACTGAAACTGCTACTGCTCAGCTCTTCCTCTTGTCGGCAGCTGCTGTGTCGTCTCAGGCTGCTTCCCGCACAATTCAGTTGAAGGGAATTATTGGGGGGATTGACATATTGATATTAGTTGATTCCGGTAGCAGCAACTCCGTCTTGAAGAACTCTGTTGCTGCCAAGCTCCCGGGAATTTCAGCACTAGCTTCTCCAGTAAAAGTACAAGTGGCCGATGGAACTGCATTGCTGTGCTCTCAGGAACTCAAAGATACAGAGTGGTCAGTTCAAGGCTATACGTTTCATTCCACCCTAAAGGTGCTTCCTCTCGGCTCTTATGATATGATCGTCGGCATCGACTGGCTGGAAGCCTTCTCCCCAATGAAAGTTCACTGGCAACAAAAATGGATGCTGATTCCTTATGGCTCAATACAGATATTGCTTCAGGGCAACCTACCTGAAGATGCTTCTTGTTCAGTGATTCAATTGTTTCACATTGCCAGTGACTCTGGTCCTGATTCGGTTACTCCAGTTCACCCGGCAGTTCAGACCCTCTTGTCTGAGTTTGAGTCTGTGTTTGCTAAGCCAACCGGTCTGCCTCCACGACGACCTTGTGATCACACCATACCTTTGATTCCAGGAGCCCAGCCGGTTTCAATTTGACCATATCGGTATGCCCCAGCGCTTAAGTCCGAAATTGAACGCCAAGTCACTGACATGCTTCAGACCAGGCTCATTCAACCCAGCACAAGCGCCTTCTCTTCGCCAGTCCTTTTAGTGAGGAAGAAGGATGGTGGATGGTGCCTCTGTGTTGATTACCACATGCTCATTGCTCTAACGGTGAAGTCCAAGTTTCCCATACCAGTGATAGATGAATTGCTTGATGAGCTTTCCCATGCCTCTTGGTTTTCAGTCTTGGATTTGAGGGCTGGTTTCAATCAGATCCGTCTAGCTCCTGGCGAAGAGCATAAAACCGCGTTCCAGACGCATTGGGGACAATTTGAGTACACTGTCATGTCTTTCGGTCTTACTGGAGCACCGAACACGTTTCAGGGAGCCATGAACACGACTTTGCACCCACTTTTGCGCGAGTGTGTCATCGTCTTCTTCGACGATATCTTGGTCTACAGTGCATCCCTGGAAGAACATATATCCCATCTCTGGCAAGTCCTGTCCCTGTTGGCCCATGATCAGTGGCAGGTAAAGCTCTCTAAATGCAAGTTTGCGCGGCAGAGCATCGCTTATCTGGGTCACGTTGTCAGCTCAGCCGGAGTCTCTACAGACCCAAACAAGGTGCAGTCTATCCGCAATTGGCCAGTACCGCAAGACTTGAAGCAGCTTCGCAGTTTCCTTGGTCTCGCTGGATACGATCGAAAGTTCGTTCGCCACTTTGCGGTCATTGCTCGTCCACTTACTGATTGGCTGAAAAAGGGAGTTTACTTTGTGTGGACATCAACTCATGATACAGCATTCACCACTCTGAAGGAAGCTCTTATGTCTGCACCTGTGCTGGTGCTTCCGGATTTCTCCAAAACATTCAGTATCCAGACTGATGCCAGTGAACTTGGAGTTGGCGCGGTTCTGCTCCAGGATGGACACCCTCTCACGTTCGTCAGCAAGGCGTTAGGCTCCAGGACTCGAGGTCTCTCCACATACGAGAAAGAATACCTCGCTGTTTTGGTTGCCATAGAGCAGTGGCGTGCTTATCTGCAGCATGGCGAGTTTGTGATCTTTACGGATCAGCGCAGTCTCACTCACATTACAAACCAACGTCTGCACACACCGTGGAAACTTAAGCTTTATACAAAGCTCGTGGGACTCCAATATAAGATTGTGTACAAGCACGGGGCATCCAATCAGGCGGCTGACGCCCTTTCCCGCCACCCTTCGCCTCCAGCTCAAATCCAGGCGATATCCTCTTCCACTCCAGCCTGGCTCATGGAGGTGGTAGCTGGTTATGATAGTGACCCTACGACACTCAAGATGATTCAAGAGCTATCTGTGGCACCAGATTCCCACCCGCCTTACACCCTCACTGATGGCGTCCTACGTTTGAGCGATCGTATCTGGCTGCGCACCAACAAGGCATTACAACAGCGCATCATGGCTGCTTTGCACACCAGTGCTATCGGGGGCCACTCCGGCTTCCCAGTTACTTTTAGTTGGTTGAAAAAGCTTTTTGCTTGGTGCGGCATGAAAGCTAATGTGAAGACCTTTGTTGCTGACTGCTCAGTCTGTGCACAAGCAAAGCCAGACCGTGCTCGGTACCCTGGATTGCTCTCTCCACTGCCAGTTCCAACAGAGTCTTGGCAAGTCATTTCGATGGACTTTATTGAGGGCCTTCCCCGCTCGGGTGCTGCTAAGTGCCTGATGGTGATCATGGACAGGTTCAGTAAATTTGCACACTTCCTTCCACTTTCACACCTGTTTTCTGCACAACAGGTTGCCCAGGTGTTCCTCGACAACATTTACCATCTGCATGGGCTGCTGACTCACATCATCAGTGATCGTGATCGCATTTTCACAAGTGTGTTTTGGCGCGAGCTCTTTCGCCTGGCCAATACAACTCTGTCCATGAGTTCGGCATACCACCTGTAGACTGACGGGCAGACGGAACACGTCAACCAATGTTTGGAGATGTACCTGCAATGCTTCATTCACTCTTGCCCCAGGCAGTGGGTTAAGTGATACCTCTGGCGGAGTTCTAGTACAACACCAGTCTCCACTCCTCCATCAACAAAACGCCATTTGAGGTACTCTACGGCCACCCCCCTCGCCACTTTGGCCTCTCAGTTTCTTCTGTTTCATCAGCTCCATAAGTTGAAACGCTCATTTCTGAACGTACTACTATGTTGGCTTCTGTGCGCCACCATCTTCACCGAGCCCAACAACACATGAAAGTGCAAGCTGACAAGCGGCGTTCAGATCGCCAATTCAGCATCGGCGACTACGTCTACCTAAAGCTTCAGCCATACGTCCAAACATCACTGGCACCGAGGGCTCATCAGAAGCTCTCATTCCGTTACTTCAGCCCCTACAAGATCATCGACAAGATCGGCTCCGTCGCCTACAAGTTGGACCTGCCTCTGTCTTCTTCGGTCCACCCCGTGTTCCATGTGTCCCTGCTGAAGCCGGCCCCATCATCCAAGTACACTGTCTCTCCAGATCTTCCTGATGTCGATGATACTCTCCAAGTACCTGAAGCTGTTTTGCAACGCCGACTTCACCCTCGACATGATGGTACGGTTCCTCAGCTTCTCATCAAATGGTCGGGGCTGGATGCTTCTTTGGCCACCTGGGAGGACGCGGAGGCGATACAGCAGCAATTCCCTCAAGCTCCGACATGGGGACAAGCCGGTGCCCAAGGGGAGGGGGATGTCACGACTCTACACTTGGGCCAACCCAAGGCGGCCCAGCCCGCAAGACTAAGCAACAGGGCCAAGAAGAAGAGCTCCAAGATATTTGGCCCCCAATGGGCTTGTACTCGTTGTGAGTTGCCGAGAGCTGAGTAGATAAGGAGAGGAAGACGCCTGTGTCCAACGATCTATCTGTAACCACATATTTGGTATTGCTAAGAACTCAACCGTGCCTCGTTGGCCGGAGAACACCTTCTTCTTCCCCACGAGTTCGTCACTCCAACGATCCCGTGCGGGGAGCGCTGACAGACTGGGATCCCATGTGCAAAGCCTTGTGCACGCGAGGCTTGCCGTGGACCTCGCTCGCCAGTACGACGCGGCCCAGCGCTACTGTTGTGGAGCCTCGCTCGCGCCCGACTCGCCATAGACATCGAGCACAGCGAACCTAGTGGCTGGGATCTTGCACCGTCGAGAAGGGGTCGCACGCGGCCGGCCCAACCTCGCCTGGCGAACCTCTCTCGCGCGCAGCCAGCGGGATCTCGCGCCATCACGGAGCTCGCTCGCCGCCAGCACGACCTCGCATGGCGGATCTCGCTCGCGCATGGCCAGCGGGATCTCGCGTCGTGGCGGAGGGGCTCGCACGCAGCTGACGGAATGCGCGCAGTCTGTGGGATCGTCTCGTGCCATTGCGAAGCTCCACCGCGGCGGCCTACCTCCGGGACGACGAGGGCATGGGCCTCGCGATGCTTGGGGATGGTGTGCGAACAGGGAACGCCTTCACGTTCATGGCCGAGCAGGGGGCGGACTCCGTGCAGGCGCTGCCGCTGGTAAGCATGTTCTGGGACTCCATGTGAGAGGAGGAGATAAGATCAGGTGTGGATGAAGCCACAGAATAGCCAACGGCAGGGGATTAGAGGAGAGAGAGAGAGAAACGATGGCAAGAATGATTGGTCCGATCTTTAGCTGGTTCATCTGAAAAAATACTGCGTTGGAGAGGGTAGTTTCTAGTCATAGTGTCTTGCGGCATAGAAACTACACGGTAGTTTCTGCATTGTGACCGTCCTTAGAAGTCTAGTAGAGATCTTGCTTGACAGTAATTATCTCACTGGGAGCATCCCAACAGTCCTCGGAAACATCACCAATCTACGAGTACTCAGTTTTTCGCAAAATCAACTCAGTGGAAGAATACTGCACGAGGTTATGCAAATGCTAAACCTAGTGGGATTGTACCTAGGCCAGAATAACCTGTCAGGTGGAATCCCTGAGGTTTGGAGAATGCCAAACATAGCATGGTTGGACCTAAGCGTAAATAACCTATCAGGTAGATTCCCACAAGCTCTATCCAATGTATCTTCTCTTCAGGGATTATCCTTGTCATTCAATTCTCTAGGCAACACATTACCATCTAGCATTGGCGATGCTCTACCTAAGCTGACGGTTCTATACTTGGCATATAACTATTTCGAGGGTCGCATTCCACCTTCTTTAGGAAAACCTCCAGGTTTAGAAGAGATAGATCTATCAGGCAATAATTTCACTGGCAAAATCCCAAACTCTTTGGGAAATCTTTAAATGCTGTCTTATCTTAACCTTGAACAAAACATGCTTGAATCAACAGACAATGAAGGCTGGGAATTCCTCCACGCCCTGGGAAATTGTAGTTCTCTAATAGCATTTTCACTGTCCGGTAATAAGCTACAGGGCTCCGTACCAAATTCGATCGTAAACCTATCCACCAGCCTTACACGTCTGCTAATGTCTAAAACAGCCTATCAGGAATACTTCCCCCACGTATTGGAAATTTTAGTGCCTTGGTTCAACTATCACTAAGTTTCAACAATCTTACCGGTACAATTGAAGAATGGGTCGGAAAACTGACAAAACTACAACATTTAAATCTGCAATCGAGTAGCTTCACAGGAACAATTCCATCGTCCATTGGCCATCTTACGCAGTTGTTTAATTTGTCTCTAGCTGAAAATAAATTCACCGGTCATTTACCACCTAGCTTGGGAAACCTTAAGCAGGTGACGTATTTGGACCTTAGCTACACCGATTTCCATGGCAGAATACCTGTCGAGTTTGGTAACTTTAGACAAGTCACTACACTAAGTCTTTCATCAAACAAATTAAGTGGGGAAATTCCACCTTCCATTGGCCATCTTACACAGTTGACACATCTCTATCTAGCCGAAAACGAATTCACCAGTCTTTAACCACCTAGCTTAGCTTGTAAAACCTTCTACATCTGTTGAAGTTTTTTTTGAAAGATCCGGTTACCCGGCTTTGATTAATAATAAGAAAGAGTTAGCATACAACAGTTGATTACATGCGCGAGAGGCGCTCCCTACCACAGCCTAGGCTGCAGAGGTTCAAGGATTCCAGAGACTAATTACTCACTACTGGTATGGGCGACTATTAGGGGCTTTGTTGTCCCCCTTGCTAAGGACCAGTTGCACTGCTCCAGGTCTTCAAAACTATCACTGAAATTTGGTCCTAAGAACTCCATGGCAAGCCAGCCCTTCACTTCCCCAGTACACACCTCACAAAGCACAAACAATCCTAACTGCACCGGTTTAAGACCGGCCCGCACTGGCACTAAGGTAGGCAACATTGATCAACTGACACTACAACTTTCTGGTTGCAAAAGCTCACTGGACCTCCATCTCCGCTGCATTACATCTGTTGAAGTTGATCCTCTATTTGCACTACTTGATTTGCCTGCAAAAAGCTGGAGCTTTTAGAGTGGATTCTGGTTATAATTTGATTCGGGGTGTAGTAGTGATTACAGAGCAAGTGTAATTTGGTGGAGTAGTTTGATTACCACTCAGGCAGGTGCTGGTTGGACTCAGCATGAGAAATAGGATAGATAATAAATCAGCAGTACAGAGTTAGTTGCTAGTAATCTCATTGTACAGTAGTTCTCTGCGTTAAGAGCCTTTGAGAAAAACTTCTCAGCATGTCAGACTGATATTTAGCAGCCTGCCAGCGGCGGATGCCTGCTCTGTGCCACACAGGTCTCTTGAAACAAAGTTCAAAGCAGAATGTCATCATCTCTTTAGTTTAGGTTTATGATCATCTTGCTATGTCGTCGTGTCTGTGATATTTAGCAGAAGACAAATTAATAAACATCACTGAGAACCTAGTGTGCCACAACGGGGCTGAACGTGCAGACCCAAGTATTGCATCATTAAGAACCTAAAGTGTGCCCGTTTCACGCATGCAGTTCAGCGCCGTCGTTGTTTGAATTTGGAATGGCCAAGGTGTGGCCTTTCTTTCGTCGGACGTAGTGACGCCAGTCGTAGTATCAAGAAGCTGACGACACATGAACGGCGGCAGCGACGTTGCCGTCCGGGCCATCAAGGACGTCCTTGGCGGCGGTGGCAGCAGCGCCGGCTCGGGCGACACGCAGGACGCCACGGCGCTCCTGAACCGCCCAGCGCCCAGCTCTGCTGCCTCGGGGGGCCTGTCGTCCAATCTCAGGGCCAAGCGGGCGCACCTCGGCCGCATCGCGTCGGGGAAGCGCGCCGCGGTGCCACTCTCGGCGCTGCTCAGCTGACACGACAGTGACAACCTTAGCTTCACTCCCTGAGAACCTATGGCTGCACTGAAATCTACCCAAGGATGTGATGTGGAAACGTGGAGCTAGTGACTATCTCTTCTCCCCAACGAGTCAAAACAAATTATCTGATACCAAGTTGAAGGTCCGAAACTGCAGGGCATCATCGTCATCTTATTTCTAGCAAGACTACACTGAAACACTTGCTTGTCATGGAGATGAGGGAGGGGTGTATAACACTATCCCCAGTGTGCCATTTGTGGCGCGTCGTTGTAACCTTTACTACTTCTCGATCTTAATACAAAGATGCACAAATCTTTTGCGTATTCGAGAAAAATGGAGATGAGAAGTTTTTTTTTTAAAAAAAGCAGAATGTAGATGAGAAGTTCCACTGGCAAAAGCGTACGTTTGCACACAAGGCTTTGTCCCCAGCTGCTGCAACTTCATAAGAGTTTTCCTTCACTCGAATAAATCATCACAAGCAAAAGGTAACCAAAATGATTGCATGCTCAGGACATTCACACAAAGACAGTTGCATAGAAGATTAGAAGGGGCATAATGTACCAACTTCTTCTCCTGTTTGCCAGAAATATAGCAACAAGCAGATCAAGGTCTGATAACCTTGTCAGACAAAAAAAACTAGAATACAAATCAATCTGAAATACCATCAGACATAAAAGGTAACCAAAATGGTTGCATGCTTAGGACATTCACTCAAAGACAGTTGCACAGAAGATTAGAAGGGGCATAATGTACCAACTTCTTCTCCTGTTTGCCGGTGAAATATAGCAACAAGCAGATCAAGGTCTGATAACCTTGTCAGACAAAAAAAAACTAGAATACAAATCAATCTGAAATACCATCAGACAAATTTAAAGGTGCAGGACAACAGAATTAACAACAATAGCGAGAGGCCTGTAGCTACTTATACTGGATTAAGAGGAGACTAACAGGTGTAGAAATTATTTTAGAGTATAAAGAGCGGAACCCAGCCAGAAATAAGATCCACGGAGGCAATACCATTTGCACCATCTCGGGCAATATGTGTAGAAAACTAGGGTGTATAAAGTGAACCTTCATTAACAAAATCAGAATATTTCTCTAATCTTCCAATCGCTCAAATAAAAGAATATAGGCTACACAAATGTGCACAGAAATTCGGTTGCGACTGAATGTTAAATGCACGGTATACAAAATACAGCAACGGGGTTATGTCTGCTCCCTTCTTTGCTTTCTGCATTCACTCGCAGAGGCGCACAGTGCAACCCGTTTTCCATTTCACATCATCAATCTCTGCTGTGCGCCTATGCCGTGCATGGTGCAAAATCAAATCTTTTGCTTCTAATAAGGATCCTGGACTATGGAGCAGAGACTTCTAGTTTTATAAACCGCATAATGTTAATGTGTTCCTAACAAGTAAAAGAATATTAACAAAGGTGAATTCGTCATGATTCAATCTGATGAAGAGCAATAGCAAACACAAGGAAGCAGAGGCAGAAGAGGAGCAGATTCAATTCACCTCTGTGGAAGTGCCAACCACGCCAATCTAGAGGAATCCGTCGATGGTGCGGCTGATGAAGAGGCTTCCCATGTCGATGATGACATCGACTTTGGAGGATTGGTTTGTGCTGCTCCATCAGGGATACGATCGTCGCAGATGAAACGATCAATAATCTTTTTGTGACCTGATTTTTACTATCTATGACTATTAATCAATCTCGGATCTTTGTCAACCTGATTTACATGATTGATTACATGATAGGAAGCTTCCGTTTACACTAAGTGTGTTACTTTCTCTGTTTCTCATATACTTTTATAAAGTGCTTGCTAAGATTGTACCTGGCTTCCTGAACCATTGTTGCCAAGTGACTACGAAAAGGATCCACACCTTGTCAAATAGTTTGTTGAGTAGGCTGAAATAGGTGTACCTCCAATCCTTCTTAAACAAAAGGCTACAAAATATTGTCCAAAGGCCTACAATGAATCCCACAGCTAAACCCAGATGAAAATCCATTTGAGTCTTATCATCTTCATGCCAGCTACTATGATCTTCTTGTGTTGGTTGATCTCCAGGACATACTTTTGGAAGTGGATGCCCACAGAGACCTGGATTGCCAATGTACATTGAAGCAGGATCATCTACCTTGAGAATGTCTAGTTGATATCCTGAGGGAATTCTGCCTGATAGGTTATTGTAGGACAAATTCAGAAAGCTCAGTGAAGTCAAATTTGATAAGTGCCAAGGAATTTCACCAGAAAGTTTGTTGTTGGACAAGTCAAGAGATTCCAATGCTTGTAGGTTGCTGATCTTCTCTGGGATATTTCCAATCAAGAAGTTAAATGATAAATTCAGATTTACCAGTCCATGAAGTGAAGCTATTTCTTCTGGGATTTGCCCAGCTAATCTGTTGTAGGACAGATCGATGCTCATAAAAAAATAGCATTCTTCGTGTACCCAAGCACTTGCCCTTTCGTTACCAAGGATAAACTATCATTATCATATCGATTAAATTCAGTGAAACCATTGGTATACCCTTCCTGACGAGCCTCCGAAAAAGGATTATCTATTAGATCTGAAAAACCCACAGCAGTGGTAGTAAGCGCTTTTAAGTTCACAAGTGATTGTGGTATGACCCCAGAAAAAGTGTTGTTTGCTAGATCAAGAATGTGAAGAGAGAAAAGCCTTGTTATGCCAACTGGAATATGACCTGAAAAATTATTAGATCTTAATCGTAATATCATCAATCTAGGCATGTCCTCACTTATCCATGCAGGTAAGTCTCCACTGAACCTATTTTCAGATAGATCGAGGAAAGTAAGATTTTGACATTGTTTCAAGAATAAAGGAAATCCACCGAAAAGGTTGTTGTTGTCTAGAAAGAGAAAGCGGAGTTCCAAACTATAAGAATTTGCATAGTTTGCCCTTGAAGAGTTGTTGTTAGATGGATTTTGTTGTTTTAGATCTTCTCTGCCACAAATAGGTAGTTCCCCTGAAAGTAGGTTGTTTGAAAGATCTAAGACCCGTAGTTGAGGCCATCGACAAATTGTATATGGAATTGTCCCAGTAATACGATTGGAAAAGAGAACTGCGACCTGTAAATATGGAGCTTCAAAATGTGATGGCAATTCTCCACTGAAATCATTTTTGGAGATGTCAAATAGCACAAGGTTTCTTGGTAATTGCGGTATTGAACCAGTTAAATGATTTGATTGCAGAAAAAGCTCTTCTACCGACATCAACTCCAAACTAGGTGGTAACTCACCCCAAAATTGGTTATAGGAGAGGTCCAAGTGAAGGGCATTAGAAAATGTAGTCCAAAACCAATCTGGGATCCTACCAACTAAACCCGCTTCAGAAATCTCAAGGTATGAAATGCTCTTTTGCCATTGAAGCCAACCAGGAACATCGGAGCCCAAATGACAAGATGATAAAAATGCCCTGTCCAAGTTGAATGGAGGTTTCCAATCCGAGTCGACCATGACTTGAAGATAAGTATGAGATAAGTCAATGGACTTCAAATTTGCCAAACCAGAGAAGTGATCTTGTGATATCACGCCGCTCAAGCTATTGTTGCCAATGTGCAACTCGACCAGATTTTTTAACGTTCCAATCTCCACAGGATACGGACGGATATCACTGATATCGTATTTGTTTTCGTATTTATGTCCGGATTCGGATTCGAATACGGATAGTATAAAAAATGACGGATAGGATACGATTGGATATCGACATCATAAATATGTGATTTAAATATTCGGATACGGATACGGTATCGGATGTTAAATATCCGGACTCGGATACGGACGGATTAAAACCCCTCTAAACGGATTCGGTCTCGAATACGGTCGGAAAATATCCGTACCGTTTTCATCCCTGCAAGTGGTTGTCCTGGATGAAAAGCAAGCTTAAGGAAGTGAGGTTGAGCACAGATTTTAATGTCATGCCAGTGATGTTGACATCAAACAAATATAGCTCTTGCAAACTACTCCAAGAACAGTTTGGTAGCCTCTCTATTAGATTAGCAATATCCCCACCAATGTTGTTACTCGCAAGGTATACTACCTCTAAACTGCACAGGTTTTTCAATGTTGACGGTATCATCCCCTCGATGTTATTCCATCCCGTGTCAAGAGTGTGTAACATGGTCAAGTTTCCCAACTCATCAGGAAAGGGGCCTGAGAATCCACAGCCGGATATGCTTAGACTCTTGAGAGTAGTTACTTCCCAGTACCAATTGGGTGCAACGGGACTGTCAAAAGGGTTACGTGACAGGTCAAGTTCCTCGAGAACTGTATGGTTATGGTGCTGAAGTGATGGGATGGAGCTATTGAGTTCACATAAGGAGAGATACAGTACTCTCAAATTTGGGAGGGTGTTGAACGCATGAACCCAGTCCACCGCTGTGCTAAGGTTCACACCGCTCATATCAAGATGCTCCAGTAAGTGAAGGCTTGCTAACCATGAAACATCCGAAGAATATGAATATGCAAAAAATGCAAGTAAGAAATTGTTCATGTTGAGGTGTACCAAGTTGGTGAGGTTGCCTAGCTGAGGAGGTACTCGACCGATAAAATTCATGTTAGAGAGGTCAAGATATGTCAAACTATTCAGAGAGCCCATAAACATCGGTATAGACATGTTCCCCCCAAGAAGATTTCCGCTAAGATCTAGATGCTTGAGATGGCGTAGGGAAAGAAGAGATGAGCTTATCTGCCCACGTAGCCAATGAACAACATGGTCATCACCAAAAGACTCGTAATCGTCATCGAAGAAATCGTTGTGGAGGTCGAGCTTCACCACGTGGCCTGTCCTGGAGCTGCACTTCACCCCGTACCACCGGCAGCAGTCTTGGCCTCGCCATGATCTCAGCCGTCTGCTGGGGTCGCTGGTGATGCCGGCTTTGAAGGCGAGCAGCGCATCCCTCTCGGCCGCGATGCAACTGCTGTTGAGCTGCATACCTCCACCTCCACTGGAGACAGCAGACGGAGAAGTGGCGACGGTCGTTGGTGCTAGTGCCGCTAGGAGGGAAAAGAGGAGTAGGAGGAACATAGCTGCTGCAGTTCCATGGAAGGAGGATCGCGGCGTTGCAGCCATTGTGTTTGTTCTGACTGTGCTCGATGATAAATACTCCATCAGCAATAGCAACGTACATATGGGTGTCCGTTATTGGATTGGACATTTTCTGCTTTTGCTTGCATCACAGTTATCGTTCAATACGTAAGTGTCAACTTTTTACCAGCCTCAATAATATTCATCGTAGAGTAGACATCGATTATCGCTTTATTTGGACATACGAAACACACCAAAATTACACTGAGAAACTGGCCGACAATATAATTGGAGGTAGGAGTACTCTTCTTTCATCGTACTGGCACCAGTTGTAGTGCTGTTACCACTGCGAGGAGGAAATCGAGTGCGGTGTCATCATCAACCAACAGGCCGTAGACCACAGCAAAAAGGGAAGCAGGGGTTTTTTCGTGAACATGCCCTTGTGACACGTGTTTCATTAAGCATAAGAGTAAAATGTCAAGGTTACAGCACTCCTCGGTAATCAAAGGAGTACTGAAGGACAGAACCCCAACTTGGGCCCACAGAATTACATTGTCGACTTAATTTACATGATTACATTTGCAACCAAATGACCATAGACAAGTAGACTAGCATGCCTCCTCGAACATGCAATCGATCCCGGCCAGGTCGAACTTCATCAGCTCACATAGAGCCGCCCTCTTTGCGGAGTCAAGTGGCTCCTGGAAAATCTGCTTAAAAGCAGCTATGACCTGAGCAGATGCTTTCTGCTGGGGTTGCCGAGTTGGATTCCACTTGGCGGTCAGCACTTTCTGTGGTTGCAGCATTGCATTCGCGGTTTGAACCGCAATTGGCCGCAAGGCGTATACTATGACAAATGGATGAAGACGACGGAGAGGCCCAGAGCGTATACTATACGACACATGGTACACTGAGGAAAGGTGTGCCTGGAACTCCATTGGCAAGACGGCTGGCTGATTCCCACCAACAAGCGCAACGAGAACAAGGGAGAGGTCCGCTTCAGACATGGTGAGCTCCGCATTCCTCGAGATGACGAAGACCTCTACCTTGGGACAGCTATCAATGTCATCCATAGGTGGTGATGGCGGCAGCGTGTTGTTGCGGTGCTGCTGCGGCGGCGACGATGGTGACAACAATGGCTGTGCTTGGCTTGGCATGGCATGACGTCCCAGCGACATGCTGGATCGCCTTGGTCCGGCATGGCGACATGTTCTAGAGGCACCCCAGCCTCCGAGGACGAGGACTTGCGCGGTAGCAAACGACCTCGCTTGCACATCCAGGCCTGATGGCCGGTACTCCGACAATGGAGACAACGGGACGGGTAGCGACACTGAGCGGCGACGTGGTCGTGTGCTAGGCAGTTGAAGCAGAGGCCCACTAACTCCCGCGGGACGGGGGTGCCAGTGTTTGGTGGCCAATCTCCCCTGTTGGCGCCAGTGACGACGGCTCTCGACGATCTGGAACCCATCGGCGTCGACATTGGGCCCTTGGCAGGGCACATGCATGGCCCGTGGACGCTAACGAGACAAGGCAGGCACCGACGCGCTGCACCGCGAGCCAAGGCCAGCATTGGTGCACAAGTACCCTGGGTGCTGGTGCACAGGTACCCTGGCCGCCGACTGTGGACCAAGGCAACGCTGCGTGAGCCCACACATGACCGGCAACGGTGGTGCCCCGACCATTGGGTGCGCTGGACCCACCGATGACGCCACTTCGTCTTGGCCGCTGCCAGGTGGGTTCCTTCCACAGCAGCGGCGCTTTGGGCCGCATCTGGAGCCGCCGCCAGTGGGGGGGCCATGCACCCATAGAAATTTGAAAACCATTATTAGGAACAAATTTTCACGATGGTTGTAGATCAAATTTTCACGATGGTTGTAGATCAAATTTTCACACCTATAAGAGAATGAGACCCCTTTAACTTGCTTTAGCTTCGCCACTGGTAGGCGTGGCCCCCGGGCCCTGCTAGCGGCATCCAGGGACGGCGTGCGACCGGCAGATGAAGCGACGTCGTCGTCGGAGTTGCCAGTGCTAGGGTCTTCCTCCCAACGCGGGATGATGAATCATGATTTTTTTAGTTGCAGAAGCCTTCACTGACATGCACGCCGGCCGCCGCGGCCACACGCAGCCCACACCGATCCATATCACCTACACGTGCTCGGCGCCTCAGAGCCATTCGTCGCCCTGCTCTTTACCACCACCATCGCCGCCTCCATGCATGCGACCACACGTGCTAGTGCTGCTAGGAGGGAAAAGAGGAGTAGGAGGAACATAGCTGCTGCAGCTCCATGGAAGGAGGATCGCGGCGTTGCAGCCATTGTGTTTCTTTCACTGGCAACAGTTGTAGTGCTGTAGGGGCTCCGCCCCTCCTGTTCCTTCAAAAACAGTTGTAGTGCTGTGAGGAAATCGCGTATTGTGTCAGATTTTGTTATTACAGACATGTCTAAACGTACATCACAGACGCAGATTCAGCGCGTCACTCTTATCAAGTCTGTGATGGCTGCAAGAAGGGAAGCAGGGTGAATCCTAATTTTTCTTTTGGGAAATTTTGCTGTGGGACATCAGGAACGTGGTATACGTTGATGAACATCACCAACTTGAAAATCTGGCCACTACCATTATGAAAGCGTGTATCTTTGACGTAACATACCGCACCGATTATTTTATTTATTTCTCATATTTCAAGAGAGAGAGGGTGGGGGAAAATATCTTTTCTACCCTTGTCTTCAACCTTTGGCTGTTCTAAGTGCTCGTCTCTGGACCTGGTCGTCATGGACCTGACGTCGTCGGGGATGGCTTCCTCCGCAACTCCCACCCACCGCCGCTGCCCCAGCAGAATCACCACCAGCGGCAACAACAGCTCCCTCCTCCGCTGGCGCAGGCGTGTCTCCATCCGAGATTATTTGAAAGTTTAAAACTTAAAGTCTGTGAGTTTAAAGCAAATATTTGAGACTCCGAACTACATCAAATAAAGAACTTACGAACAACAATCTTGTAGATTGGGTCGGCCACTACAACTTTAGTATTAATAACCATGCGTATGAATATTATATTCAAGGTGGTTTGGAAATTCTAAATTTTGAATTTCAAATCTAAAAACTTAAAACATATATTTGGGACTCTAAACTATTCCAAATTAAAGAATTACAGCTATTAATTGTAGTCAGCATTGATAAATAAAATTTTGGTATAAACCATGGTAACATCTGAGATGGTTTGAAAAATTCAAATTTAAAATTTCAAAAGCTGAGAACTTAAAACAATATTTTTGGACCCTAAACAGTTCAAATACAAAAACTTCTCAACTACAAAGTTGTAGATCACATCAAGGGCTATAACTTTCTTATGAAGTTTGCCTTCATCCAACTTATCTGCAAAAGTTATAAATTATTTTTGGATACAACTATTTCTAGTGACGAGCCTCTTAAGATGACGGTCTCTGTTAATCGATTTCTAGAGGCAAACTCTTAGAATGCCCGCCTCTATTAATGACAATTTTCATAGGCGGGCATCTTAAGAAGATCGTCTTTATTAGTTGACAAATTGAGACGGACGCCTTAGAAAATCTGCCTCTTTTATAGTCGATCGGCCATTTATAGAGCAGCGCCACTATATGTGTCCACCTCTGTTAATCAGAGAAAGTGTATCTTTTTTTTTGTTTTTTTTTGTTTTTTGCAGTAACATACTAACGTGTCACCCCATGTTTTCATCGCTTATATTGTACTATGGTAATCCCACGTCTCACACAGACAAAGCTGAAGATGTAAGTAAACACAGTACGGTAGCATCTCTTCCAAGGATGCAATATGAGAAACTAAACAGTTGCAGAATAGGTTTGTGATCATAGCCATTAATGGAACTGCAGGCCTGCAGCATACAGATAACCTTTTGATTTGTGTCACAGCTAATAATAGTGATCCCAGTAAAGTAAAGTAACGTAGCCAAGGTAATAAATAGCGGCGGGGGTAGCGGCCGCAATTGCACCCGCAATAGCGGTAGCGGTCCATTGCCGCTACCGCTATGAGGTAGCGCTCTGAATTTTGCATCCTGGAACTTTGCGGCCGCAATTCTGAATAGCGGACCGATATTGCAGCCGCAATTGCGCGTAACAGGCCGCAATAGCATGGAAGCAAATATCCCTAATTAGTCCAGCCAACTATGACTTACACCCCAAATTTAAATACTCACGCATCAGCTATGAAACTTAAAATTATTTATGATATATACACTTAAAATTATTTATACTCATTATTCTTGATATATGTACTTAAAATTATATGGGACTATTGGGTGCCGCTATTGGAACTTATCATCCGCAATATCGTCCACTATCCGTAATCCGCTACCTCGACGTTAATCCTCTATCAACCTGCTATACGCTATTTATTAGCTTGAACGTAGCCCTGTCCTGGATTTTCACAAAACTCCCCCTGGTTTCAGATTGGCTCGTCCTCGCTGCCACAATTGATAAGGCCCACATAAGTAATCGATTAGCTGGTGTGACTCGTTTGCTAGCAGCAGCACTACTACACTACCCAAATAAAGCTCCATCAGGCAGGATCGGAGTGGCAGACAGAACTTGGTGGCCGTCCCATCATCCCATGTGGTCCGTGCAAGCATGGATGGACGGCCCAGAATGTGCCCGGCTATGTGTTGCCTACCAGGATCGATGAAGAAATCGTTGTGGAGGTCGAGCTTCACGACATGGCCTGTCCTGGCGCTGCACCTCATGCCGGACCACCGGCAGCAGTCTTGGCCTCGCCACGATCTCAGCGGGCGAGAGAGGCGGAGCGAGACGTCGGTAGCCACGGCCCATGGGAGGTGGAGATATGTGCTTGGCTGACTCCCATGCTCCCTCGCTGGTCGACCGATCAGGAGATAGGACTAGAGCAATTCGTTGAGGCCGACACGTACGGGAGTGGAGGGGCGAACAGGGAAGCGGAGCAGAGAGGCAACTGACGGAAAATCCCTTGCGTTGGAGGAAATGCGAGAGGTAGGCTGCGGTACAGAAAACGCCCAGTCTCATTGAAGGTTCGATGTTTTCTCGGTTCCAGACAATCCAAGAAAAATCACGTAGTTTGGATGGGATTCTTGATTATTTTCACCCAACAATCTTATTTAAACGGTTTCAAACATGCCCTTAGAAGCTTACAAGAATTTTTTTGTGGTACAAAAACCTTATCAAATATTTACCAAATTTTTTAACTAGAAAATGATAAAACTACTTTATACTAGCGCATGGAGGGTTTTAAAGGGTTAAGATGTATATGATTTTATAGTTGTGGCAGTTAATGTCGGATTTTACACCTCCAGTCGTAAGGTTTTTGGACCCGGTTTTTCTTTAAAAACTAGGCCATGACTCTCTCTTTTTTTTCTTCTAATAAAATTAGCGAGAAAGCTTTTGTCGTCCTTTCAAAAAAAAAGAGTATAATTTTAGAATTCAAATAGAATAATGAGACTATGATGATAGTTTGTACTAAGTTGTTGTTGCCTTGCGAACTGCGATGCGGAGGTTGTATGGGCTCAACGGTCAAGTCCTTAGAAAATGGAAGGCATGGATCACTGCTGGTTCCACCCCACCGAAGACTCCTGAGTCAGTCAGTCAACCTTCATGATTACTGTGGAGTCGGGCGAGAAGTAGGAAGCTGAAAACTTGGTGCTAGTAGCTTTCGAGGTTGACTGACTGACTCTGGAGTCTTCGTTGCGACGGCTGCCAAGCCAAGAGTGTGGTTGTAATGGTGCTGTGAAGTTCAAGTGCTTAATAATGGGGCAACGTAGACAGCCATCGAAGCTCGCCATGCTTATAGCACTACCGTTGCTGCTACTGTGCTATCAAGCGCGCAACATCCATTGCTCGATTGTTCATGACAACAACGAAGATTTTCACGCACTGCTCAACTTCAGGGAGGGCGTCACTGATACAAAAGGAGCTCTGAACAACTGGAACCCGGACACCCACTTCTGCCGGTGGTATGGTGTGAACTGCAGCTCCTTTCAGCCATATCGCGTCGTGGACCTCAACCTCACCAGCCAAAACCTAGCTGGCTATATCTCTTCCTCTCTTGGAAACCTGACATTCCTCGACACGCTTGATCTATCCAACAACAGCTTCCATGGCCATATACTCTTCACAAGCTCCAACATCTCACGGCCCTTTATCTGGGAAGCAACCATTTGCAGGGTGTTATCCCCGAGACACTCACAAACTGTTCCAACCTGGCATACCTTGATCTCTCTGAAAACAACCTCACAGGTATTATTTCTCCTAGAATAGGTTTTCTTACAAGTCTAGTTTGGATCGCCCTTTACAGTAATTATCTCACTGGAAGCATCCCAACAGTCCTCAGGAACATCACCAATCTACAAGTAATCGATTTTTCACAAAATCAACTCTGTGGAAGAATACCCCACGAGGTTATGCACATGTCAAACCTAGTGGGATTGTACATAGGCCAAAATAACCTGTCAGGTAGATTCCCACAAGCTCTATCCAATGCATCTTCTCTTCAGGGATTGTCCTTGACATCTAATTCTTTAGGCAGCACATTACCATCTGACATTGGCGATACTCTACCTAAGCTGACGGGTCTTTACTTGGCAGACAACTATTTCGAGGGTCACATTCCAGCTTCTCTAGGAAAACCTCCAGCTCTAGTAGAGATAGAACTATCAAGCAATAATTTCACTGGCCAAATCTCAAACTCTTTGGGAAATCTTTCAATGTTGTCTTATCTTAACCGTGAACGAAACATGCTTCAATCAACAGACAATGAAGGCTGGGAATTCCTACACGCCCTGGGGAACTGTAGTTCTCTAACAGTATTTTCATTGTCCAGTAATAAGCTACAGGGCTCCATACCAAATTCAATCGCAAACCTATCCACCAGTCTTACATATCTGCTAATGTCTGGAAACAGCCTAACAGGACTAGTTCCCCCAAGTATTGGAAAGCTTAGTGCCTTGATTCAACTGTCACTAGATTACAACAATCTTACTGGTACAATTGAAGAATGGGTCGGAAAACTGACAAAACTACAACATTTAAATCTGCAATCGAATAGCTTCACCGGTGTTTTACCACCTAGCTTGGGAAGTCTTAAGCAAATGGTGTATTTGGACCTTAGCTACAACAGTTTCCATGGAAGAATTCCTGTTGAGTTTTGGAACTTGAGACAACTCATGAAACTAAGTCTTTCATCAAACAAATTAAGTGGGGAAATTCCACCTTCCATTGGCCATCTTACACAGTTGACACATCTCTATCTAGCCGAAAACGAATTCACCAATCTTTAACCACCTAGCTTAGCTTGTAAAACCTTCTACATCTGTTGAAGTTGATCCTCTATTTGTGCTACTTGAATTGCCTACAAAAAGGTGGAGCTTTTAGAGTGGGTTCTGGGTTATAATTTTATTCGGGGTGTAGTAGTGATTACAGAGCAAGTGTAATTTGGTGGTGGACTAGTTTGATTACCCTTCAGGCAGGTGCTGGTTGGACTCAGCATGGGAAATAGGATAGATAAATCAGCAGTTCAGAGTTAGCTGCTAGTAAATCTCATTGTACAGTAGTTCTGCGTTAAGATCCTTTGAGAAAAACTTCTCAGCATGTGAGACTGATATTTAGCAGCCTGCCAGCGGCGGATGCCTGCTCTGTGCCACACAGGTCTCTTGAAACAAAGTTCAAAGCAGATCGTCATCATCTCTTTTGTTTCAGTTCATGATCACACATCGTGCTATGTCGTCGTGTCTGTGATATTTAGCAGAAGACAAATTAATAAACATCACTGAGAACCTAGTGTGCCACAGCGTAGCAATGGGGGCTGAACGTGCAGACCCAAGTATGCATCACTAAGAACCTACGTGTGCCACGCTTCACGGATGCAGTTCAGCGCTGTCGTTTTTTGAATTTGGAATGGAAAGGTGTGGCCTTTCTTCCATCTGACGGCTGACGGCGATGGCGCCTGTCGTAGTTTGAAGAAGCTGACGATAGTGGCAACCTTAGCTTCACTCCCTGAGAACCCATGCATGGCTGCACTGAAATCTACCCAAGGATGTGATGTGGAAACTGGAGCTAGTGAGTAGTGACTATTTTCTCCTCAACGAGTGAAAATAAATTATATGATGCCAGGTGAATTGAAGGTCAGAAATTGCAGTGCATTTTTGTTATCTTATTTCTAGCAATGACAACACTGAAACACTGGCTTCTCGTGGAGATGAGAAGATCCACTGGCAAAAGTGTACGTTTGCACACAAGGCGTTGTTCCCAGTTGCTGCAACCCTGCTACTTCCATGTGAATTTTCCTTCACTCAAATAAATCATATTTAAAGAGAGGGGTAGTTCTTACAAAAGATAACTTGATAAAAAGAGGTTGGAAAGGGAACAATAAATGTGGTTCCGTGGCTTAGAGGAAACAACCCAACATCTCTTTTTTAATTGTCATGTTACTCATGTAACAAGGTTTTTGTGGAATGCGTTGTTCATCATTTTCAATTTTCAACCACCTAAGGATACAACCCACTTGTTCGGTTCTTGGTTAAATAGTTTTGCTCGAAATGTGAGAAACAAAGTAATAGTGGGTTTGATAGCAATGTGCTGGGCTTTGTGGTTGAGTAGAAATGATGCTATTTTTAACAGAACAAATATGTACAAATTCCTTCTGGATTGGGCACTGGTCTTAGTTATCTAAAGAGGAAGAGAGAGGGGCTTTAAAAGATGATGCAGACGATCGGAAGTTATGGTGATCGAAGTCTTTGGACAGATGGCATGGAGACATCAAAGAAGGATAGCGAGCTAAAGCTTTCTTTATTTTTGTTGAGTCTGGGTTGTTCAGTCTCCTACGGATTGTCAAGGTCATTTGTGTTGTTTGAGTTCCGTTTAACGGAGTTGGGTCTAAGTACCGTGGAGTTGTAAGAAAGGCTATACTCATTCATGCGTGAATGTGGGAGACAGGAATAATTTTTATTCCATCTAAAAAAAGAATAAATCGTCACAAGAAAAAGGTAACCAAAAAATGGTTGCATGCGCAGGACATTCACACAAAGACAGTTGCATATATAGAAGATTGGAAGGGGCATAATATATTAATACATTTCTCTCCTGTTTGCCAGTGAAATAAAGCAACAACCAGATCAAGGTCAGATAACCTTCTCAGCGAAAAATAAAAACCTAGAATGCAAATCAATCTGAAATACCATCAGACAAATTTAAAGCTGTAGGACAACAAAATTAACAACAATAGCGAGAGGATTGTAAAATCAAAATTACAGCAAGTGACTGCAGACAGCAAAGAAGGGAGCAGGGTATACGAAATTACAGCAACAGGGTTACGTCTGCTTCCATTTCACATCATCAGTCTCCGCTGTGCGCCTGTGCATGGTGCAAAATCAAATCTTTTCCATCTAATAAGGATCGTGGACTATGTGTAGGATCAATTCACACTAAAATAGGCAATCAGAGGGGAGAGGGCGGGGGGGGGGGGGGGGGGGGGGGGGGGGGGGGTTGAATGATTGCGGAAGCCAAAAATTAAAATTTGTTCTGCTGCACTACTTCAACAGTACTTTTCAGCGAATGAACAATGTTCTTCTCTCACAACAAATCAGCATAAGCCAAATTTCAGCGAAACGAACCTTGTTTATCGTTCCGGACAGAACACAAATGCCTCCATTAATATATTCTTGAAAGAAATTTATAGCTCTAATTGACCTCAAACTCTTACAGATTAAATTAGATGAAATTATTGAACTAACCCAACTGGAATCACATCAAACACAGGTCTGGAGCTCGAGATATAAAAATAACAAGTACGCGGTGTCAGATAGTGACGAAAATTAATTACCAGAAATTATAAGCAACTTCATAGTCCTTAATTGAGATAGAATCAAACTGAAAAACTGCTGCTGTGCTAAAACAGAAACTAATACTTTTAACACATTTATGTTTATAGCACAAGCAAAGAAGAGCTCTAAAACATATAACGCACTGATATGGAATGACTGGGGTAGCAGGAAGAACCCTTTCGTCCGTATTGTTATGGACTTATGGTAAAGGCTACGGATAGATGGATTAGCAGAGAAACCCTAGATAGCTACCTTCCTCGGGGATTATCTTAGGATTTCTTCTTGCTTGATCATAATCAATACCGGGTTCTCTCTTTTATAGAGATGACCGACTTGACTCCTAAGGAAATATCCTAACCGAATCAATCTAACTTATCTCTTTCCCTGACAAACCAAATCAATCTAATCTAATTTTCCAGTACTGCTCATGCAGTACTGTCCACTCACGCTACAGTACCGCATGGGCCCTTGGGCTGGTTCCACTTGCCATAACACGCACAGACTATTAATTTTACTCAGCACACATAGTTGCTGTAAAAATGTGGCTTAACACTAAAAAGGTCTAGATTTCGAATGGGCATGTTGCTTTTCACCAACAGGCAAGCGGGTTTTTTCCCCTGAGATGATGTTCAATTAACCACCATAAAGCTGTAAGATTTATACTCATGTAATTCTTACCCAGTCGTTGCCACCACCCCTTTCCACGCCATACACCATGCCCTCATAAACTCCAGCAACAGTACCTGCGTGTTAGACAAATAAACATCTGAATTAGTCAGAGTATAAATGAAGAAGGGAAAGAAGCCAACACAAATTATTTGGGTTTGAAGCAACAAAAAGGCACAAATCGGTCAATTAGTTACCCCAATATGCACCCTCCTGGCACATCTTCTTCAGCTGCATACATATTGAGAAAGTGTATCAGTTTGATGTGTAAACCAGAAGTTGCTCACTGAGGTGCAGGGTTTTTTTTTTCGAGAACGTGACTTCACACGTTTTTCATTAAGGAGAGGTACAGGGTTTTAGTTCAACATTTCCAGTAACACATAGAATTCCTGAGATGACAGTACTGGATTGAGACTACAACTAGAGATCCGCAGTATTCATAAGTCATAGAATGCGTTTTTAGAATGTCAAGTAAATCACGATCCACATTTAGGAACTGCAAGCAAAGAATCACCTCACTGGCAACGCTAGGCATTTGGATCATGATATTTAAGATCCCCGATTGAAATGGGGCCTGGAGCTAGAACAGTTTAAAAAAAAATCCAGCGATACAAAGGTTGCGGATATATGACTTACGGCAAGCTCAATCCTGTGCTTTGAAATATCCCCTGCAAACAAAAGAGCTTTTGTCATAACAATTTCTTCTCTGATAGCCAATAAAATGTAGCACAAAAAAATTGCAAGCATATGATTTCCTTGTCAGTAAACAACAGGAATACAAATATACAATACTGCTATTATTCTGAAATAGCATTGGTTAAATTCAAAGCTGAGGCGAGGCTTCAGTGAGGCCCAAGGTTGGGAACTAGTACTAGCGTGTATATATGAAGCGAATCTATCTTCAGTAACAAAAACAGATTTTTCTCGCCGTTTCAGACTTTCAGTCATTCAATCATGACTGAATGTAAAATGCAGGCTACAGAAATGTGCAGAAAAACTCAATAAAGACTGAATGTGAGATATTCAGGCCGCACTCCAAATTAGAGTCTGGGGTTATGTCTGCGCCCCCTGTTTCGCTCTCTGGAATCTGGATTCACTTGCAGAGGCAGAGAGACTGCAGTGACAAAACGTTTTGGGGGGCAAGATATGTATCAATCTCTGACATGCACATGCGTGCGGCAAAATCGAAACTTTTCCCCATCTAACTAGCAAGGGTTCCTGGGCTATGGAATGCAGCATGACTGAAACTGAATACGAATAAAGGGGACGAGGAAGAGGCGGACGCACGCACGCACCCCTGTGGAGGCACTCGAAGGTCTCCTCGGCGGCCACCTTGCAGGCGCCGACGGCGCCGATCTTGAGGAAGCCGTCGACGGTGCGGTTGAGGAAGGGGTTCCCCATGTCGATGACGACGTCGATCTTGGGCGACCTGAGGGACCCCGAGAAGGCGCCGCGGGGCATCCTGGACCAGTGGACCTACCTTCGTGGCAGTGGCACTGGCAGGTCAGCTGTGTGCCTGTGTGGCAGTGTGTGAGAATGAGAAGGAGGATTCGCCTGAGCAGGTTCTCTCACCTCGGAGAAGATAAAGAAGTGGAGATTGGGCGGTGGCGGACGGTGGCTGCAAGGACACGAAATCGGCGGCAATCCCCACACGGCCTATTCACCCCTGGTTTGCCACTGCTACGAGGGGCCACAGGTCATCGTCTCCTCTCGTGAGTCTCGTGCGACTCCATGGATTGGTCTTCTTCCTCTCCTTTATCCTCCTTGGCGTTGGCGTGCTGTGCTGTACTGGTGTTGGATCATATATCAGGCCAGGGACACGAACGATCGCGGACAAAACGAGGGAGACCGACGTCCCGTGTGGTCCGTGCAAAGCATGGACGGCCGAGAATGAGCCTGGCTACGTGCAAGCTATGTGTTGGCAGGCGTACACCTCCTACTGCCGATTAGTTCGAACTGAGCGTTGTTTGTATCCAGAATTTGTTGAGTTAGATCGAGACACATGAGTCGTGATTGATTGGTTGTGCATACTCTAGTCAGGGTCACGGGATATATGTTTATGATGATTGATCGCTCATATGCCACTTTGGGTGCTCATGCAAAAATTCCTCCTCCGTCTGATGACTCCAAATTTAAATTCTGAATTTAAGACTTATATATTATTATTTAGTACATGTATACGGAATTATATTATAATTTTTTGACTTTTTACCAAATTGATAAATGGTTTTTATCGAATTGTATATAAATTTTTTGGTATGGCATATCCTAACATAAAATCCTAGATCCGTCACTGACTCCAAAGATATGCAAAATTTTTGGGTTTTTCTCCGGAGCTAGGCTGCCAGATGGGGAGGAAAAATCGATGGACCCTGGGACCAGAATATCTCCCGTGCGACATTGCTAGTGCATGATTAGCTTATATTAATTGATTTTTTTAAAACAATGGTAGGATCTCTCCCTTTCAATTAATACAAATGAAGTTTATGTACAAGCATGGGTAACCAGCATAGTGCCAAACACCATGGAAGGCTATCCCACCCAGCACCCACGCGATGCGACAAAATACACACTACCATGAGTCATCATTGCTAAGCACATGGTTGCAAAGCAGCCAGCAGCTCCAACTTCCCATGACAGTCCACTGACGACCCACCCTACGATACCGGACCGACGGGCCCAAAGCAAAAGGCCGCAACCGGTCATCGTTGCCGAGCTCAAGCGCACCACGAAGAGCAGCTCCAACTTCCAATCTTGATCCCTCGCCCCTCCCGCTGCGTTTGCCAAACGTCCTAAGCAGAATCCTAGATGTTGAAGCAGGTGGGGTTCAACCTGTGTCATCGTTGCCAAGCTACATCATCCCCTGATGCAGCAGCTCCGACTTCACAATGCAGATCCCACCGTCTCACGTTGACCAGGCACTGCGAAGTGAAGGGCATCCATCGAAGGAGACATCATGGCCCAGACGAATTTGAAACAGTGCCGCCATTAGCGGCGCCGTCACTTGCCCAAGAAATGGACCAGATCTTCACCCATAAAAGACATTGCTGGGGAATACAACGCCCTCAACAGGGAAAGGGACGTCCATTGGCGTCACTATCGCTAAGGCTTTTGCCCAAGGTGCCCATAGCACATATGTCAAGCCAAAGATGCCGGATCCCTAGCTTATTGCCACTGTCGTTGTCACTACCCTGCCGTCCCGCAGAAGCCCCTCCAGAGGAGCATTGACGCACTGGCTGCACACAGCAGCCGCACAGCTGCATCGGCCCCAACCCCCTTTGACGGGGCAATGTGCAGAAACTGTCTTTTCCCTGCCGTGTGTGTCACCCTACCACACGGCGAAACCGTTGCTAGCAGCCGCCGCCGGCTCAAGCACCCGTCATCGACGCTGCCGACCTCTGCTAGCCAGCGCCAGGGGCATGCCCCACCACCGCAGGCGCCGCCCCCTGCCAGGTGCGCCGGACCTGGTGCCCCACGCCAACGCCGCTACCTCTACCATGGTTGCCACCGCGCCGCCGCCGCCGCTGCCATGGTCGAGGAGGAAAGAAGGAAGCGGAGGAGGAAGAGTCCCTAGCCACCGCCCCCTGCCTACACCAGGCACTGGCGGCGTCGCCGTAGCCATAGCAGGCGCCCCCTACCGAGCCCCACGTGGCTCACGCAGGGTGCGCCCCGCTGGCCCACTACTGCGAACGCCACCATTACAGCCGAGTGCAAGGAAGAGGAAGAGCCCCGACACCGGTGCCCCCTGGCCGACGGCAGCCGCCTCCACGAGCTTCCCAGGGCGCAACCCCTTGCAAGTCCAGCACCGAACTTTTGGCCGGAGCCGCCACCGCCGCCATGGGCGTCGCCCAACGCCCGTCTAGGCATGGCCCGCTTGAGCGCCACGCGGATCTGGCCCTGGGACCGCCGGATCCGGACGCTGGACAGGGAGGCCGCCCCACTCTCCGCAGCCGGCGGCGGCGGCGCATAGCGACCTTGTCGCGCCCGAGGACGCCACGCGCGAGCCCATTTCCGACCGCCGTAGCTACCACCGCGAAGGAGATCCCCGCCGTCACCCTCCAGCAAGGCGCACGGCCTTGCCGGTGGCCTGCTCTAGCAGCAGCGCTGCGGGGGAGGAGGAGAGAAGGACGCGAAGGCTAGGGTTTGGGCCACCTCCCGTGTCACTCGCGTGGGAGCAACACGGGGGCGGAGCCGGGCAAACTTACACCTTATATTAATTGATTGATACTTATGTATTTCAAACAATATTAAGAAATAATAAGATAAATAAATTAAGAGAAATAAAGATAGTTGCGTATAAAAAATATCATGATTATGTTTATTTTACCTAATTTATCTCTTGCAATATATTCTCCTGCAAACAACCGAACACCATCTCAACTCGACCCGACTAGCTATATGCAAGCAACTAAACATAACAGTGTTGCATGCGTCCGCCGCCGCCTGTTCGATTAGGGCCATATACGAGTTAGGCTAGACTGATACGCAAATCACTCATGCCCATAGGCTCTGATTTTTTTTAGGGAACCCATAGGCTCTGATTGTTGTGCATTAGCCTATGTCCAGGTTTGTGTAGTGCAATATAGTTGGACAAAAAGGCACGAGGCCCATGTGCTAGCTCATGACCCGCTATTTTGGCCGGGGGCCATAGCAAATGCCATGTCCGGGCCGCTTCTCTGGCTCATAGTGTCAACATGGCACACAACCTGATTAGTTGCGGATACAATCAAAGAGAATTTGATCATTGCCAGTTTAAGACATTATAACATATCTGTTCAGAATTTGATTAAGGGAGTATTTTTGATAAATTTATACATTTGACTAGCCATTATAATATCTCTATTACACACATAATATTCTAATAGAGAAAATTCAACAGCTTGAGTGTTGTGGTAAAGGTTAAAACAATTGTTTATTCCTCTATATTAACTAAGAGGGTAGTCTAGGGACTAGGATACATTTTAATAAAAATTAAAAATGATTTTTAATAAAGTTAAAGAAAACACTAGAGTTTTAATGAACTTTTGACAAAGAATAGCAACTAATAAGATTCAAATTTGAAAGCCAAAATCAAGATTTATGACGTCATGACACATGTACTGCAAGAAGGGGCTCGCATAACTCAAGTTAAGGTTTGAACTAAAGACACATTAAGGATATGTGGAAGCACGACGCAAAGATCAAATTCTCTTGCTGCATGTGTGCGAAACGTGAAACATCCAAAATTGCAACTTGCAATATGAAACCACTTGCTGCAACATTAGATTGAAATAGTTGAAACATTTGGAGCATACTGTTGCAACATATGTGTGAAACATATGCAACATCGAGATAAAAAAACGATTGCAACATACGTCTGGAAAACAGATAAAACATTTTGATCAAACGCTTGCAACATGCTTCTGAAACACTTGTAACATGTGCAACATCCCTCTGATCTACTTTTGCAACATCAAGATAAAAACAATTGCAACATACATCTGAAATATCTGAAGCACTTAAAACATATATATATACAACATAGGGGAGGGCAAGGCCGGGGCAACAACCGAGAAATCGGGCTTCGAACAGCACCATGGCAAGCACCACGGATCTGCACCGCGATCCGGCAGCCGGAACATGCCCGGTGACTCGCGGGAGTGGCAGACGGGTACCTCTACGGAGCTATACCCCGGACCTCGCGGAGCACGACCTTGTCGAGGTCATTGACGCCCTTGTAGTGCCTGACGGGCGCTGCCTCCTGCCTCTCCTCGCTCACTAGCGGCGACGACGCTGAGGCCAACATGCTGTCCTTCCGCCGAACCGAGCCACAGTGAGCACCGCACACCGAGGCCGAGCGGAGCAGTGGAGCTGGAGGGAGGGAGAGGAAGCGGAAGTGGAGAGAGGCAGACAGGTAGATGGGCTGGCTCGAGGTCGATGTGGGGAATTTCCAGACAGCACCCCAATGCATGTGTGTTGTTTTTTGAGAGAGAGAGCGGATGAGGATGAGCCGCGTCCGAACGGGACGGACGCCCGTGGGCTAGCATTATCAAACTTTTATTACTTGCTCCTAAAATTCTAGCTCGTGCGGAGAGCACGTTTGATGAGCTAGTTATTGTCAATTAAAGTATAATACTTCATCGTCCCAAATAAATCGGTTCCTAAATTCATACAATTCAAACTATCTTAAGGTTGACTAATTTTATAGGAAAGAGTAACAACATCTATGAAGTAATGAGTATATTATGAAAATATATTCACGATGTATCTAATAATACTAATTTGATGTCATAGATTATGACGGTTTTTTTCTAGAAATTCGATTAAAGTTTAAAAAATTTAACTTAAGGCAACTATATGAATCTATTTATTCAGGGATTCTCTGTCCACATGCAGCATCAGTACCGTCATAAAAGTATATATGAAAAAGGAATTCTTCAACTTACAAATAATTCCTAAGTGAATTTCCCATCAACGTCAACTGCAGTGGTTTACTCGTCAAGAACAGATTAGACTGCCTCAATGATCACACACATACCATCGTCTCTGCAGCTCTGCTTTCCGAGCCTAGCTTACACGATATTCAGTTTTTTCAAAGGCGCAGTTTAGGGGAGAGGAAGATTTTGGGAGATTGAGAAAAAAAGTTTAGGAAAGAGGATTAAGAAAGGGATCTATATCTATTGGAGTTTAATTTCTGAGGCGAAAAGCAATCATGCTCTCAGTGGCCGCCGGGGTCCAGTCCAACTCACAAAGCAAGCATTGTCCGGTCCCCAGTCGCAATCTGCTTCCGCTTTGCATCCGATCCGACAATCTATCTTTCTCTCTTTGTCCGGTGTGGACATTCACTCTCCTCGCTCCGTTCGTCTCCATGGGCGTGAGAAGTGAGCAGTGACCATCGACCCGACTAGGGGAGGCCTCTCGCCCGTCGCCGACGACGCGACCGAGGTAATAAGGATGATCTCGGAATCCGGTTTCTCCTTCTCGTTGGGTTCGACTAAGTTACATGGATCTAATACTTGTAGCCTAAGTTACATGGAGCACATGGACAAAAGCACTCATGCATGTGTCAGTGTTTGGGTCAGTGGTTCTTGTTTGGTGAGGACACCAACTTAAGAAGCTTTTGTGTCAATCGTGTGGCTGCGCCTTAGCAAAGCACAGATGCTGAACAGACGTATATATCTGCCATGGCGATGAATTGATAGTCTAGAATCTTATTGGAGAAACCAGGTGAGCCTGGGCACCGGCCCAGGGTGGCTGGGCCTTGCTCTGCCACTGATTTGTCCCCCAGAAAAGCGGATACGGACAATATTTGTCCATTCAGTTCTAAAACATATACGAAATATAATCTGCAAACCACTCATGTTGTCACACGTCCGATCTAGGGTGACTTCCCCTTAATTAGAGGGTAGAATTCAGGGAGTTAGAGGGGGATAAGAGGGGAGGAACAGCAGCCCAAGGGCAGGCTGCCGCCTAGAGAGAGGGAGGGGGCAGGGGCGGCGGTGGCAGGGTGCTGCAGCCGGCCTGACGCTAGAGGGAGGACACGGCTGCGGCGGCTGGGCTGGGTGGCGGCGGTGGCGACAGCTGGTAACTCTCAGATATTTTGTCGGCCATTAATTTATTCCAGAGTTGAGAATTATTATTGGAACATTTCTGCCACCACATTTCCTAAAAAATATTTTCCTAAAAAACATTACTGCTGCCACCTAACTAGTTTTGGATTTGCGAAACTCAATGTAACCGCTTGCTTTTCAATTTCATCCACAGGGGTTTAGGCAAGATTTTCTTTGACATAATGAGTGGGATGGAGGCTGCTTTAGCATCTGGAGTGTTGAAGGTTGCAGGTGACAAGCTAGTTTCACTGTTAGCCACTGAGTTTGCTGCCATAACCGGTCTAAAAAGAGATCTCTCCGAGCTCCAGGATATACACGCAGAGATTACAAGCTGGCTGTCGGCAGCACGTGACAGAGCAATACAGAGTGAGGCACAGTCTCGCTGGGTTGTAAAATTGAAAGATGTGGCTTATGACATTGACGATATACTACAAGAAGTCCAGCTAGAAGCTGAGAAACAGAAGATGGAAAGAGATGATGACAAGAGTGGTATAGCTGGCTGCTGCTGTGCAAAACCAAAGACATTTGCATTCCGATACAAGATGTCTCATAAGATCAAGGCAATCAAGGTGAGATTTGCTGCAATCGTCAAGCAAAGAAGTGATGTCAATACTTTAGTGAGTAATTTTCCAAGGGATCAACATGTTGGTACTAGGCACAGGACAGTTGGAGAGATGACCTGGTTGAGCAAGGTTCCAGAGTCCAAAATACCCCTTAGGGATCAAGAAAAGGATGAAATCATATCTAAGCTTGTAGAATGTAATGCTGGAGAGAACAACATGACAGTTTCTATCGTCGGATTAGGAGGGTCAGGCAAAACTACTTTGGCCAAACACATTTGCCATGACGTCAAGATAAAGGAGCACTTCGGAGATGAAATATTCTGGGTCCATGTGTCTCAAGAGTTTGATGTTCAGAAGCTCATCGGCAAGCTATTTCAAAAAATTGTTGGAGATAATTCAGATCGTCATCCCCCGGAGCACATGATCGAAAAAATCTCCGAGAAGTTGAGCAATAAGAAGTTTCTTCTTATCCTTGATGATGCTTGGCATGAGGACAGACATGACTGGGAATAGTTCATGGTGCAGCTAAAATGTGGTGCACCTGAAACAAGGATTATATTAACCACTCGTGATCGAAAGGTTGCAGAAGTTGTGGAATCAAGACATATATTTGAGTTGGCATTCTTACCAGAGTCTGAGAGTTGGAACTTATTCCTGAAGGGTTCTGGGTTGGCAGAGCAAGATTTGAGCTCCGATCATGTACAAGTCGGAAAAGAGATTATCAAGGTTTGTGGTGGGGTGCCGCTAGCAATTCAAACTCTTGGAGCAGTCCTTAGTGACAAGAAGGAAATAAGTACGTGGAGGGCCATAAGAGAGAATAATTTATGGAATGTTCGGAGTATAAATGACAAAGTGTTTGCATCCTTGAAGTTGAGCTATATTCACTTGGCAGATGAACTGAAGCAGTGCTTTACGTTTTGCTCCATATTCCCAAAGGGCTATGAAATGCAGAAAGATCGTTTGATTGCCCAATGGATAGCTCATGGATTCATCAATGCAATGAATGGAGAGCAACCCGAAGATATCGGAAGAGACTACTTACATTCTCTTGTAAACGTCAGGTTTCTTCAGGAAGCTTATGGGAGCTGGAATACTGATATATACAACATGCACGATTTGATCCATGATCTCACTCGACAGATACTAAAAGATGAACTGGTGACTTGTGTACCAATTCATACAACAGAAAAATTTACTCATAGGTATAGATATTTATCTTTGACTTCATTCACTGAGAATGTTGACAAGGGCTTATTTGACAAGGTCCGTGCTCTATATATCTCTGACAGTAAGCCATCTTTTGATACCACAGTGAAGAATAGTTGTTGTATGCGCAGTGTTGTTTTGGACTATGCAATTGATACTCCGTTTTCACTATTCATATTAAAGTTTGAGTATCTTGGGTATCTTGAAATCCACAATATTAGTTGTACAACAGTTCCAGAAGCTATCTCGAGGTGTTGGAACTTGCAGTCACTCCATTTTGTTAACTGCAAAGGTTTTGTGACATTACCTGAGTCTGTTGGAAAGCTTCGGAAGCTAAGGATTCTAGAGTTGTGTTGGATTATTGATCTTAAGAGTTTGCCTCAGTCCATTGGTGACTTGTATGTTCTTCAGTCCTTGCAACTATATAACTGCAGCAAGCTCCGAGAGATACCAAGCTCTTTAGGTAGAATTGGAAATCTATGTGTACTTGATATAGAGCGTTGTTCATCTCTGCAACAACTACCCTCAGACATCATTGGGGAGTTCAAAAACTTGCGAACTATCAACTTTAATGGTTGTACAGGTTTGCAAGACCTGCCAAGCACATTATCCTGTCATACATTGCATACTCTGAACCTTTCTGGAACCAAAGTTACCATGCTACCTCAATGGGTTACATCGATTGATACTCTAGAATGTATTGACCTTGAGGGATGCACGGAGCTACGGGAGTTGCCTAAGGGCATAGCAAACTTGAAAAGGCTTGCAGTATTGAACATAGAGCGTTGTAGTAAACTGTGGTGCTTACCATCAGGGTTGGGACAGCTGACCCGTTTAAGAAAGCTGGGATTGTTTGTTGTTGGGTGTGGTGAAGATGATGCGAGGATCTCAGAGCTAGAAAACCTTGATATGATAGGTGGTCGCTAGAAAATTACCAACCTTAAGTATTTGAAGAATCCAAGTGATGCAGAGAAGGCTTGCTTGAAGCGGAAGAGAAACATACAAAGCTTGGTGCTGAACTGGTCTTTAAGTGATACCGAGGAAGAGTTGGTATCAGATATGGAACATGATTGGGGTGTGCTGAACGCTCTTGAACCACCATCGCAAATTGAGGTCTTGCAGATCTATGGTTACAGAGGCCCCTGCTTGCCGGGATGGATGATGAAGCAAAGTGATTCTTCATATTGTGAAGGTGGCATAATGCTGAAGCAAACTATCGCGTCCCATTTCCTTTGTTTAACTTGGTTAGCGCTAGCAAGACTTCCAAACTTGAGGCATATGAGAGGATTTGTTGAGTTGCCTTCACTGAAGACCCTTGAGCTGAACGAAATGCCTAATTTAGAGGAGCTGTGGACTACATCAAGTGGTTTTGAAACTGGGGAGAAAGAATTGGCAGCACAATATCTTTTCCCTGTCTTGTCCAGTCTACAAATATCTGGCTGCCCGAAATTAAATGGGAGCCCCTACTTTCCACCATCGTTGGAGCATATGGTTTTAAACAGAATCAATGGGCAGCTGCTATCCACAGGAAGGTTCTCCCATCAGCTGCCCAGCATGCATGCGTTGGTCCCTCGCCTCAAGAGTCTAGTGCTATTCGAAGTTACAGGATCATCATCTGGCTGGGAACTGCTGCAGCACCTCACTAAGCTGAAGGAGTTGTATATTTACAGTTGCAATGACCTGACACAGTTACCAGAGAGCATGCGGAACCTCACCTCTCTCGAGCGTCGCCACATCGACGAATGCCCCGCCGTTGGCACGTTGCCTGACTGGCTTGGAGAACTGCATTCTCTGCACGCCTTGACCTGAGTATGGGCGATTTGAAGCAGTTCCCAGAGGCGATTCAGCACCTCACCTCGCTTGAAATTCTCAACATGTATTCAGGTCGTGCACTGACGGTGCTGCCGGAGTGGATTGGACAACTCTCTGCGCTCCGTGTGCTTTATATCCAGCATTTCCCTGCCCTTCAATGCTTGCCCCAATCCATTCGACGCCTAACTGCTCTCGAGGAATTGCGCATTAATGGTTGCCCTGGTTTGGCGGAGCGTTACAAGCCAGGGGCAGGGCCCGACTGGCACCTTGTCAGTCACATTCCTAGGGTGACTACATATGATTTGGAGGGATGAGGAGCAGGTCTTCAAAACACATATTACACGTGAATGCGGCAAATGCAACCACTGGTCCATTCTGCTGCCTGTAAGACTATTACCGATGCATTGTATTATTATCTTTCTATATCTATCTATAAAGATCAATACTACATGTGTAGATGTACGGCAGTTTGATACTGTTACACTGTTATCCTGTAGCTTATAGATTACTATTATGTATCACGCATTGAATATTGTTGCTTCTAGAGCCTTGGTTGCCTACCCAGAAAAAAATGGGCCTCCGTCCCCTACCCTTGCGTACCGAGGGCTCCGCCGCCGCAACCCGCCTCACCTCTTCCCTCGCCGTCTTCCGATACGCGGCGCGCCTCCTCCCTTCCCTCGCCGGCGCCACAGCCTCGCCCGAGCTGTCGTTGGACGCCGCTGCAGCAGCGCGCCTCTTGGCCCAGCCGACGTGTCGGACTCGGACGCCGCCGCAACAGCGTCCCTCCTCCCTTCCCTCACCGTCTACCGAGATCTCCGCGGCCGCGGCGCGCCTCCTCCATTCCCTCGCCGGCGCCACAGGCTCGCCCGAGCTCTTGGTCCGTGCCGCACCAGCGACGGCGGCACGTCTCCTCTCTTCTCTCGCCATCTTCTCCGTCTACCGCAGCACAGTCCCCGTCCAGGTGCCCAACACTGTAGGCAAACACCGTGAATCAAGGTATATTTCAGAATCCACGTCTATTCTGCTATTGCATCCTAGGTGTTCAACGATATGCCTTTTTGGTGTGGTACTTCGCTACAGCCTGCTAGGTTTTCTAATGCAGTAATGCTGCTTCTGTTCTGTGCTTCAATCATGCCTTCTTTCCTCTTCTATGTTCTGATTATCTTGCTCTGTTCTATCTCTGTTTTTTTTTTTCATGTTAGCAGTGCCATATGGTCTGTTCAAGAAATTGCCTTTGGTTGACTACATGCTGCTTCGGTGCTTCATTTATGCTTCCTTTTACTTTCTATGGTCTCATTATCTTGGGCTGTTCTACCTTTACACGAACCAGACATACAACATGCATGCCAATTGATACTCACTTGCACTTCCTGCTTTTTCTATGTGCTACCTGAAATGCAGTGTGTATTTCGTGGGTGATTCGAACACATTTTACAAAGGGAAGATGTGAAGTCTGGATGATAAAAGCATCATGCCTGAACACCACAAGGTAGCAGGTACACCACACCCATTTCCACTACATGGTTAGGTAAAAACACTTCTATGATTTCTTCCTACAAATTGTAATTCCACTATCCTTTTTCGACTTCCTTCATCGTATGGTTACATGATGTATTAGTGCTATAGGTACCTGTGCTTCATAGGCTACAATGGTATGCCATATGTGCAGTTTAATGGTTCGCTTCGAAGGTCAAATATATGAAAATTCTAGGTTCATCACAGTTCGCCTGCCAAATTATGTGTCGTCTTATCGAAACGACTGATTTCATTTAGTTACCAATAGTTTTTCCCTTCTGGTAATATGTTTCAGACAGGGGTGCCTTTTCTTTCGCGGTTCACCTCTTGGGTTGTTTGCTAAAGATGTACAGCTTTATTTGGATGTCCAATTGATCTGTTCTTTTTGAACCGATATCAATATTTCCTACTCCGAACCATAACATCCTCATAGCCTTGGTAAAAATATAAACCAGTTGATGTGCCTTTTTTCCACATGCGTTCTATTAGATAGATGTCTAACTCTTAACGGACATGCATTCACATTGGTTGGTGCTACTGTTTCTGGCAGTGATTAGGTGAAAATTAGCCGCACACTTTTGTCAAATGTCTGACATTGGGTCCACATTGTCTGGTGCCCCTGTTTTTGGCAATGATGGCAGCTCCACATTCCTAGCCAATAGAGCTGTACCAGATCAGAGGGTCGTTGCAGCAATTATATGTGTTTATGTTGCATTTTCCTTTTACAAACTTCCCATTAGCTTATTAGTTATTACCATAGATCAACTGTTACCATTCAGTTTCCTATTGTTCTACTTAATCTGTTCATGCATCACATGCTGAAATAGCACTCTTCTTAACTACGCAGGGTGCTTCTATCCATGAACGACCTCCCCAATCAGAGATACACATGAGTCACTCTCAGTAGCAGAACTTTCCTTCAGGCTTCCATCTTCCATCGCACAGAAAAATTAGGTGGCCCCTTTTGTTCGTGCCTAACTACGAGTCCACATCATTACCTGCTCAGTTCTTCCTAATGATACTACTGAATCAGTTATAGACCAGCAACCACTTCCTACTGAAGCAAGCGCTGCGCATTCTGATCATTCTCTTTATTTATGGTTGTCTCACTTTTTTCCCTCATTCCAATTGACTTGCTGCTGCTATACCATGTGTATTTCTCCTTTTGTTCCTATATTTTTTGGAAAAGGAGTTGATCTATTTTTTTCTCGTCCTATTATAAGTTCCTTGCAGACCATGCCTCAAGTTCTAATTGTTTGAGTGCTGCTGAGGGGTACAGAAAGTGCAGATCATCTGTTGTTTTTCAAAGACAAGAAGGTGAATTTAGGACAACTATCAATGCTTATAATAAGGTTGTGTTCTTGCATCGCAATCTTTTAGCCCTCCTTTTAACATTCTAATTATATTGTACAGTTTAACATAAACACTACAGGTCTAATAGGATAGGTTTGAGTAAACATGAGCTTCATACCAAAAGGTTTGCTAGCACTAAACCTCCTGTGGTTCTCCCTTTAGGATTATAGCAATATGCGGGTTAGAGCAGGTGCCTCCAACCCATTTGCTTCTGTTCTCACATTTCTCAACACTGTGTTTGGTATTCAGTTGCTGACTTGCTGCTGGTATTTGCTGGACCTTCTTTCATATGCTTATTCGATTTGATAAGGCGTCATCGTCTTAACTTTAGGATACTGGGTGGCCTTATTATGTTCCTGGCTGTCCACTGATGCATACCTTCTTATGTTCGTGGCCTCCATTTCAATCATTATTACTCTTGATTTTCGTTTCACCAGTTTAGCAAATGGTGCTGGTAACCAGTTTCATTTTTTGTGGCCCACTTTCAGTCTCCACAGGTTGATATAGGTAATTTTGATAACTAATTTTGATTTGCTCCCTGTTTTCCATATTGGTCGGTTGCTCAAAACCCATGAGTACAAGGATCACTTTGGCAGGTCCATCATGTGACCTGAAATTTCTAGAGATCAATTAGTGAATGCTCGAAAATTTATTGATGTGTATTTTTTTTGGCTTCATGTTCTCTTTACAACAATCGTTTAATTTGTTTGCCTTATTTGTTCTTTGCAGATTTCTAGGTGATTTTTTTTTTACAATTTTTTTAGTTTTAGCGATGCCCATGCCAAATTTTAGTTGTTTACCATTCCCTTTGTTTGTATCATCTATGGTCGAGACACTTTCCAATTAGTTGTCCTAATTTGTTTGTAGACAAATACGATGGACAATTAGCTCCAAGATCTCAAAATTTCCCTTATATTCACTATAATTTTTTGGATTTTATGAATATGTCATCATAGAGAGATCTTTCCGAGTTTATGCTTCGAGACTGTGTTCCTGTATAAAATGAAAGTGTTTGCGGCCTCTGTTATCAAACATGCCTGAAGCCTGAAAAACAATCAGCACGTCAGATTGCAACACATTGTCACTCTTAGAACACACTAAAGTTCCAAAGTTGTCTATACGTTGAGAACATGTAGAGACTTTTAGGTTACTATTAATATATCAATATGTTGATCAACAAATATGATAAATACAGCAATATATACAAATAACATAATATCAACTCCAATTGCAATTCCTCCTAGCGCTCGCGGCAACGCGCGGGGGGCTAACTAGTAAAGATTAATACAGCTGTAGAGGTCCGGACTCAAACCTACTGTTATACTGTAACCCTGTTCATCTGTGTACGACCCTCCTCTGCGGTCCGCATGTAAGAGGCTCCTCCTCCAGAAACTTCCGTACCCGTTCCTTCGGACTCCCGCCGCTGCATCGCGCCACCTCCCTTCCCTCCCCGTCTTCCGACCTCTGCACCGCCGTGCCGCACCTCCTCCCTTCCCTCGCCTGCCACCCAGCCACGCCCGAGGTCACGCTGCCGCTCTTGGTCGGCGCCGCCACAGCGGCCACGGCGCCCGGCCACACCGCCTCCACCCTTCCTCGACGGCGCCACGGCCACGTCCGAGGGTGCCTGGCCACGCCGCCTCCAACCTTCCCTCGCGGGCACCGCGGCCACGCCCGAGGTGTTGGCCGCGTCGCGCTTCCTCCCTCTTCATCCGCGCCGCAGCGGCCACGGCGCTTCCTCCCTTCCCTCGCCGTCGCCACAGGCACGCCCAAGGTCTTGGGTGCGCCATCTTCTCCATCTATCACAGCACAGTCCTTCTCGAGGGGCCCAACAATGGAGGCAAACACCGTGGGCCAAGGTCAAGGTATATTTCAAGTTCCATGTTTGTTCTACTACTGTCTCCTACGTGTTCGACGATATGCCTCTTTGGTGTCATACGGTTCCTGATAATCCTAGGATGAACCAATGAAACCTTACTAACTGCAGAGAAATTCATAATTCAACAATGGTTTCCACTTATCACTTTTACCATCCAATGGTGACCTTATTTTACAGCATGGCCACACTGAGTTACTGAAAATCATAATAGCCACAGATGTATCGCGGATGATCTGTACGTAAAAGAAACGAAAGACACCTGTGCCTTTCACAACATGAGGTATGCATCCATGTTGTATGTAAAAGGCATAGCTAATTAGTGCACATGTTTTGCCATTCCCCTTTCTTCTTAGTACCTTTATAGATTATGTTCATGCACTTACATATGGTTTCATCAACTGCTGCTGATGTATCAATTTGTCATCGTTACGAGGATTCATATGTTTACCTACAAATATGATATGAGTTAAGATCCACTTACATGTGGTTTCACCAATTCAAAGAACTCTTGCAACCAAGTGTACTCATATATTAACAAGGTTTTTAACGGTTACCTTTCTATGCAGTAGATATGCACCCAACACAAGCTGCTACTGATGCACGAAAGAAACGAAAGGCAGCTGTAGCATTTGGAAGAGGAGGTACACATTCATGTCCCAACTAAAAGGCATAAGTTCCCCTTTCTGCTAGCTACCTCTAAATATTATTATCGTTTTCATGCACTTATCTTTCCCTATGCAGAAAAGCCAGAAAATCCAACACCCCTCTTACATAGTCGACACCACCGTAAGTTCTCAGCATCTGTACTGTTGGTTTCCTATCTTTCCAGTTTGTTTGCATTGCTTCCTTCTATTCGCTGCACATATGACACCTTGCCTATATATATCCTAGAATATTGTTACCTTCAAACGACATCAAGATCCGATGTCAATTACCACTACAGTATGATGGCAACATGATGCCAGTGTAAGCACAGTAAAGCTAGCATAGGGCACATGTAATCAAAAAGTACTTTGCTACAGGTTTGTCCAGTAGTACCTCTGTCTAATAACAGTCAGCACAAATATATACTAACACTAACATTTTCTTTGCCACTAATCCATTGTGTGGTTATGCATTGATTTTGTGCATGTGTAATAATACTTTCTGCTGACCTAAAACCCTGTTAAATATCATGAACTTTATGTCCAAGTACCTGTCTGATGTCAGCCAACATAAATATATACTAATATTTTATTTGCCACCAATTTTCATTGCAGGAGGAAATCATCTGCATATCATATTTGTCAAGTTCGTTACCATAGCATCAGCTTTTCATGCCCTTGGCACGAATCATTTCAGATGAGTATTATCATGTCCTTTGGTTTGTACTGAAAAAAGGACCTTCTCCAGAGTAAGGTATGTGATTACAGAGGAAACACCTATGTATATGCACCACATGCTGAAATTCTTAACTACGCAGGTCGCAGGATGCTTCTATCAGTGAACACGCAGCCAATCAGAGATATACATGGGTGACTCAGCAGCAAAGCTTTCCTTCAGGCTTCCATCTTCCATCACGCTGAAAAATTAGGCGTGACCTTACATTTGTGATTGTTGTTAATCTTCTTCCTTATGATTGCACTGTATCAGTTATAGACCACCAACCACTTCCTAATAATGAAGCAAGCCCTACCCATTCTGGTAATTCTCTTTAATTATGATTGTCTCACCTTTTTTTCTTATTTCGATTGCCTTGCTGCTGTTGCATCACGTGCAGTTGTGGCCTATCCATTTTTTTTCCTTTTTTGTTCATCTATTTTTTTGTAATGGTAGTTCATCTATTTTTTGTTCCTCAAATTGTTGTGATTTTCTTTACAGAGCATGCCTCAAGTTCTAATTGTTTGGATAGTGGTGAGGGATGCAGAAAGCGATGGTCGTATGTTCCTCTTCAAAGACAAGAAGGTGAATTTAGGATAATTATGGGTTCTCTTTATTGGTTGTGTCACTTTTTCCTTATTCCAGTTGCCTTGCTACTGCTATATCATGTGCAATTGTGCCCTATCCAATTTAGTTCCCTACTCCTGTGCCTTCCTCCTTTTGTTCTTCTATTTTTTAATACGCATTTATCTATTTTTTCTGCACAGGTCATCTGTTCTTCAGAGACAAAGAAGGTAAATTTAGGACAACCATGAATGCTCATTCTAAGGTTTTGTTTGCCACTTCACTCTTTAATTTCTATGTATGTGAGACTTTTAATTTGCTGTAACTCCCTGCTACTCAACTGCTTACGTTGGGCATTCCTTTCAGTAGAATGTATAGCAGATTCTTAGCCTTTTTACAAAAATTATCAATTCTACCTATCCGTCACATATCATGTTAGATACCTGGCATGAGAGTTTGGAACTTGCACTGCTGGCAGACCACATTTCAATTAACATCAAAAGACCACAAGTCATTACCGCACCATTGTTTAAACTCCAAAAAGCGTCCACCAGGACTAAAGAAAGCCTCTCTGTGGCGTTTGTTTGTTATTGTTCTTTTGGTAGATGGTGAACCCTGAGTCTTACATATTTCACTTGTTCTTCTGCAGCAAGTTTTGGTCTAGCCCTCGGAGGATGACTTCAGGAACCAGACCTCCCTGTCACTGATGAGGCAGTTCGCATAAAAAAAAAAATCGAAAGATCCGTTACCGGCTTTCATTGGATTAAGAAAAGAGCACAATTACAAAGTTCCTAGCGGCACAAGATACGCCACACCTTTTTTTTTTTTTGCTCAGGTCCCAGCATCAGGGACCCTCGCCACCCCTGGTTTTAATTGAACCCGATTTACATAAGACTAATAACACAACCAATTGAACTACCTAGTAGCCAGGCCCCAAGGCGGGCAGCAGCATATCCAAACCCCGGTTGCCAGCAAATGCCCAGGTCCTTGCCTCATCTTGGATGTTGTAGATGATCTGGCCGATGGTTCTAGCCACCTTCCTGAAAACACGATGGTTTCTTTCGCGCCAGACCTCCCAGACCACTAGCATAGCGATCGACTGTAATCCAGGCCTCAGCGAGGGTTCGGCAGAGGATATCAATCCAGTGAACCACTCTGCCATCGGTAGCCTGCTTTCCCAGTTTGATGGCAGCAGGGACGGTGCCTGAACCCAGTTTGCAATCCCTTCCCAGACTCTCATCGTTACATGGCACTCACAGAATAGGTGTTGGGTTGTTTCCAGGTTCCTGATGCACAGTTGGCAAAAGTACTCGTTCGGCCAACCTCTGCGTTGCAACCGTGCAGCCGTCCAGATCTTGTTCTTTAGCATCAGCCATATAAAGAACTTGCATTTAGGTGGCACCTTCGTTTTCCATGTCTGTGTTGCTGCCAAGCATTTGACTTTGCCTTCAAACTAGATGGAGTATGCCGACTTGGCCGAATATTTACCATCAGACGTTAGCATCCATCGAATGGTGTCTTCCTGCCCCTCAACCAGAACAGTATTATCTAGTTCATCTGATAGCCTGATGTATTCAGCTATAAGCTCCTGATTCAGATTGTAGTCGATGTCCGCGATCCAGCGGCCATTAGTAAGTGCATCTGCCACAGTCCGGTTTTTTTCTTTTGCTATGTCTATGTAGCCCCGTAAAACGGGCCGCAAGAGGTTCACTGTTCAGCCAGCGCGATGTCCAGAAGCATGCTCTGCGACCGTTTCCCAGGGTTACGACAGTGGCTGCATTGAAGAGGGTTGTGTCGTCCTCAGAGATTGGTAATTGCAATCCATTCCAAGGTTTTTGTCCACCGTCCCACTGGTACCACAGCCATCTCAGCCTCAGTGCCCGACTGAAGCAGTCCAGGTCCTTGATTCCAAGGCCACCATTGGGCTGGGGCATGCAGACACCCGGCCAGGCTACCTTACACTTGCCCCCTGCGAGCTCACCATCTCCCGCCCAAAGGAACCTTTTCCTCAGTTTATCAAGCTCCTTTAAGAATTTCTTCGGGGCGTTGATGACTGTAAGTAGGTAGACCGGTAGGGAGCTAAGTACTGACCTGACGAGTTCGCACATGCCTGCCATGCTGACAAGCCGCCCTTGCCACCCTGCTAATCTACCTTTTGCTCTATCCTGTATAAATTGTAGATGCACCATTTTGATTCTACCCAACGTTAGAGGCAGTCCTAGATATTGGATCGGGAATGCGACTCTCCTCCCTGTGAAGTCTTGGAGGATCTCTTCCATGTCAATACCGGCGCATCTGATTGTGGCAATCGAGCTCTTGGCCATGTTGATTCTCAAACCCGTGGCGTCTCCAAAGGCCTTCATGATTTGCATGACGCAACTGATGTCAGATTTTACCGGGTTGGTGAAGATCATGACGTCGTCCGCATAAAGGGAAAGGCGCATCCTAGCTTGCCGGCCCCTAAGAGGTGTCAGATGACCTTCAACAGTAGCAATGTCAAAAATCCTGCTGAGGACGTCCATTGCCAGTATGAAAAGGTATGGCGATAGCGGATCACCCTGTCTCAGCCCCCTCGAGTGATTGATCCTCTGGCCTTGGCAACCATTCATCATGACTACTGAAGAGGAGGTTTTCAGGACAGCAGCAAGCCAGTTAGTCCATCTTGTACTGAATCCCCTTCTATTGAGCATTTCAAGCATGTACTCCCAAGAGACGGTGTCGAACGCTTTACTGATATCCAACTTCAAAAGGCAAGCCGGGGTTTTTGTCCTGTGGTAGTGTCTGGCTAGTCCTCTGACATAAATGAAATTATCTTGGATACATCGGCCCTTGATGAAAGCACTTGTTATTGTAATTCTCAATCGCGTTTGACTGTGCTACGGGGCAGTGGAGCGGCGGGGCCGGAGCCGGGGAGCGGTCGCACTCCCCGGTCCCTCATAGGCGCAGAGGCGGGGCGCCAGCTGATGACGTGCTTCGGAAGACGCCTGCTGATGACGCCCGTGGAAGGAGCACTACGCGCGCCGACTCGGGCTCGCCAAGGGCGCGCGACCCACCTCGACGCCACGATGCTGATTGGGAACGCCGCAGGTCGTGTTTGACTGTTTGTTAGTATATATAGCACAGTCGTGTCTTCAATGAGCATGAAATAATCTGAGTTATGAGGGGTTAACTACATAATAACATAGGTGGCATTGCACTTAAACTTAGGTGGTGGGGTCCCAACAACTGCGCTAGGCTCAGTTCCTGCTTAGCTACATTCACACTTCGTTTTGTGTTTTGAGCTGCGCTATGTAAACATTGTCCTTAATTTGCAACAAACAACATACTCTTCCTCTAAGATTGTAATTCTCTAGCATTTCTGAGCTCTACTACCTTTTAGCTACCATTTCCAACCTTAGACTTGCAGTATTTCATAACTTGGGGTTGTATTGCCATTTATTTGATGTTTATATATATAATCTTAGATGATAATGACATGTAAATGGACTGATCTGCACATGATGTGCTGACTATGGGGCCAGCCTTTCGTCCTTCTCCTATGTCTGTAATTAACTAGAGTGATTGGAACATCTTTTTATTGTGCTTGATTGCTGTTATTTGTAAGCCAATCTAACCTGTTATGATGATTATTTAATTGATTTTGCTATGATTATCATCTGATAGGCTTTGCGAGCATTTGTTGAAAGAATATCTACTGAGGTATGTGTATGGTTCTGCATAATCTTGAACGTTTTGGAAGAGAAATTAACCACACATTAATTGTTTCTCTTAATATAATTTTGACTAGGTTGGTGGTGGTGCAGACATTGTTGACATCGTTGATGACGGTGCGGTCGTAAATGAGATTTTTGTTGAGGATGCTCCATTCTAGGGTGAACAAGGATAAAAAAGTCTATGAGCTTTTCTTTATAACTACGGAGTCCTTATGTGTTGAACTAATCGTATGCAATGATATTGCTATGTACCACCAATGAAGTTTATCATATGTATGCTTAAACTAATCCTGGCAAACATATGATTGGTAGTATTTCCGTCAGCTTTGCAGCGGCCCTCAACTCTATTGTCGTTTGTCCATAATCCATGCCTTTCTAATTGAGCTTGTTCGGTGATTTTGGGGGCCCGGAAACTGAAAGATTAAGTGGGTCCAAGAGAGGGGACGGATTGGTCAATTAACTTGTAGAAAATCTGTGTAGATTGTTGTAGATGCTTTGCAAGTTTGCGGCTTATTTTGTAGTATCACAATTTTCAATCTTGTTTTCCTTGGATCCCTAGTTTTTCTAAGATCCTAGGATGTTGGAAGATCCATGTGGTGGAACATGATGCCAAGAATTTCTCAAAAGACAGTTGCATTCTTTGCAAGTTCCTTGTCATACATGTCTGGTGCTGCCTGCAGCTGTTGCTGTGGCTCATTATCTACATGAAAAAAAGCTGTTGCTGTGGCTGCTGATTCTGGAGCCAAGAATCTCATATCCCTTCCATGCTGAATTGGCTCTCTGCCTTGATCACTTCATTATAGAGCATTTGGCTCTGGTTCTGCATGGCTGTGGTCGTCTCCGCAAAGGTTCCGTGGAGCAAGTCAGGCCACTTAAGTTCGTCTACTAGGTGAGCCGAATTCTGACAATGGGAAGACACTGTTCTCCAGAATCGAGCTTGTGCTCTGTGGTTCAAATCCCATACTGTTGCTTCCTCTGCTCCCTGTATTGCTGCTACTGCTGCTAGGATTAGGATCAGGACCATCCCAGTAGAATGAATCTACTGAGGTACTTCTAATGCCCGTTCCTCCATGTCGAGGTACTCAAGATTCAGCCCCATTGGTTGATTGATGTAGAGAGGGCCGGGGTGAAACTGGTGGTATCACTGTAGAAATTGTTCTGCAGTTGAAGTCACTCTGGTAGAGGTGTTTCTTGTGATGGTTGCCTTGCTCCCCCTAGATTCATGGGAGTACCAAAGTTTTAATTCTTTCCCACAATGATATGCATTCACTCTTGATCTTTGATCTCCTCATTTGTCTTCTTTTTTTCTTTCACATAGATTTGTGGAAGCTTTACTTCATTTGAGTTTAAGGACTAGTAGAAAACTTGCTTTGCATACACTCTATGGGTATGTTATATCGTGATTTCTTTTCTTTTCTTTTTGTTTCCAATTACTGATTAGTGATTTGTATACGTACGTCACGTATATGATGACTGTCACATTGTTTCTGTCGATGCTCCGTCCAGCTTTTTTTTTTCTCGTGGGTTGCGTGTCTGTCCTGGTTTCATCGTGGGCCACTTTTTTTTTTTCTCTTTTATTCCTCCAGCCCACCATGCATCAGCCACTGCGTCATTCAAGTGACCCCATTTCTTCAAACTTTTCTTGTTTGTTTCTTTTCTTCTTCTTTTCAATCCCATTTCTGTGTGTCGTTACTTTCCCTTGGAATTAAATTATAGACATTTATTTTATTTAGATTTTTTATTTCCACATTTGTTTTTTCTTAATACCTTGTTAGTTGTTATAATGCATGTGTAAAAAAGTTTTGAGTACACGAGGCATGTAGGGCAAACATACAGAAATTAAGTCAATTTATACACTACAAGAGACGACCTAGTCAAAATTAGAGGCAAGTGAGAATGAATACACACATCCCTATCATAGGCAGAATTCGCCCGCGCCAATGAAAGGGCACACCGCGTGGCAAGTCTATATATGCATCTTATTTTTGTTTTGATTACCTAATTAAGCTATAGGCATGTCTTGTCTCCAAAAGAAAGAAACAAGAAGAAGAAAGTTCCTAGGCGGCATCTATCTTCACAGAGAACTACTCAAGCATATATATGTAAGGTAGGTACGTACGGTCCCCAAATTGCATCTCCATTCGTCGTTGTCATAGCTAGCTTCTCCTTAATTGCATTGAGAGAGAGAGATGATGATGATGATGATGATGATGCTGATGAGAAAGAGCAACAGAGCCAGATTTGGGCCTGCGGTCAAGTTGGAAGGGAACCTGACGGAGGCGACGACGAAGAAGATGGACTGGAGCCCCGTGGCGGGCTCGGGCCACTACGACACCAGCTACTATGCAAGCCCTGACGGTAAATCTTGGTGCTGGAGCTGGAGAAAGACGACGTACGTACGTGGCCGGAGAGCATTTTCATGAATAAATTTATTTTTTTACATGATCGGAATAATTATTGTGAATTTTTAATTCGGTCTCTACAAATTGTTGTATATAGTTTCTATGAAGATACGTCGAGGAAGCCTTCAGTTGTGCCTCGAGATCTGCCCAAGCCTTTAGATTTGGCCACCCGAGCGCTCGGCAGTTTCGTCTGCGTTGGCGCCGTCGCCGCTTGCAAGGTCGCCGCCGCCGACGCAGTCGACTGCCTCGGTAAAGGTTCGTTTGTTTTTAGTTTTCTTATCATTATCGATATATAAAGCAAGTTTAGTTTTGTCAACTCGAATTTAGTCGTTACTGGAATGTTATCATCGTTCAATTAACGTCCCCTAGGGTCAAGAGCCGCCGCCGCCCTTGCTCCTAGACCTCGCAAAAGCCACGCCTCTACCTAGGCCCTCTCCTTCTTCCTCTGCGTCTCCCAGAGGTAAGAAGAAGAGGGGACCCATCTCTCTTTTTCATAGTTTTTAGTTCTAATTTGTTTAGAGTTTAGTCTAAATAAATTGTTGGCGAAACTAGATGATTTTCGGTCGGGATCGTGTGTCCTGTGATGACTTCGGTGATTGCCACGGCGAGATCGTTGTTGCATACGCCGATTTCGTCGATAGGCGGCTAATTTATGGCCTTTATCTGTAAGGGGAGGAGTGCTTCTGGGAGCCCACCTACGAGGACAGTGACTCCGGTCATCAATTTCAACGTCGATGGTCGCGGAGAGAAAATCAAGGTCTTGAGGTGATGAATCTGTAGCCTATGTCGTACCCGACGATGCGGCTGCTGATATTTTTTCAGCGATTTAGATGCGTTTTGGACTGGTTCCGAAATGTTGGATCTTGCAGCATGTCCAATGTTTTAGGATTGGTCGTTGGATTCGGCATAAGGACTTCACTTTGGCTCCGGCGTTCGAGGGATGCTATTGGAGAAGAAGAAAAATAGAAGAATCTAGACAAAATATTATGTATTTTTTATTTCAAATTTTTTATGCGTAATTTGGGGATGTGTATTATGCTAAGATTTATTATAAGACTCCCTTCCCTTCTCAAAAAAAAGTTCAGTTTTGTCGTCCTAATGTTTCAATCTGTAATGTGATGATCCACGATGTATTTGTGATGTCCTGTACCATTTTTTCTTCTTTTTATTTAACTATAATTAATTACTTCACTAATTTTATTTTTATTTTTATTTTTTTATATATTTCATGATATATATAAATGATGTTCACATAATATACATAGGATGTTCTATGCTATTTTCTGCGATGTTCATGTAGTGGTGATGTAATGTTCGACGATTATATTTTAATATAGGTTTATTATGAGATAAATGGCCGTTAAATTTTTTTATCGAAATATATCCATGTGGGATCTTGTTTTGAAGGGTTTATTGCAAGGAACACGAAGATGCAATCGGATTTTAATTATGATACTTGGCTTAGGAGATATGACTTTTTTAACCTCAAAAAGTATGAGATATGCGTTGATGTCAGTAATTTTGGCTTTTAGTGCATGTCTGCTCTATGGTCTGCTATTTGTCCAAAAATATAATTGAATTGGTCCAATTTGATGCATAGGTGGGGGAAGAAATTATTTTTATTGGAGGAGGAGGGGGTCGGCGAGAGTGCCCCTGCCACCTAGGTCAGTAGCTAGGGCCCCCGCATTAGCCTATGTCCAGGTTTGTGCGGTGCATTATAGTTGGACAAAAGGCATGAGGCCCATGTACCAGCCCACGACCCACTATTTTGTGCGGTGCAATATGGTGTCTGGGGCGCTTCTCCGGATAGTAGTGCTAGTATGGCACAACCTGATTAAGTGGTGATAGAATCAAAGAGTATTTGACCATTGCCTGTTTAAAGACATTATAACTTACTCACTCTGTACCAAATTAATTGTCGTTTTGGTTTTCATGTCATAACTTTGACTAGATTTATAGAAAATGCGTGCAATATTTGTATCTCCAAATAAATTTATTATGAAAATAGATTCAACGATCTATCTAATGATATTAATTGTGTAGCATAAATATCAATATTCTTTTATATGAAATTAGCCAAAATTATTTCTTGAGAAGTGAGAACGACAGTTATTTTGGGTCGGAGGGAGTATCTATTTAGAATTGTTTCTCAAAAAAATCTATTTAGAATTTGATTAAGAGAGTACCTTTGATGAATTTATACATTTGACTAAACATTATAAGATATCTATATCGGTAATTTAATTGTAAGCACTACTTTTATATAAAAAATACTATTACACACATAATAGTCTAATAGAGAAAATTCAGCAACTCGAGTGTTGTGGTAAAGGCTAAAACAATTGTTTATTTCACTATATTAACTAAGAGGGTAGTGTAGGGACTAGGATACATTTTAATAAAATTTAAAATGATTTTCAATAAAAGTTACAGAAAAGTCTAGAGTTTTAATGAACTTTTGACTAAAAGAATTATAGCAACTAATAAGATTCAAATTTGGAAGCCAAAATCAAGATTTATGATGTCATGACACATGTGCTGCAACAAGAGCTCGCATAACTCAAGTTAAGGTTTGAACTAAACACACATTAAAAATATGTGGAAGCACGATGCAAAGAAAAAAACTCTCTGAATATGAATGAAAAAAATATATGGAATAATTGCAAAGGTAATCATAAATGGAAAGATATATCATATTATCTACATGAATATTGTGTTAGAAAATGAAAAAATAGATAGAGAGTGTAAATATATACAATTTTGAGTAGTTGTAGGCACATAATTCATTTGTGAACTTTTATTACTCGCTCCTAAAATTCTAGCTCATGCGGGGAGAACGTTTGATGAACTAGTTATTGTCAATTAAAGTATATATATGTAAGGATTTGAAGTATTTTTCTATCGTTAATTCTTTTAAGTTGTCCATGAGATACCTTTGAAATTATAAAATTTAGTTGACATAATTAGAAGCTAGGTTTGAAAAATAGGCGGGATTGTTCTTCAAAAAAAAAGGCGGGATTTATTTGGTGGATTAATCACACTGATGGAAAGTTTATAGTATCTAGTGGGGACGGATGCATCAAACAAGGGCCATGACTAATGGCTTGATTAACAAGGATTCTCTCCACATACAGCATCAGTACCGTCATAAAAGTATATATGAAAAGGAATTCTTCAACTTACAGTGAATTTCCCATCAACCACCCCGTTCGCTTGAGCATATCAGCGCTTATTCAGCAGTGTTTTTCTCTTACAACAAATCAGCATCAGCCAGAAACTATTCAGCGAATAGGGTGAACGTCGACTGCCATGGTTTACTCATCAAGAACAGATTAGACTACCTCAACCATCACACATATACCAGTGTCTCTACAGCTCTGCTTTCCGATCCTAGTTTACACGATATTCAGTTTTTTTCAAAAGGCGCAGTACAACTTGATTGTAGCCTACATATTTAGCCCAGAATGAAAAATTAACCGACGGTACAAATAGGCCAAATTTATTATGTAGAAGATACTATCAGAGACCATGGCATCTTAAATAACAGTCATTTTCGCTTACCAAGAAACAACACTGACTATATATGACTATATATATATGGTACAAAATTAATACCATTAGATAGATCTTTGAATCTATTTTCATAATAAATTTATTTGGAGATACAAATATTGCACGTATTTTCTACAAATCTAGTCAAATTTACGGCGCGGAAACAAAAAAACGACAAATATTTAGTTTAAATTAAACACTATCCCTAACTCTCGATTACAACTCAAACCCATTTATAACTAAACTGTACCCATATATTCGATACATGCATAACTGACACCCTTTACCTTGTTAGAGCATCTCCAACAGACCATGTCATTTTCCTAAAAGTTTGAGATAAAGGAGTCTCACAATATAGATGGTTGCTGTAACGGTTCTTCTTCATTCCTCTACTGTCGTTGCTCTACTGCTGCTACTGTGTGTCCTCCTTCACGGCTTCACCTGGTATGCAAATTAATTTTCCATTTTATTTTCACGCCGATCGGTCTAGTAGATCTATTTTCCTGCATCCAAACGACTTTCTGTGTTACCCATATAAGATATTTAGCGGATACGGACAATATTTGTCCATTCAGTTCGAAACATATAATCTGCAAACCACTCATGTTGTACACGTCCGATCTGGAGTGACTTCCCCTTGATTAGAGGGTAGAATTGGGGGAGTCAGAGGGGGGTTAGAGGGGAGGAACAGCAGCCCTAGGGCAGGCTGTGTGGCAGCGGCCGATTTTTATATTTAAATTCTTTTTTAATAAATATTTTAATATTAACCGCTCCAGAAAATAATTTGCATCCGGTAGCACTTTTGGTCGCGTCATTCCCAATGGCGTGACCAAATAACATAGTCGCGCCACATGTGTTGGCGTGACAAGATACGGCACATTCGACGGCGTTTTCAGCATGAAAAAACTTGTCGCGCCACCCCCGTTGGCGTGACAGTACAGTCTTGTCGCGCCATCGGGAATGACGTGACAAGACTGAATTTTTGAAAAATCATAACTCTTCAATATGATGTCAGATGAAGATGATTTTTATATGAAAATTGTAGCTCTCGACGAGATCTATAACTTTGTAGTTTTGAGTTTTTTTGTTTGATGACGTTAAGATACTCAAAAAAATTATATAAACTTTCAGCACCAAAATGATCGCGTATTAGTGATTGTTGCATTAGAAAAATCATATCTTTTTTAAATGGATTCAAACAAAGATATAATTTATATTAAAGTTGTAGATCTCAATGAGATCTACAACTTTGTAGTCTTGAGTTTTTATATTTGAGGTTGTTAAGATATTTTAGAAAATAATATAAATTTTCAGCATGAATATATTTCTGAGGCTTTATATTATTTTCTCGAGCGTCTTAACGACCTTAAATGTAAAACCTCAAAACTACAATGTTGTATACCTCATTGAGAGCTACAATTTTTATATAAATTATATCTTTGTTTGGAAGGGCAGGCCTGGTGCAGTTGGTGAGTGCTAGCTCACCGAGTCAACAGGTCCTGGGTTCGAAGCCGTCTCTCTGCAGAATTTCTACGGGGGTAAGACTTTACTTCGATTATTCCCTTCCCTAGACCCCACTCGTGTGGGAGCCTCTGGCACTGGGTCTGTCCTTTTTTTTTATATCTTTGTTTGAATCCATACAAAAAAATATGATTTTCATAATGCAACCATCACTAATACGTGATTATTTTGGTGCTGAAAGTTTATATAATTTTTTAAGCATCTTAACGTCGTCAAACAAAAAAACTCAAAACTACAAAGTTGTAGATCTCGTCGAGAGCTACAATTGTCATATAAAAATCATCTTCATCCGACGTCGTATCGAAGAGTTATGATTTTTCAAAAATTCAGTCTTGTCGCGCCATTCCCGGTGGCGCGACAAGACTGTACTGTCACGCCAACAGGGGTGGCGCGACAAGCTTTTCCATGTCAGAAACGCCGTAGAATGTGCCGTATCTTGTCACGCCAACGCATATGGCGTGACTATGTTATTTGGTCGCGCCATTGGGAATGACGCGATCAAAAGAGCTACCGGATGCAAATTATTTTCTGGGACGGTTAATATTAAAATATTTATTAAAAAAGAATTTAAATATAAAAATCGGCCGGTGGCAGCAGGGTGCTGCAGCCGGCCTGGCGCTAGAGGGAGGACATGGCCGCGGCGGCTGGGCCGGGCGGCGGCAGCCGCGGCGGCTGGTAACTGTCATATATTTTGTCGGCCGTTAATTTATTCCAGAGTTGAGAATTATTATTGGAACATTTCTGCCGCCACATTTCCTAGAAAATATTTTCCTAAAAAAACATTACTGCTGCCACCTAACTAGTTTTGGATTTGTGAAACTCAATGTAACCGCTTGCTTTTCAATTTCATCCGCAGGGGTTTAGGCAAGATTTTCTTTGACATAATGAGTGGGATGGAGGCTGCTTTAGCATCTGGAGTGCTGAAGGTTGCAGGTGACAAGCTAGTTTCACTGTTAGCCACTGAGTTTGCTGCCATAACCGGTGTAAAAAGAGATCTCTCCGAGCTCCAGGATATACACGCAGAGATTACAAGCTGGCTGTCGGCAGCACGTGACAGAGCAATACAGAGTGAGGCACAGTCTCGCTGGGTTGTAAAATTGAAAGATGTGGCTTATGACATTGACGATATACTACAAGAAGCCCAGCTAGAAGCTGAGAAACAGAAGATGGAAAGAGACGATGATGACAAGAGTAGTATAGCTGGCTGCTTCTGTGCAAAACCAAAGACATTTGCATTCCGATACAAGATGGCTCATAAGATCAAGGCAATCAAGGTGAGATTTGCTGCAATCGTCAAGCAAAGAAGTGATTTCAATACTTTAGGTCCAAGGGATCAACATGTTGGTACTAGGTACAAGACAGTTGGAGAGATGACCTGGTTGAGCAAGGTTCCAGAGTCCAAAATACCCCTTAGGGATCAAGAAAAGGATGAAATCATATCTAAGCTTGTAGAATGTAATGCTGGAGAGAACAACATGATAGTTTCTATCATCGGATTAGGGGGGTCAGGCAAAACTACTTTGGCCAAACACATTTGTCATGACGTAAAGATAAAGGAGCACTTTGGAGGTGAAATATTCTGGGTCCATGTGTCTCAAGAGTTTGATGTTCAGAAGCTCATCGGCAAGCTATTTGAAACAATTGTTGGAGATAATTCAGATCGTCATCCCCCACAGCACATGGTCCAAAAAATCTCCGAGAAGTTGAGCAATAAGAAGTTTCTTCTTATCCTTGATGATGCTTGGCATGAGGACAAACATGACTGGGAACAGTTCATGGTGCAGCTAAAATGTGGCACACCTGAAACAAGGATTATGTTAGCCACTCATGATCGAAAGGTTGCACAAGCTGTGGAATCAAGATATACATTTGAGTTGGCATTCTTATCAGAGTCTGAGAGTTGGAACTTATTCCTGAAGGGTTCTGGATTGGCAGAGCAAGATTTGAGCTCCGATGAGGTACAAGTCGGAAAAGAGATTATCAAGGGATGTGGTGGGGTGCCGTTAGCAATTCAAACTCTTGGAGCAGTCCTTTGTGACAAGAAGCAAATAAGTACGTGGAGGGCCATAAGACAGAATAATTTATGGAAGGTTCATCAGAGTATAAAAGACAGTGTTTGCATCCTTGAAGTTGAGCTATATTCACTTGGCAGATGAACTGAAGCAATGCTTTACGTTTTGCTCCATATTCCCGAAGGGTTATGGAATCCAGAAAGATCGTTTGATTTCCCAATGGATAGCTCATGGATTCATCAATGCAATGAATGGAGAGCAACCCGAAGATATCGGAAGAGACTACTTACATTCTCTTGTAAACGTCAGGTTTCTTCAGGAAGCTTATGGGAGCTGGAATACTGATATATACAACATGCACGATTTGATCCATGATCTCACTCGACAGATACTAAAGGATGAACTGGTGACTTGTGTACCAATTCATACAACAGAAAAATTTACTCATAGGTATAGATATTTATCTTTGACTTCATTCACTGAGAATGTTGACAAGGGCTTATTTGACAAGGTCCGTGCTCTATATATCTCTGACAGTAAGCCATCTTTTGATACCACAGTGAAGAACAGTTGTTGTATGCGCAGTGTTGTTTTGGACTATGCAATTGATACTCTGTTTTCACTATTCATATTAAAGTTTGAGTATCTTGGGTATCTTGAAATCCACAATGTTAGTTGTACAACAGTTCCAGAAGCTATCTTGAGGTGTTGGAACTTGCAGTCACTCCATTTTGTTAACTGCAAAGGTTTTGTGACATTACCTGAGTCTGTTGGAAAGCTTCGGAAGCTAAGGACTCTAGAGTTGCGTTGGATTACTGATCTTGAGAGTTTGCCTCAGTCCATTGGTGACTTGTATGTTCTTCAGTCCTTGCAACTATATAACTGCAGCAAGCTCCAAGAGATACCAAGCTCTTTTGGTAGAATTGGAAATCTATGTGTACTTGATATAGAGCGTTGTTCATCTCTGCAACAACTACCCTCAGACATCATTGGGGAGTTCAAAAACTTGTGAACTATCAACTTTAATGGTTGTACAGGTTTGCAAGACCTGCCAAGCACATTATCATGTCATACATTGCATACTCTGAACCTTTCTGGAACCAAAGTTACCATGCTACCTCAATGGGTTACATCGATTGATACTCTAGAATGTATTGACCTTGAGGGATGCACGGAGCCACGGGAGTTGCCTAAGGGCATATCAAACTTGAAAAGGCTTGCAGTTTTGAACATAAAGGGTTGTATTCAACTGTGCTGCTTACCATCAGGGTTGGGACAGCTGACCCGTTTAAGAAAGCTGGGATTGTTTGTTGTTGGGTGTGGTGCAGATGATGCGAGGATCTCAGAGCTAGAAAACCTTGATATGATAGGTGGTGACTTGGAAATTACCAACCTTAAGTATTTGAAGAATCCAAGTGATGCAGAGGAAGCTTGCTTGAAGCGGAAGAGAAACATACAAAGCTTGGTGCTGAACTGGTCTTTAAGTGATGCCGAGGAAGAGTTGGTATTAGATATGGAACATGATTGGGGTGTGCTGAACGCTCTTGAACCACCATTGCAAATTGAGGGCTTGATTATCTATGGTTACAGAGGCCCTTGCTTGCCAGGATGGATGATGAAGCAAAATGATTCTTCATATTGTGAAGGTGGCATAATGCTGAAGCAAACTATTGCATCCCATTTCCTTTGTTTAACTTGGTTAAGGCTAGCAAGACTTCCAAACTTGAGGCATATGAGAGGATTTGTTCAGTTGCCTTCACTGAAGACCCTTGTGCTGGAGGAAATGCCTAATTTAGAGGAGCTGTGGACTACATCAAGTGGTTTTGAAACTAGGGAGAAAGAATTGGCAGCACAATATCCTTTCCCTGTCCTGTCTAGTCTATACATATGTGGCTGCCCGAAATTAAATGTGAGCCCCTACTTTCCACCATCGTTGGAGCATATGTCTTTAGAGAGAACCAATGTGCAGCTGCTATCCACAGGAAGGTTCTCCCATCAGCTGCCCAGCATGCATGCGTTGGTCCCTCGCCTCAAGAGTCTAGTGCTAAGGGAAGTTACAGGATCATCATCTGGATGGGAACTGCTGCAGCACCTCACTAAGCTGAAACATTTGTCTATTTCCATGTGCAATGACCTGACACAGTTACCAGAGAGCATGCGGAACCTCACCTCTCTCGAGCGTCTCCACATCGGCGGATGCCCCGCCATTGGCACGTTGCCTGACTAGCTTGGAGAACTGTGTTCTCTGCGACACCTTGAACTGAGTATGGGCGATTTGAAGCAGTTCCCAGAGGCGATTCAGCACCTCACCTCGCTTGAAATTCTCAACATGTATTCAGGTCGTGCACTGAAGGTGCTGCCAGAGTGGATTGGACAACTCTCTGCGCTTCGTAAGCTTTATATCCAGAATTCCCAATCTCTTCAATACTTGCCCCAATCCATACAACGCCTAACTGCTCTCGAGGAATTGCGCATTTATAGTTGCCCTGGTTTGGCGGAGCGTTACAAGCCAGGGGCAGGGCCCGACTGGCACCTTGTCAGTCACATTCCTAGGGTGACTATGCCCTTGTTTAGTTTGCCTCAAAGTTCCAAGTTTTTTCACTCTCTCTCCATCACATCAATTTTTAACCGCTTGCATGGAGTATTAAATGTAGGTAAAAAAAAATAACTAATTACACAGTTTAGTTGGAAATCACGAGATGAATCTTTTGAGCCTAGTTGGTCCATGATTGGACAATATTTGCCAAATAAGACGAAAGTGGTACTATTCATCGGGTTGAAATTTTCTTCAATCTAAACAAGGGCTATATATGATTTGGAGGGATGAGGAGCAGGTCTTCAAAACACATATTACACGTGAATGCGGCAAATGCAACCACTGGTCCATTCTGCTGCCTGTAAGACTATTACCGATGCATTGTATTATTATCTTTCTATATCTATCTAGCTAGCTGTCTATAAAGATCAATACTACATGTGTAGATGTAGAGGCAGTTTGATACTGTTACACTGTTATCCTGTAGCTTATAGATTATTATCTGTCACGCATTGAATATTGTTGCTTCGAGAGCCTTGGTTGCCTACCCAGAAAAAAATCGGCCTCCGTCCCCTACCCTTGCGTACCGAGGGCTCCGCCGCCGCAACCCGCCTCACCTCTTCCCTCGCCGTCTTCCGATACGCGGCGCGCCTCCTCCCTTCCCTCGCCGGCGCCACAGCCTCGCCCGAGCTGTCGTTGGACGCCGCCGCAGCAGCGCGCCTCTTGGCCCAGCCGACGTGTCGGACGCCGCCGCAACAGCGTCCCTCCTCCCTTCCCTCACCGTCTACCGAGATCTCCGCGGCCGCGGCGCGCCTCCTCCATTCCCTCGCCGGCGCCACAGGCTCGCCCGAGCTCTTGGTCCGTGCCGCACCAGCGATGGCGGCACGCCTCCTCTCTTCTCTCGCCATCTTCTCCGTCTACCGCAGCACAGTCCCCGTCCAGGTGCCCAACACTGTAGGCAAACACCGTGAATCAAGGTATATTTCAGAATCCACGTCTATTCTGCTATTGCATCCTAGGTGTTCAACGACATGCCTCTTTGGTGTGGTACTTCGCTACAGCCTGCTAGGTTTTCTAATGCTGCTTCTGTTCTGTGCTTCAATCATGCCTTCTTTCCTCTTCTATGGTCGGGTCTGATTATCTTGCTCTGTTCTATCTCTGTTTTTTTTTCATGTTAGCAGTGCCATATTGTCTGTTCAAGAAATTGCCTTTGGTTGACTACATGCTGCTTCCGTGCTTCATTTATGCTTCCTTTTACTTTCTATGGTCTCATTATCTTGGGCTGTTCTACCTTCACACGAACCAGACATACAACATGCATGCCAATTGATACTCACTTGCACTTCCTGCCTTTTCTATGAGCTACCTGAAATGCAGTGTGTATTTCGTGGGTGATTCGAACACATTTTACAAAGGGAAGATGTGAAGTCTGGATGATAAAAGCATCATGCCTGAACACCACAAGGTAGCAGGTACACCACACCCATTTCCACTACATGGTTAGGTAAAAACATTTCTATGATTTCTTCCTACAAATTGTAATTCCACTATCCTTTTTCGACTTCCTTCATCGTATGGTTACATGATGTATTAGGGCTATAGGTACCTGTGCTTCATAGGCTACAATGGTATGCCATATGTGCAGTTTAATGGTTCGCTTCGAAGGTCAAATATATGAAAATTCTAGGTTCATCGCAGTTCGCCTGCCAAATTATGTGTCGTCTTATCGAAATGACTGATTTCATTTAGTTACCAATAGTTTTTCCCTTCTGGTAATATGTTTCAGACATGGGTGCCTTTTCTTTCGTGGTTCACCTCTTGGGTTGTTTGCTAAAGATGTACAGCTTTATTTGGATGTCCAATTGATCTGTTCTTTTTGAACCAATATCAATATTTCCTACTCCGAACCATAACATCCACATAGCCTTGGTAAAAATATAAACCAGTTGATGTGCCTTTTTTCAACATGCGTTCTATTAGATAGATGTCTAACTCTTAACGGATATGCATTCACATTGGTTGGTGCTACTGTTTCTGGCAGTGATTAGGTGAAAATTAGCCGCACACTTTTGTCAAATGTCTGACATTGGGTCCACATTGTCTGGTGCCCCTGTTTTTGGCAATGATGGCAGCTCCACATTCCTAGCCAATAGAGCTGTACCAGATCAGAGGGTCGTTGCAGCAATTATATGTGTTTATGTTGCATTTTCCTTTTACAAACTTCCCATTAGCTTATTAGTTATTACCATAGATCAACTGTTACCATTCAGTTTCCTATTGTTCTACTTAATCTGTTCATGCATCACATGCTGAAATAGCACTCTTCTTAACTACGCAGGGTGCTTCTATCCATGAACGACCTCCCCAATCAGAGATACACATGAGTCACTCTCAGTAGCAGAACTTTCCTTCAGGCTTCCATCTTCCATCGCACAGAAAAATTAGGTGGCCCCTTTTGTTCGTGCCTAACTACGAGTCCACATCATTACCTGCTCAGTTCTTCCTAATGATACTACTGAATCAGTTATAGACCAGCAACCACTTCCTACTGAAGCAAGCGCTGCGCATTCTGATCATTCTCTTTATTTATGGTTGTCTCACTTTTTTCCCTCATTCCAATTGACTTGCTGCTGCTATACCATGTGTATTTCTCCTTTTGTTCCTATATTTTTTGGAAAAGGAGTTGATCTATTTTTTTCTCGTCCTATTATAAGTTCCTTGCAGACCATGCCTCAAGTTCTAATTGTTTGAGTGCTGCTGAGGGGTACAGAAAGTGCAGATCATCTGTTGTTTTTCAAAGACAAGAAGGTGAATTTAGGACAACTATCAATGCTTATAATAAGGTTGTGTTCTTGCATCGCAATCTTTTAGCCCTCCTTTTAACATTCTAATTATATTGTACAGTTTAACATAAACACTACAGGTCTAATAGGATAGGTTTGAGTAAACATGAGCTTCATACCAAAAGGTTTGCTAGCACTAAACCTCCTGTGGTTCTCCCTTTAGGATTATAGCAATATGCGGGTTAGAGCAGGTGCCTCCAACCCATTTGCTTCTGTTCTCACATTTCTCAACACTGTGTTTGGTATTCAGTTGCTGACTTGCTGCTGGTATTTGCTGGACCTTCTTTCATATGCTTATTCGATTTGATAAGGCGTCATCGTCTTAACTTTAGGATACTGGGTGGCCTTATTATGTTCCTGGCTGTCCACTGATGCATACCTTCTTATGTTCGTGGCCTCCATTTCAATCATTCTTACTCTTGATTTTCGTTTCACCAGTTTAGCAAATGGTGCTGGTAACCAGTTTCATTTTTTGTGGCCCACTTTCAGTCTCCACAGGTTGATATAGGTAATTTTGATAACTAATTTTGATTTGCTCCCTGTTTTCCATATTGGTCGGTTGCTCAAAACCCATGAGTACAAGGATCACTTTGGTAGGTCCATCATGTGACCTGAAATTTCTAGAGATCAATTAGTGAATGCTCGAAAATTTATTGATGTGTATTTTTTTGGCTTCATGTTCTCTTTACAACAATCGTTTAATTTGTTTGCCTTATTTGTTCTTTGCAGATTTCTAGGTGATTTTTTTTTTACAATTTTTTTAGTTTTAGCGATGCCCATGCCAAATTTTAGTTGTTTACCATTCCCTTTGTTTGTATCATCTATGGTCGAGACACTTTCCAATTAGTTGTCCTAATTTGTTTGTAGACAAATACGATGGACAATTAGCTCCAAGATCTCAAAATTTCCCTTATATTCACTATAATTTTTTGGATTTTATGAATATGTCATCATAGAGAGATCTTTCTGAGTTTATGCTTCGAGACTGTGTTCCTGTATAAAATGAAAGTGTTTGTGGCCTCTGTTATCAAACATGCCTGAAGCCGGAAAAACAATCAGCACGTCAGATTGCAACACATTGTCACTCTTAGAACACACTAAAGTTCCAAAGTTGTCTATACGTTGACAACATGTAGAGACTTTTAGGTTACTATTAATATATCAATATGTTAATCAACAAATATGATAAATACAGCAATATATACAAATAACATAATATCAACTCCAATTGCAATTCCTCCTAGCACTCGCGGCAACGCGCGGGGGGCTAACTAGTAAAGATTAATACAGCTGTAGAGGTCCGGACTCAACCCTACTGTTATACTGTTACCCTGTTCATCTGCGTACGGCCCTCCTCTGCGGCCTGCATGTAAGAGGCTCCCCCTCTAGAAACTTTCGTACCCGTTCCTTCGGACTCCTGCCGTCGCATCGCGCCACCTCCCTTCCCTCCCCGTCTTCCGACCTCTGCACCGCCGTGCCGCACCTCCTCCCTTCCCTCGCCTGCCACCCAACCACGCCCGAGGTCACGCTGCCGCTCTTGGTCGGCGCCGCCACAGTGGCCACGGCGGCAGGCCACACCGCCTCCACCCTTCCTCGACGGCACCACGGCCACGTCTGAGGGTGCCTGGCCACGCCGCCTCCAACCTTCCCTCGCCGGCGCCGCGGCCACGCCCGAGGTGTTGGCCGCGTCGTGCCTCCTCCCTCTTCGTCCGCGCCGCAGCGGCCACGGCGCTTCCTCCCTTCCCTCGCCGTCGCCACAGGCGCGCCCAAGGTCTTGGGTGCACCATCTTCTCCATCTATCATAGCACAGTCCTTCTCGAGGGGCCCAACAATGGAGGCAAACACCGTGGACCAAGGTCAAGGTATATTTCAAATTCCATGTCTGTTCTACTACTGTCTCCTACGTGTTCGACGATATGCCTCTTTGGTGTCATACGGTTCCTGATAATCATAGGATGAACCAATGAAACCTTACTGACTGCAGAGAAATTCATAATTCAACAATGGTTTTGTAACACCCTAAAATTTTGAAAAGAAGAAAAGTAGGAAAAATATGATTTTTGTATATTTTTGTGAGCATGAAAATTAGAATGATAATAGTTTTTATAAATTTAAAATTTAATATAAGAGTAGAAACATGTTTGTGCACTCATGCTGTTGCATTTAAATTTTTGAGATGAGTGGTTTGATTTAAATTCAATTTTAGATTTGAAAATCTTTTGAAAATTTGCTTTGAAAAATTGGGAAAAAAAAGAAAAGAGAAATCCGTTTCATTTGGATTTTGGCCCGCTTCTCTTCGCAGCCCAGCGCGCGCGGCCCACCTTTCCCTCTCCCGCGCCCCGTCCCCGCTTGGGCCGAGCCCAGCCAGCGGCCGCCGGCCCAGCTTCACCGCGCGAACGCGTTTTCCCGCTTCCAGTCGCTGACGACACGGGCCCGCACGTCAGGTCGCCTCCTTCCTCTAGCCACCGTCGGTTTCCTTCCAAAATTCTCCCGATCCGATTCCATCTTCTCAATCCTCCCCTTTCCTTCTTTAGCGATGCCTTCGGGCTATAAAAACGGAGCCCCCGCACGATTCCGCCCCATCCCAACCCTTTTGGAGCAGCCGCAACCGCCTAGCACCGCCACCGTGAGCACCACCGCCTCCACCGTCCGCCCCTCCGAGCCGCACGCGTTCCTCGCTTCATCCTCGCCTACGGTTTTACCCTAGGTGAGTTCGCGTTCGAGTTGTCTACCCGCAGGTGCTCTCCGTTCGCGTTTTCGTGCACCGTAGAGCAAGATGGCGTTTCCCGGCCATGGCGCCGCCGCGGAGAGTCGCCGTCGGGCCGGAGTCCGGCCGGAGTGCCGCCGGGTCTCCCCAGATCCGATCTGGACCGTTCATTTTAAATCGGACGGCCGTTATTTAAAGATACCCCTTCGGCCGGAAATTTTGCTAAAGAGTCCCTGTAAGATTTAAGTTGTAAAACCGCAGTCCAAAACGTATTATCCCGCGTTCGTTTTGATCTGTTGAAAGCGTATTTCATCTCGGTAATTGAAAAATACGTTTTCTAATATTTACAGTTTTGCCACTGAGTTTGTTTTAGTCATAAATTATCCGTTTTAACTCCGATTTGATCCATTCAAATTGCGTTAGATTCGTATTTGCGAGCTCTACATGATGATAGAACTGTACAGTAGGTTTGAGATAATTTATTTTCGAGTTTATATTAAAGTAATTATTTATCTATAGGAAATCTTAGAAAATTCATAATTTTTACGTTTTAAATCCAAATTTCGTGATCTTTATGTCTATGTGATCGTAGTAACGTGTAGAAGAGTTTTACAAACTTGTTATACTATTAGTGTTACTGTTGGTTAGGTTTTCTATTTTTAAGTTTCGATGTGAGATTTAATCTATTACTTTAATAAAGTAGATCTTGTTTAAATCATATCTTCTACGTTTTAGATCCGTTTTAGCTCATTCGAGTTGCGTTAGATTCATAGCAACGAGATCTACGCGTTAGTGACAGTGTTTACCATATTACTAATTCTGAAATTTTATTGTTTAAATCATATCTTGATTAATAATTATGTAACTGGGTTTTGTAAATAAAATATGATTTGTTTTACTTTAGTTTTATAATTTGAATCTAAATTTGACTTAATTCCATATATAGTATCTATAAAATATCTTATATATGTTATTATATAATTAAAACACATGAAGCTAATAGTTTTATATTTTCTCCTATGAGCAAATCTTTCGGTAGATGTATCTTTTCAACCGTAGCTCTGATTAGTATGTTTTTCGCGTCTGTGTATTCGTAGAGAGACGTAGATTCGTTCTACAAACTTTTCATCTTAATTTTATGTTTGGTGTATTGTTCTAATTTAGATCTATTGTTTGCTTCGTGTATGATTGTATGGATGTGTGTGTGGTGATTTATGATTTCGTCCAGTCGGTGAGATATACGTGGTTATCAAGAAGAAGAAGAAGAACGTTGAAGATTTAAAGCTTACCGAAGGATCGGTGTTTAAGGCAAGTATAGCATGGGATCATCCTTGTTTCCTATTCACCTTTAATATACTTAATTCATGTGCATGTGTCTACCTTGTTACCACTAAGGATATCCTAGTTTTTGTATCTTGTACCTTGACACCCATGGGATATTGCATTGGATAGTATTTATGCTAGTGCTCAAGATAAATAACCATGATCTGTAACTTGACTAATGGTATATGCAATAAACGTTTAAAAGATGCTTTATAGAAACATGGCTCAAGAGGGCTAGAGCATATTTGGTTGTTTTTATGGTGCTCTAGTTTCTCTCCTTAAGGACTTATCTGTAAGCGAACATCCGGGACTTACAGTACAACTGTGAGGGCTATATGGCTCTGGCTTTAGTCAAGTATGAGGACCTTTTCTAGCTTGTTAGAGGTTACCCTTGTGGCGCAAATGGGGTGAAGCAGACTGTGGATCCCTGCGTGGTGTATCACACGGACTGACTTCGGAAACCTAGCGGCCCTAACTTGTTAGACGAACCTTTGAAAGGCTTCATAGTGAACCCTGCCTGCTCACCTTGGGAGTGTTTTGGGGATTGGCCGCCTCGGGCATATGGGTAATCACGACTCACAGTGAAAGTGTACAACCTCTGCAGAGTGTAAAACTGTTATAACAGCCGTGCTCACGGTCACGAGTGGCCTTGGACCCTTACAGAATAAATGATGAACACTGATGATAATGATAATACTGATGATATTAAAGCTCACTAATGATTATTGTTTCTTGCTATACATTATTCTCGTTTACATGATCATGAGGTTATTGGGGCTTATGTTAAACTTGTTGCTACTCAATTGCTAAAAGATGACTCACTAAAAGCTATTGCAGTAAACCCGTGTCAAACCTTTTGAGCCGCATGAACCCCATGATATGTTTGCTGAGTTCGACATGGACTCACTCTTGCTATTTCCCCACATCTCTGGAAGGGTACCAGATTTCTAGATTCTGGAATTGTTAGGCTTGTGATCAACCAGTTAGTTTGATCCTGGAGTGAAGGTTGCACCCGGTGTTCGGAGTTGTCTTTCCGCTGTGTTGCTCTTTAAGGTATACTTTATACTATTGAGTTATGTATATTAAGCATTTGTCTTTTGATATTACACTTATCTGTGGCTATATGTGAGATTTGTCGTCTTTATTTCACATATAGTGTATGTCTGGTTTTGTCCTTAAAACCGGGTGTGACAGGTTTCCACTTATCACTTTTACCATCCAATGGTGACCTTATTTTACAGCATGGCCACACTGAGTTACTGAAAATCATAATAGCCACAGATGTATCGCGGATGATCTGTACGTAAAAGAAACGAAAGACACATGTGCCTTTCACAACATGAGGTATGCATCCATGTTGTATGTAAAAGGCATAGCTAATTAGTGCACATGTTTTGCCATTCCCCTTTCTTCTTAGTACCTTTACAGATTATGTTCATGCACTTACATATGGTTTCATCAACGGCTGCTGATGTATCAATTTGTCATCGTTACGAGGATTCATATGTTTACCTACAGATATGATATGAGTTAAGATCCACTTACATGTGGTTTCACCGATTCAAAGAACTCTTGCAACCAAGTGTACTCATATATTAACAAGGTTTTTAACGGTTACCTTTCTATGCAGTAGATATGCACCCAACACAAGCTGCTACTGATGCACGAAAGAAACGAAAGGCAGCTGTAGCATTTGGAAGAGGAGGTACACATTCATGTCCCAACTAAAAGGCATAAGTTCCCCTTTCTGCTAGCTACCTCTAAATATTATTATCGTTTTCATGCACTCATCTTTCCCTATGCAGAAAAGCCAGAAAATCCAACACCCCTCTTACATAGTCGACACCGCCGTAAGTTCTCAGCATCTGTACTGTTGGTTTCCTATCTTTCCAGTTTGTTTGCATTGCTTCCTTCTATTCGCTGCACATATGACAACTTGCCTATATATATATCCTAGAATGTTGTTACCTTCAAACGACATCAAGATCCGATGTCAATTACCACTACAGTATGATGGCAACATGATGCCAGTGTAAGCACAGTAAAGCTACCATAGGGCACATGTAATCAAAAAGTACTTTGCTACAGGTTTGTCCAGTAGTACCTCTGTCTAATAACAGTCAGCACAAATATATACTAACACTAACATTTTCTTTGCCACTAATCCATTGTGTGGTTATGCATTGATTTTGTGCATGTGTAATAATACTTTCTGCTGACCTAAAACCCTGTTAAATATCATGAACTTTATGTCCAAGTACCTGTCTGATGTCAGCCAACATAAATATATACTAATATTATTGTCAGCACAAAGGGTTTGCTAGCACTAGAATAGACACCCAGCGGCAACGCGCGGGGGGGCTACTAGTTAGTTATATTATTGTCATGTCCATCAACCTACATTCATATACAGACTAGTAATTGTAACTAACAAGGTGGCCCGCTCAAATAGCGTGGGTAGCTAGTGCTTAAGATTTTTTTTTTGTTTTATTTTCTTTCGGTTCAGACCAATCCATATTTTCTTGTTTGTAAGGGAGCTGAAATATCAAACGCACATGTGTACAAAGTTTGTATGATATATTTGCTGTCTGATATATCGTAGCTGTTTTATGAAGAGGCACATGTGGTTTGCATGTATATTTTTCTTTTGACAAAGGATTTCAATTACTTTTTTTTAAGGTAGAAAGTCCACGTCTCACATGGTGCTGTTACATAGAAGGAAGAAAAACACAGTACACATGGGGAACAGGAGAGAGGTGACTCATTAGTCAATCCATGGGCGTCCACAGGCCTGTCGACGCAACCCCATTTCTTCTCTTTCTGGAGCAAACACCTGAGCTGGAGTTCTTGCTGATCCTTCAAAAATTCTCCGATTCCTCTCTTTCCACACATTCCATGCACAGTACAAGATGAAAGCCGCTGTTGTTTTCCCATATATATGCCTATATAATAGTGCTTGCTCAGTTTGTATTTGTCCTTTTGAACCATTGTTGCCAAGTGACTGCAAAGAAGATCTGCACCTTGTCATAGAATTTGTGTAATAGGCTGAAATAGGTGAATCTCTAGGTCTTCTTAAACAGAAAGCTAACAAATATTATCCAAATGCCTACCAAGAATCCCACGATTAAACCGAGATGAAAATCCATTTGAGTCATGTTATCTTCGTTCGATTTGAAGGGATCTTCTTGTATTGGCTGATCTCCAAGACAAACCTTTGGAAGTGGGTATCCACAAAGACTAGGATCGCCAATGTACATTGAAGCAGGGTCGTCTGCCTTGAGAGTGTCTAGCTAATGTCCTGAGGGTATTCTTCCTGATAGGTTATTGTAGGACAAATTTCGATAGCTCAGTGAAGTCAAATTCGATACGCTCAAAGGAATTTGACCAGCAAGTTGGTTGTTGGACAAGTCAAGAGACTCCAATGATCGCAAATTGCCAATCTTATATGAGATATTTACACTCAATAAATTTGATGACAAATTCAAATTTATCAATCCAACAAGTGAATATATTTCTTCTGGAATTTGCCCGACCAATCTGTTGCAAGATAGATCAATGCTCATAAAAAAGATGGTATTCTTACTGTACTCAAGCACTTGCCCTTTAGTTACTAGCGACAAGGTATCGTTAGATAGACCAACTTCAGAGAACATATACCTAGATTGATAAACTTCTTGGAAAGGATTTTCTGTCGAGGCCACATCAGTGGTAGTTAGAGCCTTCAAGTTCACAAAAGATTGTGGTATGCCCCCAGAAAACTTGTTATTTGCTAGATCAAGAATGCGAAGAGAAAAACGCTTTGCTGTTTCAATTGGAATATGACCATAAAAGTTGTTAGTACTTCTTAACCGTAACATTACCAATCTAGGCATAGCCTCACTTATCCACATAGGTATCTTTCCACTAAATCTGTTTAAAGTTAGGTCCAGGAACATAAGATTTTGGCATTGTTTTAGGAATAAAGGAAATTGACCTGAAAGTTATTATCATTTAGAAGGAGAGTATGGATTTCTAAACCATAAGAATTTGTGGTACGGAGCCTTGAAGAGCTGTTGCTAGATCGGTTCCGTTGTCTCAACTCTTTTGCACTGCAATTAGGTAGTCCCCTGTAAGCAAGTTGTTTGAAAGATCTAAGACCAGTAGTTGAGGACACTGGCAAATTGAGTTTGGAATAATCCCTGTTATACTATTGGAGAACAGAATTACAATCTGTAAATATGGAGCTCCAAAATCCGATGGTAGATATCCATTTAAAGAATTTTTTGAGATGTCCAATAACACAATACTCCTTGGTAACTGCGGTAACAAACCACTTAAGTTATTTGACTGGAGATAAAGCTCAGTCACAGCCATGAACTCTAAATTATGTGGTAACTCACCACTAATGCTATTATAAGAGAGGTCCAAAAGTGTGGCATTAGAAAATGTATTCCAAAACCAATTTAGAATGGTACCAACGAGACCTTTATCTAAAATGCCAAGATGTAAAATGCTCTTTTGCCATCGAAGCCAATTAGGAACCTGGGGTCCCAAATGACATGACGAAAAATATGCCGTGTCAAAGTTGAACGGAGGTTTCCAATCCGAGTCCACCATGACTTGAAGGTGAGTATCAGACAAGTCAATGTACTTCAAATTCATCAAATCAGAGAAGTGATCTTCTGACATCACCCCAATTAAGCTGTTACTGGCAATGTAGAATTCAGTCAGTTGTTGTAACACCCCGACCCGAAAAACGGCTAAGATCCACTCTACACGTTGAATGGACCACACCTATGTACTAACTCGCTTGCGCTTTCATTCTCGCTTCACGCAAAAGGTTCGAACCGGAGTTAACACACTCTTCAGGCCTGATTTTTAAGTTGGTTCAGCTCCTCCTCAGGTTCCGATGTGGAACTAATGTCCCGTAGCTACAGTGCCATAGCTACCTGAGATACAGTAACTCGGCCATTCCTGTCCGAGCTCCCGAGCCATACGTCCGTGAAACCACGAGAATTGGCTCTGATTACCATTTATAACACCCTGACCCGAAAAACAGCTAAGATCCACTCTACACGGTGAATGGACCATATCTATGTACTAACTCGCTTGCGCTTTCATCCTCGCTTCGCACAAAAGGTTCAAACCGGAGTTAACACACTCTTCAGGCCTGGTTTTAAAGTTGGTTCAGCTCATCCTCAGGTTCCAATGTGGGACTAATGTCCCGTACCTACAATGCCTTTTGCTGCTACAGTACCAGCAACCCAAGATACAATACCTCGGCCATTCGGCCTAGCCCATTGGACCGGCCCATCTTGGCCCATTTAGCGGGGTCTCACAGTTGTTTTAATGTTCCAATCTCCACAGGCACAGAACCGCTCAAGTAGTTGTCGGAGATGTCAAGCATGCAGTTAGTGAGGTTGAGCAATGATTCCAATGTCATGCCAGTGATGTTTGTCTTCATCAGATACAGATCCTGCAATTTGTTCTAGGAACAATTTGGCAGCATCTCTATTATATCTGTTATATCCCCCACCAATACTGTTGTACATGAGGTCTACCACCTGTAAACTACATAGGCTTTTCAGTGTTGATGGTATCATCCTCTTGATGTTATTGGGTCCCATGTGAAGAGTCTCTAACATAGTCAAGTTTCCCAACTCATCGGAAAAAGGGCCTGACAATTCACAGTTGTATATGTCTAGTCTCTGAAGGCTAGTTACATCCCAGCCCTTGTTTAGATTGAAGAAAATTTCAACCCGATGAATAGTACCACTTTCGTCTTATTTGGCAAATATTGTCCTATCATGGACCAACTAGGCTCAAAAGATTCATCTCGTGATTTCCAACTAAACTATGTAATTAGTTATTTTTTTTACCTACATTTAATACTCCATGCAAGCGGTTAAAAATTGATGTGATGGAGAGAGAGTGAAAAAACTTGGAACTTTGAGGCAAACTAAACAAGGCGCCAGTACCAATTGGGTGTAGCAGGACTTTTAAAAGGGTTGTGTGAGAGGTGAAGTTTCTCAAGAACCATAAGGTTTGTTGTTGTGCAGAAGCGACAGAGCAGAACTATCAAGTCCACAATTGCTAAGATACAGTACTCTCAGATTTTGAAGGGTGTTGATTGTACGAACCCAGTCAGCCGATACTCTAAGGTGCACTCCACTCATGTCAAGATGCTCCAATGGGTGAAGATTTGATAACCAAGAAACATCCGTTGAATACGCGTATGTGTACGCATACGCATGTGCAAATCTGTACGCGCATATCCATATATGAAATCACTGTGAATGTCGAGGTATACCAGTTTGGTGAGTTTGCCTAGCTTCGGGGGCACTCGACCACTGAAGTTCATGTTGGATAGGTCGAGATACGCCAAGCTCTTCAGAGAAACCACGAATTCCGGCACCGGCATGTTGGCCCCAAGATCGTTTCTGCTGAGGTCTAGATGCTTGAGACGGTGCAGGATAGCAAGAGATGAGCTTATTCGCCCACGTAGCCAATGACAGCAGCATGGTCCTCACCGAGAAGATCGTGTAGGAAGAAGTCGTTGCGGAGGTCGAGCTTCACAACATGGCCTGTCCTGGTGCTGCAGCTGACGCCGTACCACCGGCAGCAGTCTTGGCCATGCCATGATCTCAGAAATTACAGTAAAAAACAGGGAAAACCCAGAAATAAGATCCGTGGAGGTAAAGATCATTTGCACTAGCTCGGTCCCTATTGTTTAGAAAACTAGAATGTAAGAAGTGATCCTCCACTAACAAAATCATAATATTTTTGTCATATTAAACACTTGACCTGCAAGGGAAAGACCGCACCACCCCTAACATATTTTTTGTCATCTTCGGACACTCAAATAAGACCAAATGTCAAAACAGAGGTATCAAAACGATAATAAAACACAATTCCGTGGGGCCTCACCTTGCTGGATTTGACTGCCCCGTCGGTGGTCAAATGGCCGTGTTTGTCTAACATATTAAACGCACAGGTCAATTAGTTAAAAAATGGACGGAAGAGTATAGGATTTGTATGTGATTTGTTAATAATCTTTGTGTCGTAACATATAAAAATTTGTCTTTGTCTAACTATAAAAATAATTATAAATTGTTAATTATCTCCATGTCGTGATATATCAAAGTTTTGTCCTTGTCTAACTATAAAAATAATTATAAATTATAAATTATCTTTGTGCCAACACAGAACACATTTTACCAGGTTTATAGTTTTGTATAGCGGATTTTTTATTCTCGAATTCAAAAATTGCAACGAAATAAAGGTGTAATTTTTAGCATAAAATATATACAATAACCGTCGCCTGAAAAGAAGTTAAGAAGTTAAAATTCAGGCACCTGAATTTTAGCAAGTCCCATAATAAAATATTAAAAAAAGTTGTGAAGGACACAAAATCGACGGTGCAAAATGACACTTAAATAAGACCGCCCCAGGCATAGACCCACATTATAATTCGCGATGAGGAGAGGAGCTAGGAAAACCGAGGTAGCTGAGGTTGAGAAACAGAGGTCCCTGCCTGCTTGCCGTCTCACTATGTGAGTGCGTGAGAAGGACTATAACTGGGCCCTTGCGTAGCATCGCCCCAGAGAAGATAAAAAAGAACGTGCCCGGCAGTTATAGTGAGCTGCGTGGAAGTTAGGTGTTGTCTTGTGTCTCGTGCTGTAACACCACCACCCATGTCCTCACCTCATGCCGTGAGGGTAACTTCTGTACCTGACAAGTTCAAAGTGAGCGTTCTCTGTGTCCAAAACCTTCTTCTATGAAAAAAATGAGATGAAAAGTAGACTCAAAATAAAATAAATGAATATCAAGGGGGCTTCTTCTATGTGCTCAAAACCTTCTTCTATGTGCTTTCGTGAGGGTTTGTCATTTTCTATGTAGCCCCATACAACCACCTTTTGTATATCAAGGGGCTCCATAAAGACAAAATCACTAGTGACGAGAGTCAAACATAAGGGTATGCCAAATCCCTAGAAAAAAGAGACTCTCGACCGAGAGACCCCCCGACCGACCGCACAGGGTCATCCAGGGGCAATACCCATCGGGTATGCTCGCGTGTACCCACAGTTCTAGGATCAGGCCAAGCCCGAGCACGCTCACGACCCCTGCTCAGGGCTCGGGGGCTCACCAGAGCCCAGGCTCCCGACCGACGGCAACCCTAACCTGATCCCTAGCTCGACCCCAGTCCGAGCTAGTGCCCGGACAGGGAGCCAATGCCTCGGGCATCCGCCCGCCTGAGCTTGCAAGGCTCTGGAAAGGGCTCGGGGGATCCACGACGCTCGCCCCCGACTAACGGGCACGGGGCATTGCCGAGTGCTCCCCTGACAAGGCCACGCAAATGGCGTGACACAAGAGGACAAATTGTCAGTTTGAGAAGGCCACGTAGGGGCACTCGGCTCTCGGGCCCGCTCATCAACCCCAAGCTAGAGTGCCTTCGCCACTAAGGAAGCCTCAAGAAGGCTTACCTAATCGAGGCCCCATAGCAGACAATCCCTGATGGTCAGAGCGTCAGTGCCGGTAGAGTCAGGCGGCGCCCGAGGCTCCCCCGACTCCACGACAACGCAGGGTCCATCCACGCTGCAGCAGCGCCCTCTTAGGCTCCGGTGCATGAAGACCATAGATTGAAACCCCCAACCGCCTTGTACTCGATCTTCCTCGGTATATAATGGGGAGGTCGACTCCTAGAAGGGGAGGGGGCCCAAAAAACAACACAGACAGATCCAGAGCATTCTGAGCTCAGCCCAACATAAAGCAGCCAAGAGGAACAACCGAGCGTTCCTCCCCCGGCACCCGGCAAGAGAGAGGAGCGTTCCCCTCACTCGCCGGGGAAGAAACCTCGCCGCCGATGAGCCTAGGATAGCACCAAGCGATCCCCTGTCAAATCTTTCTCTTTCGTTGTAACCCTCCGATTTGGGTGCTCTCGAATACAAAGAACCACTCATTGCTAGACGTACGTGATTGCTTTGTTTTGGAGCTGTACGTGCTTGTTTTGTTTTTGAATTAACTAACACTTAGCCTAGTACGTGATTGCTTTTTCTTTTGGGCCTATATGTACAAGGGAACTGCTAGCGCCCAGACGCCTGGCTCCCGGGGGTGTCCGGACGCTCCCCAACCCCGCCAGCATCCCCCGCCCGTCCCGCTCCGCAAGCAACAACCCGCCCCATCCCACGAAAATGAAAACGGAAAATGCGACCCCCGCCCCGCTCCCACACGGGAACTCGCGAACCCCCCGTCTCACCCCCGCACGGAGCCCCGCCACCAGCTCACCACCATGCTCCACCCTCTCATGTGCAACAGGGGTATAATGCTATTGCAACAAAGAAGGACTCCTAATGAAACAAACATGAGAGAACTGGTGAAACAAACGAAAAAAACTGTTGAAACATCGAGAAAACACGTAACGAAACAAGTAGAAAAAACTGGTGAAACAAAACCAAAAAAATTATTGAAACATCGAAAAACAACTAATGGAACAAGGAGAAGCTGCTGCAACAAGGAGAAGAAAGCTTCTGCAATAAAAAGGAGAAGAACCTACTGCAACAAGGAGAAGAAGCTACTGCAACAAAGGAGAAGAAGCTATTGCAACAAAAAGGAGAAGAAAGCTGCTGCAAACAAGGAGAAGCTACTGCAACAAAGGAGAAGAAACTACTGCAACATCAGAAGTGATACTAATGAAACATCGGAAAACATGGAGGATAAAGGGGAAAAACTATTTGAAACATCTCAAAAAAGAACTGCAACATCAGATAATCGTGCAAACATTTCACATCATCTGTTGCATGTAGCTTAGATCTGACTCGCCACAAACCGTAGCCGCCATCAAAACCTTAGATCCAGAGGGGAAGGAGGAGGAGGGGGAGGAGGAGGAGGGAGGGAAAAATCTCAAATCCAGATCCAGAGAGAGGAAGGGAGGAGAGGAGGCTCCAGATCTAGATCTCTCCGTCACCTACCTCGTCGGAACCACCACCGTCACACTCATCTCCGGTGAGGTGCCAAAACCGGGTCGCAGAGAAAACGGTGTGTGGGAGGGCACGGTGCGCACGAGGGGAGAAGGGAAAGAAAGCATGACGCATCGCGGGCGCGCAGCGAGCTCGCTGGGGTGCGGCGCGTGGTGCGGGCCATCCCGACGATGGCGCGGGAGAGCAAGCAGCGAGGGGACGGAGGTGCGAGAGGCGAGCGGCAGTGGAAAGGCGTGGCGAGCGAAGAGGAAGAAGTGAAGAGACATGCGAGCGAGCGAGTGAGTGGAGAGCGTCCGAGTAGGTGGGAGCGTCCGACCGTCGGACGCCCGTCATATATCATTACCGTATGTACAATGATTGCTTTGGCTGCATCCGTTTAAATAATTGGTGAGGTGGTTCTGGACTCTATTTCGACACGGACAAAGCTCGGCGATTAGGCATCCGATTTTTTTTGGGGCCTCTACGTGATTCCTTTGGCTGCGTCCCTACTCCCTTTACATAATTGGCACTCTATTCCGATGCAGACACTGCTGGGCAATTAGGCAGCAGGGGTGAGGCGATTGATTAGCACATGACGATGACCTTAGTTATTTTTTAGGTGTAGATAGAAGATTAGTCTTCTAATATAAAAACAATAAAAATAAGATTATATGCATTAGAGTTCAGGCTAGACCCGGCCCAAAACCGGCCCGGCAGCCAACACCGAAGCGTTGTCCGGTTCATGGCCGCTGGCTGAACCAACCGAGGTTGTCAAGCGGCTCGCCGCGTGGCGGCCGTCTCCCCAGTCTCCACCAGGAATGCCTCGCCGTCGGCTGCGTGGCCAACAAGCACTGGCACTCTTCTGCAACGCACTAGGAGACCCCCCATGAGCAGAGCACGCCGTCCCTCCCAGCCTCTGCTTCTCTCTCTCCTCTTCCCCTTCTCCGTTTTCCAGCGACCCCCCGTGCCCGTGCAGTGCGCACGCCCGCCACCCGCGCCGTCGAAACCACTCTCGCCGACCTCCTCGCTCTCCAACCTTCGGTAAGACGGAAGAACCCTCGATCTCTTGTTGTCACGGATTTGTCATTTGTGTGGGGAATTGGGGTTTTGTCCCGAACTGAAACTGAAATTTCATCTCTTTCACTCTGCCTCTCTCTCGTCTCAGCAGTGGCTGGCACCAACGGTGATGTCGGCTGACGGAGACGCCGAGCTCTAGATCTACGCCGTGGACGAGTACTGCTTCCAAGACAAGGACAACTACCAGTTTGTGTGCTTCTCCACCCTGCCACTCCGGTTCGGGGACGCTGCCGCCGCCGATGTTCCCAAAGGCAACAGGGCGCTGGACCTGACGGGGTGCACTGATGGGGGTCTCAGGCTGCACGTGTACAAGGAGGTGGTGGCCTGGAAGATGGAGCTCGACGGCGACCAGCCCCGGTTCTTGGTGCTCGCGCCAGCAGACGGCGGAGGCTGGCTACGCCTCGCTAAGCCCAGTATGTTCTACGAGCGGATGACGGCCAGCCGCCCAGGACAGTGCTGATGACGGCGCAGGTGCTACGTTTCCTCAGACCGCCTTGTGGATCCACCTTCGCCAAGTTTTTAGGTACCACACTCTGTGGCGTTTGTTTTTTTAGAGTTTAAGGGCATAGTCCCGGTCTTTCAATTAACATCAAAAGACCACAAGTCATTACCGCACCATTGTTTAAACTCCAAAAAGCGTCCACCAGGACTAAAGAAAGCCTCTCTGTGGCGTTTGTTTGTTATTGTTCTTTTGGTAGATGGTGAACCCTGAGTCTTACATATTTCACTTGTTCTTCTGCAGCAAGTTTTGGTCTAGCCCTCGGAGGATGACTTCAGGAACCAGACCTCGCTGTCACTGATGAGGCAATTCGCATCAATGGATCCTGTCTTAGCAAACTCAGAGGTATAATCTGTTCCGCTCTTGTTATTGTAATTCTCAATCGCGTTTGACTGTTTGTTAGTATATACAGCACAGTCGTGTCTTCAATGAGCGTGAAATAATCTGAGTTATGAGGGGTTAACTACATAATAACATAGGTGGCATTGCACTTAAACTTAGGTGGTGGGGTCCCAACAACTGCGCTAGGCTCAGTTCCTGCTTAGCTACATTCACACTTCGTTTTGTGTTTTGAGCTGCGCTATGTAAACATTGTCCTTAATTTGCAACAAACAACATACTCTTCCTCTAAGATTGTAATTCTCTAGCATTTCTGAGCTCTACTACCTTTTAGCTACCATTTCCAACCTTAGACTTGCAGTATTTCATAACTTGGGGTTGTATTGCCATTTATTTGATGTTTATATATATAATCTTAGCTGATAATGACATGTAAATGGACTGATCTGCACATGATGTGCTGACTATGGGGCCAGCCTTTCGTCCTTCTCCTATCTCTGTAATTAACTAGAGTGATTGGAACATCTTTTTATTGTGCTTGATTGCTGTTATTTGTAAGCCAATCTAACCTGTTATGATGATTATTTAATTGATTTTGCTATGATTATCATCTGATAGGCTTTGCGAGCATTTGTTGAAAGAATATCTACTGAGGTATGTGTATGGTTCTGCATAATCTTGAACGTTTTGGAAGAGAAATTAACCACACATTAATTGTTTCTCTTAATATAATTTTGACTAGGTTGGTGGTGGTGCAGACATTGTTGACATCGTTGATGACGGTGCGGTCGTAAATGAGATTTTTGTTGAGGATGCTCCATTCTAGGGTGAAGAAGGATAAAAAAGTCTATGAGCTTTTCTTTATAACTACGGAGTCCTTATGTGTTGAACTAATCGTATGCAATGATATTGCTATGTACCACCAATGAAGTTTATCATATGTATGCTTAAACTAATCCTGGCAAACATATGATTGATAGTATTTCCGTCAGCTTTGCAGCGGCCCTCAACTCTATTGTCGTTTGTCCATAATCCATGCCTTTCTAATTGAGCTTGTTCGGTGATTTTGGGGGCCCGGAAACTGAAAGATTAAGTGGGTCCAAGAGAGGGGACGAATTGGTCAATTAACTTGTAGAAAATCTGTGTAGATTGTTGCAGATGCTTTGCAAGTTTGCGGCTTATTTTGTAGTATCACAATTTTCAATCTTGTTTTCCTTGGATCCCTAGTTTTTCTAAGATCCTAAGATGTTGGAAGATCCATGTGGTGGAACATGATGCCAAGAATTTCTCAAAAGACAGTTGCATTCTTTGCAAGTTCCTTGTCATACATGTCTGGTGCTGCCTGCAGCTGTTGCTGTGGCTCATTATCTACATGAAAAAAAGCTGTTGCTGTGGCTGCTGATTCTGGAGCCAAGAATCTCATATCCCTTCCATGCTGAATTGGCTCTCTGCCTTGATCACTTCATTATAGAGCATTTGGCTCTGGTTCTGCATGGCTGTGGTCGTCTCCGCAAAGGTTCCGTGGAGCAAGTCAGGCCACTTAAGTTCGTCTACTAGGTGAGCCGAATTCTGACAATGGGAAGACACTGTTCTCCAGAATCGAGCTTGTGCTCTGTGGTTCAAATCCCATACTGTTGCTTCCTCTGCTCCCTGTATTGCTGCTACTGCTGCTAGGATTAGGATCACGACCATCCCAGTAGAATGAATCTACTGAGGTACTTCTAATGCCCGTTCCTCCATGTCGAGGTACTCAAGATTCAGCCCCATTGGTTGATTGATGTAGAGAGGGCCGGGGTGAAACTGGTGGTATCACTGTAGAAATTGTTCTGCAGTTGAAGTCACTCTGGTGGAGGTGTTTCTTGTGATGGTTGCCTTGCTCCCCCTAGATTCATGGGAGTACCAAAGTTTTAATTCTTTCCCACAATGATATGCATTCACTCTTGATCTTTGATCTCCTCATTTGTCTTCTTTTTTTCTTTCACAAAGATTTGTGGAAGCTTTACTTCATTTGAGTTTAAGGACTAGTAGAAAACTTGCTTTGCATACACTCTATGGGTATGTTATATCGTGATTTCTTTTCTTTTCTTTTTGTTTTTTGTTTCCAATTACTGATTAGTGATTTGTATACGTACATCACGTATATGATGACTGTCACATTGTTTCTGTCGATGCTCCGTCCAGCTTTTTTTTTTCTCGTGGGTTGCGTGTCTGTCCTGGTTTCATCGTGGGCCACTTTTTTTTTTCTCTCTTTTATTCCTCCAGCCCACCATGCATCAGCCACTGCGTCATTCAAGTGACCCCATTTCTTCAAACTTTTCTTGTTTGTTTCTTTTCTTCTTTTCAATCCCATTTCTGTGTGTCGTTACTTTCCCTTGGAATTAAATTATAGACATTTATTTTATTTAGATTTTTTATTTCCACATTTGTTTTTTCTTAATACCTTGTTAGTTGTTATAATGCATGTGTAAAAAAGTTTTGAGTACACGAGGCATGTAGGGCAAACATACAGAAATTAAGTCAATTTATACACTACAAGAGACGACCTAGTCAAAATTAGAGGCAAGTGAGAATGAATACACACATCCCTATCATAGGCAGAATTCGCCCGCGCCAATGCAAGGGCACACCGCGTGGCAAGTCTATATATGCATCTTATTTTTGTTTTGATTACCTAATTAAGCTATAGGCATGTCTTGTCTCCAAAAGAAAGAAACAAGAAGAAGAAAGTTCCTAGGCGGCATCTATCTTCACAGAGAACTACTCAAGCATATATATGTAAGGTAGGTACGTACGGTCCCCAAATTGCATCTCCATTCGTCGTTGTCATAGCTAGCTTCTCCTTAATTGCATTGAGAGAGAGAGATGATGATGATGATGATGCTGATGCTGATGAGAAAGAGCAACAGAGCCAGATTTGGGCCTGCGGTCAAGTTGGAAGGGAACCTGACGGAGGCGACGACGAAGAAGATGGACTGGAGCCCCGTGGCGGGCTCGGGCCACTACGACACCAGCTACTATGCAAGCCCTGACGGTAAATCTTGGTGCTGGAGCTGGAGAAAGACGACGTACGTACGTGGCCGGAGAGCATTTTCATGAATAAATTTATTTTTTTACATGATCGGAATAATTATTGTGAATTTTTAATTCGGTCTCTACAAATTGTTGTATATAGTTTCTATGAAGATACGTTGAGGAAGCCTTCAGTTGTGCCTCGAGATCTACCCAAGCCTTTAGATTTGGCCACCCAAGCGCTCGGCAGTTTCGTCTGCGTTGGCGCCGTCGCCGCTTGCAAGGTCGCCGCCGCCGACGCAGTCGACTGCCTCGGTAAAGGTTCGTTTGTTTTTTAATTTTCTTATCATTATCGATATATAAAGCAAGTTTAGTTTTGTCAACTCGAATTTAGTCGTTACTGGAATGTTATCATCGTTCAATTAACGTCCCCTAGGGTCAAGAGCCGCCGCCGCCCTTGCTCCTGGACCTCGCCAAAGCCACGCCTCTACCTAGGCCCTCTCCTTCTTCCTCTGCCTCTGCAAGAGGTAAGAAGAAGAGGGGACCCATCTCTCCTTTTCATAGTTTTTAGTTCTAATTTGTTTAGAGTTTAGTCTAAATAAATTATCGGCGAAACTAGATGATATTCGGTTAGGATCGTGTGTCCTGTGATGACTTCGGTGATTGCCACGGCGAGATCGTTGTTGCAGATGCCGATTTCGTCGATAGGCGACCAATTTATGGCCTTTATCTGGAAGGGGAGGAGTGGTTCTTGGAGCCCACCTACGAGGACAGTGACTCCGGGTCATCGATTTCAACGTCGATGGTCGCGGAGAGAAAATCAAGGTCTTGAGGTGATGAATCTACAGCCTATGTCGTACCCGACGATGCGGCTGCTGATATTTTTAAAGCGATTTAGATGCGTTTTAGACTGGTTCCGAAATGTTGGATCTTGCGGCATGTCCAATATTTTAGAATTGGTCGTTGGATTCGGCATAAGGACTTCACTTTGGCTTCAGCGTTCGAGGGATGCTATTGGAGAAGAAGAAAAATAGAAGAATCTAGACAAAATATTATGTATTTTTTATTTCAAATTTTTTTATGCGTAATTTGGGGATGTGTATTATGCTAAGATTTATTATAAGACTCCCTTCCCTTCTCAAAAAAAAAAGTTCAGTTTTGTCGTCCTAATGTTTCAATCTGTAATGTGATGATCCACGATGTATTTGTGATGTCCAGTAGCATTTTTTCTTCTTTTTATTTGACTATAATTAATTACTTCACTAATTTTATTTTTATTTTTATTTTTATTATATTTTATGATATATATAAATGATGTTCACATAGTATACATAGGATGTTCTATGCTATTTTCTGCGATGTTCGTGTAGTGTTGATGTAATGTTCGACAATTATATTTTAATACAGGTTTATTATGAGATAAATGGCCGTTAAAATTTTTTATCGAAATATATCCATGTGGGATCTTGTTTTGAAGGGTTTATTGCAAGAAACACGATGGTGCAATCGGATTTTAATTATGATACTTGGCTTAGGAGATATGACTTTTTTAACCTCAAAAAGTATGGGATATGTGCGGATGTCAGTAATTTTAGCTTTTAGTGCATGTCTGCTCTATGGTCTGCTATTTATCCAAAAATATAATTGAATTGGTCCAATTTGATGTATAGGTGGGGGAAGAAATTATTTTTATTGGAGGAGGAGGGGGTCGGCGAGAGTGCCCCTGCCACCTAGGTCAGTAGCTAGGGCCCCCCGCATTAGCCTATGTCCAGGTTTGTGCGGTGCATTATAGTTGGACAGAAGGCATGAGGCCCATGTACCAGCCCATGACCCACTATTTTGTGCGGTGCAATATGGTGCCTGGGGCGCTTCTCCGGATAGTAGTGCTAGTATGGCACAACCTGATTAAGTGGTGATAGAATCAAAGAGTATTTGACCATTGCCTGTTTAAAGACATTATAACTTACTCACTCTATACCAAATTAATTGTCGTTTTGGGTTTTCATGGCATAACTTTGACTAGATTTATAGAAAATGCGTGCAATATTTGTATCTCCAAATAAATTTATTATGAAAATAGATTCAACGATCTATCTAATAATATTAATTGTGTAGCATAAATATTAATATTCTTTTATATGAAATTAGCCAAAATTATTTCTTGAGAAGTGAGAACGACAATTATTTTTGGACGGAGGGAGTATCTATTTAGAATTGTTTCTTAAAAAAATCTATTTAGAATTTGATTAAGAGAGTACCTTTGATGAATTTATACATTTGACTAAACATTATAAGATATCTATATCGGTAATTTAATTGTAAGCACTACTTTTTATATAAAAATACTATTACACACATAATAGTCTAATAGAGAAAATTCAGCAACTCGAGTGTTGTGGTAAAGGCAAAAACAATTGTTTATTTCACTATATTAACTAAGAGGGTAGTGTAGGGACTAGGATACATTTTAATAAATTTTAAAATGATTTTCAATAAAAGTTACAGAAAAGTCTAGAGTTTTAATGAACTTTTGACTAAAAGAATTATAGCAACTAATAAGATTCAAATTTGGAAGCCAAAATCAAGATTTATGATGTCATGACACATGTGCTGCAACAAGAGCTCGCATAACTCAAGTTAAGGTTTGAATTAAACACACATTAAAAATATGTGGAAACACGATGCAAAGAAAAAAACTCTCTGAATATGAATGAAAAAATATATGGAATAATTGCAAAGGTCATAAATGGAAAGATATATCATATTATCTACATGAATATTGTGTTAGAAAATGAAAAAATAGATAGAGAGTGTAAATATATACAATTTTGAGTAGTTGTAGGCACATAATTCATTTGTGAACTTTTATTACTCGCTCCTAAAATTCTAGCTCGTGCGGGGAGAACGTTTGATAAACTAGTTATTGTCAATTAAAGTATATATATGTAAGGATTTGAAGTATTTTGTTATCGTTAATTCTTTTAAGTTGTCCATGAGATACCTTTGAAATTATAAAATTTAGTTGACATAATTAGAAGCTAGGTTTGAAAAATAGGCGGGATTGTTCTTCAAAAAAAAATAGGCGGGATTTATTTGGTGGATTAATCACACTGATGGAAAGTTTATAGTATCTAGTGGGGACGGATGCATCAAACAAGGGCCATGACTAATGGCTTGATTAACAAGGATTCTCTCCACATACAGCATCAGTACCGTCATAAAAGTATATATGAAAAGGAATTCTTCAACTTACAGTGAATTTCCCATCAACCACCCCGTTCGCTTGAGCATATCAGCGCTTATTCAGCAGTGTTTTTCTCTTACAATAAATCAGCATCAGCCAGAATCAGCCAGCCAGAAACTATTCAGCGAACAGGGTGAACTTCGACTGCCATGGTTTACTCATCAAGAACAGATTAGACTACCTCAACCATCACACATATACCAGTGTCTCTACAGCTCTGCTTTCCGATCCTAGTTTACACGATATTCAGTTTTTTTCAAAAGGCGCAGTACAACTTGATTGTAGCCTACATATTTAGCCCAGAATGAAAAAAATTAACCGACGGTACAAATAGGCCAAATTTATTATGTAGAAGATACTATCAGAGACCATGGCATCTTAAATAACAGTCATTTTCGCTTACCAAGAAACAACACTGACTATATATATATATATATATATATATATATATATATATATATATATATATATATATATATATATATATATATATATATATATATATTATTTATGGTACAAAATTAATACCATTAGATAGATCTTTGAATCTATTTTCATAATAAATTTATTTAGAGATACAAATGTTGCACGTATTTTCTACAAATCTAGTCAAATTTACGGCACGGAAACAAAAAAACGACAAATATTTAGTTTAAATTAAACACTATCCCTAACTCTCAATTACAACTCAAACCCATTTATAACTAAACTGTACCCATATATTCGATACATGCATAACTGACACCCTTTACCTTGTTAGAGCATCTCCAACAGACCATCTCATTTTCCTAAAAGTTTGAGATAAAAGGAGTCTCACAATATAGATGGTTGCTGTAACGGTTCTTCTTCATTCCTCTCTTAACACATGGGACCTACATGTCAGTAGGTTACTATTTCTCTCTCTTTTCCTTCTCTCCTCTCTTCGCTTGATGAGTGTGTGTGCGTGGAGGACAAGCACGACCGACAGCGAGGCAATGCGAGAGGCAAGCAGCGCGGCAAGACAGCGAGCGGCTGGGACTGGGGCACAATGGGCATGGGCGGAGGCAGGTATGTGGCAAGGTTTGGCTGTTGCCATACCTAAAATTTGTAGTACAAAAGATTAGTATATTATGTATATATACGTGAAATGCACATAAATGGCCGCTGTAGTGCTGTACGGCTGGATCCAGTGGCTGGGCTTGTGCCTGGTGGGCCTGATAGAGTGATAAATTGGTGATCAATCATCTACGTATTCTTTGTTTAGTAAGATATTTTAAGTGACAATGCTTTATTTTTGGATTTTCATTTTATTTTTTTGAAATCCCTTTCTCTTGTTTAGGGGAGAGGAAGATTTGGGGAGATTGAGAAAAAAGAAAGTTTGGGAAAGAGCCCTTTTATAATAGTTTCTAGGGCCTTGTTTAGATTTCAGAATTCACCCCAAATTCCACTATGCAAAAAGGAGATTCCCGTCACATCAAAATGCCGGCAAATACATAGAGTACTAAATGTAGATGAAATCATAAACTAATTGTACAATTTTGTTGTACTTTGTGAGACGAACATTTTAAGTCTAATTAATCAATCTTTGAACAATTTTTTACATAAAAAACAAAAGTGCTACAGTGCTCAGGGTGGCACTGTGCAGATTCAGCCACCCCGAGTGGACGATCTAAACAAGGCCTAGGAAAAGAGGATGGATTTTCTAGATCCACTGTAGTAGTAGTTTTCTGAGGCGAAGAAATCATACTCTCAGCGGCCGCCGGGGTCCACCACCCAACTCAGAAGTCAGAAAGCATCATCGTCCGGTCGGTCCTCTCTTTGTTTTTTCTCCTCTCTCTCCGTTCGTCTCCATGGGCGTGAGAAGCGAGCAGTGAGCCAGTGACCATCGACCGACGCGCACAACCCGACTAGGGGAGGCCTCTAGCTCGTCGCCGACGACGCAACCGAGGTAATAAGGATGATGATCTCGGCCGGAATGCTGTTTCTCCTTCTCGTTGGGTTCGAAACATATAATCTGCAAACCACTCATGTTGTACACGTCCGATCTGGAGTGACTTCCCCTTGATTAGAGGGTAGAATTGGGGGAGTCAGAGGGGGATTAGAGGGGAGGAACAGCAGCCCTAGGGCAGGCTGCGTGGCAGCAGGGTGCTGCCTGGCGCTAGAGGGAGGACATGGCTGCGGCGTCTAGGCCGGGCGGCGGGCGGCGTGGGCATGCATGGGCTGCGGCACCGGAGAGAGAGAAGAGATAATTAGGGTTTTACTCCGAATACATCTCCCCTTATATTTATAGGAAGGACCTGGCCCGTCGACTCGACTCACAAGTAATCCTAACTTTTTGTACCTTTCCTAATCCTAAACCTAGATGAGTTTTGCAACGCGCTAAACTACCCGCGGGTACTTTTCACACTGGGCCAGATTGGCCCATCTTGGGCCCAACACCTCATAGGCCCATCACGGCTATTACAGTCCGTGACACAAGTTAATTAGTAACTCTCAGATATTTTGTCGGTCGTCCGGCTGTGGGTGATCTGGTATGCGAGGCGCAAGGTGATACACGAGGATTATTTTCAGAGCCCCTATCGACCCATATGTTTGTTGAGCGCTTCATTGGCGAGCTCATGGAGGTCCAGCCGGGGAAGAAATAGGTTCGACCGCGGCCTCCTCGGTGGATCAAACCGTCGGCTGGGCTGGCCAAGATCAACGTGGATGCGGCAGTCTCCAAGGATTCTGGGCTTTTGGCATCGGCTGCTATGGTGCGTGATGAGGGAGGCAATTTCTTGGGAGCTTCGGCTTTGGTAGTGGAAGGAAACACTGACGCGGAGGTGGTCGAGGCGATAGCTTGCCGCGAAGGGCTGGCCTTGGCCAGTGATCTCGGTTTGCAGGCTACAAGGCTGGCTAGTGACTATGCCATTGTGGCGGTAATGGAAGGAAACACTGACGCGGAGGTGGTAGAGGCGATAGCTTGCCGCAAAGGACTGGTCCTGGCCAGTGATCTCAGTTTGCAGGCTACAAGGCTAGCTAGTGACTATGCCATTGGGGCTCGAAGCATCTAGGGCGAGGGGATGGGCAAGTATGGTGCCATTGTCCTAGAAATAAAGTCTAGAATGGAGAAATTTGCAAGGATTGATCTCGTCTTCGAAGGGCAGAGTTCAAATTGTTGGAGTATATGTCTAAGGCCCATGTGGCTAGGCCCATGAGGCCCATGTATGCTACTCTATATAGCTACCCTTCTAGGGTTAGCCTAATCAATCTAGTCCATTCATTCCAACATGGTATCAAGAGCCTAGTTTCTTCTCCCCTGTCTCCCTCCCTCTTGCCCGCCACCAGGTGTCGCCAGGGGCCGCCGCTGAAAGTCCCTAGTTTGGTTTTGGCTAATTGATGAAACCTAGGACTAACCTTTATATCTAAGTGGATGATTTAGATAAAGGTGATCATTGCATATGAGACATGACATTGACTCATGTGACCAAGATGATGAAGACCAAGATGAGGCTTGGCTCAATGGACCGGTTGTGAAGGTGAAGGGCAAGTCGAGGCTTCGAAGCGAAGGACCATGCGATGGTGAAGCTTGAGCAAGACTTAGCGCCGACGGACCGATGCAACGGTGAAGAGCAAGTGAAGTCAAGGTCGATGGATCGAGACGGTCATGTGATGATATGAAGTGGATCATATCATTTGGAGAAACAAAATGGGCTCAAGGCAAAGGTATAACCATAGGGCCATTTTGTTTTACACTCAAGACACCATAGAGGGTGTGAGTGGTTTAGGATCGATAGCCGAACTATTAAGAGGGGAAGTCTTATCGGTTATTCGATGCACGGGTGCCACTAGGTGAATTCATGAAGTGCATTGCATGTAGGGCCTAGTGAGCTAATTGGAAAACCTTTGAAAATGATTAAGAAAAAGCTAACACACAAGCACATGGAGATGTACACTTGATGGTGTTGGCACATTTGCAAAGGTGGCGTGGCAACGGCTCTATTTCGACCGGCGCGTCCGGTCGTCCCGAAAAAACGGTCAGTGGAGTGGCAACGGCTCTATTTGTTTGGGGTGCTTATAAATACTCGTTGGCCGGCCCTTGGGGAGGTAACTTGGCATTTCTAACACTCTTGTGCATCCTTTGAGCTAGAGCTACTCCTCCCACTCATCTCTCTTGCTTGATTGCAAATCAAAAGTGAGATTGAGTGATCCCAAAGTGCATTGCATAGCTTGAGGGCATCTAGTGGCACTTGTGGGTGGTTTAGCCGGTGGATTTCTTGTTACTCTTGGAGAGTACCGCTCCTAGCCGGCTTGGAGATTGTTGGAGGCGTTGGCAAGAGAAGGTGATTGTTCTTGGCCACCTCCGGTTGTTTGTAAGAGGTTCTTGTGCTTTCCTTGGCGGGACACCAAAAGCAACTCTATTACATTGCGCGTGTCATTGAGTTACCTCACTTGAGAGTGGTGTCTTGTGGTGCCTTGCGGGGCGTGCCTTGAGGGGCAAGTGACTTGAGGGTCACACCGAGGAACCATCTAAGTGTTGGTCGACACAACCGGTGACGTAGCTTGTCGGTGCACAAGTGAACACCGGGTAAACAAAAATATTGTGTCTCTTGTCTCCCGGTGATTGGTCTTCATATTGTGTTGTTGTCAATATTGATTGATTGTATATCATCTTGGTGATTGGCAACATCTTCACTCCACCGTCGGTATAACATTCACAATCCTATCTCTTGCATTTACTTTTACTAGATTATCTTGTGTAAGCTCTAGTGGTAGCCTTTGCTAGTGTTGTTAGCTTGCTCACTAGTGTAAGTTTAGTGACATAGCCCTTATGTGAACTAGAGATCATAATCTACTAGACTTGTGAATAGGAGGCATGCATCACAACCGTAGGCTAAGCTAAACTCGCTTTGCGCCGTTTGTTGTTCTAACTAGTTTGCTTAGTGTTTCTCGTAGAATTTTTTATAGGCTATTCACCCCCCCTCTAGCCATCTAGGACCTTACAAGTGGTATCGGAGCCATGGTCAATGTTTTAATCTAGGCTTAACATCCTTCGGTGTGAAAAATGGCTCAAATTGTGTTCAATAATGTTGGGGGCAAGCCACCGTTCTTTGATGGTGTTAGTTCTTTTGCTCATTGGAAGAGAAAAATGACAATGTACCTTGGATCTATTCATAAGAGAGTATTGCAAGTCACCGAGAATGATTTTGCTATCATTGATCCTGATCATCTCACCGATGAAGATAGAGCAAATAGAATATGCAATAGAATGGCTCTCAATACTTTTTACAATGGTATTGATACAAAAGTATTTGAGGGCATCAAGGATTTGGAATTTGCTAGTGAAGTGTGGACAAGATTGAGTGAAACTTATGAGGGCACTAAGGTTGTAAAGAGTGCCAAGCTATATGGGCTCAAGAGTGAGTTTGAGAACTTCAAGATGAAAGAAGAAGAAACAATCTTAGAGATGTTTCATAGATTGCAAGTCATTGTGAATGATCTCAAGACCTTAGGGCACAAGACTCATGACCAAGACTTTTTCCACAAGTTCTTGTTGAGCTTACCTAAAAGATTCAAGATGTTGATCATGATGCTACAAAGAGATGGGCTTGAAACAATGAAGCCCAATGATTTGCTTGGAGAGGTATTGACCTTTGACAAGTATGATCAAGATATTGATGAGAAGGAGGAAGAAAAGAAGAAGAAGACCGTGGCATTCAAGGCCACCTCCTCAAAGGGCAAAGCTTCAATTCAAGACGAAGATGACAGCGAAGAAGATGAAGAATTGGAAGTTGATGATGAGGCACTTGCTCTAGTTGTCAAAAACATTGGCAAAATGTTTATCAAAAGAAGAGGCTTCAAAAAGAGAAATGATAATTTCAAGAGCAATGAGCAACAAAGGAAGTGCTTCAATTGTGATAGCACCGAACATCTTCAAGCCGAATGTCCCTATGACAAGAAGAAGAACAACAAGAGGGGCAAGTTTGAGAAGAAGAAGAGAGAGGCCAAGATGACATTCAAGAAAGGCAAAAATGGTGCCTATGTGATCACTTGGGAAAGTGATGATGAGGAAGAAGAAGAAGAATCATCCAACAAGGCTTTTGCTTCCATTGCTATCAACAAGAAGCCATCACTATTTGATTCATCCTCTTCATGCTTCATGGCTAAAGAAGCTAAGGTATTATATGATGAAAGTGATGATGAAAGTGAAATGGAATATGTTCATGATAGTGATAATGATAAATATGATAATGAAAATGATGATGATGATGAACCAACTAAAGAACAACTATATGACTTGTTGCAACAAACTAGAGACATAGCTATTGCCAAGAACAAGGAGTGCAAGAAGCTTTCAATGAAAGTAGCAATACTTGAGAAAGTTCTTGGTGAGCTTAAGACCACTCATGAGAGTCTAGTGGAAGACCATGAGGATCTTGGTAAGGCTCATTCCAAGCTTGAAAAGGCTCACTCATTGCTACTTGAGCAACAAGCAAAGAAGGAGGTTGTTGTATCATATGATATAGGTGTTACTTGTGATATAATTGATGAATCTTTTTATAAACCTATCATCATGACAAATGCTAACCCTTCTTGTAGCTCTTCATCCACCACCACCAACTCTACCTCCACTACTAGTGATGGTTTCACTTGTGATGCCTCACTAATGGTTGAGAATGAGACTCTCAAGAGAGAGGTGGATGAGCTCACTCACGCCCTAGGCAAGGCCTATGGTGGTGAGGCCCGCTTGCTTAAGTGCTTGGATAGCCAAAGGTTCTCTCTTAACAAAGAGGGATTGGGCTACACCTCCAAGAAAGGCAAGTCGGCCTTTGCAACTCTAAAGCCTAGTTTTGTGAAGAGCAATGGTCGGTTTTGCAATAGATGCAAGCAAGTTGGGCACTTAGAGCATAATTATAATAAAAAGAACTAAAGCAAGAAATTTGTTAATGCTATACCTTTTGATTCTTGCTATGTGCTTACCAAAGGTGTGAAGGGTGTGCAAGCTAAGTTTATTGGTACACCCATTGTTGGCCCAAAGAAGAAGGCTATTTGGGTACCAAAGAGCTTAGTTACTAACCTACAAGGACCCAAGCAAAAATGGGTACCTAAGCTTCATTGATTTGCTTGTAGGTCAATTACAAAGCCGGAGGAAGGCATTGGATTATTGATAGTGGGTGCACTCAACACATGACCGGTACATCAAGAATGTTTGACTCAATCAATGACAATAATAGTGGTGTTGATTCTATCACATTTGGCAATAACAAGAAAGGCAAGGTTATTGGCTTGGGCAAGATTGCAATATCAAATGACATGAGTATCTCAAATGTGTTGCTAGTTGAAAGTTTGGATTTCAATCTTCTATCCGTGGCACAAATATGTGATCTAGGCTACAAATGCATCTTTGGGGTTGATGATGTGGAAGTTATTAGTGTGGATGGTTCAAATGTGGCATTCAAGGGCTTTAGATATGAGAATCTCTACCTAGTTGACTTCAATGCTAGAGAAACTTCTTTGACAACTTGCTTAGTCTCCAAATCAAGCATGGGTTGGCTTTGGCATAGAAGGCTTGGTCATGTTGGCATGAAACAATTGAAGAAGCTTACAACTCACAATCTTGTCAATGGTTTGAAAGATGTTGAATTTGAGAAGAATAAGCTTTGTAGTGCATGTCAAGCCGGGAAGCAAGTTGGAAGCTCACATCCAAAGAAGAGTATAATGAGCACATGCAAAGCATTTGAGTTGATGCACATGGATCTATTTGGACCAACAACATATACAAGCATAGGCGGTAACAAGTATGGCTTTGTCATAGTGGATGACTTCACAAGATTCACATGGGTATTCTTTCTTAGTGACAAAAGTGAAGTGTTTGACACCTTCAAGACATTTCTCACTAGAGTTCACAATGAGTTTGAGATTAGAATCAAGAAAGTGAGAAGTGACAATGGAAGTGAGTTCAAGAATACAAGAATTGAAGAACTTTGTGATCATTATGGTATTGGACATCAATTCTCGGCCAAGTACACTCCACAATCAAATGGCCTAGTTGAGAGAAAGAATAGAACATTGCTTGATATGGCTAGATCAATGCTTCATGAGTACAATGTTAGTCAATCTTTTTAGGATGAAGCAATCAATACCGCTTGCTACTACATCAATAGATTATATTGTCATCCATTGCTAGAGAAGACCCCATATGAGTTACTTCATGGAAGAAAGCCAAATATTTCTTACTTTAGGGTGTTTGGTTGCAAATGCTATATCTTGAAGAAGGGCACTAGATTGGGGAAGTTTGACAAAAGATGTGATGAGGGGTTCCTACTTGGTTATTCAACTACAAGCAAAGCTTATAGAGTTTGAAACAATTCAAGTGGCATTCTAGAAGAAGTCCATGATGTGCAATTTGATGAAACCAATGGGTCACAAGATGAAGAAGAGAATCTAGATGATGTTGGTGGAACTCAATTGGTGGAAGCAATGAAGAACATGGATATTGGGGACATTAGAGCAAAGCAAGTAATTGACATTCAAGATGATGATAAAGATCAAGTGCTCAATTCTCCATTCAAGCTAGCTAGTGACTCTCAAGTGCAAGATCATGGTGCTAGTTCTTCTCAACAAGATACATCAAGTGATCAACCAAGCTCAAGCAATCAAGTGCAAGCACTCCAACCACAATATATTGCAAGAGATCACCCCATTGATAGTGTTATTGGTGATATTAGAAGTGGTGTGCAAACAAGATCAAGATTGGCTATGTTTTGTGAGCATGCATCATTTGTGTCAACCATAGAACCAAAGAAAATAGAAGAAGCTTTGAGGGATGCCGATTGGATTATGGCTATGCAAGAAGAACTAAACAATTTCACAAGAAATGATGTTTGGGAATTGGTAGAAAGGCCAAATGACTACAATGTGATTGGAACCAAATGGGTGTTCAAAAACAAGCAAGATCAAGATGGCATTATGGTGAGAAACAAAACATGACTAGTTGCTCAAGGTTACACTCAAGTAGAAGGTCTTGACTATGATGAGACATATGCTCCCGTGGCAAGATTGGAGGCAATAAGGATTCTATTGGCTTATGCTTGTGCACACAACATCAAACTATATCAAATGGATGTCAAAAGTGTATTTCTCAATGGGATCATCAATGAGTTAGTATTTGTTGAGCAACCGCCCGGATTTGAAGACGACAAGAAACCCAACCATGTCTACAAGTTGAAGAAGGCTTTATATGGCTTAAAGCAAGCACCTAGAGCATGGTATGAGAGGCTAAGAGATTTCCTTCTCTCTAAGGGATTCAAAATGGGCAAGGTTGATACTACTCTATTCACCAAGAAGATTGGAAATGATCTATTCATAGTGCAAATATATGTTGATGACATCATCTTTGGATCAACCGATCAAGCTTATTGTGAAGAATTTGGTGCTATGATGGCCAAAGAGTTTGAAATGTCTATGATTGGTGAACTTAGCTACTTCCTTGGTCTCCAAGTCAAGCAATTGAAGAATGGGACATTTGTGAGTCAAGGGAAATACATAAGGGACATGTTGAAGAAGTTTGGAATGCAAGATGCAAAGCCAATTTCAACTCCAATGGGTACAAATGGAAATTTGGATAGTGATCTTGATGGCAAAATGGTGAATCAAAAGGAATATCGGTCCTTGATTGGAAGTCTACTCTATGTCACCGCATCAAGGCCGGATGTCATGTTTAGTGTTTGCATGTGTGCTAGATATCAAGCCTCACCTAGAGAAAGTCATCTCACGGCCGCAAAGAGAATATTGAGGTACTTGAAGCAAACAAGAGATGTTGGACTATGGTATCCCAAGGGGTCAAAGTTTGAATTGATTGGATATTCGGACTCCGACTATGGGGGTTGCAAGATCAATAGAAAGAGCACAAGTGGCACATGTCAATTACTTGGAAGATCACTTGTGTCATGGTCCTCAAAGAAACAAAATAGTGTGGCAATCTCTACCGCCGAAGCCGAATATGTGAGTGCGGGGAGTTGTTGTGCACAATTGCTATGGATGAAATCAACTTTGAAGGATTATGGCCTCAACTTCAAGAATGTGCCGTTGCTATGTGATAATGAGAGTGCAATCAAGATGATACAAAACCCGGTTCAACATGGAAGAACAAAGCATATTGACATAAGACATCATTTCATTAGAGATCATCAACAAAAGGGAGATATTGCCATTGAAAGTGTTGGCACCGACGATCAACTTGCCGATATTCTCACTAAGCCACTTGATGAAAAGAGGTTTTGCAAGCTAAGGAATGAATTGAACATTCTTGATTTCTCAAACATGAGTTGAATGCACCCCACCCACTTATTGACATGCCTCTCCTTCGACATTGCAAGGTAAAATTGATTGACATGTCTTTCATCCTATGCTAAGGACTTGATAGAGCCTATAGACATAATAAGTGGTACGCATAAGCATTCATGATAAATCAAATGAATTTGATGGATATATGTTACCACTATTGCTTCTATGCTTATTTTGATCTAGTGGTGGCATATGACATGTTTGTGAGCTTGTAAACCTAGTGTTGAATCTAGAAGATTTGCTATAAGTGTTTAATTCAACATAGGCAAGATAACCCTTATTTTGAGGAGTGAAGAAGCTTGTCTTTGGTTCAAATCGAATTAAATATCTTTGGCAAGTATTCTAGGTTAAACCAAATTTGATAAATTTTTTAACCTTACATGTGGTATCGAATTAATTTCAATCTACTCCATCAAACACTTTTCCTTCTCTCCACAATTTGATCCCCTTTTTGGGTAAGTTGTTGACAAAGGGGGAGAGAAAAAGATGATTCAACTTGATAAAGGGGTAAATAAAATTTATGATGAGAAAAAGATGATTCAACTTGATAAAGGGGTAAATAAAATTTGTTGATGCACACAAGTAGGGGGAGCAAGCTCATAAACAAAGTTGTTGCATTTGTTTGTGCATTCTCATATGACTTGCTCATTGCGCATGTATTTAAATTCAATATACATGCTTGTGTGGTGCAATACATGCTTGTGTGGTGTAATGCTAGTATAGAAATTGGATGATGAAATGATCTACTAGCATGCATAGGAATAGTTTACATGTGGTATCTAGACTTGCCAAAAGCTTTACAAGTGGTTAGCTTTACAAGTGGTCTAAGAACCTTTACATATAATGTTGATCTCACGGGGTTCTTGAGTTTTGATGGATGTCTAGTTACTTCATGATGCTAAGGATGGTGTAAAAGGCAACTCCGATTGGTATCACGCTTCAAAGGTCCATTTCTTACACCATAGCATCATTTTGGTAGAATTACTCTCCCAACATTTCTATCCATGCATATGTGCAAAGCTTTCAATCCAAACTCTATGCACATATGTAGGGGGAGCTAATGCTACCAAAACCGAGCTTGTGATAATTGTCCAAACTTTACTTATGAGCAAAATGATTGGACAAGTATGACAAGTTCAAAACTTTTATTATCAAAATCATCTTTGTGAGGGTTGTCATCAATTACCAAAAAGGGGGAGATTAAAAGTCCCTAGTTTGGTTTTGGCTAATTGATGAAACCTAGGACTAACCTTTGTATCTAAGTGGATGATTTAGATAAAGGTGGTCATTGCATATGAGACATGACATTGACTCATGTGACCAAGATGATGAAGACCAAGATGAGGCTTGGCTCGATGGACCGGTTGTGAAGGTGAAGGGCAAGTCGAGGCTTCGAAGCGAAGGACCATGCGATGGTGAAGCTTGAGCAAGACTTAGTGCCGACGGACCGATGCAACGGTGAAGAGCAAGTGAAGTCAAGGTCGATGGATCGAGACGGTCATGTGATGATATGAAGTGGATCATATCATTTGGAGAAACAAAATGGGCTCAAGGCAAAGGTATAACCATAGGGCCATTTTGTTTTACACTCAAGACACCATAGAGGGTGTGAGTGGTTTAGGATCGATAGCCGAACTATTAAGAGGGGAAGTCTTATCGGTTATTCGATGCACGGGTGCCACTAGGTGAATTCATGAAGTGCATTGCATGTAGGGCCTAGTGAGCTAATTGGAAAACCTTTGAAAATGATTAAGAAAAAGCTAACACACAAGCACATGGAGATGTACACTTGATGGTGTTGGCACATTTGCAAAGGTGGTGTTGGTCGCGCTGTGGTTTGCGGGTAGAGAGGGGTTTGGGTTCCTCTCTCCCTCCCGCCGAGCGTGCGAGCGCGGGATTCAGGCGATTTCGGGGAAATGAAATGCCTATTTTCCACTACGCCAGAAGTTGGAAAAGAAACGGAGGCGAACGGGGTCACTAAGGTGACCGGACGCTGCCGGTCAGTACAGCGCGGTATCGGGCGCGCGGGCTAGGGTTTGCAACCGGCGCGTCCGGTCACTCGCGGGACCGGCGCGTTCGGTCAAGTGCCCAGAAGGAACTGCGGATCGCAAGGACGATCGGACGCGGGGTGCGTCCGATCACACGCGATCGGACGCGTCCGGTCGTCGAGGGAGCTTACTGGACTCCGACCGGACGCGGGCTCTGTCGCGTCCGGTCGTTGCGAGGAGCGCGTCCGGTCGTTGTTTCGCGGGCGTGGGTGCTGTGCGGATCGGCGCGTCTGGTCGTTGTTTCGCGGGCGCGGTGCTGTGCGACCGGCGCGTCCGGTCGGTTGAGCAGCGCGTCCGGTCATAGCGTTTGACCGTTGGCGCGCAGTGACCGTTGGAGGATCTAACGGTCGTATTTGAAATTTGAGGGACATGTGGACGTCGCAGGGCGACCGGACGCGGTTGAGCGCGTCCGGTCAGTTTCGACCGGCGCGTCCGGTCGTCCCAAAAAAACGGTCAGTGGAGTGGCAACGGCTCTATTTGTTTGGGGTGCTTATAAATACTCGTTGGCCGGCCCTTGGGGAGGTAACTTGGCATTTCTAACACTCTTGTGCATCCTTTGAGCTAGAGCTACTCCTCCCACTCATCTCTCTTGCTTGATTGCAAATCAAAAGTGAGATTGAGTGATCCCAAAGTGCATTGCATAGCTTGAGGGCATCTAGTGGCACTTGTGGGTGGTTTAGCCGGTGGATTTCTTGTTACTCTTGGAGAGTACTGCTCCTAGCCGGCTTGGAGATTGTTGGAGGCGTTGGCAAGAGAAGGTGATTGTTCTTGGCCACCTCCGGTTGTTTGTAAGAGGTTCTTGTGCTTTCCTCGGCGGGACGCCAAAAGCAACTCTATTACATTACGCGTGTCATTGAGTTACCTCACTTGAGAGTGGTGTCTTGTGGTGCCTTGCGGGGCGTGCCTTGAGGGGCAAGTGACTTGAGGGTCACACCGAGGAACCATCTAAGTGTTGGTCGACACAACCGGTGACGTAGCTTGTCGGTGCACAAGTGAACACCGGGTGAACAAAAATATTGTGTCTCTTGTCTTCCGGTGATTGGTCTTCATATTGTGTTGTTGTCAATATTGATTGATTGTATATCATCTTGGTGATTGGCAACATCTTCACTCCACCGTCGGTATAACATTCACAATCCTATCTCTTGCATTTACTTTTACTAGATTATCTTGTGTAAGCTCTAGTGGTAGCCTTTGCTAGTGTTGTTAGCTTGCTCACTAGTGTAAGTTTAGTGACATAGCCCTTGTGTGAACTAGAGATCATAATCTACTAGACTTGTGAATAGGAGGCTTGCATCACAACCGTAGGCTAAGCTAAACTCGCTTTGCGCCGTTTGTTGTTCTAACTAGTTTGCTTAGTGTTTCTCGTAGAATTTTTTATAGGCTATTCACCCCCCCTCTAGCCATCTAGGACCTTACAACCGCCCACGCCGGCGCGCCACCGGCCGCCATGGCTGACCCTCCTCCTCCTCCCTCCTACTTCCTCTCCTTCCCTCCCCTCTCCCACTCAAACTCGTGGGCCCAGATCGCCGGAGCACCAGCTGCGCCGCCTCCTCTGCAGCCGCTGGCCGCCGCGCCTCCCTCTGCAGCCGCTGACCACGCGCCACCACCTCTGGCGCTGCAGCCACCTCTGGCGTGGCCGCGGGCCACACCTGGTCACCGCCGGCTGCTACCACTGCTGCGGGCCGCGTCTGGGCGCCGCCGGCCCCCGCGCCTCCCTCCGTCGCGGCCTGGCAGTCTACTGCCGCGTCTCCGGCGGGCCCCACGACGCGCCTGGCACTCGCCCTCGCCTCCGATGGGGCTCCCACAGCAGCCAATGTCGCCGACGCCGTCGGCCCCGACTTTCCAGAGGAAGTCACCGCCGCTAGCGCTGTTGCTACTGCTGCTGTAGCCGGCCTTGTCCTGCCTAGGGGGATGGTGCGGCATCCCACCTGCAGGGGGTGGCCATGGGCTGCGGAACCCTCCCCGCCACGTCTTCGGCCGTCCTCTCCGCCCCTAGGCCCGTCTCCGCCCTCGCTGCCGCGCTCGTTTCCACCCATGCCACGGCCACAGCGGGTCAGGAGCGAGTCCGTGCGGCTGCCCTCTTGTGGCAACGGGAGCGGGACACCGCTGACACTCTGGCTCGCCAGATCACCAAGGCGGAGCAACTTCTCGCCCACGACGGGGGAGCCACCTCCTCAGGCTCGACGGGACACCTCACCCCGGCCGATTGAAAGCCCAAGTTTGGTTTTGGTAATCAATGACACCAAGTTGCTAATGCCATGTGTTAAGTGTTTTGAGTTAGGCATAAGCAACACATGTGATGAAGGTGTATGTGGCAAGGAGTGGTGGCCACAAGATCACAAAGAGATGGTGCATGGACATGAAATGATGATCATGGTGGAGATGCACATAAAATGAAGGACATGATGATCAAGTGAAAGAGAAGGATCTAAGAGCGCAAGGCAAAGGTATAACCATAGGGTTTTCCTTTTGCCGGTCTAAGATGAGTAGAGAAGTGATTGACCGGGTTTAGGATACATAGCCGACTATCAAGAGGGGCAATCATGGTTAGCTCGGAAATCAAGTGCCACTAGATCAATGTCTTGAGCATATGCATTAGGATCTAGTAAAGAGCTAACATAACGCCTTGGAAAATGATTGTGAAATGCTAACACACATGCACATGGTGATGTACACTTGGTGGTGTTAGCACTTTTGCGAAGGCGGTGGAGTTTAAGCGGTTGAGAGGGGTTTGGGTTCCTCTCTCCCTCCCGCCGAGCTTGCGAGGCGGGATTCGACGCTTTTTGGAGAAGTGAAATGCCTATTTTCTTTTGCGCCAGAAGTCGAAAAGAAATGGAGGCGAACGGAGGTCACTGTGGTGACCGGACGCTGCACCGGACGCGGTCACGGTATGACCGGACGCGTCCGGTCAGTGTTCAGCGTCTGCGCGGTTTTTAGTTCGATGATCGGACGCGCAGCGCGTCCGGTCACTGATGACCGGACGCGTCCGATCATCCAGGGAGCTTACTGGACTCTAACCGGACGCTGGCACTGTGGCGTCCGGTCAGTTCAACAACACGTCCGGTCAGTTCTCCTGAGCGAACCAGAGCGCACGACCGGCGCGTCCGGTCCCTCACGTAGCCGGAGCGTCCGGTCAGGCGTCCAGAGGGGTAGAGCGAAGCGGAGTGACGATCGGACGCACGGCGCGTCCGGTCACATGCGATCGAACGTGTCCGGTCTCAACAGGAGCATACTGGAACGCGACCGGACGCGGGCACTGTCGTGTCCGGTCAATCGGTTCAGCGCGTCCGGTCAGGGCAACAGCTAGTTCTGACGCGCACTGTTCACGTTTGTCGTGTAGTGACCGGACGCGTCCGGTCACCCTGACCGGAGCGTCCGGTCAGCGCGTTTTTCGCTGTGTCGTCTATAACGGCTAGCTGCGTACCCCTTCGTTATAAATAGAGGTTGGCCGGGGTTTGAGGGCAACTCTTGCACATTTTGAGATATAGAGACATACTTTGAGCTAGAGAACAACCCCTCCACTCATCTCTTTGCATAGTTGCACATCTTGAGTGAGATTGAGTGAGATTCAAGTGCATTGCTTGAGAGTTGCATTCTAGAGGCACTTGATCTTCGAGTTGCTGCGGATTTCTTGTTACTCTTCCGTGTTTCCCGACACGGTAGACGGCTTGGAGCAGCGGAGGTGATTGAGCTCGCAATTGGAGATTGTTGGAGCCTTCACCAAGTGTTGTAAGGGGTTCTTGATCCTTCCCCGCGGGAGTTCGTGAATTGGATACTCTAGTGGAGCTCGTGGCTTGGAGGATCCCCAATCTTGTGTGCGGTTGTGCGGCGCCCGCCGAGGGCTCGACTCTTGATAGTCGATTAGCTCGCGACCCGACAAGTGGGTGTATCGCCACAACGGGGAGTAGCTTGCCGGGAAGCAAGTGAACCTCGGGATAAATTCTTGTGTCATTCTCTTCCCGAGGATTTCTCTTGTGTGATTGATTGATTGGTACATCTCATCTCTACACGGCGGTATAATCAATCAAAGCTCTTCTCTCGTATTACTTCTAGTTTCTAGCTTATAGTTGTTGTTGTGTTTAGTGAATAGCCTTGTACTAGACTTGTGTAGGTGGCTTGCTTAATTAGTTAGAGCTAGTGCTTTTGCTTCGCCACCTTTCGTACTAACTCATGGTTAAGTAATTCTTGTAGAAGTTTTAATTAGGCTATTCACCCCCCCTCTAGCCTATTTGGACCTTACAAGTGGTATCGGAGCCGAGGCACCGTTTATTTGAGGCTTAACAACCTACGGTGAAAAAGAAATGGCTCAATTAAGCTTGCACATCAACAACACCAAGAAGGCACCTCACTTTGATGGCACAAATTATGCATATTGGAAGGTTAAGATGACCGCACACCTAAAGTCAATCAATAGAGAAGTGTGGAAGGTCACCGAAACAAAATTTGAGGTTGCTAATCCAGAAGCACCTACACCGGTAGAGGAGAAGAAGCTCCAATGCAATGATATTGCCATTAGTGCTCTTCATGAGGCACTAGATGACAAGATATTTGAGCAAGTAAAGAACATAGAGATTGCTCATGATGCTTGGGCCAAGCTAGAAGAAACATTTGAGGGCACCGAAGGTACAAAGACCGCTAAAGCATATATCTTGCAAGAAAAATTTTCAAGCTTCAAAATGCAAGATGATGAGAGTGTACCGGAGATGTTTCATAGGTTGCAAGTCATTGTCAATGAGCTCAAGGCACTTGGTGAGGAGGTCAAGGACAATCAATTCTCTATGAAGTTCTTGAGAAGTCTACCCAAGAGATTTGATACATTGATCACCGTGCTAGTGAGGACTACATTGAAGGATTCAACTCCTCAACAAATATTTCAAGAAGTGATGACCGATGATTCATATAGAGAAGATGATGAGAAGGATGAGTTGGTCAAGAAGAAGAAGAAGGAAAATGAGAAGAAAGATGACGAAAAGAAGAAGAGTGTGGCATTCAAAGCCACCACATCCAAGAGCAAATCCAAGATTGAATCATCAAGTGATGAAGACTCAAGCTCTTGTGATAGTGATGACATTGATGAGAAGATGGCTCTCTTTGTCAAGCAATTTGGCAAATTCATGAAGAAGAAAGGCTATCGTGCAAGAAGGAGGAAGAACTCATCCAAGAAGAGTGAGCATACCATGAGATGCTTTAGATGCCATAGCAAGGACCATCTCATTGCAAAGTGTCCTTATGATAGTGATGATGAAGATGCTATCAAGAAAGAGAAGAAGAAGCAAGAAAAGAAAAAAAGCTCTTATAAGAAGAAGAATGATTCTCATGTTGCTACATGGGATAGTGATGATTCCTCAAGTGATGATGAGGATGACTACAAGAGCAAGAAGAAGGGACATGCTAGCATTGCCATTCAAGAGAAGGTCTCCCTCTTCGACACTCCATCGTGCTTCATGGCTAAGGCCGCTAAGGTATCATCCGACGATGAGAGTGATCATGATAATGCTAGTGATAGTGATAGTGATGAAGAAGAATTCACTAAAGATGAACTAATCACTATGCTAGAAGATTGCACTCAACATTTTAAAGAATCTAGAAAGGAGTGCAAGGGCTTGCTTAAGGAAAAGAAAAACCTTATGCAAGAACTTGATGAGCTTAGGGCATCTTATGAGAGTCTAAAGGTAGACCATAAGAAGCTTCAAAAGTCTCACACTAAGCTTGAAGAAGCTCATTCCTCTCTAGTTGAAAAATATGAAAACATGCCAACTAATGTTGAGAAAGCTAAAACTTATAACATAGGCATATCATGTGATATAATTGATAAAACTTTTCATAAGCCTATTATTGTTGCTCCTACTAACCCTTCATGTAGCTCATCTACATCATCCTCATCTAGTAGTGATGGTTTCACTTGTGACTCCACACTTATAGTTGAGAATGAAAATCTCAAGATGGAGGTAAAAGAGCTCAATCACACATTAGCTAAGGCTTATGGTGGTGAGGACCGCTTGCTTATGTGCTTGGGTAGCCAAAGAGCTTCTCTCTACAAAGAGGGATTGGGCTATAACCCCAAGAAAGGCAAGGCCGCTTTTGCTCCTCACAAGACTCGTTTTGTGAAGAACAATGGTAGCTATTGCAAAAGTTGCAAGCAAATTGGTCACATAGAGCAACATTGCATGAACAAGAAATCTAATTCAAATGTATCCTCAATCAAGTTTAATTCTTTCTATATGCTTACCAAGGGTACAAATGGTGTTCATGCTAAGTTCATTGGTGCACCATGGATGGGCTCAAAGAAGAAAGCCATTTGGATACCAAAGAGCTTAGTCTCTAACCTTGGAGGACCCAAACAAGTTTGGGTACCTAAAAAGAATTGATCTTGTCTTGTAGGTCAATTACAAAGCCAGAGGAAGGCATTGGGTGCTTGATAGTGGGTGCACTCAACATATGACCGGGGATTCTTGTATGTTCAAATCTATTGATAGAAGTCAAAATGGTGGTTTTGATGCTATCACTTTCGGCAACAACAAGAAAGGCAAGGTCAAGGGGCTTGGTAAAATTGCTATCTCAAATGACATGAGCATTTCTAATGTGTTGCTAGTTGAGAGTTTAGACTTCAATCTTTTATCGGTGGCACAACTTTGTGATCTTGGCTTCAAGTGCATATTTGGTAGTGATGATGTTGAAGTCATAAGTGTTGATGGATCAAACTTGATATTCAAAGGATTTATACATGGTAGCCTATACTTGGTTGACTTCAATGATAGTGAGACACAATTGACATCATGCTTGCTTAGTAAATCTAGTATGGGTTGGTTATGGCATAGAAGGCTTGGTCATGTTGGAATGAAACAATTGAACAAACTTTTGAGGCATGACTTAGTTAGAGGATTGAAGGATGTCACCTTTGAGAAGGATAAACTATGTAGTGCTTGTCAAGCCGGCAAACAAGTTGGAAATTCACATCCTAGTAAAAGTGAAATGAGCACATCAAAAGCATTTGAGCTATTGCATGTAACACCCCAGGTGTTTAGCTCCTTAATTGCATTGCATTTGCATGAGCATAAGCAAGCATCATTCATTTCATGCATAAACTTATAATATGTTTATATTTCATGTGAAGTAAAAAGTGAGGAGTGTGCAACACACAAGTACCTTATGTGCAATTTCCTTTGTGAGATATGTCAACCACTTTAGTGTAACATAATTAGCAAGTGTTGTGCAACACACTCATGCAACATGTGCAACATGAGTTTGCAACATTTGGGTGATAGTGTTGAATTACTTGTGCCAAAGTATGTGACACTAGGAATTTTGTGCAACCAATGTGTAGAGTGGCTAATTAGGTCTTATAACACCTTAATTACATTTAGGGTAAGTAGTGGAGCAATGTTCATGTTGACCAAAATTACCAAATTGCCCTTCCAAATGTTGTTGACCAAGTTTGGACCCCTAGAGTGATCTGGTTTGACCAATTAAAAAGTCTAGTTTAGAGATCTTGCATGGAGGAGCAACCTTAAGAAAAGTTGTAGAGAATTTCATAAGGAACAAAAGTTCTAATATGGCCATCTCATGAAAATGACCAGAACATGCTCAAAAATGGCCCACAAGTCAGTAATAGGGGCTGTTTTGGGACTTAGCAAATTTTGGCTAAGTGTGAAGCTGAAAACCGTTTCACTGTACCTCACTTTGGCAACTTGTAACTCACAAACCAGGCCGAACCAGTCTTTGAGCTAATTGACAAAGTTGTTGTCCACACATAGCTCTACAACATTGTCAACATCACCCAAGCCTGGTTCCCAACGGTTTATGAGTTAGCAGGCTTCGAAAATCGAGTTTCAGTCGGGGGAAAGTAACTGAAACTCAGTTCAGATTTCGTGTGCCTCACTTTGGAGCATTGTATCTCACTAACCAAGCCGAATTGGCTCACGACCCTATTGGCAATGTTGAAGCCCTCACGTAGCTCTACACTTTTGTTAACTACGGCTCTCACCGAATCAGCCTCGATCACGAGCTATGAAGCGATGAAATCCCTCTGTCAGTCGAGCTCGATGGCACCGTTCACCGCAATTCAGTTTCATCAGAGGAGGGGGCGTGGCCGACCGGCCACAGGGCCTCGCCGACGCGTGGGCATGCGGTGGCGACCGTACGCCGGTCCTAGCCCCACCGGTCAGCCCACGGTGCCTTCAAGACCGCCACGACGCGTCGAGGCTGCCTCCATTCCCTCTCCCTCCCTCATTCAGCTGCAAAGCGGAGACACCGAGCCGCCATTGTCGCCCCCACTTCGGCGAGCTCGCGCGCACTCCCCACTGCACCGCCGCTCACTAGATCACGCTCGTCCCTCCGCCTCGCCACCCTACACCTCCTCGACCAGTCGGTAGATTGGATTGAGCCCGAGGTGAGCCGCATTTGCCACCTCCGCCCGCTCCCAAAAGCTCACCGGAGCTCCGCCATGTTCGGTTCACCGTGGCTAGCACCGCACCATAGTTCTCTGCCTGCCCTCACTCACGTTTCCTCCTCCCTGTCACGTGTAGATGCTAGGGTAAAGATGCTACCGCCAGCATCGGGTTAGCCAGGCCGGAACGAGACCGCGCATGGCCGCGCCATGGCTGCCGGCCAAGTGCTCACGCGGTCAAGCAGCTCCGTTCCATCCCCGTCTATGTGAGTGGTCTCGAGAGGTCCGCTAGGAGTCCAGGAAGGTGATGCACCCCTCGGTAGGTCGTGCGACGGCCGGGACTCGCCGGCGTACCGCCAGGCACCACGGCCGTCCGCCATCGCCGTCGGCCTAGGTGTTGCGGTGCATCAGCTTTGGGAAAAAGGGGTAGCCTCGGTGAGGTTGGGTCTGGGAAAGGCGTCGGTGAACTTGGATTGGTCGGAGGAGTCACCGGCGGCGAGGAATCGCTCGCCGGAGCTCGCTGCCGCCCGCTCCCCTGTCCTCTTCGCTGACACGCGGGGGCCACCTGTCTGCTGCCGCGCGTGGGCGGGAGCCCGAGCAGGCCGCACGCGCGCGTCGTGGGCCGCATCTTTCCGGGCCGGCCCAGTATAAAAGGAGATCTTTTTCTTTTTTATTTATCTTTGCTACAGAATTTGATTAAATTTGGAAAATGTAGATCTAGGGTTTTACTTGCTCAAAAATCATGAGATAAATTTTGTTAGGATCTACATGATGTGTAGTATTTTAGAAAAATATGAGTTTGCTAGGTGATGTTTGTTTTCTAGGATATTTAAATAGGTCCTTAAAATGTGTTTTAAATCACATGCAAACTTGTTTAAACTATATCTTGAGTTTCAGTGTTCCAAAAATTATGAAATTTGGTGAGTAGGCTAATTTATACTTGCTCTAGCTTTGGTAAAAATTTGGGCAGTAGTGCTTAAGTACTTTTCAAGTTATAATGTTATCTTGTTATTCTAGGAAATACTTAAATGAATTTTAGTAATTTTTCTACATGTACAATGTTCATATAACTTTTTGGAGAATGTCTTGGTACCCTAGACTGTCCAACAAAATTAAGAAATCTGCTGTTTGACACTTTTTACTATGCTTTATTATTTATACAAAAATCAGCCTTTTTGGCTTGTGAATTTTGTTCAGAGAGTTCCTGTGATTAAATTGAGTTCAAATTTTTACAGTAGCCTCTTTTTGGGTCAGAGAGTCTCCTGTAATTGTTGTAGAATTTTAGGAGTAGTTTACATATATGTTTAAAATTCCACTTAATTACTTAAGTAAATTAAGAAATGGGTATAATAAATATTCTAGGTGGGCACACCTTACTTTCGGGTGTTTTTGTGACCTTTGTGAACTGGTAGTAGTATTAATTTGGTCTTAGAGAATGTTTGCCACATCAATAAATATTTAATCTTTGCAATTTTAGGTTTTCTGGACAGCTGATAGTATTTCTAGGTTTGACCTTGGATAAAGGTGGTTGCTAGAAAACTTGTAAATACCAAAGTTGTAGTAAAATTTGTAAATAAGCTTGTGTCAAAATTTGGGAGTATTTGGCTTAGTAGTTTGGGAGTTATTGCTGTTTAAAGTGCCAGTCCAGAATTGACTGCTCTCTGTTTAGAGAGAACAGATTCTGGAACTTTGAAATTTCGATTAGGTAAACTTTGGAATTTAGTGTTGTGATCTGAAAACATTTTGTGGTACATTTCTTAAGCTTTCCAGATTGTCTTAGATCATATCTTTTGGAGTTGGGATTCTCCAGTTATGTTAGAATCCTTGAGCTGCTGTCCAGAATGTCTTACTGTGGTAACCTAAGTAATATTACTCTTGTATTGTTAGGTGTTAGGGCCTTAACCGAAGAAGAACAGCTGTATCTTAGGTTGAGTAGCTTAGGTAAGTACTTCTCCACCGGAGAAGAGATTTGCACGTACTAATAAAGTAACTTGAATAGAGTATTTTATTTCTGAAATGCATTTCATTCCGAGCATGTTGCACCCATTTATGCATCCATGATATTTATTGTGCATGCATGCAATAGATGTACCGGAGGGGGTAACTCTCCTCGAATTCGAGCCTGTGATTCCGGAGGAGGACCAGGAGCAGCAGGAGCCCGAGGATCCAGCAGGCGAAGGAGTGCCCGCAGACGACCTTCCTGAGTGCCCTGACCACGGGCCTTCGACCTTTCTGAAAGGCAAGCCCCGGTGCATGCTGAACCTACTGATTTATAAATTAATCTTGAGTACTTTTAATTGTTTACTGCATTAAGTTGTAGGAGTTATATGAAAACACTTGTTGCATTATACTTGTCCTTGTCCAGATATCGTACTTAATCCTATATTAGGTTTAGGCACGTGTCAATGCTTAGCCCTGCTTAGTACGGTAGAAGTCGGGTGATTTCCGGTCATCCGCGAGATGTAGGAAGGAGTCACGAGTGGCTTTATGGCTATCGTGGATGGAACCATGCCTTAAAATGAAATTGAGACCGGGCGGGAGTTCGATAGTACAGCCGCAAGACACTTCACGTCTTGGGTGTGGAGCTATGCCCGTCTGAGTCGTTTAAGGACCGATTCGCTGTACGTCCTTGAGTCATGTTGAACGCAGTCTAACACTTAGTTGGCCGGATAAGCCGTTCTGACCGCGAAGCCGAGTAATGTGGTTCAGGCCGGGAATCAAATGGTAGGTTGCTTCTTGGAGGAGAGAAAGGATGTGCTTGGGGACATTGGCGTGAGACCAAGGGAGGTTAGAGTCCCTATCACCTGGCAGAGTGTCGCCCTTGGGGTCGCGACATCATTCGGACCCGCGATTCCTGAATCATATGAAAAGGTGGCTTGTGCGACCCTGGCAGGGGCCTGCGCGGTGAGTGTTAGAAATACCCCTCCAGCTGGATAGGAATTCGATTCGAATCGCCGTCGCTCCCGGTTAGTGAGCACTTGACTTGAGCAGCGGCAACGTAGATCTCATTAAATGAACTGGTGGTTAAGGGAATGATACAATGTTGCCACAATTCATACCTGCTCTGGATATAATGATGATAATTGTTTGATTATAATCAAGTGCATGTTTAGTACAGGTGCTAAGATAGACGACAGGTAAATGCTAAAAATAACTGCTAGTACAGGCTATAAGAGTTTAAATTACTTATGCCTTTATGCAAAATGTTATGTCAGCTAGCCTCTTGTGTAAGCCTTGCATAATCCTTGGTGTCATCTTATTTCTGGTTTTCGACGGGTAAGTCTAGCTGAGTACATTCCAGTACTCAGGGTTTATTCCCTCCTGTTGCAGATGATATGCTCTATCAAGGCTTCTGCAAAACTTGTCTCCACCCTGCGGGTGAAGAAGACTAGATCACTTGGGCGTGATCATCTTTTATGTACTTTCCTCATGCTTTTGCGGGTTGTTGATCATCAAGACTGGCAGTAGTTAACAACTGGTGTGTGTTATGCTTCCGCTACTTTATAAACTTGGCTTGTAATAATTGCGACTCCGTGTGTGTAAACTTATTTCGGAACTACTTGTGAAATGTAACGCATGATGTTGTATGTTGAATGATGCGATCCTGGTTGTAAGCAAGTTGGTTTGAAATCCTTCGTGGTTTCGATTGACTACCGGGATTATATGGGCTCAAGTTCGAAAATTTGAGCGCTTCAGTGCTTGTTTTTGTACTTGTGCTCTTATAATTTGGTCGGTTCTGTTACAGCTGGTACTGGAGCATAATTCAACATTAAAAACATCATACGAGTATTTAAAAACAAAAATATTTGATTATAAAAAAGGGTTAAAACACTAAAAATTATTTTTTAGGTATGCCAGTGATCACATCCCTTAGCCCAAATAAGGACTCTTAGGTGGCTTATTATAAAGACTAACTTGGGGGCCTTGTTTGTTTTTGTTTCGTCGTCCATACGGCGTGATATTGTATGGATGCCATCCACTTGGGTGGTAATGTATGGATCAATTGCCTCGACGCTCTGGTAAGTGTGAGTTGTGAGAGCATGATCGTCCAACCGGCGATCTAGGGGAGAGTAGTTTTGGTGACTTGCATACTTACATATTTAAACCATGTAATTACGTAAGCACTTAATTGTGGGAACCTTTATATCGGGTAGCTTTGATACTGAAGTATATACATCTGGGGATGTGTATATGGAAAGTATTTAAATTACTGCTTTCTTGTGTGCATATATTGGGAAACTGTTGGGCTGAAATGAGGTTTTCTGCAGGTACACTAACAGCGTAACGAGTAGACCGATAGTTTCGCTTATATGAGAGAACGTATGTATGCCACCGCCTAGCGTTAGAACTTTAGGTTTCTACTAAGGTGAGAGGGCGTACGGAACGTGCATGCATCATGTTTAATTATATCATACATATCATTTACCCCCTCCTTAAAAATTTCAGTACTCCCGACTAAAGTAAATTTCATATCCCCTAAATGATCCTCACTTTAAGTCGTATCTTATCTGTTGCTACAGATGGCACGTACCAAGAGGACCGCTCGTAAGTCCACTAGAAGCAGGGCACCGCGACACTAGCTTGCTCCACGTGAGCCCCGCCCTGACCCTACTGAGGTGGAAAGGCTGAGGGCAGAGTTGGCTGAAGTGACGGCTGCTAGGAATGCAGCGCGTCAGCAACTGGAGCAAGTGATTCGGGATCATGACCAGGAAACCCTTGCAGTCCAGAGGTTGACAGTAGCAAACCGCAACTGTCAACGCATGTTGGTTCGTGTCATGAACCAGAGGGATGAAGCCTGGCACGAGGAGAACATTCTGAGAGCTCGTCAGTTTGAGCTCGAGCAACAGTTGAAGAATGCTGAAGAATACAATGACAATCTTCATGAAGAAGTGCACCGCCTGAACAACCAGCTAAATCCTCTGCTGCCTAGAAATATCAATGCAGATGAGGACATGGGTTCAGGAATCTTCATGGCTGAAAATGATGATGAAGTGGAGGTCAACGGACCCCAAGATGCCGAACCAGAAGAAGAACCAGAAGAAGAAGAAGAAGATGAGGAGTTAGAGCCTGTTAGTGATGAGGACGGCGGGGAGATCCATGACACCGACTCTGAGGACGATGCTTAGAGTAGTTATCACGTAGCTATGATGTTAGGATCGTCCTTGTGCCCTCCCTGTGATGGAGTGAGGCTTTGTAATAACTTAACTTTTGGGATGTAAGGTTGAACCCTATGTTTCCTAGATGTTTAGTTGGAGCCTGTTAATTTCGATCGCAATTGGATGTCTTATTGGGTGGTGTTCGATGATGGTGTCACGATTAGCACCCTTTGGTGCCGCGACGAAACCGAGGGCCTCCTATGGCGCGCGACATAAGATTGTGCTGCTTGGCACGCGCTGGTATCGAGGTGGCTAGTCATGATCCACCATGGAACTCTACCGTTGAGAAGTCTCTTTGTGATCAGTTTGAAGTAGCCTTTCTCAGTCAACTAAACACTTTGAAACTAAATCCAAGTACCGGGCAAAAGATCAAAAATCACGTAGATTTTAACGTAAACGGTTCAGTAACTGCTGTGCTCCTTGTGTGTGAGCCTTTATCAAAGTATATCTTGTTGGATTCTCTCGCATGATTGCACCATTTGGTCCGCTTGAAGAGATTGTGCGGTTGTGATGAAGTATTGTGTCATGAGTATTTGAGAAGTCTATTTCATGAAGTCAGTTTGACATGTTTACAATAATTCATCTACAAATTTCCCACATCGTCAGTGCTCATTGGCTATGCATTTTGCAGATGTCGTACAATCTTCGTCGGGGTCGTGGCAATGAGGATGAGGAACAGCCACCCCCTCCGCCACCACCTACCCCGGCTGAGCTGATGCAGACAGTGGTCGAAGGGCAGCGCATGTTAGCGGATGCTATGCGCCAGCTGGCTAACCGGGAAGCTCGTCCTGGCCGCCAGGGCCCAGAACCCAATCAATATAGTGATTTCAAGGACTTTCTTGATACTAAGCCCCCGCTCTTTAAGGAGGCGGAGGAACCACTGCAAGCTGATGAGTGGTTGAATACTATTGAGCAAAAGTTTCGTCTGCTTCGCCTGACTGATGAGTTAAAGACTGAATATGCTTCTCACCAGTTGCATGGTCCAGCGGGTATTTGGTGGAGCCACTATCGTTCCACACTGCCTGCAAATGTCCCGATTGCTTGGGACCAGTTTAAGGCCGCATTCCGCGGAAACTATATTCCTCCAGGTCTTATGGCTATCAAGCATACAGAATTCATGAGGCTGTCGCAGGGAAATAAAAGTTTGACCGAATATCTCCAATCTTTCAACAACCTGGCAAGGTATGCCACAGAGTTTGTGGATACCGATTCTAAGAAAATTGCTAGCTTTAAAAGAGGCCTAGGCCCGAAGCTGATGAAGACTATGGGCACTAGCAAGTGCACTACTTTCAATGAATTTATCAGTGATGCTCTGACTCAAGAGAACAACAATGCTATCTATTCTACCTCTAAGAGCCGCAAAAGGGCCATTGAGGCGAGTGCTTCACAGTCTCGAGCTCCAGCTGCCCCGAGGGCTCTTCCTCGCCCTCCTGCCACAAATGCTAAGTTCCGTCCCCCGCAAAAGAAGGCGCCAGTGAAGACTGGGTTTCGCAAGGCATATACAGTGGCTCTGCTAAAAAGTAGTTCGAGCCAAGGCAGCTCCAGTGTTCCTCCTAGCAACATGCCTTGCTGGAACTGCAACAAGCCAGGCCATTGGTCCAGGAATTGTCCTTACCCCAAGAAGAATGTCAACCAAGGTGGCCGTCAGGGGCACGCTCATTATAACAGTATCGAGGAAATTCCATCTAGTGAGGTTGTCACTGCTGGTAAGTTCCTAGTTGACCAACACCCTGCAGTGGTACTTTTTGATTCAGGTGCTTCACATTCCTTTATCAGTCCTAAGTTTGCATCAGAATTTGCACACAAATTGCATACTGTTGAAGGTGGGGGTTATTGTATTAGCGCAGCAAGTGGGAATATTTCCACAAATAAAGTAGTGGGGAATCTTGAGCTTGAGATAGAAGGGCGAAAGTACTTGCTGGCCTTAGTGGTTTTGCCGGGCTTAGGTATCGATGTTATTTTGGGCATGAATTGGATGAGTCAGAATGGGGTACTCATTGATACATCCACTCGGGTAGTTATGCTCAGAGACCCTATAGATCAAAAGGGTTTTCTGGTACAACTTCCCAGAAAAGTTGATTTGTCTGGGGAAGTTCATGCTGTGCAAGCAAAGGTGTTGACCGAAATTCCAGTAGTAAATGAGTTTCCAGACGTTTTTCCCGATGATTTGTCGGGGCTCCCTCCGAATCGGGATGTGGAGTTTAAAATTGAGTTGTTGCCTGGCACGGCTCCCATCTCTAGGAGACCCTATAGGATGCCTCCGAATGAACTAGCTGAACTTAAAGTGCAATTGAATGAACTTTTGAAGAAAGGGTTGATTCGTCCTAGTTCATCGCCGTGGGGATGTCCTGCTATCTTTGTAAAGAAGAAGGATCAGTCGTTGCGGATGTGCGTAGATTATAGACCTCTCAATGCAGTCACTGTCAAAAATAAGTACCCTCTACCACGTATCGACATCTTGTTCGATTAGTTGTCTAAAGCTAAAGTTTTCTCCAAGATCGATCTAAGATCTGGCTACCATCAAATTAAAATCCGCCCGGAAGATGTTCCAAAGACAGCCTTTTCTACCAGATACGGTCTTTATGAGTATCTTGTTATGTCTTTCGGCTTGACAAATGCCCCCGCACACTTCATGTACTTGATGAATTCGGTGTTTATGCCTGAATTGGACAAGTTTGTGGTGGTATTTATTGATGACATCTTGGTATATTCTGTGAATGAGGAGGATCACGCTGAACATCTGCGTATAGTCCTCACAAGACTGCGTGAACATCAACTTTATGCGAAGTTCAGTAAGTGCGAATTTTGGCTTCGTGAAGTACCTTTCCTTGGGCATGTGTTGTCCGATGGAGGAATTATGGTGGACCCCGCCAAGGTACAGGAAGTACTGAACTGGAAGGCTCCTATCTCGGTTCACGAGGTCTGAAGTTTTCTTGGTTTGGCTGGCTATTATCGTCGCTTCATCCCGGATTTCTCCAAAATAGCCAAGCCAATGACTCGGTTGCTGCAGAAAGACACCAGGTTTGTCTGGACTCCTGAGTGTGATGCGGCTTTTCACCAACTACGAACCCTCCTAACCTCAGCTCCGGTTTTGGCACAACCGGATATCGAAAAACTATTTGATGTTTATTGTGATGCCTCAGGCATAGGTTTGGGAGGTGTGTTGATGCAGGAAGGCCGAGTAATTGCATATACCTCTCGACAACTTCGGAAGCATGAGGCGAATTATCCAACGCATGACTTAGAACTCGCCGCAGTTGTTCATGCTTTGAAAGCCTGGCGACACTATCTGTTGGGCAATGTTTGCAATATCTACACAGACCACAAAAGCCTCAAATACATCTTCACCCAACCCGAGTTAAATATGCGTCAACGAAGATGGCTCGAGTTGATTAAGGATTATAACCTTCAAGTGCACTATCATCCTGGCAAGGCAAATGTGGTTGCGGATGCTTTAAGCCGTAAGTCTCATTGCCATTCCTTAGTTGAAACTGATTTCCATCGATCTCGCCTTCTATATCCAGCAGTCTTGTACAACATCACTGTCAGTTGTACTCTCAAAAGCAGAATTATTGAGCTCCAAAAGACTGACACTGGTATATTCCACATCAAGCGTAAGATGAAAGAGCAAGAAACTACACAATTCAGGATAGATGAAGAGGGTGTACTATGGTTCAAGGATAGGTTAGTTGTGCCTAAGGACCGAGATCTTAGAAATGATATTATGTCTGAAGCACACTCCTCTAAGTTGTCCATCCATCCTGGTAGCAATAAGATGTATTATGATTTAAAGCCATACTATTGGTGGACCAAAATGCGGAAGGAGATAGCTGCATATGTGGCCAGGTGTGACACCTGCTGTAGAGTTAAAGCTGTGCACATGAAAGCTGGGTTGCTTCAACCACTTTCTATCCCAGGTTGGAAATGGGAAGAGATAAGTATGGATTTCATTGTCGGTCTTCCTCCTACTATCAAAAATCATAACTCCATCTGGGTAATTGTGGATCGTTTGACCAAATCAGCTCATTTCATTCCAGTTAGAGTGGACTATCGTCCCACTTACTATGCTGAGTTGTACTTCAACCAGATCATCCGGCTTCATGGGATACCTCATACTATCATATCTGACCGTGGTCCCCAGTTCACCGCTCGCTTTTGGGAGCACTTGCATCACCTTCTGGGAACCAAGTTAGTGAGAAGCTCTGCTTATCACCCCCAGACGTCTGGTCAGACGGAACGGGTTAACCAAATCTTGGAAGATCTGTTGCGGGCGTGTGTCATTTCATCCAAGGGTTCTTGGGAAAAATGGTTACCTCTAGCCGAGTTTTCGTATAATAATAGTTATCAAGAGAGTATTAAGATGGCTCCATTCGAAGCTTTGTACGGTCGTAAGTGTAGAACCCCACTAAATTGGGTAGAAGCTGGTGAAAGGAGATTTTATGGTATTGCTTTTGTTGAGGAAGCCGAGGAACAAGTCCGTACCATCCAAAAACATATGGCTGTAGCCCAAGCTAGACAGAAAAGTTATGCTGATCGTCGTAGAAAACCACTCGAGTTTGAAGTTGGAGACTTCGTGTACCTGAAAGTTTCTCCAATGAAAAGTGTCCAACGCTTTGGTGTTAAGCGGAAACTTGCGCCGAGATACGTGGGTCCTTTCCAGATCATAGGCAAGAGTGGAGCTGTTGCGTATAAAATCCAGTTACCTCCAGAAATGAGTGCCATATTCAACGTCTTCCATGTATCTCAGCTCAAAAAGTGTCTTCGAGTTCCTGAGGAAAGAGTCCCTTTAGGAGATATCAGGCTGGAATCCGATCTAACTTACGAAGAAAAGCCAGTCCGAGTGATCGATACTCAGGAACGAGTGACTAGAAGCAAAGTGGTTAAGTGGTATAAAGTAATGTGGAGTAATCAGGGTAGTGAAAGTGACGCTACATGGGAACGGGAGGACTATTTGCGGGATGGTTATAAGGAATTCTATGAAAAATGGTACGCTTTCCAAATCTCGGGACGAGATTTTTATAAGGGGGGAGGGCTGTAACACCCCAGGTGTTTAGCTCCTTAATTGCATTGCATTTGCATGAGCATAAGCAAGCATCATTCATTTCATGCATAAACTTATAATATGTTTATATTTCATGTGAAGTAAAAAGTGAGGAGTGTGCAACACACAAGTACCTTATGTGCAATTTCCTTTGTGAGATATGTCAACCACTTTAGTGTAACATAATTAGCAAGTGTTGTGCAACACACTCATGCAACATGTGCAACATGAGTTTGCAACATTTGGGTGATAGTGTTGAATTACTTGTGCCAAAGTATGTGACACTAGGAATTTTGTGCAACCAATGTGTAGAGTGGCTAATTAGGTCTTATAACACCTTAATTACATTTAGGGTAAGTAGTGGAGCAATGTTCATGTTGACCAAAATTACCAAATTGCCCTTCCAAATGTTGTTGACCAAGTTTGGACCCCTAGAGTGATCTGGTTTGACCAATTAAAAAGTCTAGTTTAGAGATCTTGCATGGAGGAGCAACCTTAAGCAAAGTTGTAGATAATTTCATAAGGAACAAAAGTTCTAATATGGCCATCTCATGAAAATGACCAGAACATGCTCAAAAATGGCCCACAAGTCAGTATTAGGGGCTGTTTTGGGACTTAGCAAATTTTGGCTAAGTGTGAAGCTGAAAACCGTTTCACTGTACCTCACTTTGGCAACTTGTAACTCACAAACCAGGCCGAACCAGTCTTTGAGCTAATTGACAAAGTTGTTGTCCACACATAGCTCTACAACATTGTCAACATCACCCAAGCCTGGTTCCCAACGGTTTATGAGTTAGCAGGCTTCGAAAATCGAGTTTCAGTCAGGGGAAAGTAACTGAAACTCAGTTCAGATTTCGTGTGCCTCACTTTGGAGCGTTGTATCTCACTAACCAAGCCAAATTGGCTCACGACCCTATTGGCAATGTTGAAGCCCTCACGTAGCTCTACACTTTTGTTAACTACGGCTCTCACCGAATCAGCCTCGATCACGAGCTATGAAGCGATGAAATCCCTCTGTCAGTCGAGCTCGATGGCACCGTTCACCGCGATTCAGTTTCGTCAGAGGAGGGGGCATGGCCGACCGGCCACAGGGCCTCGCCGATGCGTGGGCATGCGGTGGCGACCGTACGCCGGTCCTGGCCCCACCGGTCAGCCCACGGCACCTTCAAGACCGCCACGACGCGTCGAGGCGGCCTCCATTCCCTCTCCCTCCCTCGTTCGGCTGCAAAGCGGAGACACCGAGCCGCCATTATCGCCCCCACTCTGGTGAGCTCGCGCGCACTCCCTACCACACCGCCGCTCACCAGATCACGCTCGTCCCTCCGCCTCGCCACCCTACACCTCCTCGACCAGTCGGTAGATTGGATTGAGCCCGAGGTGAGCCGCATTTGCCACCTCCGCCCGCTCCCAAAAGCTCACCGGAGCTCCGCCATGTTCGGTTCACCGTGGCCAGCACCGCACCATAGTTCTCTGCCTGCCCTCACTCACGTTTCCTCCTCCCTGTCACGTGTAGATGCTAGGGTAAAGATGCTACCGCCAGCATCGGGTTAGCCAGGCCGGAACGAGACCGCGCATGGCCACGCCATGGCTGCCGGCCAAGTGCTCACGCGGTCAAGCGGCTCCGTTCCATCCCCGTCTGTGTGAGTGGTCTCGAGAGGTCCGCTAGGAGTCCAGGAAGGTGATGCACCCCTCGGTAGGTCGTGCGACGGCCGGGACTCGCCGGCGTACCGCCAGGCACCACGGCCGTCCGCCATCGCCGTCGGCCTAGGTGTTACGGTGCATCAGCTTTGGGAAAAAGGGGTAGCCTCGGTGAGGTTGGGTCTGGGCAAGGCGTCGGTGAACTTGGATTGGTCGGAGGAGCCACCGGCGGCGAGGAATCGCTCGCCGGAGCTCGCTGCCGCCCGCTCCCCTGTCCTCTTCGCTGACACGCGGGGGCCACCTGTCTGCTGCCGCGCGTGGGCGGGAGCCCGAGCAGGCCGCGCGCGCGCGTCGTGGGCCGCATCTTTCCGGGCCGGCCCAGTATAAAAGGAGATCTTTTTCTTTTTTATTTATCTTTGCTACAGAATTTGATTAAATTTGGAAAATGTAGATCTAGGGTTTTACTTGCTCAAAAATCATGAGATAAATTTTGTTAGGATCTACATGATGTGTAGTATTTTAGAAAAATATGAGTTTGCTAGGTGATGTTTGTTTTCTGGGATATTTAAATAGGTCCTTGAAATGTGTTTTAAATCACATGCAAACTTGTTTAAATTATATCTTGAGTGTTCCAAAAATTATGAAATTTGGTGAGTAGGTTAATTTATACTTGCTCTAGCTTTGGTAAAAATTTGGGCAGTAGTGCTTAAGTACTTTTCAAGTTATAATGTTATCTTGTTATTCTAGGAAATACTTAAATGAATTTTAGTAATTTTTCTACATGTGCAATGTTCATATAACTTTTTGGAGAATGTATTGGTACCCTAGACTGTCCAAGAAAATTAAGAAATCTGTTGTTTGACACGTTTTACTATGCTTTATTATTTATACAAAAATCAGCCTTTTTGGCTTGTGAATTTTGTTCAGCGAGTTCCTGTGATTAAATTGAGTTCAAATTTTTACAGTAGCCTCTTTTTGGGTCAGAGAGTCTCCTGTAATTTTTGTAGAATTTTAGGAGCAGTTTACATATATGTTTAAAATTCCACTTAATTACTTAAGTAAATTAAGAAATGGGTTTAAATAAATATTCTAGGTGGGCACACCTTACTTTCTGGTGTTTTGTGACCTTTGTGAACTGGTAGTAGTATTAGTTTGGTCTTAGAGAATGTTTGCCACATCAATAAATATTTAATCTTTGCAATTTTAGGTTTTCTGGACAGCTGATAGTATTTCTAGGTTTGACCTTGGATAAAGGTGGTTCCTGGAAAACTTGTAAATACCAAAGTTGTAGTAAAATTTGTAAATAAGCTTGTGTCAAAATTTGGGAGTATTTGGCTTAGTAGTTTGGGAGTTATTGCTGTTTAAAGTGCCAGTCCAGAATTGACTGCTCTCTGTTTAGAGAGAACAGATTCTGGAACTTTGGAATTTCGATTAGCTAAACTTTGGAATTTAGTGTTGTGATCTGAAAACATTTTGTGGTACATTTCTTAAGCTTTCCAGATTGTCTTAGATCATATCTTTTGGAGTTGGGATTCTCCAGTTATGTTAGAATCCTTGAGCTGCTGTCCAGAATGTCTTACTGTGGTAACCTAAGTAATATTACTCTTGTATTGTTAGGTGTTAGGGCCTTAACTGAAGAAGAACAGCTGTATCTTAGGTTGAGTAGCTTAGGTAAGTACTTCTCCACCGGAGAAGAGATTTGCACGTACTAATAAAGTAACTTGAATAGAGTATTTTATTTCTGAAATGCATTTCATTCCGAGCATGTTGCACCCATTTATGCATCCATGATATTTATTATGCATGCATGCAATAGGTGTACCGGAGGAGGTAACTCTCCTCGAATTCGAGCCTGTGATTCCGGAGGAGGACCAGGAGCAGCAGGAGCCCGAGGATCCAGCAGGTGAAGGAGTGCCCGCAGACGACCTTCCTGAGTGCCCTGACCACGGGCCTTCGACCTTTCTGAAAGGCAAGCCCCGGTGCATGCTGAACCTACTGATTTATAAATTAATCTTGAGTACTTTTAATTGTTTACTGCATTAAGTTGTAGGAGTTATATGAAAACACTTGTTGCATTATACCTGTCCTTGTCCAGATATCGTACTTAATCCTATATTAGGTTTAGGCACGTGTCAATGCTTAGCCCTGCTTAGTACGGTAGAAGTCAGGTGATTTCCGGTCATCCGCGAGATGTAGGAAGGAGTCACGAGTGGATTTATGGCTATCGTGGATGGAACCATGCCTTAAAATGAAATTGAGACTGGGCGGGAGTTCGATAGTACAGCCGCAAGACACTTCACGTCTTGGGTGTGGAGCTATGCCCGTCTGAGTCGTTTAAGGACCGATTCGCTGTACGTCCTTGAGTCATGTTGAACGCATTCTAACACTTAGTTGGCCGGATAAGCCGTTCCGACCGCGAAGCCGAGTAATGTGGTTCAGGCCGGGAATCGAATGGTAGGTTGCTTCTTGGAGGAGAGAAAGGATGTGCTTGGGGACATTGGCGTGAGACCAAGGGGGGGTTAGAGTCCCTATCACCTGGCAGAGTGTCGCCCTTGGGGTCGCGACATCATTCGGACCCGCGATTCCTGAATCATATGAAAAGGTGGCTTGTGCGACCCTGGCAGGGGCCTGCACGGTGAGTGTTAGAAATACCCCTCCAGCTAGATAGGAATTCGATTCGAATCGCCGTCGCTCCCGGTTAGTGAGCACTTGACTTGAGCAGCGGCAACGTAGATCTCATTAAATGAACTGGTGGTTAAGGGAATGATACAATGTTGCCACAATTCATACCTGCTCTAGATATAATGATGATAATTGTTTGATTATAATCAAGTGCATGTTTAGTACAGGTGCTAAGATAGACGACAGGTAAATGCTAAAAATAACTGCTAGTACAGGCTATAAGAGTTTAAATTACTTATGCCTTTATGCAAAATGTTATGTCAGCTAGCCTCTTGTGTAAGCCTTGCATAATCCTTGGTGTCATCTTATTTCTGGTTTTCGACGGGTAAGTCTAGCTGAGTACATTCCAGTACTCAGGGTTTATTCCCTCCTGTTGTAGATGATATGCTCTATCAAGGCTTCTGCAAAACTTGTCTCCACCCTGCGGGTGAAGAAGACTAGATCACTTGGGCGTGATCATCTTTTATGTACTTTCCTCATGCTTTTGCGGGTTGTTGATCATCAAGACTGGCAGTAGTTAACAACTGGTGTGTGTTATGCTCCCGCTACTTTATAAACTTGGCTTGTAATAATTGCGACTCCGTGTGTGTAAACTTATTTCGGAACTACTTGTGAAATGTAACGCATGATGTTGTATGTTGAATGATGCGATCCTGGTTGTAAGCAAGTTGGTTTGAAATCCTTCGTAGTTTCGATTGACTACCGGGATTATATGGGCTCAAGTTCGAAAATTTGAGCGCTTCAGTGCTTGTTTTTGTACTTGTGCTCTTATAATTTGGTCGGTTCTGTTACATTGCACATGGGCTTGTTTGGGCCAACAACATACACTAGCATTGGTGGCAACAAGTATGGTTTTGTGATTGTGGATGACTACACTAGATACACTTGGGTGTTCTTTCTCTATGACAAGAGTGATGTTTATGATCTATTCAAGTCTTTTGTCAAGAGGGTGCAAAATGAGTTTGAGACTACCATCAACAAGATTAGAAGTGACAATGGTAGTGAGTTCAAGAACACAAGAATTAAAGATTTGTGTGATGATTTTGGTATTGGACATCAATTCTCACCAACATACACTCCTCAATCAAATGGTGTAGTTGAAAGAAAAAATAGAACCTTGATTGATATGGCTAGATCAATGCTTAGTGAATACAATGTTAGTCATTCATTTTGGAGTGAAGCTATCAACACGGCTTGCTATTGTAGTAACCGTCTCTATTGCCATAGGAAGCTTGGAAAGACACCATATGAACTATTGAATGGAAGAAAGCCCAACATTGCATACTTTAGAGTGTTTGGTTGCAAATGCTATATTCTCAAGAAAGGCACTAGGTTGAGCAAGTTTGAAAAGAAATGTGATGAAGGGTTCTTACTTGGTTATTCTACCACAAGCAAATCATATAGAGTTTGGAATCTCACAAATGGCACCTTGGAAGAAGTTCATGATGTTGAGTTTGATGAAACCCAAGGGTCTCAAAATGAAGCTCAAAACCTTGATGATGTGAGAGGAGATCAATTGTCAAATGCAATGAAGAACATGGACATTGGTGATATAAGGCCGATGCAAGTTGATGATGATGATATTCATGTGATCAACCAAAGTGTGCAAATTGATACAAATCAAGCAAGCTCTAGTGGTTCTCATGATGAAGCTCAAGTTCAAGGTCAAACAAGTGGAAGCAATCAACTCTCAATACTCCAACCTACTAGTATTGCAAGAGATCATCCATTGGACCAAATCATTGGTGGAATTCAAAGTGGTGTTCAAACTAGATCAAGATTAGCATTATTTTGTGAGCATTACTCATTTGTCTCATTAGAAGAACCAAAGAAGATAGAAGATGCATTGAAAGATTCTGAGTGGGTAAATGCCATGCATGAAGAACTAAACAACTTTGCTAGAAATCAAGTTTGGAAACTTGTTGAGAGGCCAAAGAACTACAATGTGATTGGCACTAAGTGGGTCTTTAGAAACAAGCAAGATCAAGATGGCATGGTTGTGAGGAACAAAGCAAGATTAGTAGCACAAGGATACACTCAAGTTGAGGGTCTTGACTTTGGAGAGACATATGCACCGGTTGCAAGATTGGAAGCAATTAGAATCTTATTAGCATATGCTTGTGCACACAACATCAAGCTCTATCAAATGGATGTCAAGAGTGCATTTCTCAATGGCTACATCAATGAAGAAGTTTATGTTGAGCAACCTCCCGGTTTTGAAGATGACAAGAAGCCCGACCATGTTTACAAGCTAAAGAAGGCATTGTATGGTTTAAAGCAAGCACCTAGAGCATGGTATGAGAGATTGAGGGATTTTCTTCTCTCTAAAGGGTTCAAGATGGGAAAGGTTGACACCACTCTCTTCACCAAGAAGCTTGGAAATGACTTGTTTGTGTTGCAAATCTATGTGGATGATATCATTTTTGGATCAACAAATCAAGATTTTTGTGAAGAGTTTGGAAATATGATGGCTAATGAGTTTGAGATGTCTATGATTGGAGAGCTTAGTTACTTCCTTGGACTTCAAATCAAGCAAATGAAGAATGACACTTTTGTAAGTCAAGGCAAGTACATCAAGGACATGATCAAGAAGTTTGGATTGCAAGATGCTAAGCAAATGAGTACACCAATGGGCACAAATAATCAATTGGGTATTGATGATAGTGGAAACATGGTAGATCAAAAGCAATACCGGTCTATGATTGGAAGTTTGCTCTATGTCACTGCTTCTAGGCCGGATGTGATGTTAAGTGTGTGCAAGTGTGCAAGATATCAAGCTTCACCTAGAGAAAGTCACTTGAAAGCAACCAAGAGAATATTGAGATATCTCAAGGGCACTCATGATGTTGGATTATGGTTTCCAAAGGAGTCTAATTTTGAGTTGATTGGATATTCGTACTCCGACTATGGAGGATGCAAGATTGATAGAATGAGCACAAGTGGCACTTGTCAATTGCTTGGAAGGTCTCTTGTTTCATGGTCATCAAAGAAACAAAATAGTGTTGCACTATCTACTGCCGAGGCCAAATACATTAGTGTTGGTAGTTGTTGTGCACAATTGCTTTGGATGAAAGCCACCTTGACTGACTTTGGAATAAACTTCAAGAATGTGCCATTGTTGTGTGACAATGAAAGTGCTATCAAGATGACTCAAAATCCGGTACAACATTCAAGAACCAAGCACATTGACATAAGGCATCACTTCATAAGAGACCATCAACAAAAGGGTGATATTAACATTGAGAGCATTGGCACCGAAGATCAACTAGCCGACATTTTTACAAAGCCACTTGATGAAAAGAGATTTTACAAGTTGAAGAATGAATTGAACATACTTGACTTCTCCAACTTGAAATGAGTGCACCCCCACATTCTTATATGACATGCCTCTCCTCCAACATAGCAAGGTAAAGTTGTTTGGCATATCATTCATACTTTGCTAAGGACATGGTTAGAACATATAGACATATTTGCATGACAAATAGGCTCATTCATGAAAATTAAATGAGTTTAATGTATATATGGTACCACTATTGCTTCTATGTTTATTTGATCTAGTGGTAGCATATGACATGTTTATGGGCTTGCAAACCTAGTGTTGAATCTAGAAAATGAGCTCATGATGTGTAATTCAACATGGTCAAGATAACCCTTATACTTTATGAGGTGTGAAAAAGCTTGTCCTTGGATCAAACTGAATTACATATTCTAGGCAAGTGATCTAGATTGAACCATAATTTGGACTCCCTCATAATTGATTGACTTAACTCTCACTAAAATTAGCACCTTTTTTGGTGATTGTTGACAAAGGGGGAGAGAAAAGTCACAAAGATTTTACAAAGAGGGAATAAGATATAATAAAGGGGAGAGAAAAAAAATCATAGGGGGAGAGAAAAGTCACAGGGGAGCAAGCTCATGAATTATTTGTTGCATTTGTATGTGCACTAACATGATGATGTGTTGCATTGCAAATTTTAATTTCGATATTCATGATTGAATGATGTTTGCTAGAAATAGAACTTGAATGATGTTTTGTTGAGAGTAGCTTTACAAGCAGTATCTAGACACCTTTTGCTCATAATGTTGATCTCACGGGGGTACTTTAGTGTTTGTGATCTTTACAAGTGATGTATTACAAATGGTGTCTAGCTACATCGATGCTAAGGGTGGTATATAAAGGCAACTCCGATTGGTATCACGCTTCAAAGGTCCCTTCTATATACCTTAGCATCAATTTGATAGTAGTAACTCTCCCAAATTTGAATCCATACATATGTGCACAATTGAAACCAAACTCATGGAAGCACATATGTAGGGGGAGCTATACTATCGAAATTGAAAATTGATTTCATTTCATATCTTTGTGATGGTTGTCATCAATTACCAAAAAGGGGGAGATTGAAAGCCCAAGTGTGGTTTTGGTAATCAATGACACCAGGTTGCTAATGCCATGTGTTAAGTGTTTTGAGTTAGGCATAAGCAACACATGTGATGAAGGTGTATGTGGCAAGGAGTGGTGGCCACAAGATCACAAAGAGATGGTGCATGGACATGAAATGATGATCATGGTGGAGATGCACATAAAATGAAGGACATGATGATCAAGTGAAAGAGAAGGATCTAAGAGCGCAAGGCAAAGGTATAACCATAGGGTTTTCCTTTTGCCGGTCTAAGATGAGTAGAGAAGTGATTGACCGGGTTTAGGATACATAGCCGACTATCAAGAGGGGCAATCATGGTTAGCTCGGAAATCAAGTGCCACTAGATCAATGTCTTGAGCATATGCATTAGGATCTAGTAAAGAGCTAACATAACACCTTGGAAAATGATTGTGAAATGCTAACACACATGCACATGGTGATGTACACTTGGTGGTGTTAGCACTTTTGCGAAGGCGGTGGAGTTTAAGCGGTTGAGAGGGGTTTGGGTTCCTCTCTCCCTCCCGCCGAGCTTGCGAGGCGGGATTCGGCGCTTTTTGGAGAAGTGAAATGCCTATTTTCTTTTGCGCCAGAAGTCGAAAAGAAACGGAGGCGAACGGAGGTCACTGTGGTGACCGGACGCGGTCACGGTATGACCGGACGCGTCCGATCAGTGTTCAGCGTCTGCGCGGTTTTTAGTTCGATGATCGGACGCGTCCGGTCATCCAGGGAGCTTACTGGACTCTAACCGGACGCTGGCACTGTGGCGTCCGGTCAGTTCAACAGCGCGTCCGGTCAGTTCTCCTGAGCGAACCAGAGCGCGCGACCGGCGCGTCCGGTCCCTCACGTAGCCGGAGCGTCCGGTCAGGCGTCCAGAGGGGTAGAGCGAAGCGGAGTGACGATCAGACGCGCGGCGCGTCCGGTCACATGCGATCAGACGCGTCCGGTCTCAACGGGAGCATACTGGAACGTGACTGGACGCGGGCACTATCGCGTCCGGTCAATCGGTTCAGCGCGTCCGGTCAGGGCAACGGCTAGTTCTGACGCGCACTGTTCACGTTTGTCGTGTAGTGACCGGACGTGTCCGGTCACCCTGACCGGAGCATCCGGTCAGCGCGTTTTTCGCTGCGTCGTCTGTAACGGCTAGCTGCGTACCCCTTCGTTATAAATAGAGGTTGGCCGGGGTTTGAGGGCAACTCTTGCACATTTTGAGATATAGAGACATACTTTGAGCTAGAGAACAACCCCTCCACTCATCTCTTTGCATAGTTGCACATCTTGAGTGAGATTGAGTGAGATTCAAGTGCATTGCTTGAGAGTTGCATTCTAGAGGCACTTGATCTTCGAGTTGCTGCGGATTTCTTGTTACTCTTCCGTGTTTCCCGACACGGTAGACGGCTTGGAGCAGTGGAGGTGATTGAGCTCGCAATTGGAGATTGTTGGAGCCTTCACCAAGTGTTGTAAGGGGTTCTTGATCCTTCCCCGCGGGAGTTCGTGAATTGGATACTCTAGTGGAGCTCGTGGCTTGGAGGATCCCCAATCTTGTGTGCGGTTGTGCGGCGCCCGCCGAGGGCTCGACTCTTGATAGTCGATTAGCTCGCGAACCGACAAGTGGGTGTATCGCCACAACGGGGAGTAGCTTGCCGGGAAGCAAGTGAACCTCGGGATAAATTCTTGTGTCATTCTCTTCCCGAGGATTTCTCTTGTGTGATTGATTGATTGGTACATCTCATCTCTACACGGCGGTATAATCAATCAAAGCTCTTCTCTCGTATTACTTCTAGTTTCTAGCTTATAGTTGTTGTTGTGTTTAGTGAATAGCCTTGTACTAGACTTGTGTAGGTGGCTTGCTTAATTAGTTAGAGCTAGTGCTTTTGCTTCGCCACCTTTCGTACTAACTCGTGGTTAAGTAATTCTTGTAGAAGTTTTAATTAGGCTATTCACCCCCCCTCTAGCCTATTTGGACCTTACACCGATCCCCTCGTCTCGCAGCTTCACTACCAGGCGGGCGGTGTCCAGAACATCCGGCTACTCGTCCCGGTCGTTCTCGACCCTGAGTCGCCCTCGTACGCCCGTTGGAGGGATCTGGTGGTCCTTACTCTTCGCCGCTACGCCCTCGACGACCACGTCCTCGACGAGCCAACGCCCATGGTCCAGACTCCGTCGTGGCAGCGTCTGGACAGCATCGTGCTTTCCTGGATCCTCGGCACGATCTCCGTCGACCTCCACGACCTTGTCCGCACCTCCACCTACGCTCGCCAGGCCTGGCTGGCACTCGAGGGCCAGTTTCTGGGCAATGCTGAGGCCCGGGCTCTGCTACTCGACGTGAGCTTCCGCACCTTCGTCCAGGGGGACCTTGCCGTTGGCGAGTTCTGCCGGAAGATGAAGACCATGGCAGATTCCCTCGGTGACCTGGGTTGGCCCGTGGAGGATCAAATCCTCGTCCTCCGTGAGCTCAGCGACCGCTACGCCCATCTCCGGACGTGGATCACCCGTCAGCGGCCCTTCCCCACCTTCCTGCAGGTCTGTGACGACCTCGTCATGGAGGAGCTCACTCAGGGCCTTCAGCCGGGGTCCACCGTCGCCCAGGGGTCCTTGTCTTCCTCGATGGCCCTGGCTGCTACTCCGCCGTGCCCGTCTGCTCCCCCTCATCCGTCTGCTCCACCACCGTCGTCCCTTGGTCCTCCTCCCTCTGGGCCGAGCGGAGGTGGGGGGTCGTGGCAGTCGTCGCCGACGCGGTGGGGGCGATAGGGGTCGTGGGAGAGGCCATGGTGGTGGCCCACCGGGGGGGCACCATGGCCTTCTTTTCACAACCCATGGTCAGGGCACATTTCTATGTGGCCCTACCACGCTCTAGGGGGTGAGATTCGCCCACTAGGGGCCATGTTTACTGGTGCTCCACCTCCAGGCGTCTCCACTACACCGCCGTGGGCTACTTCCCCCGGCACCCCGTCCGGGCCTGCCGGCTGGGATCAGGTGGCCTTGGCACGGTCGTTCAGCACCATGGGCTTGACACCTCCTGTCGGACCTAAGTGGATTGCCGACTTGGGTGCCACCTACCACACCACCCCTAACCCTGGTATACTTTCTTCTATCCATTCTCCTTCTACTTCTCTCCCCTCGTCCATTATGCTCGCAAATGGTTCATGTCTTCCTATCACCTCTGTGGGTACCGCCGGTGCCCATGGGTCCTTTCGTCTTCCTGATGTTCTCGTTGCACCCTCTATGATTCACAACCTTATTTCTATTCATCGTTTTACAGCTGACAACTCGTGTTCTGTGGAGTTTGACTCTTCTGGTCTTACTGTGAAGGATTTGGCTACCCAGCGTCCTTTGCTCCGATGTGACAGTACGGGGCCCCTTTACACCCTCCGCTTTCCGGTGTCTGTCTCGCTATCTTCGCTTTTGTCAGCTGCCTTCGCCACCACCTCTTCTACTACTTGGCACCGGCGCCTCAGCCATCCTAGACGTGATGCCCTAATGCAGCTTAGTCATAGCTCAGACATTCGTTGTACTCGAGCTCATGATGAGCATTTGTGTCATGCGTGTCAAATGGGCCGTCATGTTCGTCTTTCTTTTTCTAGTTCTTCTTCACATGCGGCTCGCATTTTTTATCTTGTACATTGCGACCTATGGACGTCTCCTGTACTCAGCATTTCTGGCTATAAGTACTATCTGGTGGTGGTTGATGATTTTTCTCACTACTCGTGGACTTTTCCCTTACGTGCCAAGTCTGAGACATTCTCTACGCTTCACCATTTCTTCTCTTGGGTTTCCACTTAGTTCGGCCTCACCATCAAGGCCGTCCGGTGCGATAATGGCCGTGAGTTCGATAACTCCACTTCACGAGCCTTCTTCCTCTCTCAAGGTGTCTAGTTGCGCATGTCTTGCCCGTACACCTCCTCTCAGAATGGCAAGGCAGAGCGCATGATTCGCACTACCAATGACATCGTTCGTACCCTCCTTCTCCAGGCTTCACTCCCCGCTCGTTTCTGGGCAGAGAGCCTGCACACCTCCACCTATCTCCTTAACCGCCTTCCTTCCACTGCTTGCCCGGCTCCCACGCCGCACCACGCTCTTTTCGGTACCCCTTCGCGGTATGACCACCTTCGAGTCTTCGGGTGTGCGTGTTACCCTAACACCACGGCCACTGCTCCGCACAAGCTGGCTCCCCGATCCACTCTCTGTGTCTTCCTTGGGTACTCCCCAGACCACAAGGGGTACCGCTGCTACGACCTCACCTCTCGTCGCATCCTCATCTCATGCCATGTGGTGTTCGATGAGTTTGTCTTCCCCTTTTCCACCACCACCACCCCTTCCACCTCCGGACTTGACCTCTCCTCTTTACCCACTAATGCGGTGGTCGAGCCACCTTTGCCTTTGTTTCTTGCAGGTTCGACGGCCCCGTGCCCCAGCTTGCCATCGGCTGGTGCCTCTACCGACCCTGCTCATCGTTCGAGCCTAGACGGGGACCCTTCCGGGCCGGCCCCTGTCATTCCGACTGACGAGGGTACCCGCCCGTCCCCTACGCCTACGACTGCGCGCTTCGCCCGGCCGATCCTCGTGTACCAGCGCCGGGCACGGCCTGCGCCGCCACCTTCACCGCTGCCGGTGGTCCCTCCTTCGCCGGCGTCTTCCTCTCCGCCAAGAACACCGGGGCCGTCGCCACAGCCCCAAACTACTCGCGTCGAGCCCCCGGTGTATCACCCGCCGCTCCTTCACCACCACCCACGTCATGTTCATCCTATGGTGACACGACACACGGCTGGAACCCTGCAGCCCCGCGCTCTTGAGGCGATGCCCGTTGACTCGCAGGTCTCTCCCGTACCCTCTTCCGTCCGCGAGGCCTTGATGGACCCTCACTGGTGCCACACGATGGAAGAGGAGTACGCGGCTCTCCTCGCCAACCGGACCTGGGATCTGGTGCCACGGCCACCAGGCTCCAACGTCGTCACCGGCAAGTGGATCTGGACACACAAGCGCCAGGCTGATGGCACTCTCGAGAGGTACAAGGCTCGTTGGATTCTTAGGGGTTTCACTCAGCGGCCTGGTGTTGACTATGATGAGACTTTCAGTCCAGTGGTGAAGCCGGCTATAGTCCGCACGGTGCTATCCCTCGCCCTCACTCGTTCTTGGCCAGTGCATCAGCTCGATGTCAAGAATGCCTTCCTACATGGTCTTCTCACTGAGATAGTTTACTGCAGTCAGCCGGTAGGGTTTGTTGACTCCTCATGTCCTGACATGGTCTGCAGGCTCAACAAATCTCTCTACGGCATCAAACAGGCCCCCAGGGTATGGAACCATCGCTTTGCTGCCTTTCTGCCATCACTGGGGTTTGTGGAGGCCAAGTCCGATACGTCACTATTCATCTTCCACCATGGAGCTGAGACTACGTATCTACTGCTCTATGTTGATGACATTGTCCTCACTGCCTCCAGTGAGTCACTACTTCACCGCATCATCACCTCTCTACAGCAGGAATTTGCTATGAAGGATCTGGGTGTGCTCCACCACTTTCTTGGGGTCACTGTTGCGCCTCATCCTGCTGGACTTTTTCTTCACCAGAGGCAGTACACTCTTGAGCGAGCTGGGATGACCGATTGCAACCTCTGCTCTACTCCAGTTGACACGCAAGGCAAGCTGTCTAAGGCGGAGGGGAACCCGGTGTCTGATCCCACCGCGTACCGGAGTCTTGCTGGTGCTCTCCAGTACCTCACCTTCACTCGGCCGGACATCACCTATGCGGTTCAGCAGCTGTGCCTTCATATGCATGATCCGCGGAAGCCTCACCTCACTGCCCTCAAGCGCCTCCTCCGCTACCTCCGAGGCACTGTGGGCTATGGCCTGCTCCTTCATCGGCGGTCCTCCTCCACCGAGATGGTTGTCTACACTGACGCTGACTGGGCCAGATGTCTGGACACTCGGCGCTCCACCTCTGGCTACGCTGTCTTCTTGGGCGGCAACCTGGTGTCCTGGTCATCCAAGCATCAGCAGGTGGCCTCCCGCTCCAGTGCCGAGGCAGAGTACCGCGTCATGGCCAATGGCGTGGCCGAGGCCTCTTGGCTCCACCAGCTCCTGGCCGAGCTTCATAACCCCCTTCTCCGGAGCACCATTGTCTACTGCGACAACGTCAGTGCCGTCTACCTCTCCACCAACCCCGTGCAGCACCAGCGGACCAAGCATGTGGAGATTGACCTTCACTTCGTCCGTGATCGGGTTGCCATCGGCGAGGTGCGAGTCCTACATGTACCTACGACGTCCCAGTTCGCAGACATCTTCACCAAGGGCCTCCCATCGTCGTCCTTCACCACCTTTCGCTCCAGCCTCAACATCACTAGTGGCTAGTTGTGTCTGTGGGGGGGCTCGTATGTATTTTCTTTTCCTGGTGTACAGTCTGACTCCGCTGTGTCGGCAGCTCAGACTGCGGGGGGGGTGTTGGAGTATATGTCTAAGGCCCATGTGGCTAGGCCCATGAGGCCCATGTATGCTACTCTATATAGCTACCCTTCTAGGGTTAGCCTAATCAATCTAGTCCATTCATTCCAACACAAATATTGATGCTCAGCTCATAGCTAGAAGCTTTGTAAATTTATCAGTAGATAGACATGTTTGATTTTTGGAGCCTTCCGATTGCATTTGTAACTATGTTTGGTTGAATGAATAAAGACAGTGCTCCACTAAAAAAAAAGATATTTTGTCGGCCGCTAATTTATTCCAGAGTCAAGAATTATTATTGGAACATTTCTGCCGCCACATTTCCTAGAAAATATTTTCCTAAAAAGACATTACTGCTGCCACCTAACTAGTTTTGAATTTGTGAAACTCAATGTAACCGCTTGCTTTTCAATTTCATCTGCAGGGGTTTAGGCAAGAGTTTCTTTGACATAATGAGTGGGATGGAGGCTGCTTTAGCATCTGGAGTGTTGAAGGTTGCAGGTGACAAGCTAGTTTCACTGTTAGCCACTGAGTTTGCTGCCATAACCGGTGTAAAAAGAGATCTCTCCGAGCTCCAGGATATACACGCAGACATTACAGGCTGGCTGTCGGCAGCACATGACAGAGCAATACAGAGTGAGCCACAGTCTCACTGGGTGGTAAAACTGAAAGATGTGGCTTATGACGTTGACGATATACTACAAGAAGTCCAGCTAGAAGCTGAGAAACAGAAGATGGAAAGAGATGACGACAAGAGTAGTATAGCTGGCTGCTTATGTGCAAAACCAAAGACATTTGCATTCCGATACAAGATGGCTCATAAGATCAAGGCAATCAAGGTGAGATTTGCTGCAATCGTCAAGCAAAGAAGTGATTTCAATACTTTAGGTCCTAGGGATCAACATGTTGGTACTAGGTACAAGAAAGTTGGAGAGATGACCTGGTTGAGCAAGGTTCCAGAGTCCAAAATACCCCTTAGGGATCAAGAAAAGGATGAAATCATATCTAAGCTTGTAGAATGTAATGCTGGAGAGAACAACATGATAGTTTCTATCATCGGATTAGGGGGGTCAGGCAAAACTACTTTGGCCAAACACATTTGTCATGACGTCAAGATAAAGGAGCACTTTGGAGGTGAAATATTCTGGGTCCATGTGTCTCAAGAGTTTGATGTTCAGAAGCTCATCGGCAAGCTATTTGAAACAATTGTTGGAGATAATTCAGATCGTCATCCCCCATAGCACATGGTCCAAAAAATCTCCGAGAAGTTGAGCAATAAGAAGCTTCTTCTTATCCTTGATGATGCTTGGCATGAGGACAAACATGACTGGGAACAATTCATGGTGCAGCTAAAATGTGGCACACCTGAAACAAGGATTATGTTAACCACTCGTGATCGAAAGGTTGCACAAGCTGTGGAATCAAGATATACATTTGAGTTGGCATTCTTATCAGAGTCTGAGAGTTGGAACTTATTCCTGAAGGGTTCTGGGTTGGCAGAGCAAGATTTGAGCTCCGATGAGGTACAAGTCGGAAAAGAGATTATCAAGGGATGTGGTGGGGTGCCGTTAGCAATTCAAACTCTTGGAGCAGTCCTTTGTGACAAGAAGCAAATAAGTACGTGGAGGGCCATAAGAGAGAATAATTTATGGAAGGTTCATCAGAGTATAAAAGACAGAGTGTTTGCATCCTTGAAGTTGAGCTATATTCACTTGGCAGATGAACTGAAGCAATGCTTTACGTTTTGCTCCATATTCCCGAAGGGTTATGGAATCCAGAAAGATCGTTTGATTGCCCAATGGATAGCTCATGGATTCATCAATGCAATGAATGGAGAGCAACCCGAAGATATCGGAAGAGACTACTTACATTCTCTTGTAAACGTCAGGTTTCTTCAGGAAGATTATGGGAGCTGGAATACTGATATATACAACATGCACGATTTGATCCATGATCTCACTCGACAGATACTAAAGGATGAACTGGTGACTTGTGTACCAATTCATACAACAGAAAAATTTACTCATAGGTATAGATATTTATCTTTGACTTCATTCACTGAGAATGTTGACAAGGGCTTATTTGACAAGGTCCGTGCTCTATATATCTCTGACAGTAAGCCATCTTTTGATACCACAGTGAAGAACAGTTGTTGTATGCGCAGTGTTGTTTTGGACTATGCAATTGATACTCCGTTTTCACTATTCATATTAAAGTTTGAGTATCTTGGGTATCTTGAAATCCACAATATTAGTTGTACAACAGTTCCAGAAGCTATCTCGAGGTGTTGGAACTTGCAGTCACTCCATTTTGTTAACTGCAAAGGTTTTGTGACATTACCTGAGTCTGTTGGAAAGCTTGGGAAGCTAAGGACTCTAGAGTTGCGTTGGATTATTGATCTTGAGAGTCTGCCTCAGTCCATTGGTGACTTGTATGTTCTTCAATCCTTGCAACTATATAACTGCAGCAAGCTCCGAGAGATACCAAGCTCTTTAGGTAGAATTGGAAATCTATGTGTACTTGATATAGAGCGTTGTTCATCTCTGCAACAACTACCCTCAGACATCATTGGGGAGTTCAAAAACTTGCGAACTATCAACTTTAATGGTTGTACAGGTTTGCAAGAGCTGCCAAGCACATTATCCTGTCATACATTGCATACTCTGAACCTTTCTGGAACCAAAGTTACCATGCTACCTCAATGGGTTACATCGATTGATACTCTAGAATGTATTGACCTTGAGGGATGCACGGAGCTACGGGAGTTGCCTAAGGGCATAGCAAACTTGAAAAGGCTTGCAGTTTTGAACATAGAGCGTTGTAGTAAACTATGCTGCTTACCATCAGGGTTGGGACAGCTGACTCGTTTAAGAAAGCTGGGATTGTTTGTTGTTGGGTGTGGTGCAGATGATGCGAGGATCTCAGAGCTAGAAAACCTTGATATGATATGTGGTCGCTTGGAAATTACCAACCTTAAGTATTTGAAGAATCCAAGTGATGCAGAGAAGGCTTGCTTGAAGCGGAAGAGTAACATACAACGGTTAGATCTGAACTGGTCCTTAAGTGATACCGAAGGAGAGTTGGTATCAGATATGGAACTTGATTGGGGTGTGCTGAGCGCTCTTGAACCATCATCGCAAATTGAGAGCTTGAATATCTATGGTTACAGAGGCCCCTGCTTGCCAGGATGGATGATGAAGCAAAATGATTCTTCATATTGTGAAGGTGGCATAATGCTGAAGCAAACTATTGCATCCTGTTTTCTTTGTTTAACTTCGTTAACGCTAGAAAGATTTCCAAACTTGAGGCATATGAGAGGATTTGTTGAGTTGCCTTCACTGAAGCACCTTCTGCTGGAGGAAATGCCTAATTTAGAGGAGCTGTGGACTACATCAAGTGGTTTTGAAACTGGGGAGAAAGAATTGGCAGCACAATATCCTTTCCCTGTCCTGTCCTGGCTAAGCTTATGTGGCTGCCCGAAATTAAATGGGAGCCCCTACTTTCCACCATCGTTGGAGCATATGTATTTAAACAGAAGCAATGTGCAGCTGCTATCCATAGGAAGGTTCTCCCATCAGCTGCCTAGCATGCATGCGTTGGTCCCTCGCCTCAAGAGTCTAATGCTAATCGAAGTTACAGGATCATCATCTGGTTCTCGACATGTATTCAGGTCCTGCACTGACAGTGCTGCCGGAGTGGATTGGACAACTCTCTGCGCTTCGTGAGCTTTGTATCCAGCATTTCCCTGCCCTTCAATACTTGCCCCAATCCATACAACGCCTAACTGCTCTCGAGAAATTGCTCATTTATGGTTGCCCTGGTTTGGCGGGGCGTTACAAGCGAGATGCAGGGCCCGACTGGCACCTTGTCAGTCACATTCCTAGTGTGATAATACATTGATTTGGAGGGATGAGGAGCAGGTCTTCAAAGCACATACTCCTACTACACGTGAATGCGGCAAATGCAACCGATGGTACATTCTGCTGCCTGTAAGACTATTACCGATGCATTGTATTATAGTATTATATTGTCATGTCCATCAACCTACACATATACAAACTAGTAATTGTAACTAGCAAGGTGACCCGCTCATATAGCGTGGTAGCTAGTGCTTTAGATTTTTTTTTGTGGTTTTATTTTCTTTCGGTTAATCCATTTTTTCTTGTTTGTGAGTAAGAGAGCTGAAATATCAAACGCACATGTGTACAGAGTTCGTATGATGAGGCACATGTGGTTTACATGAATATTTTTCTGTTGACAAAGGATTTAAATTATTTTTTTAGAAAAACAGGGCAGGAGCAGGACCGCTGTCAAATCATTTAAGAAGGTAGAAAGTCCATGTCTTACAGGGTGCTATTACGTAGAAAGAAGGAAGAAAAACACAGTACACATGGGAAACAGGAGAGACGTGATTCATTAGTCACTAGAAAAGACCGCGCGGCGCCGCGCGTTCTTTGTATTGGCCATCCCGTTATGGTCAAAAATGCTGAACTATATACACTGACTAATCAGATACTTAGTGCTTGAGCGTGTCATTCAAGAGGGGGTCTCTTTTGAGAGTGAGCCAGGTTGACCAGCATTAGTAGAAACAGATGACCCAAATCTTCAGTTAAGTTTGATAAAAGCCTATTTGGAGATCCCTTCATGAAAAAATCCATTCCATATTGTTTGCCCTATCTTATATCAGCATGAAATCATTGACCTGAAAAGAACACATAAAAAAGAGTTCTAAAAATAAACACCAAAAAGCAAAGGACAGAGATATAAGAAAGCAATACAAAAACCCAATTGATAAAATTATTCAGTATATGAAAAATTATACCCTATCGTATCAAATTGAATTATTAGTTCTAACTTAAGCGGCAAATTTTATACTTTTCAAACTAGTGGTAGACATAATTGTTAAATCTGACATACCCTCCTTTTGCATATATGAAGCTGGCTATTCTAGTTCAACTATACATTATGTAGCAATATTTTGAAGCTTAATTATGAGCCATTGATCAAACAAAAATTATGAGCCATATAGATTTTTAACATTCAATTTGCAGATTATCTTAAAATTTCACTACTAAACAGAAAGTGGAATAAGTTTGTAACCAAAATTTGGTTTTTATTTTAATTGTTATAAAATCAGCACAATAAAGTGGTAAGTGGGATTTGCTTTGAGATAAGAAGATGAGTTGCATCTGGCTTCATATTGCAAAATAGGTACCCATTAGTTTTCACCAAATTGTTCAACTCAGAATCATGCAATAGAAGCATGTTCTTGGCATTCCTAGGGCATCCATATATTTGGTCATACACATATACAAATACAATTTTTTTAAAAAAGAAAGTAAAAAATGAGTCGTAGCCAAGGTTCTAAATACTAAAAGAATGCCATACCAGTGAATGCAAGCTATGCATTTATGGGGAAAAATTTATAATATTACAAACCAACAAAAGTAACTGAAAAGAATACTTACTCAAAATGTTATGGTGAAATTTCCACTCATTGCCATGAAGGTCCTTTGCAATCAACTCCTGTGGTGGGGCCTTGTGATTGAAATCTGACAGGATTAACAGAGGAATATTTAGAACCATTAATAGATGGGAAATTAAAACAAAGTTTATTATCATTCTTAGTGGCTACAGTGTCATCTGTGCACAGACCTCACCTGACTCAGCATTAGCCTAAAGAATAAATGTAACCGAGCTGATGAAACACAAAGGTATCAATAATAATTGCTTGTTTTCCTACAGATTTGCAATATAACTCCAAAGTTATATGCCAATATCAAGTTGGCATATCCTCCCTCCGTCTCAATATTAATTTTGTTCTAGGATTTGTAGCGGATACCAAGAACGAAGTAAATGACCGTGCCTACCCCTACAAAAGACATGCTGCTCAGATATCCCGTCATTGATACAGCTGTCAATGGTATAGTGGAATCATAGTACAGTTGCTTTACTAGTGTGCCGGACCTGTATGCTACCTCAAACGACATTCTTTCTAGGACTAATATTGAACGCTAATAATTGGACAGAGGGAGTAAGCTGTAGAGGCAGCCTACGATAGTTGGAGATCTCAGCCTCCAGTTGTTAATGGTTGGTGATGATACCTGTAGTAAATATTTAAAATTTCAGTGAGATTTTTAAAAGAAGAAACAATGAGCTTTCATTTCTGTAGAACTATTGGGATCTAACAATGAATCCTTAAGATATATGGATTTCAGGAGCACACAAGCCTCATGTTCACAAAGAGCAAACGATGAGGCTGGCACATCCATGCCACAGCTCTGAATTTAGGCATGTGTGCTCTTGAAAAATAACTATAGTAAACAGAAACAGCTAAAATAACTATAGTAAACAGAAACAGCTAATGGTCCATCATGTCGGTTCTTTTATTTGCAGAAGAGCAATGAAGCATATATTTCCTCTTGATATAGAGAGGGAAAGTAGTGGAATGATGTAATAATTGTGGATATAGGAATCAGAATCTGCAGATCAAGATTTCCATTCGTTACGATTTTTTTATCCAAAGGAAAAATACAAACAATCCTCAGACACGTTCAGTCAAAAATTATATTTTCTTGCAAGTTCTCACCAACTATATAAAAAACAGATTTGCTTGAGAAATTATTAGTATTGAATGTGATCTATATAGTGCAGAAGAATGCTGCTAAGAAAGGAGACTTGATTCAAATGAATAAATATATCTGAATATATAAATAAATCTCATTCTTTGGAATCTGAATAAAACACAGAAATCTACATATTTATGTAGCCTTTTTCTGTCTTCTATTTTAAATAAACATAGCATCTAATCCCATCTTAGGAGACAAAAGAAAAAGACATAGAACCAAATTATTACCTAAATATGTATTTTTCCATATTGTGTAGGATTATAAAAAACATTAGCCAATAATCTGCATTTTTATCCTAGGATAGTACTCTAAACATATACCTGAGCAAACAATTTACAGACTGTTTGAGAGATGTATTTTCCTATGTCTTTGTCCAAAGAGAATTCAATCTAGCATCCCACAAACAAAATGAAGTACTGATGCTGGGAACTGAGACGGCATTATATGCCAAAGCCTTCAAACCTTTGTCCCGTACTAGTTTACCAAATTTTAATGACCTTAGTGTAATGCAATACTCACTGAAGCATCTTCTAAGAGGCATTTCAATAAGTAGAAGGAGGGCTAGTGTACTATGTTTATGAAGAAGGCCAATGAATCTAGGACACACGGGTAGATGCCTCTTTCTATTGTTGTATGACAGATTTGCATGCATCAGACAAAAGATTTGTCGATCGGATTGATGCTAAAATTTTAAAGAAACAAAGCTAAGATGTGATGCAGTTACATCTTACTTGCTTGTAGCTTGCAGGTAGTACTGGTATAGCAACAGAGCAGGTTTGGTTGAATCGAGCACACGAGCAGCCTTTCCAGCTCAGCACAATGCCCTGAACTCAACTCGGTGAACACAGCAGTGGGAGACCACGATGATCGCGCTACGGCCAGAGCGGCATTACATTGCATACTTAGCGGGCGTGAGGAATGGGCTAGGTGCCGGGGGAGATGTGCCCAATCATCACCGCCCCCTTCGTGCGCGACGGGCATTGCTGCTTCTGGCCTAACGCCGGTCAGGAGCGGCCGCTTCGCCGTTGTGGGCGACGAAGAGGCAGGCAAAGCAGTCATCTTGTCCATCGCCGGGGCCGTCTCCCTACGGACCGGCGCCTCGAGCGGTGGGTACCAGGGGGAGGGAGTGAGATACAGCGACGCTGGTGGAGCCGCAGTTGCTTGGCTAGCTGCTGCCCGAGGCCGGACGAGGGCTGAGCCGGTGGGAGGTGACGGCGGTGGGGCGGAGGAAGCGCCGAAGCGGCCGTGGTGCGCGCTGTCGAGGATGACCCGATCGAACGGTCGGTATCGTGTGATGGCCGGATCCGACGGTTGAGGTAGAACGGGTGACGTGGCTTAATCGGGTGCCCGAGATTCGTTATGAAGAGAATCCAAGGGCGTCCACAGGGCTTGTCGACGCAGCGCCATTTCTTCTCTTGCTGGAGCGAACACCAGAGAGCTGGAGTTCTTGCTGGTCCTTAAAAATTCTGCGATTCCTCTCTTTCCACACATTCCATGCACTGTACAAGATGAAAGCCGCTGTTGTTCTCTGCTGCTTGCTGCTTTGGCGCCTGAGCTTCTAGGCCGATCATGGTCATCCTCACCGAGAAGATCGTGTAGGAAGAAGTCGTTGCGGAGGTCGAGCTTCACGACGTGGCCTGTCATGATGCTGCAGCTGACGCCATGCCAATAGCAGCAGTCAAATGCCACGTATCGGCAGGCACAAGCCAAGTACAAAAGTAAGGTACAGGCAGACGAATGCAAGGCTATTTGGCCATCCCCATTCAGGCCTGCTCCCGAACCGTTGGTTTAACACTGCCGAAAGCCGAAAGCCAGATGAAAGCAGGACCTTGCTTTCTGAACCGTTGTTGCCAAGTGACTACAGAAAAGACATGCACCTTGCCGTACAATTTGTCAAATAGGCTGAAATAGGTGTACCTCCAGGTCCTTTTGAACAAAAGGCCACAAAAATATTATCCAAAGACCTACTAAGAATCCACCTGTTAAACCAAGATATAGATCCATCATAGTCATGTCATTTTCATGCCATTTGATGGGATTTTGTATTGGTTGATCTCCAGGACACACCTTTGGAAGTGGATGCCCAGAAAGACTAGGATTGCCAATATACATTGAAGCAGGATCGTAGAGTGTTTAGTTGATGTCCTGAGGGTATTCTACCAGATAGGTTGTTGTAGGACAAATTCAGGTAGCTCAGCAAAGTTAAATTTGACAAGGACTGAGGAATTTCACCAAAGAGTTGGTTGTTCGACAAGTCAAGAGACTCCAAAGTTTGCAGATTGCCAATCTTATCCAGGATATTTCCACTCAATAAGTTTGATGACAAATTCAGATTTATCAGCCCAAGAAGTGAACCGATTTCTTTGGGGATTTGCCCAACTAATCTATTGCTAGATAGATCAATGCTCTTAAAAAAAATAAGATATTCCCCGTGTAGTCAAGCACTTGGCCTTTAGTTGGCAACGAAAGGCTATCACCAGACACTCCCATATCACCGATCACATTATGAAATTGATAAACTTCCTGGAAAGGATTATTATCTCCTATCAAATATTCAAATATGCTTGGGTCTACATCCTTAGTAGTAGTTAGAGCTTTCAAGTTCGCAATAGATTGTGGCATAACCCCAGAAAAACATGTTGTTTGCTAGATCAAGAATACGGAGATAAAATAGACTCAGTATTTCAATCGGAATATGACCTGAAAAGTTGTTAGATCCTAGCCGTAACATTATCAATGTAGTCATGTTGTCACTTATCCACATAGGTAACTTTCGATTGAATATGTTTTGACTTAGATCAAGGTATGCAAGATTTTGGCATTGTTTCAAGAATAGAGGAAATCCACCTGAAAGATTATTGTTGTGTAGCAGGAGAATAATGATTTTCAAACTATAAGTATTTGTAGAACCAACCCTTGAAAAATTACTACTAGATGGGTTCTGCTGTTTGAACCCTTCTCTGCCACAATCAGGTAGCTCCCCTGTGAGTAGGTTGTTTGAAAGATCTAAGATCTCTAGTTGCAGCGATTGACAAATTGAATCAGGAATGACCCCGACTATACAACAACAACAACAACAACAACATAGCCTTTTGTCCCAAGCAAGTTGGGGTAGGCTAGAGATGAAACCCAAAAGAGACGAGAAACAGGGAGACACATAAAGGGACATAAAGGGCACAAGACAAAAAGGTCACGGTTCAGGCACGTTGATTGCTAATCTCCAAGCGCTCCTGTCCATAGCTAAATCCTTGGGGATATTCCACTCCTTAAGATCTCTCTTAACGGACTCGTCCCAAGTTAGTTTAGGTCGACCTCTACCGCTCTTTACATTATCGGTCCGCTTTAGAACTCCACTACGCACCGGCGCCTCAGGAGGCCTCCGTTGGACATGTCCAAACCATCTCAACCGATGTTGAATCAATTTCTCCTCAATTGGTGCCACCCCAACCCTATCCCGAATATCGTCATTTCGTACTCTATCCCTCCTTGTGTGCCCACAACACCAACGCAACATACGCATCTCCGCTACACTCAATTGCTGGACATGTCGCCTTTTTGTAGGCCAACACTCAGCACCATATAGCATCGCCGGACGAATCGCCGTCCTATAGAACTTACCTTTCAGCTTCTGAGGCACCCTTTTGTCACAGAGAACGCCAGAAGCTTGACGCCATTTCAACCAGCCGGCTGAAATTCTATGCCTAACATCTTCATCAATGTCTCCATCCTTTTGTAGCATCGACCCTAAATACCGAAAAGTATCCTTCTTGGCCACCACTTGCCCATCGAGGAATGACCCCGACTATACGATTGAAAAAGAGAACTGCAGTTTGTAAATTTGGTCCTCCAAAATTTGATGGCAGCTGTCCACTTAAAGAATTTTTTGACATGTCCAATAAATATATATTTCTTGGTAACCTTGGTACTGAACCAACCAAATGATTTGACTGGAGAAGAAGTACTGCTACAGACATCAACTCCAAATTAGAAGGTAACTCACCAGTAATTTGGTTGTAAGAGGTCCAAAAATGTGGTGTTAGAAAATGTACTCCAAAACCAATCTGGGATTATACCAATGAGACCCGTGTCTGAAATGTTAAGGTATGAAACACTCTTTTGCCATCGAAGCCAATTAGGTACTTCAGGACCCAAATAACATGATGAAAAAGATGCTGTTTGCAAGTCGAACGGGGGTTTCCAATTAGAGTTCACCATTACTTGAACATGTGTATGAGTCAAGTCAATGTCCTTCAAATTAGTCAAACTAGAGAAGTGGTCTTCTGTTATCACACCACTAAAGTTGTTATCATACATGTTCAACACAGTCAAAGTCTTAGCATTCCAATCTCCACAAGCATAGAACCGCTCAAGTTGTTATCGTACATGTACAACTCAGTCAAATTTTTTAACTTTCCGATCTCCACAGGCACAGAACCGCTCAAGTGGTTGGTACTGATGTCAAGAATGCTTAACGCAGTGAAGTTGGATATCGATTTTGGTATCATGCCAGTGATGTTGGTATCACCCAAAAGTAGCACTTGCAAACTATTCTAGGAACATTTTGGTATCCTCTCCAATAGATGTGCTATATCCCCACCAATGTTGACCTGGTCAAGGTATATGTTCTGTAAACTGCACATGCTTTTCAACATTGATGGCATCATCCCCTGGATTGTATTGAATTGCATGTTAAGGGTCTGCAGCATGGTCAAGTTTCCCAACTCATCAGGAAAGGGCCCCGACAATCCGCAAATACTTATGTCTAGACTCTTGAGGCTAGTTACATCCCAGTACCAATTCGGTGTGGCAAGACCGAAAAAATTGTTACCAGAGAGGTCAAGGTTCTCAAGCACTGTAAGTTGTGGTGTACAAGTGATGGGATGGAACTATTAAGTTCACAAAAACTGAGATCCAGTACCCTCCAATTAGGGAGGGTGCTCACCCAATGAACCAAGTCAACCACTCTTCTAAGGTCCACGCTGCTCATGTCGAGATTCTCCAGCGAGTGAAGGTTTGCTAACCATGAAACATCCAATAAATATGAATATTGATTGGCGGGTTGGGCCTCTATGTTGAGGTATTTCAATTTGGTAAGGTTTCCTAGCTGACGAGGTACTCGACCACTGAAGTTCATGTTAGATAGGTCAAGATATGTCAAACTCCTTAGAGAACCTATGAATTCCATTATAGCCAGTCGGTCCCCAATAGAATTTCTACTAAGATCTTTTTTCGCGACCGTGCCACTTATAGGCATACCCGCTCATTGGTAAGTGCCAAGCTTACCAGAGAGGAGAACCAAAAACACAAGAAAGAAAGAAGAATAACTGAAACAAGAACCGCGGGCGAAAAAAACAGTAAGCCAAAAGGTGACCTCGACTCCCTAACCAGACAACAACACGCAGACCCGCGCACAAAGCACCAGAACAAGTTCTATGATGATAGGGGGAGGCAAACTTGCGACAACTGATGGCTGCGTTACCTCCATAACGCGTCTACGGCAGGAGCCCATCAATCTCCGAGACAAAGTCATCTAAGAATGCATCGTCGGGGAAAAGGACCTTGAAAGTCTCATGCTTTGACTCCAAAAGCGGCTCAACAAAGATGGACTCCAACTTCTATGTCTCTGCAGTGTCGACAGGCTCGGAAGCATTCGCGAGCCCCAACTTGACCATAAGAACCTTCTGCGCCTAGAGAGTCAGGTTGGGCACCCGAGGCTTAGCAGCTAGGCGAACACTTCTTCTAGGCAAACCGACACTGGGTTGGGCCCGAGCAACCCTAAGGATAAGCCTTTCCTGAAACACAGGAGTTTCGAAGGCCGAACAGACTCTATCCTCAAGCATGTGTGGAATGTCAGCAGCAGAAGCCTACTGAACATCCAGAAAATCCTTGCCCAGGGCAAGGCCCATCCGCCTGGAAGGCGTTTGCAGCACACGTGTGGGACCTGGCCACGAGATGGCCGCTGCGACAGGGTGAAGCTGCTGATGGTGAGCGGTGAGACCAACGTCGAGACACGGCCTCAGGAGAACCAATCGTCGGCATCAGCGGTGTCGACAGCAGTGAGCCAGGCAGTGCGTCGTCGTCATTTGAAGAAGGGCAAGGAGGTGGCCTATTGGTTACACAGGCCTCCGCTTCAGCCAGCATGGGATCGAAGGCCCAGTGCGAAACCTTGGAGCAACGGTCCACCGCGAACTCAGGCTCCGAGTGCACTGTGCCCATCAGCTCTGCGCATCCATGCAGGTCGACGGCCGGTGACACTAGCATTGACGCCACGCTCCACTCACAGGACATGGGGTCCCAAGGGATGTCGGCCGGCTGTGGCCTAAACACTAGGGATGAAAACGGATCGGATACGGACGGATATCACTGATATCGTATTTGTTTTCATATTTATGTCCGGATTCGGATTCGAATACGGATAGTATAAAAATACCGGATAGGATATGATTGGATATCGACATCATAAATATGTGATTTAAATATTCGGATACGAATACGGTATCGGATGTTAAATATCCGGACTCGGATACGGACGGATTAAAACCCCTCTAAACGGATTCGGTTTTGAATACGGTCGGAAAATATCCGTAGCGTTTTCATCCCTACTAAACACGACCATGGCCTCAAGATCTTGTCCTAGAGCGATCGTCGAGGAACGGCCGCAGTGCTACAAGGTTGTGTCCCACCTTTGGCCCGGCAACGCACCCGCACCAATGCCACGGGCGACACCATCACCACCGAACTTGGACTTCGAGCCAGAGGCCACAACACCCCGGGAGACCAAGGATGCAGCGCGCGCCCGCGTGCAATCACGGGCAAGGTGCCGGAATCCACGGCACTGAAGGCATCGCCGCGGCAGCCTGCAGGTCACTACACGGTGGGACGTGGAGAGGTAGTTGAAGCATTTGCCGTGTAGCTCCTCCAGGATCCGACGAGGTGGCCTCTTCCGTGGCACCTTCTCTAGGAGCCGAAGCTCGTGGAACGCCAGTGCCCCCAACAGGGACCTGTGCTCTCAGCAGAACCTCGCACCACCCATCAGTGTCGGGAGTCGAGATCCGCCGACGGGAGGTAGACGACGCTGTGGAACCGAGCCTCTAGTGGACCAGCGTGCGACGGCCAGCGCCACACGTGGCCCGCTTAAGCCAGTCGGCTCCGCCAGCTACCTACTGCCCTCCGCTGCCACTTTTACGACCGCGCGCAGGCCTACGCTGCCGCATAGGCCAACGGCTCCTGGATCGGCGTCGACACCCGGCCAGGACGCCGGAAGGAGCGCCCGTCCTGGTCTTGGGGCCAGCCTGAGCAACGACGATGGAGAGCACCCGCCTAGGCCCCAGCCCTTGCTCTGACGACGGCGGAGATGGGTGGAGCGACGGCAACGGGTGTTTGGTGACTTCCCGATAAGAGGCAGGGGGCACCATCGGCGAGCAGCACGAGTCGGAGTCGCCGAAGGGGCTCTCCCCCGCCCATCGCAGCACCTTGGAGCAGCTCTCAGAGCCTAGGGTGGGGCCAGGGGGGAGAGTGGGGAGGTGGAGGTGGGTTCACTGGACGGTGGAGAGGAGGTGGCCGTCGGAGCTGGAGTGGCTGGCGGTGGGTTCATCAGCTCTTCGCAATAAGCGATGGAATACCTTCAAAATACCCCATGAATCGGTAGATCAGCTTGTGGGGAACATGGATCTGGAGGCGATTGGTAGAGATTTGGAGAAGGTTGCTCGATTTGGGGGAGGGTGGAGGGTCAGCGGCGGGGGAGCCTTTCCGCCTGGCAGGGACCGACTCCCTCTCTGACGCCGGAGTTTGCGTAGGGCAAGAAGCGATGAACTTACCTGCCCACACAACCAATTAGCGACATGGCCCTCATCATGATACGCTGACCAGAAATCGTCTTTCGTTGCGGAGGTCGAGCTTCAGGACGTGGCCTGTCCTCCTGCTGCAGCTCACGCCGTACCACCGGATGCAGCTGCCGTTGAACTTCTCTACACCCGAGACAGACGACGAACCAGTGACGGTGGTGGTTGTTGTTGCTAGTAGGAGGAAAAAGAGCAGAAGGCACATGCTGGCTGCAGCTCCATGGAAGGAGGATCGTGGCGCTGCAGCCATAGTGTGTGTTTGTTGTTCTTTTTCTTTTATCCTGTGTTTGTTGTTCTGGTAATTCCGTTTGCAGTGCTGCTAGATGGAAAACCTGCAATGCATGGGAGTTTGTTATATCCGGCAAAACGTCGGTCTCAACTAGCTGGCCGGAACTCTAGTCTCAAGACGCCTGGCCTTGCTTGATAGTCATCGAAGCGTAGGTATCAATCACTTGGATTGGATGTTTGCCCAGCAGAGTCTTCTTCTGCCATTAATTTGCCCTCGCAAGAACGCAACTCTAGTCCATATACTGCGACTTCCAAGTCATACTCCCTCTCCGACCACAACAAAACTAAGACAATTATACGGTCCAAAGGCCAAAAGATATAACTTTTTTAACCAAACAGAGAAAATTTAAATTTTACGATGAATCTATTTTATCCAGATATTTACAGCCAGAACTAAAATTAATTGATTGAGAAAAACTTGCATAATTCACAACCAGGATTAAGAAAAACTGACAAATTGTCACTTACGCGGCTGCAGTGCAACTAGACATAAACCAAATTTGCTGTGGACCAAATTTTCTAAAATTCTACAAGTTATGTAGCTGAACATCCAAATTAACCTTCGATTGCACCACTATGTTTCTTACAATAAATCTTTCGGAATAAGATCATACTTAGATAAAAAAAAAACTTGACCTGCGGGGGTTAAGACAGCCCCGGGCATTGTGCTTAAGAAGAAGACTTTCACATGCAGGTCGAGAAAACCCTCGAACCTCTGCCCCCATCCATACACAGTGGCACTACACCTCCTATAAGACTGGGCTCGCCTTAAACCTGTGCTTTGAACATAGGGCAGATGAGAAAGTTTTTTTTACCTCGCCTGGAATGTGCTTTGAACATAGGGCAGATGAGAAAGTTTTTTTTACCTCGCCTGGAAAAATTCCTGAAAAACAACGCGTGGGTGCGCTACACTTAGGGCTCGAACCCGCGCCGCGATGGTGCCAACGAGAGTGCTAACCAGCCGGTCTAGCACCTCTTGGCATCATACTTAGATAACATTTCACTAAAGTATGTTCTTTCTCATAAAGATATAGAACATGATTCTTGTATTAAGCAGGACAATGTTCCGCGTCCATATATAGAAAAATGTTTCAGCTTCCCAAGAAAAATGTTAGGAGAATGAAATTCTAGATTCAGATGAATGGTATTCGATAATATTTGTATTCAGTAGTAGAAAAATGAGAATACCTCATAGATACTATGAGGCCAATCCAACTGTAACATCGAACATCAAATGTACATGGATCGAGCAAACTAAAAGACACCAAAGATACTACGTGGATAATAATAATAATAAAAAAGTATTGTGGAACACATTAGGGCACTCCTTGTACGAGGATCTATCAGTAGTTTCTATAGCATAGGACATCGTACCAAGAAACTTTTCTTTCCAGTGCAAGATTTTCTACAGTACATGACATAAGTAGTGATAAAAACCATATTTGCTCTTCCAACGGGCTACGAGTAGTTTCTTGTCCATGGATAACTGTGAAGATCTAATTTCTTAGTTAAACTTGGTTTCTTGGATTTTTTCTCTCTCTCCTCATTAAATCACTTGCCATATCAGCAAATTACCTATGTGGCAGTGTAATTAATATATATATAAACTACCATAGTTTCTACATTGTGAGTGCCCTTATAGTCTTATAGATACTATAAAAAGACTCCTGAGTTAGTCAACCCCATAGTTACCGTGGAATTGGGCTAGAGAAGATGGAAGCTGAAAAGTAGATGCTAGTAACTCTCAAGGTTTACTGACTCAGGAGTCTTCGTTCCGACGGTAGTCAAGTTAAGATGAAGGCGTCATATTGCAACAGTTTCGTTGTATTGGTATCGTTGTTTGGTATTGTAAAACTGCTTTTAAACAGTTTGACATTCAATTCAGAACCAACACCAACTATAAGCCATTAGTGCAAGGCTAATAATATAGCTGACTTGCTGACTGTAAGGTTTTTTTAAGCCTCTCTCAGCCTATCTATATAGTAGTTAGCTCTTCACTGTTAGTACGTGGTCTACTTGTATTTCTCACAAAGTTTTTTGGTTCTTGTATCTAAGTCGGCTGTAACTTACAGCCCGTTTCTCCTCTATCTCTTTGTTTCTCTTTCCTCTACGTCAGTATTTAGCCAGCTTATAGCCGATTATTATAATTGCTTTTTTCAAGCAAAACGCGGAAAGCATATATTGTCAGCGGATTGCCGGCAAAGCAGAGATACCCTTCTGGATCTCTGTCTCTTGCTGTATCTCTGTCAGGATTATGTATCGAATGGGGCCCACCCTAGCACTCTTGCTACATCTGCATCTGTCAGAATTCGTTACTCCCTATAAGCTTGGCGATAGCTCTGATCATAGCATGCATGTAAAAAAGTGGTAGAGAAAATATTTGCGTTCATGCTACTCCCTCTGTCCCTAAATAAATAGATTTTCAGAGTTGTCTTAAGTCAAAATTTTTAAACTTTGACCGAATTTCTAGAAAAAATATTAAGATTTGTGATATCAAATTAGTATCATTGGATTTACTGTAAAATATATTTTCATAAGATATTCATTTTATATCATAGATGTTGTTACGTTTTTTGCTCGAATTCTAGGAATTGATTTTTTCGGAGACGAAGAGAGTATATTTTCTCTAGCGGTAATACTGGGTATAGGGCGTCCGTCCGCCCGGACGATGCCAATGGTGGGCCATGACATAGCCCGGTAACCGCTCATCCACTCGTCCTCACCCCCAACCGATCTAATAAAAAAAATCTTCTTATCCCTTCCGCTCCCTTCTCTCCACCACAACGCCTTGCGGCTGCCACTCTATCCATCACATCTCGAACGCGGATGCCACTGTGCCACACTGCTGAACACGGATGCCACTCTGCCTCGATGCTGCCGTGCGCCCCATCTAGTGCCTCTCGCTCGCCCCCGTCACGAGCGCTTCTCGCCCCTCCCGTCGCACAAGCTGGTACTAGTGGTGCTCGCTCAGCGGGTCACGCGTGCGGTGCGCCGCTCGCCCAGCTGATCCAAGACTAGTGTTGGTGGCGGTGGCGCGCGTGCCGCTGGTGCTGGTGCGCTCGCCTGCCCGAGCCAAGCCCGGTGCTGGCAGCGCTGGTGGCGGGGCGCGCGCGCCGCAGGTTCTGGTGCGCTCGCCCGCTCGAGCCAAGCCCGGTGCGGGCGGCGCTAGTGCTCGCGCCACGCTATTCACTGCCGGCTTCGACCCTGGTAGCTAGAATCGACCGGCCCGGCCTTCCATCCACTATGTTGCATATGTATGTTTTAAGTGTTTCAGAAGTTTCATTTGTATGTTGCAATTGTTCCATTTTGATGTTACAAAAGTAGATCGGGGATGTTGCATGTGTTGCAAGTGTTTCAGTTGAATGTTGCAAATTGTAACACCCAAAATTTTAGAGAATATGAATTTTGAATAATTTAGATAACAATTAATGGGAAATTAAAGTTTTAAAAACTAATTTGGTGTTGCATTCATGCTGCTGCATATATTTTCTGTTGTGTAGTAGATTTATGTTATTTTGATTTGCTTTGGAAATTTTATTTGGAAAAGTTTGTAAACAAGTAAATAAAGAAAAACAAAAGAAAAAAAAAAGAAAACAACTTACCTTCAGCTGGTGGCCGCGGCCCGTTCAGGGAGGCCTGCTCCATCTCGCGTCTGCCCGCGTGGGCCGGTTCAGCGCCGCAGCGGCCCAGCAGTCGAGCCCAGCCGCCGAGCCCGCCCAGCCGCGCACCCTCTCCCTCCCTGTACCGCTGACAGGTGGGGGCCGCGTGTCAGTCGTCTTCTCCCTTTCGAATCGTGACCGAGCCGGACTCAAGTATTGCCGCCACCGATTCTTGCCGATTTCTTTGGGATTTCCTACCCGATTACGGTAAATTGAAGCTACAAATAAGAAGCCGTGACCCCCTATGTTCCGTTTTCCATCTAAAACCCGAGCTTCATCACGAGATTTTGGGCATAGGAGGTCGGAACCCTAGGCTCTTTCGGTTGGTCGCCGGTGGAGCTTGTGGGTAGGTTCGGGCTCTTTTTCTTCGCATTGGTGAGTTCGCTGTCTCCTCCTCTTTCTTCCCGTGCTCTCCTTTTGTGTTGAGACGCTTTGAATCACGGTTTTGGTGAGCTCCGGTAAACCGGCAATGGCGCCGCCGCTCCCTTGTAGCCGCGCGTCACGTATGGTCGAACGTAGCTAGTTCTAAATGCCTAGATGAGTTCGCACGGAGCTTCTCTACCGTTTGGACCAAACGCGGGCTTGATTGGTGGTCTCAGTGGGGAGATTCGCCACCTCCGGCCATGGAGGAGCCGCCGGCAATGGCAGCCACCGGCCGGACTTGATAGGGATGGCCGGATTTTTCACTGTGCACTTGATGATGAACACGAGCCGTCCGTTCTCAGATGGACGCACGAGATTAGAAGATACCCCTTCGCGGGTAAAATTGATAAAGAGCCCCTAGACTTTTTTCAGATTAGAACCCGCAGTCCATAGCGTATTGCTGAAAATACGTTTTCGCGTTTTGAAAGCGTATTCTCTTCCGGTTTATTCAAAAATACGTTTTCAGGTATTTACAGTTTTGCCACTAGAATTGTTTTGGTCATAAAATCTTCGTTTTAACTCCGATTTGATCCGTTCAAATTGCGTTAGGTTCGTATTTGCGAACTCTACATGTTAGTGTAGTTGTACAGTTAGTTTTGATAATTTATTTTTTCGAGGTTATAATTAAGTATTTATTTATCTATAGGAAATCTTAGAAAATTCATAACTTTCACGTTTTAACTCCGAATTTGGTGATCTTTGCGTCTGTGTGATCGTAGAAACGTGTAGAAGAGTTTTATAAGTTTTTATTACTGTTTTGTTACTGTTGGTGTACTGTTCTAATTATATCTCTTTGTTTGCTTCGTGTATGTTTGATTGGATGCATGTGTGTTGTTGATTGATGGTCGAATATAGAAGGTGAGCAGTATCTGGACGATTCGGAGTATTACTTTGAGCCAAGTCAGCAGTATCACTTGGAAAGCTCTGATCAAGGCAAGTATAACACAGGACTATCCTTGTTACCTATACATTGAATTGTCATACATATGCATGTGCTTACCTTGACAACCTTAGAGATTATAACTTAGTGATTGTTATCTTGATTCCTTGTCAACCTTGGGAATGCATATGGGTAGCTATTGCTAGTGCTTAAACTAAGAACAATGATCTTGTAATTTGATTAATGGATTAAGCAATCAACTATTAAGATGATTTTATTATTGTTAAAAGGGGGCTAGAGCTTGTGTATTATTTTGATGCTCTGGTTTCTCTCCATAAGGACTTATCTGTAAGTGATAACCGGGATATACAGTACAGCTGTGAGGGCTATATGGCTCTGGCTTTAGTTGTTCAAGAGACCTTTTCTAGCTTGTTAGAGGTTACCTTAAATGGCGTAAGAATGGCTTGCCTTGTTGGGTGTAGTCCGAGCCCCTGGCCTAGTGTGTATAGGCTGCGGTTGTTGTGCCACAGGGAAGGGGGGTTCTACATCTGCCTGCCGAGTGAAATCTAATGGCCCTAACTTGTTAGATGAACTTTTGAGTGGCTTTATATGGTTCTCGGGTGTTTGGGTTTGATCTCCCCACTCATTTGGAAATCATGACTTACAGTGAAAGTGTACACCTCTGCGCAGAGTTAAAAACTGGTATACTAGCCGTGCTCACGGATACGAGCGGCCTTGGGGATTCTTATGGAATAGTTGATCATAACTGTTATATCATGCTAAATTATTGTTGATTATTATTTGCTCATGTTAATGCTATTCATTATCTGTATTACAATTGATTATTGGATCTTTAATGGGAAGTGGTTTATCTTGATGCTACTCAATTGCTAATATATGATTAAAAAGCTAAACGCAGTTAAACAGTGTCTAGCCTTTTTGAGCCTCATGAACCCTGTGTTATATTTGTGGAGTTCGACATGGACTCACCCTTGCTATTTCCACCATAACAGATGAAGATAATGAGGAAGATTATCGGAATGAGTACTAGTCTTGGTGTCAACCAGTCAACCGTGTCCCTGTGTGGAGTTTCCGCTAAAGAATTATTATTAGTTATTATTATCTACCGTTCAAGACTATGTCTTAAATACTTATTCGTCATGTAATAAGCACTGTGATGATACTTTGTAATTTGTCAACTTATGTGTGCGACTGGTTCCTGGGGCGCACATGAGTCTTTTATACATCCTATTTTTGTCCTTAAAAATGGGTGTGACAGATTGGTATCAAAGCCGTGTTGACTGTAGGACGCAAGCCTAGTTAGAATGGTCGTTAATAGCCTTCATATTTTACTTAAATTCATGCTTCCTCTTTTCACCTTGTTAATTACTAAAGTTTTATGCTTCCTCTACTTTATTCTATTGCGAAAATACATTGATTCTATCTAATCTATGTCTAAATTTTATAGATGCCTCCTCATCCCCGTTTGTCAGCTGCACAGTACGTTGCCCGTTTCAAACCTCAGGAGCCGTATGAAGATGGTGAGCAAGAGCTATCTGATGCTGAATCAAGAGTTGGTGATACACCAATGGAGGATGTAGTTATGGGATGGACTACGAAGTTTCATAGCCTGGTTCCTAAAGCTGATGCTTTCTTCCATGACATGTTGACAAGAACATTGTACAACTACTACTACGACTGGGAAGCTACGTTGGAGTATCGTAGTGCAGAGTATAGTCATCCATGGATGGATTCCTATTGGGAAACGGAGTTATGGGTTAAGAAAAGGGATCCTTCCACTAAGGAGCCTAAGGTGGAGTCAAAGTTCATTACCAGAGTGAGCCGGGCAACTGTGGAGATAAGCATGGAGGATGTCGCTTTCAATGCATTTGTTTACTATCATGGTCTACGTTCGGACAAGACGTTAAAGGGTGCACTCCGGCATTTTCCTTGTTTCTTACATGACAAGGGTATTTGGACCGTGCCGCCTGCAGATGATTCCTCCTTGACTTTACAAGCTACGGTGGGATTAGCTCGAGAATTGACTCTCCATGAGGTGGATTTGAAGGATGAGTTGCTGAAGGAAAAAGAACTTAAGGAGCAAGCTTATAAGGAGATTGACCAATTAAGGGCGGAGTTAGGTCGTCCCAAGATTTATGAGAAGCTTAATTAGGCAATAGGAAAAATCCCTATGTAATAGGAACGATAGTAGTGGTGAGTTAATTTTAAGTTTGGATTGTTTTAAGAGTCAGTTTGTGGTGTGAACAATTGTGTGATTGATGGATTGTTATTATGATAATGTGTGATTTGGATCTTTGTAATGTGTGCTGGAGTTTTGTAGACATGCCTACAAGTTCCATGGTTAAGAATATTAAGTTTGATCAAGATATATTAGTTGAATATGAGGTTAATTTAGTTCTGTCCTTTGCTGATTTTTGGATCAGTCTGGGATGTTTTAGAAATAACTTAAAATCCGTTCATGGGAAATTCAAGAAATTTTATTGGGAATAATTAGACTTCTATATCTTTCCAACCCCATAAGAATCACTTTAATATCTATTCTGAGCTAAGAGATATACCTGTTCCAAGTTGGAGTTACTGCACAGTCTGGAATTCTGAAACAGTTTCGGTTAAGTTCAGTTTTTGGCCAATTTATTGACAGAATCAGAAAAAGTGTTGTGAATAAAAGTTGTAGATAATTTTGAAAGCTTTCCAATCATGTAAAGATCATCTGAATTGGACGTCTGTAGCTCGAGATATGACAGTTTTACTGAGTTGCTGAAATTGGAGATTGTCCAGAAAAATCAGATTTTGCTTATCTATTGAATACATCATCTCGGATCGTACTAAATTTCAAGTTCTGTGTTTTTGGAAACAGATGTCAGGCAGAGGTCGTGGCAGAGGTCGTGGAGGTGCTAACATACCCATTACTATGGAGGTACCATGCAAACCAGTAATCGTTGTCTTCCAATTAGTATGGTATTAAGGGGGGTAGAGTTTAAGATAACTCCTATAGTGTTGAGGACATCTGGTATTGATGTGATATTGGGTATGGACTGGATGAAGCAAAATCAGGCAGAGATTCGGTGTCAGCAAAAAGTGGTAGTTGTGAATGCACCTAATGGAGATAAAATCAATGTGAATGTAGCAGTGCAGAAGCAACCAACCGCTGTGATGAATCAGCTTGAAAATACTATTAAGGAGAATTCAGTGATTGAGGAATTTTCGGATGTCTTCCCTGATGAATTGCCAGGTATGCCACCTGACCGAGACATTGAATTTCTTATTGAATTATTACCTAGAACTGCACCTATAGCCAAACGACCATATAGGATGGGAGTAGATGAATTAGAAGAACTTAAGAAACAAATTAAAGAATTACAAGAAAAAGGTTTTATTAGACCTAGTTCATCACCTTGGGGAGCACCAGTTATTTTTGTTGATAAGAAAGATGGTGGTCAGAGGATGTGTGTTGATTACCGGTCACTAAATGAGGTAACTATCAAGAATAAGTATCCTTTGCCCAGGATTGATGACTTGTTTGATCAGTTGAGAGGTGCTTGTGTGTTCTCTAAGATTGATTTACGTTCTGTATATCATCAGTTGAAGATTCGTGTTTCTGATATTCCAAAGACAGCTTTTACTACAAGGTATGGATTGTATGAGTATACTGTAATGTCATTTGGATTGACCAATGCACCTGCATACTTTATGTACATGATGAATAAGGTGTTCATGGAATATTTGGATAAGTTTGTGGTAGTGTTTATTGATGATATATTGGTATTTTTCAAGACAGAGGTAGAGCATGCTGAACATTTGAGGTTGGTATTGCAGAAACTTAGAGAGCATAAACTGTATGCGAAGCGAAGTAAATGTGAGTTTTGGTTGAAGGAAGTTTCTTTCCTTGGTCATATTGTTTCTAATGGAGGGATATCAGTGGATCCAGGTAAAGTAAAGGATGTATTAAATTGGAAACCACCTATTGATGTTAGCGAGATTCGTAGTTTCTTGGGATTAGCTGGATATTACAGACGGTTCATTGAAGGGTTTTCTAAACTTGCTAAACCTATGACATCTCTGTTAGAGAAGAATGCCAAGTTTGTGTGGTCAGATAAATGTCAAGCTAGTTTTGAGGAGTTGAAAAAGAGGTTGACTACAGCGCCTGTTTTGGTTTTGCCAGATTTGAGTAAGAAGTTTTCTATTTATTGTGATGCTTCTCGTCAAGGTTTGGGATGTGTTCTTATGCAAGAAGGCAGAGTTGTGGCTTATGCATCTAGGCAGTTGAGAAAGCATGAGTTGAATTATCCTACACATGATTTGGAATTAGCAGCTGTAGTTCATGCTTTAAAGATTTGGAGACATTATTTGATTGGACATAAGAGTGATATATACACTGATCATAAGAGTTTGAAGTATATTTTCACTCAGTCAGATCTGAATTTGAGGCAACGCAGATGGTTAGAATTGATTAAGGATTATGATATTGAGATACACTATCATCCTGGTAAGGCTAATGTAGTAGCTGATGCTCTTAGTAGGAAAAGTTATGTCAATGAGATACGGACATTGTCTATGACTAGGGAGTTATGTGCTGAATTTGAATATTTGAATTTGGGAATTGTTACTAATACAATGGAATTAGTGATAGAGCCTACCTTAGAGCAAGAAATTTACAAGGGGCAGTTGAAGGATGAGAAACTAAAGAAGATAGCGGAAGATATAGTGATTGGTAAGTCACCAGGCTTTCGAATGGATGATAATGGAATTTTGTGGTTCGGAAAGAGGCTGTGTGTACCTGAGGATCAAACTGTTAGACAGGCAATTCTTCGCGAAGCTCATGAGTCAGCTTATTCTATTCATCCTGGTAGTACTAAGATGTATTTGGATCTAAAACAGAAATATTGGTGGGTTGGATTAAAGCGAGATGTGGCTGAGTATGTGGCATTGTGTGACACTTGTCAGAGAGTGAAAGCAGAGCATCAGAGACCTGCTGGATTGTTACAACCAATGAAGATTCCTGAATGGAAGTGGGAGGAAGTTGGTATGGATTTTATAGTAGGGTTACCTCGTACTCAGAAAGGTTATGACTCTATTTGGGTGATAGTAGATCGATTAACTAAAGTTGCTCATTTTATACCAGTTAAGACTACTTACCATGGACCAAAATTGGCAGAGTTGTATATGGAGAGAATAGTCTGTTTGCATGGAGTACCAAAGAAGATTGTATCTGATCGAGGATCGCAGTTTACGTCGCATTTTTGGAAAGCTGTGCATGAATCATTGGGAACAAAATTGAATTTTAGTACAGCATATCATCCACAGACAGATGGACAGACTGAAAGGACCAACCAGGTATTAGAGGATATGTTGAGAGCTTGTGCATTGCAATATGGAACTAGTTGGGATAAGAGTTTGCCTTATGCAGAATTCTCTTACAATAACAGTTATCAACAGAGTCTTAAGATGGCACCGTTCGAAGCTTTGTATGGACGCAAGTGTAGAACTCCATTGTTTTGGGATCAGACGGGTGAATCTCAGGTGTTTGGTACAGATGTTCTTAGAAACGCAGAAGATCAAGTGCGAGTGATTCGTGAGAATTTGAGAGTAGCACAGTCTCGTCAGAAGAGTTATGCTGACAATAGAAGAAGAGATTTAGTTTTTGAGGTAGGTGATTATGTTTATTTGAAGGTGTCACCTATGAAAAGTGTGAAGAGGTTTAACATGAAAGGTAAACTAGCACCAAGGTATGTTGGACCATTTAAAGTTATTACTAGACGTGGGGAAGTTGCTTATCAATTAGAGTTGCCTGAGAATTTATCTGGAGTACATGATGTGTTCCATGTTTCACAACTTAAGAAGTGTTTGCGTGTGCCTGAGGAGCAGATACCTTTAGAAGAGTTGACTGTTAAGGAAGATCTTACATATGAAGAGTTTCCGATCAAGATTTTAGAAACTGCTGAGAGAGTTACTCGAAGTCGGGTTATTAAGATGTGCAAAGTGCAGTGGAATCGATATTCAGAGGCAGAGGCAACTTGGGAAAGAGAGGATGAATTGAGAAAATCATATCCGCAGTTGTTTGAGTAAGCAGTTCAATCTCGAGGACGAGATTCTTTTAAGGGGGGTAGAATTTATAACACCCAAAATTTTAGAGAATATGAATTTTGAATAATTTAGATAACAATTAATGGGAAATTAAAGTTTTAAAAACTAATTTGGTGTTGCATTCATGCTGCTGCATATATTTTCTGTTGTGTAGTAGATTTATGTTATTTTGATTTGCTTTGGAAATTTTATTTGGAAAAGTTTGTAAACAAGTAAATAAAGAAAAACAAAAGAAAAAAAAAAGAAAACAACTTACCTTCAGCTGGTGGCCGCGGCCCGTTCAGGGAGGCCTGCTCCATCTCGCGTCTGCCCGCGTGGGCCGGTTCAGCGCCGCAGCGGCCCAGCAGTCGAGCCCAGCCGCCGAGCCCGCCCAGCCGCGCACCCTCTCCCTCCCTGTACCGCTGACAGGTGGGGGCCGCGTGTCAGTCGTCTTCTCCCTTTCGAATCGTGACCGAGCCGGACTCAAGTATTGCCGCCACCGATTCTTGCCGATTTCTTTGGGATTTCCTACCCGATTACGGTAAATTGAAGCTACAAATAAGAAGCCGTGACCCCCTATGTTCCGTTTTCCATCTAAAACCCGAGCTTCATCACGAGATTTTGGGCATAGGAGGTCGGAACCCTAGGCTCTTTCGGTTGGTCGCCGGTGGAGCTTGTGGGTAGGTTCGGGCTCTTTTTCTTCGCATTGGTGAGTTCGCTGTCTCCTCCTCTTTCTTCCCGTGCTCTCCTTTTGTGTTGAGACGCTTTGAATCACGGTTTTGGTGAGCTCCGGTAAACCGGCAATGGCGCCGCCGCTCCCTTGTAGTCGCGCGTCACGTATGGTCGAACGTAGCTAGTTCTAAATGCCTAGATGAGTTCGCACGGAGCTTCTCTACCGTTTGGACCAAACGCGGGCTTGATTGGTGGTCTCAGTGGGGAGATTCGCCACCTCCGGCCATGGAGGAGCCGCCGGCAATGGCAGCCACCGGCCGGACTTGATAGGGATGGCCGGATTTTTCACTGTGCACTTGATGATGAACACGAGCCGTCCGTTCTCAGATGGACGCACGAGATTAGAAGATACCCCTTCGCGGGTAAAATTGATAAAGAGCCCCTAGACTTTTTCAGATTAGAACCCGCAGTCCATAGCGTATTGCTGAAAATACGTTTTCGCGTTTTGAAAGCGTATTCTCTTCCGGTTTATTCAAAAATACGTTTTCAGGTATTTACAGTTTTGCCACTAGAATTGTTTTGGTCATAAAATCTTCGTTTTAACTCCGATTTGATCCGTTCAAATTGCGTTAGGTTCGTATTTGCGAACTCTACATGTTAGTGTAGTTGTACAGTTAGTTTTGATAATTTATTTTTTCGAGGTTATAATTAAGTATTTATTTATCTATAGGAAATCTTAGAAAATTCATAACTTTCACGTTTTAACTCCGAATTTGGTGATCTTTGCGTCTGTGTGATCGTAGAAACGTGTAGAAGAGTTTTATAAGTTTTTATTACTGTTTTGTTACTGTTGGTGTACTGTTCTAATTATATCTCTTTGTTTGCTTCGTGTATGTTTGATTGGATGCATGTGTGTTGTTGATTGATGGTCGAATATAGAAGGTGAGCAGTATCTGGACGATTCGGAGTATTACTTTGAGCCAAGTCAGCAGTATCACTTGGAAAGCTCTGATCAAGGCAAGTATAACACAGGACTATCCTTGTTACCTATACATTGAATTGTCATACATATGCATGTGCTTACCTTGACAACCTTAGAGATTATAACTTAGTGATTGTTATCTTGATTCCTTGTCAACCTTGGGAATGCATATGGGTAGCTATTGCTAGTGCTTAAACTAAGAACAATGATCTTGTAATTTGATTAATGGATTAAGCAATCAACTATTAAGATGATTTTATTATTGTTAAAAGGGGGCTAGAGCTTGTGTATTATTTTGATGCTCTGGTTTCTCTCCATAAGGACTTATCTGTAAGTGATAACCGGGATATACAGTACAGCTGTGAGGGCTATATGGCTCTGGCTTTAGTTGTTCAAGAGACCTTTTCTAGCTTGTTAGAGGTTACCTTAAATGGCGTAAGAATGGCTTGCCTTGTTGGGTGTAGTCCGAGCCCCTGGCCTAGTGTGTATAGGCTGCGGTTGTTGTGCCACAGGGAAGGGGGGTTCTACATCTGCCTGCCGAGTGAAATCTAATGGCCCTAACTTGTTAGACGAACTTTTGAGTGGCTTTATATGGTTCTCGGGTGTTTGGGTTTGATCTCCCCACTCATTTGGAAATCATGACTTACAGTGAAAGTGTACACCTCTGCGCAGAGTTAAAAACTGGTATACTAGCCGTGCTCACGGATACGAGCGGCCTTGGGGATTCTTATGGAATAGTTGATCATAACTGTTATATCATGCTAAATTATTGTTGATTATTATTTGCTCATGTTAATGCTATTCATTATCCGTATTACAATTGATCATTGGATCTTTAATGGGAAGTGGTTTATCTTGATGCTACTCAATTGCTAATATATGATTAAAAAGCTAAACGCAGTTAAACAGTGTCTAGCCTTTTTGAGCCTCATGAACCCTGTGTTATATTTGTGGAGTTCGACATGGACTCACCCTTGCTATTTCCACCATAACAGATGAAGATAATGAGGAAGATTATCGGAATGAGTACTAGTCTTGGTGTCAACCAGTCAACCGTGTCCCTGTGTGGAGTTTCCGCTGAAGAATTATTATTAGTTATTATTATCTACCGTTCAAGACTATGTCTTAAATACTTATTCGTCATGTAATAAGCACTGTGATGATACTTTGTAATTTGTCAACTTATGTGTGCGACTGGTTCCTGGGGCGCACATGAGTCTTTTATACATCCTATTTTTGTCCTTAAAAATGGGTGTGACACAAATGTTTGTTCAAAAATGTTTAATCTGTTTCCAATCGTTTGTTGCAATCGTTTTTAAGTTGTTTCAGTCTTATATCGTAGCAAGTGGTTTCATGTTACAAGTGTTATATTTTGGATGTTTCATGTGTTCTACACACATGTTGCAAGGGCATGTTCCAAGTGTTTCATCTATTTTCTGCGGACGTTGCGCACGGCGCGGGAGGGGGGCTACCGATGGGGGCGCGGGGAGCGGGTAGACGGGTGCTCCGGTCTGGGGTGCGCCGGTCCTGGCTCTCGAGTGCCGCCGCACACAGAGAGAGAGAGGAGTAGGTCTGGGGAATGACCGGTGGGCGCAGACGCGGGGCGTGTGGGGCGAGGTGAAGCCGGACGAGGGTGGGGTGACACGGCCCCATGTGGACACGCCTATGCACGTGAAACAGAGTGGCGTGGGCCCTACATAAAGTACACATGCGGGCAAACATAGTAGGCAGGATATAGTAGGCGAGCGGTCCGAACGCTAGCGACGTCCGGACGCTAGCAGCTCCCAGTCAGCAGGGCAGTCGCATGCAAAAAAAAAAAGGTTGCCCTGTTCAGCACGCACATTATTAACCGGTGGTAATCCAGGTTCCTTCCCCTTTGCCCCTCTGCGTCCCTATGCAGAGAGCGGGCTCTGCTCCATCCATATATACGGACACGTGCACAGTGCCGTCCCACTCGTACACGGGCGAAACAATCCTGCAGTCGCCGCAGGCTGCCGTCTCCCTATCGCCACCTTGGGTGCCGCGGCGTTCGGCCGCGTGGCCAACGAGCGCCAGCATCTCTGCAACGCACTCTGGACTAGAACTAGATGCCCGAGCAGAGCAGAGCACGCCATCGCTCTCAGCTACTGCCTCTCTTCCCTTCGCCTTCTCCTTTCTGCTCTGCAGCGCTGCCGCGCCCGTGCAGTGCGCACGCCGCACGCCCGCCGCCTGCGCCGTCGAAGCCCGTGCTGTCGAAGCCGTCCCCAATGGAGCCACAAACTCTCGACGTCATGGAAGAGATGTGGCGACGGTTGTTGGTGGTGCTAGGAGGGGAAAGAGCAGAGCAGAGCACGCCATCGCTCTCAGCTACTGCCTCTCTTCCCTTCGCCTTCTCCTTTCTGCTCTGCAGCGCTGCCGCGCCCGTGCAGTGCGCACGCCGCACGCCCGCCGCCTGCGCCGTCGAAGCCCGTGCTGTCGAAGCCGTCCCCAATGGAGCCACAAACTCTCGACGTCATGGAAGAGATGTGGCGACGGTTGTTGGTGGTGCTAGGAGGGGAAAGAGCAGAGCAGAGCACGCCATCGCTCTCAGCTACTGCCTCTCTTCCCTTCGCCTTCTCCTTTCTGCTCTGCAGCGCTGCCGCGCCCGTGCAGTGCGCACGCCGCACGCCCGCCGCCTGCGCCGTCGAAGCCCGTGCTGTCGAAGCCGTCCCCAATGGAGCCACAAACTCTCGACGTCATGGAAGAGATGTGGCGACGGTTGTTGGTGGTGCTAGGAGGGGAAAGAGCAGGAGGCACAGGGACACTGCAGCTCCATGGAAGGAGGATCGAGGCACTGCATCCATTGTGTTGTTCTGGCTGTGGTTGCAGTGCTGGGATGAGAAACTTGCAGTTTGTCTGTTTGTGATGGATCATTGTGTCGGTGTCAAGCCTGAATATGCATCCAAGAGTAGCGCAATCACTTTGCAAGTGTCCAGAGTCACGTATGCATATCTGACTTACGTGTGCCGGGCTTCACAGATGCAGTTCTAACTTCAACGCCGTTGTTGTTTGGAATGGCCAAGCTGCTGTCCAAGGACATGCTTTTCTCCCCCAACGAGTAAACACAAATTATCTGATGCCAGTTGAAGATCAGAAATTGCAGGGCATCATCGTCATCTCATAAAAAGGCAAAGCAGCCCATTAGCCCACCCCGACGGTTGGACAGCACAACAAGCTTCAATCATAGCCCCGGCCGACTTGAATCGCTCTTAGTCTCTCGACCGCGCCGTGCGACTAGTGATGGCGCCCGCTCGGCCGCTCCGCCTCTGGCCTCCTGCCCCTCGGTGGCTCGACCGACCTCGGCAGCTCGCCTCCCCAGCCGCGGCAGTGCACAGTGCAGTGCTCAAATTCAAATAGTCAAATGGCTGCTCACCTCACTTGCCAGCTGGGGGTCTGGGGGGCCGAGGCCAGCGGGGGCAGTCGCGCGGTTGGGGAGGCGGTTGATAACATTTTAATCAAAGTTCACACAGACATGATTTTTCAGCTTTGTAACTCAAAACTGGGACAAAACCCACTTATTCAAGATGACTATGACTATGACTATGACGAGTACAACTCATGATGTTACATGCTTCACAATCGTTGGCAATATTCACCATGACACAGGACAACAAATTCAACGAAAAAAAAAAATAGAGTCCGGAGGCCAATAACAGAATCTACCATATACTGTTTTTCGCATACCATTTACAGCTTCCTCCTTCGGCCACGTCGCCTCCTTTCCCAGCCGTTCGATTAGCCATCAGCGGACACTGATTCAGCCTTCCACGTCCACCTGCTCCTGTCCTCCACAGAGCCTTCCAGGAGGTTCCGGGTCGGATTCAGTAACTTTGCTCTACAAAGTCACGTTGTAACTTTTCTTTCATCTCGTGCGTCCAACACACTCAGTGATTTGAAGCAAAAACACATCCCACATTAGGCCATTTTCAGCCTGGGCTGCTGAGCGAGCACGCGTGGCGCGACGCGCGCTGGCGAAGGCGGCGCCACCATCTCCCCGCTCTGCTGCCGCCTGTGTCCATATGCACTCCTTCCCTTCGCGTTACACTTCGGATGCCATCACCTTGCCCAGGAGCGAGCCCATGATGGTGCGATGGTTGGGCCGGTGCATCAAAGTTCATGTAGCATTTCATTGTTGGTCCAAACAAGGCATTGGGCCGATGCATCAAAGTTCATGGATTATTTTTTTGCTAATTTGTACTGCAGTTATTTGGACACAAATCATACTCAAAAAATAATTCACCATTGTCCTACGTGCTTTAACAACAATCAAACTGCGGAACTGACTGGATTTTAAATAAACGAAACCATGAGTGACAGGGAGACACCATGCTATGTACGTGTCCTAAAGAACTGCATAGGCTGTATGGTGTTCTCAGATGTTCTGTTCCATAGTCCACGGCTACAACACCAATCCTTTCGTGCAAGGTAACAATTTTTTCTCCCATGATTTCTTCGTAATATCCTGCACCATTTATCAATACAACACTTTACTTCTTCTTTGGCTTACATACACAACAGTCAGTTGCTCTACATGGAAAGGCCAGAGGATTGATTCCAATTTTTTTTTGGTAAATATAGATGACATATTAATTCTTCCCTGACATTCATGTTCGTCCTTCATAGCACTACACTCGGTTGTTATCAGGTAATAATCCCCATCGCAATCACCCCCCCAAAATTGTTATCAATAGAATACTATGTTCGCTAACCTCCTTTACTTTTATCATCAGATTTGGATATGTACACAGGGACCAATTGCTTCAAGTGCAAACTAGAGCAGATTTAGATGCTTTTTGCTTCAGCACATATGCAAGACTGGTATGTTGCCAACATCACCAAGTGTCCATTGTAGCACAAATACTTCTTACATTTGTAGTCATATTCTACATGTACAAAGTATGTCATTATTTGTAATCTGTTTCTACACGGTCACATAGCCTTATGTGTACCCTTATACAGAACTCATATCAGTTCACTTCTTTGGTATTTTCTTTGATGTTCAGATATTACTTTGTTCATGCCCCTCCTGATACATACCGCCGCTATCACTGCATCTAAATCTGTTGTATACATATTGTCAGCTTCATGCCTGCGCGAATCGCGGGGTTACCTGCTAGTTATTATTGTTCTTGGTAGTTCTCCAACTACCGTTCTTTACCAGACCAGGAGTCTAGGGTGCTGCTTTCACATGCGCATTTAAATTTGTAGCAGTGTTCCTCCTAGCAAACTTACCCCAGGTGACAGCCACAAACACATATACTTGGTCGTACAGCCTTGCAACAAAGCAGATATAAGCACTTCTCCATGCTTTCATGAATAGCAGAGCACAGATCACAACCCAAAGGCCAATGACAAACCCTGACCCAAGTCCATAGTAAAAGAACGCCGAATTGGAATCCATTTCACTTTCTTGTTGATCTCCATGATGCTCTGTTGCATCATTGCTCCCTGCGCACTTCCTTGGAAGCGGAGGACCACAAAGACCATTGTTTCCATAGTACATGGAAGGGGTTTGTGTGTAAAGGGTGTCAAGTTGACGACCTGATGGGACCATTCCTGTAAGATTGTTGTATGACAAGTCTAGGTAACTTAAATATGTCAAGTCTGACAAGCTTGGTGGGATGAAACCGGAAAGGTTGTTCCTGGAGAGATCGAGTGATTCCATTGATTTCATAGATCCAATACTCTCTGGGATTTTTCCACTCAAGTGATTCCCTGACAAGTTTAAACTCAACAACAAACCAAGAGAAGCAATTTCATCAGGGATTCCACCAGTTAAGTGGTTCAGGGATAAGTCGATTCCAACCAAATCAACTACCCCATGTGATCCATACTTGAGTACTTCATGCTTCATCACAAGGGAAAATATATCTTGCGACTCATCAAATGCCAAATTTGAGTATGAATCGTCGCTAGACCCTGACCGACCTTCTAGAGTCATTCCCGTTAAATTTGACAAAGATGGTGGAATTACTCCTGATATATTGTTATCTGCTAAATTCAAGTACTGAAGTCCTCTAAGATCGGTGATGGTGACCGGAATATGTCCATAGAACATGTTATGACTAAGGTGCAGAATACGCAGGTTCGCCAAGTCTCCAATCCACCCTGGTAACGATCCATAAAACTTGTTCCATGAAAGATCTAGGAAAACAAGTGATGAGAAGCTTTGGAGCCACGAGGGGAGCTTTCCAGAAAAGCTATTGTTACTTGCAAGCAGGAAACGCAAGTTTGGCATAGGAGGACAGTGAGGTAGTTCTCCCTCGAAAAGATTGTTTGATAAATCCAAGAATGTCATGTGCTGTGACGACTCACAGATAGATGGAAGAACTTTACCAGTGATGTGGTTGGAGGATATGATCAGATTTTCAAGATTTGGAGCTTCAAATCCCAACGGCAAATGCCCTGTCAGTAAATTCATGGTGACATCCAGTATCCGGAGGCTTGTCGGCAGCAACGGTATCTGGCCGCTGAGTTGGTTGGAACGGAAACGGAGGTACTCCAATCTAGTACAGTTCTGGATCCCTTGTGGTATAGCTCCACTAATACTGTTGTTAGCAAGGTTGAGGGTAACTAGGCTGGTTAAGTGCTCCACACTATTTGGAAGGACTCCTGTCATGTTATTGCTTGGTGAACTCAAGACAGACAATTTTTTAGAAGAACACCGTGGCAACTTGTCCACAAAGTCTGTTACATTCCCAGATGACATGCTCATGTCAAGGTATATGCTTTCAAGTTCACAAAGATTTCTCATGTCCACCGTCATCGTGGCTACGTTTCCATTGTAGGAAAAATATAGGTGTTGGAGCGACACCATTCCTCCTAGCGCATCAGGAAAGTGGCCATAAAGATAGGTTTCATCTAGGTAGAGTGACCTAATGCTTGTTACTTGCCAAAACCAGCATGATGCGAGTGGATGGCCAAAGTAGTTACTTGTGAGATCAAGCACCTCAAGCTTTGTAAGGTTTATTAGGCGGTGTGTGATCGACTGGTGGTTGGCGCTTGGAAGCGAACAACCGATAAGAATGATGTGCTTCAGAGTTGGAACCATGTTAACCACAACAGGCAAATCGACTATTGTGCTGAGAGTTATATTGATCAAGTCAATATACTGCAACATATGCAAATGAGTTAACCATGAGATGTTCGTCGAGTATGCGTCTTGCATATAACTAAGGTCAAGGTACCGTAGTTTTGATAGGTTGCCGAGTTGAGGAGGCACCTCTCCAAAGAATGATGTGAAGGAGAGGTCGAGGTATTCCAACTTGGTGAAGTTGCTGATGAGAAGGGATGGCACTCTACCGGAGAATGAAATGTTGGAGAGAGCAAGATGCCTCAAATTGTTCATAGAACCCAAGAACTCGGGGACACTAGAGTTAGGCCCCTCGAGGAAGTTTGTGCTGAGGTCGAGGTACTCCAAATGATCCAGAGAGAGCAAGGACGGACTTATCTGGCCGACCAAGAGGAAGCTGTTCAGATCGAGCTCGACGACATGGCCGGTTTGGCTGCTGCAGGTGACGCCTGCCCACTGGCAGCAATCCTGGTCGTCTTGCCGCCATGAGGCTAGCTGGTTGGTGCTGTCGTTGGTGATGCCTTGCTTGAAGGCCAGGAGGGCGTCCTGCTCGTGTGGTTTGCAGCTTGCAGTGACATTACCACTGGCTGCAGAGATGAGGAAGATGCGCCCGGTTGCGGCGACGAGCAGCAACAACTTGGCAGCCAACAAGCCGTGCATGGTGGTGGTATGGAGCAATAATCCTAGCTCGGTTATGTGCTTTGTGTGGAGCTTGCCGGCCGATTGGTTGTTCCCTAGCTTAAATAGGTGCATATGCATATCATGGTAGCTACCCAACTGATACGTTGGATCGGAGGAATTCTGTTTCACGACGCTGACGCCAGCTCCACGGTACGGTGCTCAGTGATCACATCACACACGACCATCACGACCAAGTATGCAAATGATGCACCGGCCACCGGCCTCTGTCCAAACCTGCGTTAATGCAAACAGCGGGATTCATTTCAAACCAAACCTTCACACAAAATTCCAGTAAGGAAACCAGTAAGAAAAACCATAAGTCCAAGAATGTGTTACGACAAAATTCTTTCAACTACATAGCCTACATCCCCAAACGGACCGAGGAAAGTGAATCATCTATTTTATCCTTAGGTTGTTCTAGGGTCGGTAGGCCACCTAGAATACCCACTAATGTCATCGACCTTTTAGAACAGCGCATAACAGGGTTTCAAAGAGTTATGGTTTTTGGATAAAGGTAAAATAATAGATTGACTGTGTTTTTTATCGATTGGATAACCTTTGTCGTGGGTTCATTCCTGCGGTAGTAATCGAGTTGTTTAATGTGTGCCGTCGATGCATGTGCCTTCGATGGCTTAAGCACTCAAAACACAAGGAATTTGTCTTGGTTTAGGCATCTAAGCTCTACGTCCAACAGTGGCGTTGCTTGTGTTAGGAATGTTCAATCGATCGAGTTCTTATAATCAAGAGATTGGGGGAGAGAGAGAGAGAGAAATCGCCCGCGCTTTCTCTCTGCTATCACCGCCGCCGTCCTCTCCCTCTACGCCCTCTGCCGCTCGGAGCTGGCGAGCAGCCGCGTGCCGCGCACGCCTCCTCACCGGCGAGGACCGAGCTGCCCCTGGGCTGCTACCGGCCGCCCGCCCGCTGAGCCAAGCTCCCTCCGCCGGCGCATCTCTCTCTCTCTGCTTTGTTCTCTCTCTCTCCCTGCTCTGCCCTGCTTTCTTCTTTCTATTCCATGCTGTTGCGTGCGGACAACAGGGAGGAACGGTAGATGCCTCTGCCGCGCCCTCGCCTTGCTCCATCTTGCCGCAGCAAGCACTGCCACCGCCCCAGCTCTGCTCTCCCGCCCCGCTTTCTCTCGCACTCGCGCCACGGACGCACTCGCAGAGGAATCAAGGCCGCTCGGCCACATCGCCTGGCCCAATTGGGGCACGCCACCTCGCCTTGTGGGCCCTGACAGCAGTCTCACCACGCCACCACCATCCCCTCTATAGAACCGGCCCGGCCCACGTACACCATGAGGAGGAACACAGTCCACCAGGCGCTTGACATAGTGCCAGCCACCTTAGACTGCCGACTGGGGACCGCACGTCAGCCTCAAGGCCAGGCAGGAAAACGCTAGGTGCACATGGGAATCGTACACAGGAGCATAACGTAGGACCATCACCTTTTTCTTGATTGACTATGCTTGTTTTATGTGCTTTGCTTGGTGTTTGTTTCTTGTTTGCTGACGCTATACGAGTATAAGATAGACGATGTGGAGAGAACCCGATGGACCCCAGGAACACAGCTACACCAAGACACAGGAACACGAAGCACATGATCGAAGCCATGGATATATTCGCCAGCAAATGGAGGCAAGTCCTAACCCCCACCTACTCTTTCCCATCTACTTAATTTGCCATTATATTACACCACTTCCACCCCTCATCTGCCATACTCTACCACTATAACCATGAATCCTATTTAACATTTCCCACTAATTAATAAATTAACTTTACTGTGACAATTATGAGCTTTCTTTGTGAATTGATGATGAATTTTAATATTAATTATGATAATAAGAATATTAATGAATTTGAGTACACTATGCGTAGTGTTTATGAATTTTGTGTTAAGAATGATTAAGCTTATGATAATCATGTTAAAACCAGTTGGATAACCTAATTACAACCTAGACAGGGGGCGAGTGAGGGGTAATTCATGTGGGATGAATTACCTTGGCAGGTTCGCCTAGTGTGGGTTCCTGTTGGGAGATACTCGCCTCGGTCGCATAAGGAGATGAGTCTGAATCCAACATTTCACCGAACAGCATAGGAGACGATGACGAAGTTGATAGCCACAAGATAGCAAAGTTGAAAAGAAACAAGATGAAAAAGGGGCGTAGGAACCGCGCCATCGAGCGAAAAGAAGCCTGGGCCAAATACAGGGCAGACTTAGACGAATACCATAAAAAGAAGGCTAAAAGGGAAGCAGAAGACACTGTATGGCTAGCAAGACATACAACTATCACTACAACAAAATCCGGGAATTAGCCCAAGAACTCGAAGCCATATCCCACCCAAACGAGGAGCAAAGACGCCTCCAAGAAGCCCTGCGGGCGGCCGCCCGATAGACTCAGGGACGACAGGGTCATCCAAGACAGCCCACCAGAACTTTTTCTCATAGGCATGTGAGTCAGGACCAACGAAGATCTGCTTTCGATAGGTTGGGGCCTGACGCAAAACACAATGAAGGGAGTAGAACCAATCATCATCAAAACAATCGAACCGAACAACCCAGAGAGCGTGGAAACAGGACACTAGCACCTACAGCTCCTCAAAGTCACTCATACAGTTCCAATTGGAGAGAAGGCAGAGGGGAATTTGAATTCAGGGAAACCCGGATACCGGACCGTTTTCCATGTTTCTCAAACCGACGTCTTTTCATACGGCTACCTCACAAATTCAAGCCCTCTAAACACTCAAAGTATGACAACAAGTCAGAACCAAGGCAATGGCTACGCATATACTCTCAGACGGTTGAACTAGCCGGCGGTGATGATGACATCAAGATGCTCTTCTTCCCTATGGCTTTGGAGGCTATACCTCTTTAATGATTCGACCAACTAAGCCCAGGATCGATCAGGGGCTAGGAAGACCTACAGCGTGCTTTTTGTAAAAACTTCGCAGGACTGATCTCGCACCCTGTCACCTTATCAGAACTAAAAGGACTCAAACAGAAAGAAGGAGAAAGTTTTAGAAGCTACTATAAGCGGTTTGGAGAGCTTCGTGCACAAGTACATGATGTCACTGAACAAGAAGTCATTGAAGCCTTCTCCAACGGGATCTTAGCCAAATGACAGTTCTGAGATTTCTGCTAAGAAAGCCCCTGGAACAACGAGGAATTCAAAAGCGCAGTCGAAAAAACAATTGCAGCAGAAGAAAGAGAGGGAAAGATACCCAGACTAAGACAACCAAGACAACTCAAACAAAAGAAACAACCAGAGTAATGGACACAACAAGAAGCATGGACCAGACAACATGGTGGCTACAGCAGACAAAAACATGAAGTTTTTCAAAAATAAAAAGCCTAAGAAGCCTGAAGAACTCGAAAATATGCCCTGCGTATGGCATCCAGGAAGCCGACACACGACTGGAGAATGCTACTTCTTTCTCAAAAGATATACGAGGATAGACAACAAAAGCAATGGGAAAGAAGACGACCAAAAGAAAGAAGAAGGCGATCAGGGGGACAATGGGTTTCAAAATCCTAAGGGCACAGTCGCAGTGATATTTTCTGGAGTTCTAGGATCCAGAAGCAAGCATCAAAATAAACTAGCCCTACGATCCATCATGGCAGCAGAACCCGCCACCCCCAGGTGCCTTAATTGGTCCTAATATCTAATACAGTTCTCAAGAGAAGATCAATGGACCAGCATCGGTAACGCCGGACATTACCCACTAGTTTTGGATCCAACAATCGCAGGCTTAACAGTTACAAAAGTATTGATGCATGGGGGGGCTGGACTCAACATCATCTTCAGTGACACTTTGAGAAAGATGGGGCTAGATCTCGCCGGATTGATCACCCCAACAAGTATACCTTTCTATGGAATAGTACCCAGAAAAGCGGCCATGCCACTTGGACAAGTCACTCTACCGGTTACCTTCGGATCACCCGCAAACTACCGTACCGAGTTCATCAAATTTGAAGTAGCAGACTTTGAATCATCATATCACGCCATCCTCAGACGACCTGCACTGGCAAAATTTATAGCCATCCCACATTACCCGTACCTGTTGCTCAAGATGCCAGGACCCCACGGGGTACCATCCCTGAGGGGCGACTTAAAACGTGCCTTTGATTGCAACGTACAAGCCATCCAGATCACAGCAAAAGCACAAGCAGCAAATGATAAAAAAGAAGTCATCACTATCGTAGAAGGAATCAAACCAGAAGAGCTAGAAATCCTAGCCAAATGCCCTACCATCCTTGTTCCACCCAAAGAAGTAGACGTCAAAACCATTGAGTTGAGAACCGGCGATCCCTCCAAAACAGCGATCATCAGTGCACATCTCTCGGAAAAATAGGAACTCGCGCTTGCCAACTTCCTTCGGGACAACAAAGATATCTTCGCTTGGAAGCCATCCGACATGCCAGGTGTCCCAAGAGAGTTGACCGAGCATAGAATTGATGTCAATGAAGGATCGAAACCAGTCAAGCAGCGATTACGAAGATTTTCCCCAGAGAAAAAAGAAGCCATCAAAAAAGAAATTGCAAAACTACTAGCAGCAGGATTCATCAGAGAGATCCTCCATCCTGACTGGTTTGCAAACCTTATTCTAGTAAAAAAAGAACACAGCTAAGTGGCACATGTGCGTCGACTACACGGACCTCAACAAACATTGCCCCAAAGATCTATTTGGACTACCACACATTGATCAGATTGTTGATTCAACAGCAGGATCAGCCCTATTATCCTTTATCGATTGCTACTTAGGATATCACCAAATCGCTCTAAGAGAAGAGGATCAAAGCAAAACATCACTCATCACACCGTTCGGAGCTTATTGTTACAAAACAATGTCGTTTGGGCTCAAGAACGCAGGAGCTACATACCAGAGAGCAATTCAGACTTGTTCGGGCAAACAAATCGGAGTAAATGCAGAAGCCTATGTGGATGATGTAGTGGTGAAGACAAAGAGCCCGGAAACGTTGATCGATGACTTGAAGGAGACCTTTATCAATCTAAAGGCATGGAAATAGAAATCAAACCCAAACAAATGCATCTTTGGCGTACCATCAGGACAACTACTCGGTTTTCTAGTCAGCCACCGTGGAATCGAAGCAAGCACCAAGCAGATTTGGGCAATCACAGAAATGAGACCACCTCGATGTACAGGATGCATGGCAACACTAAACCGTTTCATATCAAGACTTAACGAGAAAGGATTGCTATTTTTCAAACTCTTGAAGAAGTCAGACAAGTTCGAATGGACAGAAGAAGCAAACGAAGCCTTTGAAAAACTCAAAACATATCTAACTTCATCCCCAATCCTGAACCCCCAAAGAAGAACGAAGATATGATGCTATACATCATAGCAACAAACAAAATGGTCAACGCAGTAATCGTTGTAGAAAGAAAAGAAGACGGGCACGCGTACAAGGTACAACGGCCAGTCTACTACATCAGCGAAGTACTATTAGACTCAAAAGTCAGGTACCCACATGTGCAAAAATTACTCTACACCATCCTGATCACCTCACGCAAACTACGACATTACTTCGATGGACACAAGATCATTGTGGTAACAGATTTTCCACTCAAAGACATATTACACAATCGTGACGCAACAGGTCGCATATCAAAATGGGCAGTCGAGCTGGGAACTTTCAACATAAACTTCACTCCTCGAAAAGCAATAAAATCCCAAGTACTCACGGATTTTGTGGCAGAGTGGATGAAACTCCAACAACCCACACCAGACACCATCCTAGAACATTGGAAAATGTACTTCGATGGATCTCTAAAACTTGGTGGAGCAAGAGCAGGGGTTCTTTTCATCTCACCAGATGGGAAACAACTAAAGTATGTCCTTCATATCCTCTGGCAAGCAACCAACAATGAAGTCGAATACGAAGCCCTCATCCACGGGCTCCGAGTAGTTGTATCCTTGAGAATCAAAAGATTACTAGTTTACGGAGACTCAACAGTCGTCGTCAATCAAGTCAACAAAGACTGATAGCACCAAAGAAGCCATGGACGCATATTGCGCAGAAGTACGAAAGCTAGAAAAACATTTCCAAGGACTGGAAATACTCCATATTCTACGCAATTCAAACGTAGCAGCAGATATTCTAGCTAAACTCGGGTCAGACAAAGCAAAAGTCCCACCAGGCGTTTTTGTGGAAGAACTATCAGCTACCTCTATAAAACAACTCGACGAGACAACCCCCGACAACCTGACGCCAAGCAACCAAATACTAATCATCACTCCCACTTGGACTCAAGTTTTCATCGATTACATCAAGGAAAATAAACTACCAGCAGATAAAGAAGCCACATGGATCGTCCGAAGAAGCAAGAACTACGTCTTGGTCGGAGACAAACTATACAGAAGAGCCGCATCCTCAGGAGTGCTACTAAAATGTGTTACATATGAAGAAGGCAAACAGATCCTCGACGAGATTCACTCAGGATGTTGTGGTAACCACGTAGCTTCAAGAACACTAGTTGGAAAAGCTTTCCGATCAGGGTTCTATTGGCCAACAGCTCTAAAAATACCAAAGAACTCGTCAGAAAATGCTTAGGATGTCAATTGTTTGCAAGACAGGCGCACGTACTGGCACACAACCTTATTTGCATACCACTGGCATGGCCTTTCTCTTGTTGGGGACTAGATCAAGTCGGACCACACAAAAAAGCAAAGGGAGGATTCGAATACATCTTCGTCGCCATCGACAAGTTCACCAAATGGATAGAGTACAAACCACTCGTCAAATACAGTGCAGCCAAGGCCGTCGAGTTCATTCAAGACATTATGCACCGTTTCGGCATGCCCAATCGAGTCATTACTGACCTAGGTTCTCCATTTATGGCAATCGAATTAAAAAGCTGGGCACAAGACTACGGAATCAGCATTGATTACGCATCAGTCGCTCATCCTCAAGCCAACGGCCAAGTAGAAAGAGCCAACGGACTTATACTAGCTAGACTGAAGCGGAGACTATACGAAAAATTGGAAGACTACGGTTCTAAATGGATTGAAGGGTTACCAAAAGTAGTCTGGGGACTACGCACCCAAGTTAGCAGAGCAACAGGATATTTACCTTTCTTCTTAGTATATGGATCAGAAGCAGTCCTACCAGCAAACTTGATATGGACATCACCCCGAATAGAACAATATGAAGAACGAGAAGCAGAACATACTCGAAGACTTAAACTAGACAGTACAGAAGAAGTCAGGGTCAATGCCACATTATAATCTGCCCGATATCTCCAAGGGCTGAGGCGTCACTATGATAGAAACATCTGTCCTCGCACTTTTCAAATAGGAGACTTGGTACTACGATGGATACAAAAGTCTAATGGACGGCACAAACTACTCAGCCCTTGGGAAGGTCCTTTCATCATATCAGAAGTTACCCGACCAGGTTCATTTGAATTGATAACCGAGGACGGCGAACCTGTCAAGAACTCGTGGAATATAGATCAATTACGGAGATTTCATGCTTAAAAGAAACAGTGTTCACAAGAAGGGCAAATAATCAGGTTAAACCAATAAAGAGCAATAATCATCAGCAACAATCGCCTTTTCTCAAGCTCGGATGAGAGTACGACTAGAGGGCCAAAACTCGCCACTATCCTAGGTCACCAAGCCTAGATGAGAGCCACGATGCTCGCCCTTTCCCAAGTTGTTTCAACAACTCGGATGAGAGTACAGCCAGAGGGCCAAAACTCGCCACTATCCTGGATCACCAAGCCTAGATGAGAGCCACGATGCTCGCCCTTTCCCAAGTTGTTTTAATAACTCGGATGAGAGTACGGCCAGAGGGCCAAAACTCACCACTATCCTGGGTTACCAAGCCTAGATGAGAGCCACGATGCTCGCCTTTTCTCAAGTTATTTCAACAACTCGGATGAGAGTACGGCCAGAGGGCCAAAACTCGCCCCTACCCTGGGATCACAAACCCTGAAGAAAGCCAAGACGCTCGCCCCTTACCAAGTTATTTCTCACAAACTTAGACAAGAGTACGGCCAGAGGGCCAATGCTTGCGCACAACTAATAATATTTCCGCGACAAGAAGCACAATCAGCATCTGACAATTGACACCAAGATTCCAGTAAAAATAACTCAGACGAAAAAGGCTAAGGACAAAGCCAAAGAGTTAAAAACAAATATATTACAAAGCAAAAGAGTTATCTTTACAAGAACACCCAAAGACTATCTACTTCCTAAGGCTCGTCACCAGGAGGAGCAGGAAGAGGAATGTTCAATTGCTCTACAAGCTGTCCCGCCAAGGCATCGACTCCAGGCTCAGCCGCCGCCACAAGATCAAGATAATCCTGACTCTCGGCCTCTTCGACAAGCTTGTGGAGAGGAGCGCCAGGGGATAGAACCCAGGTATGGGCCAACACACTCCTAAGAGCACAATGGCAACCCCACTTCACAAACTCATGAAGTCGAGTAGGAATAAGGGGAACAAACTGAGCCCAGGTTCTCCCGTCATCCTCCGGCGAACGAAGGAAGTCTGCAAGTGACTTGAAAGATTGCCACAAATTCTTCCAGTTCGTTTCCGTCTCCTCGACCCGGACAGTAAGTTCCTCCACCGACTTCAAAGCCTAAAAAAGATCCCGGTCAACCCCGCATCTAATAAGCCTGGCCAGAGCAAGTTCTTCCTTGACACACTCCTTTACCTGCTCAACCCGATTGTGCTCCAACCGGAGGGTCTCCTTCATAGCCTCAAGATCCTCAGATAGTTTCTTATTTTTCCTCCGGTTGGAGCACAATCGGGCTGGGCAGGTAAAGAACTCCAAAAAGAAAAAGAGGGAAAGAAGAACTCGATAAGCAAATTACTTACTATCAGACTGCTCAGAAGCAATCTGCAAGGCGCTAAGGGCAGTTTCTTTTCTTTTATCCGCCTCAATAATTTAAGAGCGGAGAGCAGCCTCAGAAGTCTGCTGCTCCTGGTGAACAGAGTCTAGCTCCGACGTCTTGGAGGCCAATTTCGCCTTCAAGGTATCCACCTCAATGCTCTGCCTCTTCTCGACTTCACCAGAGCCAAAGAAATCCGAATGATCCCTTTCATAGGCCTTCAAACAAAAAGAATGACAAAAAAAAGAGAAGAAAACCTTAAGTTTAAAAAACAAGATAATAGAGATATTCACCTGGAGCTTCTCACCAAAAGTAGTCGACAACTCCTTTCAAGAAGAAGTAAACTCCGCCAGGCGATGAGCAGGGTCGAGCGCTTTCAACACCTCCTCCAGACGCACGTCGTACATAAAGTGCCCGACACCAGCCCCCGGAGAAGGAGCTGGCAATGAAGTCGACGCGACACCCATTGAAGGTTCTTGACCTATTGGGGCTCCAACCTCCGAGGCCATTGGTAGCAGTGTCACCGGAGAAGAAGGCAAAACCGGAGCCGACTCCGCCTGATCAGCAACAGTGGGATCAGCCAAAGAAGCCGTCTCCTGGGTCCCTGCCACACTAACAGTCTTCTCAGAGTCCTGAGAGCCTGTAGGGCGAGACACACCAGCTCCTAAGCCACCACTCTCCTCAATACCAGAAGTGGAACCCGGCTGATGACCAAAGGAAGAAGTCGACGCCGACCTACAAGAAAGAACTTATCAGAAAGACAGCGAAACAAAGAGACAAAGGAATAAAAACAAGTAAGAAAACAACTCACTTGGCGACAACAGGCTCCAAGCCACTAGGAGTTGGCTTAGGCGGAGGCATAGCAACAAGCAAAGAACCAACGTCTGCAGATACAGACGCCGAAGCAACAGGCTCCAAGCCAGAACGGAAAACCAGAGCCAGACGACGAAGACTAGCATCAGAAGATAAACAATGGTCAGAAGGAAGAAGAAACCAAAAAATAAACAAGGGCAACAAAAGAAAGCAAAAAGAAAACTATTTACCGGCAAGCAAGTGGGACATCGTCCTCATCCTCCTTCTCTTCAAGGATAATGAGGTTACCATCTGCCACCAAAAAGAACTCAGATCAGAAGAAAACTTAGAAAAAGAACAAATAAAGATAAAGAAAGCGAGGCGATTCGCTCACTTACAAGAATGTTATCTGTTATTGGGTCCTCAGACGAACGAGGCTTCTTAACAGCAGAAGTAGTGGAAGAAGAAGTATCCACGGACGCCCTTTTCAAAGAAGCCCGCGAAAGCCGAGCGACTAGCCAAGGCGGTGGGGTATATTCAACAAATTGAGAAGCATCACTAATAAACCCAGTCATAATACCAAGAACTTGGGACTCACCTCCCCGAACGGCAAGACCCGCGTCTAGAGCCATGGGCACCTCAACATACTCCCGACCATAACCCTACAAGGAAAAAGAAGTCAACAACCGATGAAAACAAAAGAAGACAAGTCGGAATACAAGAGAAATAGGAAGAAACTTACAGCTGGAGGAGGGTGAGTGCTATCATACTCCTCCACGCGAAGAGGCACCACAGAGACGCCCTTCTAGACTTTCTGAAGCCGTCGAAGGACGCCACCATCATCAAGCTCCTCATCAGAAACAAGTTGGGAGGGGTCTTTGGGACCAGCGTACTCAAAACCAAGATACTCCCTAGCCATCAACGGTTGAATACGATGCCTAAGGAAGCTAGCCACTATACCAGCTCCATTCAACCCCATGAGCTTTAAGGCACCAATACGGTCCAACAGAGGTCTGAGGCTATTTACTTCTCTAGCAGTAAGAGAGTTCTTCCAATTGTCGTGTACAACGAGAGGAGAGTTGGAGTGAACCTCAAGAGGAGGGTTCATGTTTCTAGCATAGAACCATTCCGACCTCCAATCCCTCATAGAGTCAAGAAGAACGAAATCAAAGAAGTCGGCTTTCCTATTTTGTCAGAACAGGATACCGACCCCACCAAGGATGTAGGGTTTGGCAAAACCCGGTTGAATCTTAAGACGAAAGAAATGACGGAATAAAGTAAGAAAAGGGGGGATTCCGATAAAGGCCTCACATAAATGGATAAAATAGAAAGATAGAGAACGGAGTTGAGATTCAAATGGTTAAGAGAAATAGAGTTGAACTGGAGGAAGCGATGGAGAAAAGGAGAAGCCGGCAGGTAAAGACTAGGACGAACAAAGGGGGCGAATAAACCATCTCACCAGGGCTAAGGACGGGAACTCGATGCTCCCCGGCCTCCTTCCACTCGGCAAGATCTTGACCTTGGATCAAACCCAAATCGGCCAATTCCTGTAGATCGGCAGTGTGCATAGTAGAGGCAAGCCAGATCTGCTCAGCCGCCTTTATCGTAGCATACTCCGGATTCTTCGTCTTAGTCCTCCCCATGGATGAAAGCAAAAGAGAATCTAAAGGCAAAATGGGGGAGCAACAGCAATCTAGCAAAAGCACTAAAGAAACGGAACGAATCACAGAGAGCTAGGGTTCGAGGAAGCAACGGCAGTGGAAGCAGAGGTGGAAGATAACGGAGGGAGCGGCGGGCCTTATAAAGCTTTTGGTCGGCCCAAACAGTCACGTTAATCACGACGTCCGTTACGCCGCTTCGGTTTCTCAATACCGTTTACTACGGACGACCATTGGAGATAACCGTTAGTGACCAACTTAATGTTTTCACACCTGACTCGTTTCAATCAGTAAAAAAACACGGCCACCTGCTATAAACTAGTCGAAAGACCGGAAAGAAGGCAGCACACCAAGATTAGGCGTCATCAGAACAAGTCGGCCATGAGAAAAAACAAATCGGGCAGCATCACAGGAAGGAAAATATTCTTTATTTCATCAAATATTACAAAGAAATACAAGATTACATCCCATACAAGTCCCAATGAATTCAGAACAGATACAAAATAAAGCAGGACCAGGAGCATGGTGGAATTCCGCAGGTCAGAAGCAAGAAGGCCCTGGTCACTACCCGGTAGAAACCAAACTGCTCGGAGCATCTGGAACTTTAAGAGACGCAGTGCATCCGAAGATTGGTGGCAGAGAGACCACTCTCATAAGTCTGCAGAGTCACAGTCACAGACGCTCACCTCGGGCACCTGCTCAGATAAAAGCTCAAACAAGTCCCGCCATAGAAGGAAGGCAAAGACATAAAGGCTCCGAGCAAAGCACTGCAACGATGAACGCGCAACACCACATCAACCAACCCGGGTGCAACCAACGAACTGCACCAGACAGCCGGCGACGGGCAGAGTAGAAGAGTTAACATGGGATGAAAGGAGAGACATCCTCTCACAAGAATTCTTGTACCGGCACCTACAAACTTCTCAGATAAATCTCCCCGAGTGATTAGTCTACCCCTAACCCCTTTCACAAGAATTCTTCTAACTGCAAAAGCAATCACAAACTACTCTGCCAATGCACAGGGGCTGCTCTACTTCACACACCAACATATTCATAGCCATTGATTCCAAAAGAACAAGCTACAACTTCATCTGCCCAAAGAAGCTCGACACGAGAGTATTTATAGGCCAAAAAGCAGTGCACAAAGACCAGGTCTACCAAGAGAAGGAGTTGACAATGGCCCAGCCAAATACTCACGTGAAGATACAGTAACACCCTGACAAAGCATATTCGAGAGAATACCAGGCCACTGTTCCACCTGTGACCTAGATAAATTCATTGCACAACGGCCAACCGCCAACTACTCACTGACAGAGCAAATGAGCAGTAAAGACAACAACAACCTGAGTGCACGAAGCAAAAGACCCTTCTTCCGAGTTCTTTACATCAAAAATAATTCGGAAACAGGCTCGGGGGCTGCAAAGCATATACACTCAGGAAAAAAATTCTCTTTTTCAAAGACCCTCTAGCTTTTTGTTACAAATAGCAAGAGGCTCGGGAGCTACACTCAGTGAGTGCACTTTTTCTAAAGAAAAAGTGCACATTACTCTAAAGATTTGTTAGCAAAAAAGAACCCTCTGAAGAAGAACACTTCACGGTTTCCTTTCAAGAAGAACTCAGACAGGCTCAACTTCTACTCGGCAAAAACGGGAGAAGCGGAAGAAGCGAGAAGTGAGAAGATTCTTAAAGATCAACCACGAAATGCTCGGGGGCTTGTCGATACGGGACTGACAAGGTTCTTTACCGACACGGTTAAGGCCTCAATCGGGCCCACGACTTGACATGGAAGACGGGACGCACGACAACTCGGATTCCATAGGAAAATAGGCCGACCCAGTTGGATTCAAGGAAAGAGTAAGCTTTGTAATAAGAACTAGAACTCTTAGTCGAAACAGACTAGGACCATAGCAGCAACCTCGTCTTCCCTCCCTATATAAAGAGAGGCGAGGCGCACCCCTGTAACGAACAAGACATATACAATAATCCAACGCAAAAAGGCTAACGCCGACTGGACGTAAGACTATTACTCGATCATGAGGGCCTGAACCAGTATAAATCGTTCGTCTCTAGTGTTCATCGTCGAGTTCTACGCACGCCGAAGGTTCGAACAACTGCCCCGGGTACCCCCATGGCAGGCTATCGGCGATCAACCACCGACACTAGGACAGCATGAAGTGTGAGTCGATACGATACAACGCGAGTCATGTGCATGAATATACATGAAGACTTGAGGACTCGTTAGACAGTATGTGTGGCGTAGTCAAGCCGATCGATCGACTGACTTTTTTGAGTGAGGTAGTACTAGCGTTGGATGGATTAGGATCCCAATTGAATTGAATTTGGATATCCCTATTTACCACGTGGGCATCTTGCACTACTACAGAAATCTTAAACGTGGCGGTCAAAAGGCTTAACTAAGGCGGTTTTTGCAATCGCCTCGGATCAAAGGCCACGGTTAATCGTTGCCTTTACCGAGGCGGTTGCCTGCCCGCCTCGGTTAATCAAATTAAAAAAGAAAAAAAGAAAAAAAAATCCATGGACAGGCCCGATGAGCCCATCCATGGGCCCACCAAGCCCATCCACGCCGCCGTCGCTCGTCGGGCCCGGTCTCCCGGCCACCAGATCTGGCCTCACGGCCATCGGATCCAACCTCAGGGCCACCAGATCTGACTTCCCGGCTGCTCCGGTCCGCAGCGCCTGCGCCGCCGCCCCGCACCTGGCATGCCCCCGCCGCCGCGACGGTGGAGAGGGAGAAGGCCGCGTCGGGGCCGTGCTTGCCGCTATGGTGGTCGACGGAGAGCTCCCCGCCGGATCGGCCGCCGGCTTGCTCATCCCCGCAGGATCTGCCGCCGCCGGGCTCGTGCTCGCTGGATCCGCCACCGGAGAGCTCCTCCCCGCCAAATCCACCGCCAGCTGGCTCGTGCCCGCCGGATCCACCACCGGGGCGCCGGCCAGGGAGGGAGCGGAGGCACGCCGGCCATCTGCGTGGGGGAGGAGCTAGGTGCGCCGGCTGTGGGTAGGGAGGGCCGAGGCGAGGCAGCGCCGCTGTAGGGAGGAGAGAGTGGGAGAGAGTGGAGGGAGGGAGGGGCCGGCGGGATGCGGCGTCGGGGCTGCTGCGTGACTACGCGATGTGAGGGAGGGAGGGACCGACAGCTGAGTGAGGGAGATGTGAGGGAAACCCTAAATCCCTTGTGTATATATATACGAACCCAATATCTGTTGGATTTGAGCTTTTTGATGGGCCTCAGGAATATTAACCGAGACGGGCCTCATAAGTGGCCCGCCTCGGTTAATAGGGCTATTTCTAAAGGCGGGCTCTTTTATAATAACCACCTCTGTTAATGGATTTTGCGAGGCAGTTTCTTGTAACCGCCTCGATTAATAAAAAGTGACTGCCTTGGAAAAAAAATAGAAACGCCTCACAAAAGATTTTATGTAGTAGTGTTGAATTTAGATTCGCATTCAGATATATATTGAAGATAACATGTAGATTTGCTTATAAAAAATCAATATTAATGTAGGTAACATATACTCCCTCTCCGTCCCAACGCTTTTGACTTTTAGATATCATGTTTGACTATTTGTCTTATTTTATTTTTTTTACAAATAATAAAATAAATAAGTTATCATTAAAGTATCTCTAATGATAAAATAAGTCATAACAAAATAAATAATATTTATATAAAAATTTTAGATAAGATGAACAGTCAAAAAAATGTATAAAAGTAAAAAAAAAAGTCATGTACTTTGGAATGGAGGGAGCATATTAATAAAATTTCCATAATCAAATGTATAAAATTTATAAAAGTGTACATAAATAATTCAATGCACATAAATATTATATCTATAAATAAGTTTAAATATAAAAGATCATAAATGTATAAATAAGTACTTAAAATTAATATGATTAGTCATATTAAAGTGAAATAAACTTAACTTTTATATGGTATTAGTTATAATATTAAAATTACCATAAATATAGGTTTTAATAATTTTAAATTATCAACCTTTATAATGTAACCATAGAGATAACTTTGAAATAGTTTAAATGTGCTATATTACAATTATCATTTAGTACATTATTAATTAGTCATATATATACATTTTAGATGGTACTTTGTTCTTCATAATGTCATATATATATTTCACATTTTTTCAAATACAAATATGGAATCGGATAACGAAGAATCATAGAAAAATAGATTCGAATACATCCATTTAGCATATATATTAAAAATGAATACAGATACGGATATTCTTATTGACACTAAAAAGGATATGAATATTGGATCTTTCGGATGTTTGGACATCCCTATCCATCCCTATGGTGGTGGCTGCAAATTGAGCTATCTTTTAATTACCATTAATTATATTAGTAAAACATGCACGTGTGTTATAAAGAGACGTACAACATGTTGCACGTTTACCTAGATGATATACGGCTGGAAGATTTATTCAACAATCATGTTATCCATTGTAATTCGTCTTGAAATCAGACTTCTTACCATGCATGGACTCAAGTTGCTCGCTCTGTACTGGTACCAACATGTAGTCTTGGGATTGGACTCCGCACTGTGATCATGTCATACGTTCTAATTTGTCCTCGAATTGGACTCTGTACAGTGCATGGACTCGTAATGCATTAGTCATCTTAGGATCAACGGCACCATAATCATGTCCTCCGTTCTAATTCGTCCTGAAACCGGGCTCTGTGTATAGTGCCTAGATGCTTACTACTCTAACTCGTATATATATACTCGTATATGCATGAGTCATCTTGATTTTGGACTCCGCATCGTTACGTTTCTGTGTAACTCTATATTGTTTTGCTGTCCTCTGAACATGCACTATTTGTCTGCTAAAACTTTCATGGGATATTGAGATCATTTTGCTTGATCACTAATATGTCTTATAAATCCCTATATAGTATCCTTTTGTTTGGACGACGAATGGGCTATATAGCAGTAGTAGGAACAGACGACCGACTTCCGTCGTCCTCTGGCAATACTGTCATCGATTTCAGTGGAGATGCATGACGAAGTCGACGGCCCAGTCCTCGGTCGTCGGAGGCGTACGTCGCAGATGCGTGTTTGTTGTGCGTGTCCTCAGCTTCAGCTAGATTTTAGACAGTGGCGGACCGTGTTTCTATGTGTGCTTTCACACACGAATACAATATAATGCAAGTATATTGGTGTTAGTATCTAGGTGGTCTCCTATAGTGTCACGTAATTTTAAGATGACTTAATAAACAACATATATAATGATTGTTTTTTAAGTTGTCCGTGGTAATTCATAATTCTTTAATTTATGTATAAAATAAAAATAAACTTATGAGTTGTTAAACTTATACAATGGTACAATAGTTGTCTCATATTCTTAAATCTTAGCTCATGAGGTTGTTGTTTCGCAAAACAATGACATCTTTCTCTCTCACCTCTCTCTTTCCTCCGCGTAAACAAAAAAGATCTTACGTGGCATTATATGAGATAAAGTATAAGATCACTGATGTATAGCAATGTACTTGCCCTTAGTCGAGAAAATTATTAGGACCGAGTGTTCGTTAAAATTATGTTTTATGTGGAATAACTAAGAATAACGCACTAGTAGCGGACGTAGGATTGGCTCAAGACTAAGGCCTCTACCAACGATTAAAACTAGCCATTATGCTTGTACTCGTGGCGAAAACTACCTACTACTATTGAGCCGAGAAATAACTAAAATGAAAATAAAATTTGTAATAGACATAAAGACTAAACTAAATTGTCCAGAACATTGCACGTAAACATGAAAATAAATATCTAGTGTCTGTAATTTTTAGATTCATATTTTCAAATGAATATAAATATTCATTAAGATCAAAAATATCTATTTGCAAGGCAGGAAGATATGTGTCAAAAATGGCAAATCAACCTTGGTTTGGAAGGACACTTGGTTGTATGATGATCCTTTGTCCTCTCTCTTCCCTGATCTCTTCAAAATTTGTGAGCAGCAAGACATATCTGTCTTCCAGCTGATCAATGGGGTAATTCCTTAAACTTTTCGAAGATGGTTGACCCCTGAACTGAAAATTGAATGGGATAAAATCATGAATGATGTTCTAGAAACTCAACTCATGCCTGAACAGGACATAGTCTCTTGGAAACTGGAAAGTAAAGGAAAGTTTTCTGTGAAATCCACTTATAATGCTTTGACTTGTTCTGAAGGTGGTCCTTCTTTCAAATATATCCGGAAAGGGAAAGATCCCTGCCAAGATAAAGATTTTCCTCTGGTTGGTGGCTAACAATGCCATCTCAACCAAAGACAATATGATTAGAAGGCGTTGGAATGGGGATCCAACATGTTACTTCTGCCACCATCCTGAATCTGTGAATTATCTACTGTTTACTTGTTCAATTCCTAAAACTGTTTGGGCCACTGTGGCCACGTGCATTGGAGCTTCTAACATCCCTACCTCTTTTGACCAATGCTGGAACTGATGCGAGAGGTGGCTTCGAAATGGCAAACAGTTTTATGCAATTGGAATCGCAGCAATTTGCTGGTTGATCTGGAAAATGAGGAACAAAGTATGCTCTGATGGGAAAAAGCTACACAACCCTCTAGAGATAGTAAGTCATGCGTGTGCGCTTATGAAATTTTGGGCTGATCTCCTAAAGGATGATGACAAGGACATGCTGATCAAGGGAGTCGATGCTATGTTTAGGATTCACTACTACACGAATCTTTTTGGAGGCGGGCGGTTTTGGTTTTTGGAGGCGGGCAAGGGCAACCGCCTCCATTGAAAGGGCTCGGTTAATCATGGAATAACCGAGGCAATTGCCCTTGCCCGCCTCCATTAATAGATTAACGGAGGTGAGCGTCTTAGATTTGTCCGTCATGGTTAATGATTTTAAAAAAAAAGAAAAAAAGAAAAAAAAAACCCTAGATAGGCCCGTTGAGCCCATCCAGGGCTGCCACCACCGGAGCTCACCAGATCTGCTGCCAGGAGCTCCTCCGCGCCGGATCCCGCGGCCAGGAAGCTCCTCCTCACCGGATCTACAGCCAGGGACCTCCTCCTCGCCAGATCCGCCGTCGGTGGGCACCTCCTCATCAGATCCGCCACCGGAACGAGCCTGCTGCCGCGCCCTCCACCTGTTGTTGCCAGATCTGCCGCTGTGGCCCCTTCTCGCCACGGCCCCGCGGCCCTGCGCCGCCGCGGCCCTGTGTCGAGGCGGCCCCGCGCCGCCGTTGCCCCTCCTCGCCGCGGCCCGTCGTCGCCGTGGCCTTGCGTCGCCGTGGCCCAGTGTCGAGGTGGCCCTGCGCCGCCGTGGCCCCGCGCCACGTACTGCGGCCGCCATGCGCCGCCAGGCCGCACGCCTGGAGAGAGAGGGAGAGGGACAGGAGAGAGAGAGGCGATCGAGACTGGAGAGGGAGACCTGAGGGAGGGAGGGAGTCGTGCGAGAGAGCGGCGCCCCTCTGCTGAGAGTGAGGATGAGTTAGGGTTTTTCTGATGTTCACATATATATACTAGGCATGGTTACCGGGCCGAGCTGGGCCTGTTGGGCCTAGTCCTTTTTCGAAGGCGGGCCTAATAGTGTGCCCGCCTCTAAAAATCGATTTATGGAGGTGGGCACCTTAAGACAACCGCCTCCAAAAATAGGCTATTTTTTGAGGCGGTTGTCTTAAGTTGCCCGCCTCCGTAAATCAATTTTACGAAGCGGGCAATGATGACCGCCTCGGTAAATAAAAGTGCCCGCCTCCGTTATTAGCCCAGTTTTTTTGAGGCGGTTGAATTTGTTGCCCGCCTCCATTAAGTTTTGGGTAGTGCCTTGCAAAATCAATTATGTAGTAGTGATTGTTGTGCAGCTCCTGTCCAAGAGAAGCCCAGCTGCTAGTCAGCTCCAGATGCTGCCTGACTCTACCGGTGAAGATGAAGTTGGACAAGACCTAGATCGCTGAATGGAGGCTGTTAGAGTTAGCTTCAATCTGTTGGCGAAGTTTTTGGTTAACAGTCCAAGGGTTGTAATGCGTTTGGGAGTGCTGGACTCCTTTTCTTACACTCTTCTGCGATGTCTTTTGCTTTTCTGAACTATCTTTAAACTCTGTGTATTTCCGTTCACTTGCAATGGAAATGCGGAGATCCCTGGTTCGAAAAAATGAATATAAATATAAATCCGAATATTTTTTAATATGAATTATTTTTAGCCTATAGTTTTGATTTATCCATGTATTCTTAAGGTACTAAATAGTGTTCGTAGCAACTGTAATTGCTCCCATAAAAACATTATAGTAGGATATATATATGTATACATATAAATGGTACCATTACAGGGTAACATTAAGAATAATATTAGAATTATTAATGGTTGCTAAAGAGTTTTTATACGCATATTATTTTTCTATCACCAATCGTTGAGGCGTTGGAGATGAACAGGCGCAACAGTGCAATATTCCACGTACGATAAAGGATGAAGTTGAGCTGAAAATAAAAGTTTTGAGGACTAAAATGCACTTTAATAGTTCATGAATGATATTGAGCTCCGAATGTGAAGTTTGTGGCCTGGAATAGTCATTTTTTGGTCCTAGTATGAAATTGGGCCAAAAACAATGTTTAAGAAATGAAACGACCATTTTAATATTCTGAACTAAACTAAGCCTCAAGCAATATATAGTTTAGAAAAACTAAATGACTATTCTACCATACTTTTATGTATATTCAATGGTGGACCTAGGATTTGAAACCAGGGTAGTCCTGTTCAAAAATGTTCATGTGCAATACGATAAAATCTAAAGAAAAAGTTTGTGAAAATGGCTATAAATTAACCAAATTGCGATAATATATTTAAAATGTTCGAAACTTGCACAATATCATACATAAAATAAGATCTTACATAAATAAGAGACCGGTTCTAGTTAAGGCTTTTCGCTTTGCGCTTTCTCATTGCCATGAAAGCATGAACTAAGTCATCCTCGCTTATAGTGGAGAATATATATCAAATTTCATTCAATTCTACGCTCACAGATGATGGATCCACGATTCTTAAGCCTTTACAGTCCAATCTCTAATCTTCAATTGTTGGCATTTCTTAGCGTCACCGCAAGAAATAGAGTTAGAATCCATTCCTGATAATGATGCCAGAAATGCCCTGTTGGCATTCCCTAGAACCGCTTCTAGAATTGGTGTATCCTAGCAGTAATACTAAGGGACGCCAACCGATAGGTCATAACGTTTACAAAGATTATCCGCAAGCGCACGGATTTATCGTTGTAACATTTCACCCGGAAGTTGTAACAGAACCGCCCAATTATACGAGATTAAGTAAGAAAATCGTCCAACGGCAGGATAATTTAACAAACTTAAGCCCGTATAACCCGGTAGTCCGTGAAATCTCGACGGATTTCAAACCATTCACATAACAGTCAAGATCGTACTAAGTTTAGAGGTCACCGTCATAAGTTACATAGAAGTTCGTGGCATAAAATACATCGGAGTTTAAACATAGTTATTACAAACCAGTTTCAAATAAAAGTAGCGGAAGCATTAGTTTAAAACACGCACACACACATTGTTTTGAGATAAAGTGCCAGCTCGCGATCATCTCCAGCAAAAGCATCAGGCGAGAAGTAGTGAATGACCATTGCCCATGGTCCTAAGCTTCGCCCATCGCAGGGTAGAGACAGTTGATACAATAACCATATGACATCTGTCCATCTGCAACAAGTGGGAACAAAGCCCTGAGTACGAGAAGGTACTCAGCTAGACTTACCCGTCATAAACCAGAAATAAAAGACACCAAGAAATCATGATAGGCTTTCTGGTGGGGTAGCTGACTCATTTGCAAAAGGCATTTTTAGCATTTAGGAAAAACCTTTACAAAAGCTTTGCATCAAGTTAAAGCTTTATTAACCTGTCAACTACATTTGCACCTGTACTAAAGTAACATGTAATTAAACAGGCAATGATAACCAATGATCATTAACAACTTCCATTATGTCATAATTCATATAACTGTCCAAGTGTTCCATCAATATTACTACGATGAAGTAGCTCAAGTCAAGTGTTCACTATCCAGTGAACGATGGCGATTCGAATCGATTATTAACCAGCTGGTAAGTTATTCCTCACACAAACCTCACTCACCCGCTAAAGTGAGGTGTTGGTCACCGAGTCAACCATTCAGGTAAAGTCACGAGCTTGCCAGGAACCACTTGTACCCGGGGGCCGCCCGACTGCTATTTGGCCTTATCATCGCGCCCCCGTATCCTGCCACTACTGCTCCGGTACAGTGCGTTGCGGGCAATCCACTCGGCCCGAATAATCTCCCAGTTTTGCGGTCGGAAGGTACTTTATCCGGCCAGCTAAATGTGAGGCATGCGTTCAACATGACCCGAGGGACAACAACGGACGGTCCTTAATCGACACAGACGAAAAACCCTACAGTCTGAAACCCTGCAAGTTTCCGTCCGGTCTCAAATTCATTTCACACTTAGTTATACCATGACTTCATAGTCAACCCAAACAGATCCAGGTAACCACCTATAGCTCGCAGGTGACAGGAAATCACCCGACTTCTACCGGTCTAAGCCAGCTAAGCATTGACTTGACTGCGGATACCAGGGTAACAAGGATAGGGTATAACGAAGGTAAGCAAGGTATAATGCGGCAACGTTTGCAAACAACTCCTAAACGTAATGCATCAAATTAAGTAAAGTTAATAATAAATTATTTGCAAACCGAGAGAGAAATGCTCCGGGGCTTGCCTCTCTCGAAGGAGCTCGGACGGTGATCGGGGCACTCCGGGAGATCTTCACCGACCTCTTCTTCGGCTTCGGTCACCTCCTGCTGCTGCGCCTCGATCTGCTCCTCTGGCTCCTCGGGTAAGACGACTGGGTTCTCGGTTTGCGATCCTGTATGATGCAATGTGCGTAAGTGAGTATGCAAGTGTGCATCGAAGGAGATGAATGCAATGAATATGTTGAAATGCAAGGTAGTCAACATCATCCAAGGAACTATACACTACAAGCACATGTCATCTACTGCATTCTCTTTTACTACTATTATGTTAAGTTAACCTATCTTATGAAATGCTTCAAAGATACACCAAAGCTTTACTAATTTCTTAATCACACTTAAAGCAACACTTGCTTAAACCCTAAGTAATAATAGTAGGTTTGAGTAGCAACATATATTTCTGATGCTCCTAAAAATCTAAGAAAATTACAGTAGCATAATACTACTCTAAATAGACTACCATAAAAATTTCATGGCATTTGGATAAGTAAACTATCCTACACAAAAATGACAAGCTATGGCATAAAAATGAGCATAAAATTACTTTGTACTATGAAAAGTGTCAAACAATAGAATTAATATTTTTCCTAGATTCTTCATAGCATACTATGACTGTATAAAAATTATCACATGCATGTTTTATACAAAGTTTGCTCTCTAGCAAAAATAACAAAAATCAGCCATTAAAGGCACTTGAACTACACCTCAACATTTTCCCACAGCACATGCATGAAACATATTTTTCCTAGTAAGTACATGATATATGAAGATCAACAAACTTAAAAATCATATTTTTCTAATACATATAGGATTTACTAGCTATTTTACAAGATATCAGCAATATTAAGAATTAATTAAAGCTCTACAGAAAAGTATTCCAAAAATGACATGCAATATTTTTAGATTGTAGATCTGGTTCCAATGAATCTCTAGAAATTTATTTCACAATTTTTGGAGCTGAAATGACTACCAAAACATTTTTCCAAAGCATTTTCAACAAGAATAATAAAAGAAAATGGAAATAAATTTTTATAACGGCACTGGGCCGGCCCGGGAAATCAAGCGGCCCATGGCCGTCGCGGCCCGGCTTGCGCGCGGGGGGGAAACAACCGAGCCGGCCTGCTCGGGGCTCGGCCCATAGCGCAGCCCAGCCCACCGAGGGGGGGGAACGAGCGCGGTCACCGGCGTTCACGGCTTCGATGCCGCGGCGACGGTCGCGGGCCAACGGCCGGCTCCGGCCAAACCGAGGCCGACTAGCGCGCGCAACACGTTCACCAGAGAGTGGCTAACACGTGAAGGCGACGCGGGAGGGCAGAGAGAGGACTAGTGAGGCGGTGGCGAAGCTCGGCGCGGTGGCACCGCCGCGGTGGCGCGGCGAGGCGAGCAGAAATTGAGCCCTACCGTGGCGAAGGAGGGGATGGCGGTGCTTGTTCGGAGGAGGGGAGGATGGGGCGGAGCCTCGGGCATGGCTAATTGGACGGAGGTGGTTCACCGGAGCAGGAACAAGGCGGAGACGGTGACGGAGCACGGTGACAAGCGGCGTTCCGCTGCGGCTGTCACCGGAGGGAGGAAGAGAGGGAGCAGGCGAGGCAGAAAATGGGAGGGAGACCCAGCGCTCGGTTGTTTTTGAAGCTGGACGCGGGCGCGGGGTCTACGGTGGCCACGCGGTGGCGTTGCCGGCATGCGAACGCCACGCGGCGAGCGTTTGCTGCCGGTGCGCCAGCGCGCGCGGGCGAGAGCGGGAAGAAGAGGGAGGGGGCCGGCTGGGCCGGGCCGTGACGGAGGCGGCTGCGGGCGCGCGCGCGGGAGGAGGAGGGAGGCCGGGTGGACGCGGGCCGCTTCGGCCAGCGGGCCGAAACCGAGGCGGTGGCCTGCTAAGGTTTGAAATGGATTTTTCAAATTTCTAATTTCCAAACAATTTCAAATGCAGTTTTCAAACACAAATTTGAACAAGAAAAAGACCTTTTCTAGAATTGACCCAAAAATAAAAGTTGCTTAGAATTAAATTCTCTACAACTTTGATTAAGGGGCCAAGTGAAAATTCTTAATAGATTTTGAATGGCAGAATAAAAGCTAAAATAGGGAGTATTTTTTTGAATATTTAGAATTAATATTTTTGAATCAGTTTTTGACAAAATTTTGAGTCATCTGGTTGCTCCAAAAATTGAACTAAGGTTCCAAGTGATGTAAAATTTATAGTTGCAAGATTTTTGGTGTAATGTGATTATCATATTAATATATTTCATCACATATATTATTTCTAAGCTTTTATTTCATTCAAATTATAACATTATCACACATGATTATGATGATATGAAATGCCATGCAATATGATTGTCATGCAATGCATTGCGTAACACCGGAGTGTTACAGCCCTTCCCCCCTTATAAAAATCTCGTCCCGAGATTTGGGTTACGAACCATTTATTATAAAAATCTTCGTATGCTTTTTGTAAGTATTCACCCGTTTCCCACGATGCATCTCCCTCATTATGATGACTCCATTGTATCTTATATGTTTTCACCACACTGTTTCGAGTAGCCCTTTCTTTGGAATCCAAAACTCGAATTGGCTGCTCACGATACACCAGATCTGACTTAAGTTTTATGCTTCGGGGTTCAATTATTTCCTCTGGAACGCGCAAACATTTCTTAAGATGTGATATGTGAAAAACTGGGAATATAGCACCCATTGACTCCGGTAATTCCAATTTGTAAGCCACTGGACCCTTCCTTTCCAAGATTTTGTAAGGTCCAACAAATCTGGCGGCCAGCTTTCTGCGTATACCAAACCGTTTCTTTTTCATCGGCGTGACTTTTAGATAAACATAGTCACCAACTTCAAACACAAGCGGTCTCCTTCTCTTATCTGCATAACTTTTCTGATGTGACTGCGTTGCTCTCATATTCTGCTGGATGATATGAACTTTCTTTTCGGCTTCCTCCACGAAGTCAATACCATAATACCTCCTTTCTCCTGGCTCAACCCAGTTTAAAGGTGTTCTACACTTTCGGCCATACAGAGCCTCAAAAGGTGCCATCTTGATACTTTCTTGATAGCTATTATTATACGCGAACTCTGCTAACGGTAACCATGACTCCCATGAACCTCTGGAAGACAACACACAAGCTCTTAACATATCTTCTAAAACAGCATTAACTCTTTCAGTCTGACCATCTGTTTGAGGATGATAGGCAGTGCTACGAATCAGACTAGTCCCCAAACCTTTGTGCAAATGCTCCCAAAAGTGAGCAGTGAACTGGGACCCTCTGTCAGACACTATAGTCTTCGGTATGCCATGCAATCTCATAATCTCCGCAATATACTTCTCGGCATATTGAGGTGGTCTATAAACTGTCTTGACAGGCAAAAAGTGAGCGGTCTTGGTAAGACGATCTACGATTACCCAAATCGAATCATGGCCTTTCTGAGTAGTGGGCAAACCTGTGATGAAATCCATACTTATATCATCCTACTTCCAACTAGGTACTGACAAAGGTTGCAACAATCCGGCAGGTTTCATGTGAATAGCTTTCACTCGACAACATGTGTCACATCTGGCTACATAAGCTGTAATTTCCTTCTTCATCTTTGTCCACCAAAAACGAGGTCTTAGTTCTTGATACATTTTACTACTGCCAGGATGAATGGATAACTTAGAGTGATGAGCTTCATCCATAATTTTATTCTTAAGCTCTCTATCCTTTGGAACAACAAGACGGTTGTCGAACCACAACACATCCTGCTCGTCCACTCTGAATTGTTTTGAAGGTTCTTCTTTAATTTTCCTTTTGATGTGGAATATCCCTTTGTCTGCTTTCTGACCTTCTATTATCTTACTCTCTAAGGTACAACTGGTCTGAATATTATGTAACACGGCAGGGTGCATTAGATTAAAACCATCTTCGAGTAAGGGTTGCATATTCAGACAATGCGACTTTCTACTCAGAGCATCGGCTACCACATTGGCTTTCCCAGGGTGATACTGTACATTCAAGTTGTAATCTTTAATTAGTTCCAACCATCTTTGCTGTCTCATGTTCAATTCTGGTTGGGTGAAGATGTACTTAAGACTCTTGTGATCGGTGAACATATTACACATATTACCAAGTAAATAGTGTCTCCAAATCTTTAAAGCATGCACCACGGCGGCAAGCTCAAGATCATGTGTTGGATAATTGATTTCATGTTTTCTCAACTGACGGGAGGCATAAGCAATGACTCTTCCTTCTTGCATTAGAACACAGCCTAATCCTGTTTTTGAGGCGTCACAGAACACATCAAAAGGTTTCTCGATGTCTGGCTGTGCAAGAACTGGAGTAGTGGTCAACAGTTTCCGCAAGGTGTGGAAAGCTGTCTCACACTCCTCTGTCCACACGAACTTATAATCTTTCTGTAACAGACTTGTCATTGGCTTAGCAATCTTTGAGAAGTCTGGGATAAAGCGACGATAGTAACCAGCTAACCCTAGGAAACTCCTGACTTCTGGCACTGTGGTTGGAGTTTTCCAATCCATAACCTCTTGCACTTTGCTCGGATCTACCGAAACTCCATTCTCAGATAAAATATGACCAAGGAAAGGAACTTTCTTCAACCAAAATTCACATTTGCTGAACTTAGCATACAACTTATGATCTCTTAATCTGGTCAAGACAATTCTCAGATGCTCTTCATGATCTTTCTCATTCTCAGAGTATACTAGAATGTCATCGATGAAGACAACTACAAACTTGTCCAACTCTGGCATGAAAACCGTATTCATCAGATACATAAAGTATGCAGGAGCATTTGTTAAGCCAAAGGACATAACAAGATACTCGTACAACCCGTATCTGGTAGAAAAGGCGGTTTTCGGGACATCTTGTGGCCTGATCTTTATCTGATGATACCCTGATCTTAGGTCGATCTTGGAGAACACTCTAGCTTTAGCCAACTGATCAAACAAAACGTCGATATGAGGCAAAGGATATTTATTCTTGATAGTTACAGCATTAAGAGGTCGATAATCCACACACATTCTTAGAGTACCCTCTTTCTTTTTCTTCACGAACAAGGCAGGACATCCCCATTCAGACTTATTTGGGCGGATAAACCCCTTCTTTAGCAATTCTTCCAGTTGCTTTTTCAGCTCAGCTAACTCATCCGGAGGCATCCGATAAGGTCTCCTCGAAATAGGAGCTGTTCCGGGTATCAACTCGATTCCAAACTCCACATCTCTATCTGGAGGAAGGCCAGGTAACTCGTCTGGAAACACATCCGGGAACTCACACACTACCAGAATCTGGTGGATAGGAACGACTTCCATGGCACAGGTCACACTCACAAGGTCTGTTCTTACGGGCAATGGTACCTAAAAAGTACCCTCTGCCTGCGGATCCTTAAGGGTAAGCAATCGACTGCTTGTATCTATGACTGCTCCCCAGTCTTTCATCCAGTTCATTCCTATTATGACATCCAAAACTAGTCCCGACATAACTATCAGGTTCACTCGAAACTTCCGACTATCTAACTCAAGGGTTGCCCCTCTAACCATCTTATTGGTTAGCACATCAACCCCTGCTGAACTTATGCGATAACCATAACTCAATTCTATGCATAGTTGTTCATGCTTCCGTGCAAATGCTTGACTCATAAAAGAATGCGAAGATCTAGAATCAAATAGAACAACTGCAGGGTGATGGTTAACAAGAAACTTACCGGCAGTTATAGGTTCTCCTTCAGGAATCTCATCAACGGTGGTATGGTGTACACGGGCAGTGTAAGTCTGTTGCTTCTTTCTAGGAGGATAAGGGCAGAACTTTGAAAAGTGGCCTGGCTGACCACAATTGTAGCAGGGCCCCTTCACTGTACCAGCAGATCCTATTGCTCCCTTGGAGTTTCTCTATTCTGCAGCTGCGGTGACCTTTGCTGGTGGCACGGCCATCTTGTACGGCTTCTGTGGTCCCTTGTAGTTCTGAGTTTTATGTTGTGGAGGCCTGAACCGTGCACCAGGTGCGGATGGACGATAAGAAAGACGATTGGCAGTGACAACTCTGGACTGTGATGGTCCTGACTCAAACACCCTCTTGCGATTCTTGGATGCAGTGTAGGCATTGTTGTTCTTTTCTTGTTTCAAACAATCACTGACAAAGTCATTGAACCTGGCGCGGGTATTGGTACCCACATGCTTCATCATCTTCGGACTTAACCCTCTCTTGAAACTAGCAATCCTCTTTGCATCTGTGTCGACCATGTCGGGAGCATAACGACACAAGTTGTTAAAGGCATGCAGATACTGTGTCATAGTCTTGGTACCCTGATTCAAGGCTAAGAACTCTCCAAGCTTCATTTCAACCAACCCTGGGGGAATATAAACTCCCTTAAAAGCTTCAGTGAAATCTCTCCAAGTAATCTGGGCATTGGGAGGAAAGGTGGTGCGGTGATGCTTCCACCACATTCCTGTCGGTCCCTGTAACTGATGTGCATCATATTCTGTCTTCAGAACTTCTGTCAGTCTCAGCACACGAAACTTATCTTCCATAGTGTTGATCCATTCTTTAGCGTCGAGTGGCTCGGCTGCTTCCTTAAAAACTGGTGGCCTGGTGTCCATGAAATCCTTGAAATTGTTGTACTGGTTCACTCCATGGCCACCACCTTGATTATTTCCTCTCTGAACATTTTCAGCAATGGTACGTAGAAAATCTTTCATATTCCTTTGTGACTGCTCGGCGTTGCGCTGGCTCCCAAGAAACTGTGCGAAGAACACTTCTGTAGTGAGCGGTGGAGGAGGGGGCAAATGTGGCTCTGGCTGTGGCTCCTGGTGATTGACGTTGTTTGCACCACCCCCACCAGCCCCTGCACCGTTGCCACCAGTTTCAGCGTCCTCATACGTGGGACGGCGAGTGTTTGCCATCTGCATATTTCAGCAACAAGTAATAATTGAGCGAAGTGGTAGTAATTGTATCCGAATGAACAATCATGCCATACTGAATTTATTGGAGAGAACAAGTCATGCAATAAGACAGAGGCACAATAATCACATTCCAATTAAAACAACATCACTAATCAAATTACTTCGAATGCAACATCGCGTTCCATGCAACCACATTGTCAGCATACATACACTGGACTTTTATGTGTTCAAGCATCACATACACAACCAAGATCCAAAAGATCGCTAGTCTCAAGATCGAACAGGATACAACACGATACATGGGAACCAAAAGAAGGCCATCGCGATAAAGCCTATCACTAACGCAAGGCAACTAGCCTACTCCTTGGGGACGTCGTCGAGGTCGGAGGCGTCACCATTGCTACCATCAGTAGCGGCGTCGTCGTCGACGTCCATCTGGGCGGCGTCCGGAGGAGCATACGGGCCTATCCCGTTGTAGAGGGCATGGAACTCTTCATGCAAGTTGGCGTTATACCCTTCTAGCTCCTCGACCCTTTGCCTGAGAAGGTCCCTCTCGTTCCAGGCTTCATTCCTTTCCTGCACTAGCTGTCCCATCATGCGATCTGCATTTCTGTTGGCCTGAGTCAACGTCTGCACCCGCTGCATAGCACTCTCACCTCTCTCGAGAGCCCGATCTCGTTGCAAGCTCATGTCGGCCAACTGCTCCTGCAAGCTAGCTATAGCACGTGCTTGCTTCTTCTTCTGCTTCCTTGCTTCAAGCCGATCATCACCACGTAGGCCAGTCAAGGTCCAATAGGTAATCTCTAGACCTTGGTATGCTCTGATGGCTGCATATATGGCACTCATCGTGTGGTTGTCGCTAGCCTGTCCTTCACTTGGGCCTCTGACCAGGGCACTTCCCTACGGCTGTACCCAAATGGCATCGCGAGGATCATCTCTCAGGAAAGTACCGGCCAAAGCTGCTACCAACTCATTGGGGAACCTGCTCATGATGTCTCGGATGACGCGAAAGGCTGCACCCTCTGCACCCTCAATTGGAGTGCGTCCTTCAAACTCCACATGCCAACCATCCCATTCTAGCGCATCACCAAGGGCAGGGACGGTGATCTCCACTATTGCAAGTCCATCCTCAGCTAGCTGGCTCTCATTCCAAGAGTACGCCGGCTCTTGACCCTCTGGGTACCCCACATCATGGAGCACTCTCCAAAGCAAGGTGGGCATGCCAAACTCACTTAGAAAAGTGTCCGTGCTGCGGCGCTCCCGCGGGGCCATCTAGTGACGTGGCGCTCTTCCACCAGTGGACTTACGGGCAGTCTTCTTCGTGCGGGCCATCTGTAGCACAAGTTTTAAATTACCCGGTGAGAACATATTTTAAGTTGATGTCACTTTTATCAAACTAGGATAATCCTTTTATAAGGGGAGGAATGCAGGTTATGAATGAAATGCTCAGGCAGTATGATGCATGCGCGAGTCTTACGTTCTCACAAACTTAGAAAATAAAGACATCTAACGATGAATTCGGTGGCATATAAACGATCTCTCATATACGTAACTAATTCGATCTACACGATAAACGCTGTTATGTACCTGCAGAAAATTCATTTCAGCACATTCCCCATGAATGCATGAAAGCAGTAAATCTACCTACGCGCTCTACACGAATCCCCAGATGTGTGTACAACGGTAGTAACTACCCACACACATCGTCCTATTGACGGCATCTCCTCAACGGACAGAACACCCACACATGCGATACTTTCATAAAAACATGTGTACAACATGTAATTATTCTAGTATCATATAAAACACTCTCCCTAGATCGGTGGCGTATCCTATCATGCTCTCACAGCTCACACTTACCAAAGCGTAGAGGTAACTGATCCATACATTACCACTCAATTAAGTGGCACTCATACAATAGCACGCCGTATGAGCAATGAAAGAGAAATATGGTGCAAGAACCCTAAGTTAGTACTTAAGTAGCCACCTAGAGTCCTTAACTGGGCATACAGGATATGACCACTGGCACACATTTAGTTTTAAATCACACTTTTTAAATAGAATTTTGTTTTAAATACACTTATGAACAGTAATTACGCTAAACCATGCTCCGATGCCAGCTGTAACAGAACCGCCCAATTATACGAGATTAAGTAAGAAAATCGTCCAACGGCAGGATAATTTAACAAACTTAAGCCCGTATAACCCGGTAGTCCGTGAAATCTCGACGGATTTCAAACCATTCACATAACAGCCAAGATCGTACTAAGTTTAGAGGTCACCGTCATAAGTTACATAGAAGTTCGTGGCACAAAATACATCGGAGTTTAAACATAGTTATTACAAACCAGTTTCAAATAAAAGTAGCGGAAGCATTAGTTTAAAACACGCACACACACATTGTTTTGAGATAAAGTGCCAGCTCGCGATCATCTCTAGCAAAAGCATCAGGCAAGAAGTAGTGAATGACCATTGCCCATGGTCCTAAGCTTCGCCCATCGCAGGGTAGAGACAGTTGATACAATAACCATAGTACATCTGTCCATCTGCAACAAGTGGGAACAAAGCCCTGAGTACGAGAAGGTACTCGGCTAGACTTACTGAAAGCCCAAGTTTGGTTTTGGTAATTAATGACACCAAGTTGCTAATGCCATGTGTTAAGTGTTTTGAGTTAGGCACAAGCAACACACGTGATGAAGGAGCATGTGGCATGGAGTGATGGCCACAAGATCACAAGTGGTGGTGATGCACATAATATGGTGTACATGATGATCAAGTGGAAGAGAAGGAACTAAGAGCGCAAGGCAAAGGTATAACCATAGGGTTTTCCTTTTGCCGGTCTAAGATGAGTAGAGAAGTGACTGACCGGATTTAGGATACATAGCCGACTATCAAGAGGGGCAATCACGGTTAGCTCGGAAATTAAGTGCCACTATATCAATGTCTTGAGCATATGCATTAGGATCTAGTAAAGAGCTAACATAACGTCTTGGAAAATAATTATGAAATGCTAACACACATGCACATTGTGATTTACACATGGTGGTGTTAGCACATTTGCGAAGGAGGTGGAGTTCAAGCGGTAGAGAGGGGTTTGGGTTCCTCTCTCCCTCCCGCCGAGCTTTGCGAGCGCGGGATTCATGCGTTTTTGTGAAGTTGAAATGCCTATTTTCCACTACGCCGGAAGTCGGAAAAGAAACAGAGGCGAACGGAGGTCACAGAGGTGACCGGACGCTGCACCGGACGCGGTCATGGTATGACCGGACGCGTCCGGTCAGTACAGCGCAGGCGCAGGTGCTATGGTTTGCAACCGGCGCGTCCGGTCACTGACGACCGGACGCGTCCGGTCATCCAGGGAGCTTACTGGACTCTAACCGGACGCTGACACTGTGGCGTCCGGTCAGTTCAACAGCGCGTCCGGTCAGTTCTCCTGAGCGAATCAGAGCGCGCGACCGGTGCATCCGGTCCTTCACGTAGCCGGAGCGTCCGATCAGGCGTCTAGAGGGGCAGAGCGAAGCGGTGTGACGATCGGACGCGCGGCGCGTCCGGTCACGTGCGATCGGACGCGTCCGGTCGCAGCTGGAGCTTACTGGAACGCGACCGGACGCTGGCACTGTCGCGTCCGGTCACTCGGTTGAGCACGTCCGGTCAGGGCAACGGCTAGTTCTGACGCACACTGTTCACGTTTGTCGTGTAGTGACCGGACGCGTCCGGTCACCCTGACTAGAGCGTCCGGTCAGCGCGTTTTTCGCTGCGTCATCTGTAACGGCTAGCTGCGTACCCCTTCGTTATAAATAGACGTTGGCCGGGGTTTGAGGGGAACTCTTGCACATTTTGAGATATAAAGACATACTTTGAGCTAGAGAACAACCCCTCCACTCATCTCTTTGCATAGTTGCACATCTTGAGTGAGATTGAGTAAGATTCAAGTGCATTGCTTGAGAGTTGCATTCTAGAGGCACTTGATCTTCGAGTTGCTGCGGATTTCTTGTTACTCTTCCGTGTTTCCCGACACGGTAGACGGCTTGGAGCAGCGGAGGTGATTGAGCTCGCAATTGGAGATTGTTGGAGCCTTCACCAAGTGTTGTAAGGGGTTCTTGATCCTTCCCCGCGGGAGTTCGTGAATTGGATACTCTAGTGGAGCTCGTGGCTTGGAGGATCCCCATCTTGTGTGCGGTTGTGCGGTGCCCGCCGAGGGCTCGACTCTTGATAGTCGATTAGCTCGCGAACCGACAAGTGGGTGTATCGCCACAACGGGGAGTAGCTTGCCGGGAAGCAAGTGAACCTCGGGATAAATTCTTGTGTCATTCTCTTCCTGAGGATTTCTCTTATGTGATTGATTGATTGGTACATCTCATCTCTACACGGCGGTATAATCAATCAAAGCTCTTCTCTCGTATTACTTCTTGTTTCTAGATTGTAGTTGTTGTTGTGTTTAGTGAATAGCCTTGTACTAGACTTGTGTAGGTGGCTTGCTTAATTAGTTAGAGCTAGTGCTTTTGCTTCGCCACCTTTCGTACTAACTCGTGGTTAAGTAATTCTTGTAGAAGTTTTAATTAGGCTATTCACCCCCCCTCTAGCCTATTTGGACCTTACAAGTGGTATCGGAGCCGAGGCACCGTTTATTTGAGGCTTAACAACCTACGGTGAAAAAGAAATGGCTCAATTAAGCTTGCATATCAACAATACCAAGAAGGCACCTCACTTTGATGGCACAAATTATACATATTGGAAGGTTAAGATGACCGCACACCTAAAGTCAATCAATAGAGAAGTGTGGAAGGTCACCGAAACAAAATTTGAGGTTGCTAATCCGGAAGCACCTACACCGGTAGAGGAGAAGAAGCTCCAATGCAATGATATTGCCATTAGTGCTCTTCATGAGGCACTAGATGACAAGACATTTGAGCAAGTAAAGAATATAGAGATTGCTCATGATGCTTGGGCCAAGCTAGAAGAAACATTTGAGGGCACCGAAGGTACAAAGACCGCTAAAGCATATATCTTGCAAGAAAAATTTTCAAGCTTCAAGATGCAAGATGATGAGAGTGTACCGGAGATGTTTCATAGGTTGCAAGTCATTGTCAATGAGCTCAAGGCACTTGGTGAGGAGGTCAAGGACAATCAATTCTCTATGAAGTTCTTGAGAAGTCTACCCAAGAGATTTGATACATTGATCACCGTGCTAGTAAGGACTACATTGAAGGATTCAACTCCTCAACAAATATTTCAAGAAGTGATGACCGATGATTCATATAGAGAAGATGATGAGAAGGATGAGTTGGTCAAGAAGAAGAAGAAGGAAAATGAGAAGAAAGATGATGAAAAGAAGAAGAGTGTGGCATTCAAAGCCACCACATCCAAGAGCAAATCCAAGATTGAATCATCAAGTGATGAAGACTCAAGCTCTTGTGATAGTGATGACATTGATGAGAAGATGGCTCTCTTTGTCAAGCAATTTGGCAAATTCATGAAGAAGAAAGGCTATCGTGCAAGAAGGAGGAAGAACTCATACAAGAAGAATGAGCATACCATGAGATGCTTTAGATGCCATAGCAAGGATCATCTTATTGCAAAGTGTCCTTATGATAGTGATGATGAAGATGCTATCAAGAAGGAGAGGAAGAAGCAAAAGAAGAAGCAAGAAAAGAAGGAGAGCTCTCATAAAAGGAAGAATGATTCTCATGTTGCTACATGGGATAGTGATGATTCCTCAAGTGATGATGAGGATGACTACAAGAGCAAGAAGAAGGGACATGCTAGCATTGCCATCCAAGAGAAGGTCTCCCTCTTCGACACTCCATCGTGCTACATGGCTAAGGCCGCTAAGGTATCATCCGACGATGAAAGTGATCATGATAATGCTAGTGATAGTGATAGTGATGAAGAAGAATTCACTAAAGATGAACTAATCACTATGCTAGAAGATTGCACTCAACATTTTAAAGAATCTAGAAAGGAGTGCAAGGGCTTGCTTAAGGAAAAGAAAAACCTTATGCAAGAACTTGATGAGCTTAGGGCATCTTATGAGAGTCTAATTGTAGACCATAAGAAGCTTCAAAAGTCTCACACTAAGCTTGAAGAAGCTCATTCCTCTCTAGTTGAAAAATGTGAAAACATGGCAACTAATGTTGAGAAAGCTAAAACTTGTAACATAGGCATATCATGTGATATAATTGATGAAACTTTTCATAAGCCTATCATTGTTGCTCCTACTAACCCTTCATGTAGCTCATCTACATCATCCTCATCTAGTAGTGATGGTTTCACTTGTGACTCCACACTTATAGTTGAGAATAAAAATCTCAAGAAGGAGGTAAAAGAGCTCAATCACACATTAGCTAAGGCTTATGGTGGTGAGGACCGCTTGCTTATGTGCTTGGGTAGCCAAAGAGCTTCTCTCTACAAAGAGGGATTGGGCTATAACCCCAAGAAAGGCAAGGCCGCTTTTGCTCCTCACAAGACTCGTTTTGTGAAGAACAATGGTAGCTATTGCAAAAGTTGCAAGCAAGTTGGTCACATAGAGCAACAATGCATGAACAAGAAATCAAATGCTAATGTATCCTCAATTAAGTTTAATTCTTTCTATATGATTACCAAGGGTACAAATGGTGTTCATGCTAAGTTCATTGGTGCACCATGGATGGGCTCAAAGAAGAAAGCCATTTGGGTACCAAAGAGCTTAGTCTCTAACCTTGGAGGACCCAAACAAGTTTGGGTACCTAAAAGGAATTGATCTTGTCTTGTAGGTCAATTACAAAGCCGGAGGAAGGCATTGGGTGCTTGATAGTGGGTGCACTCAACATATGACCGGGGATTCTTGTATGTTCAAATCTATTGATAGAAGTCAAAATGGTGGTTTTGATGCTATCACTTTCGGCAACAACAAGAAAGGCAAGGTCAAGGGGCTTGGTAAAATTGCTATCTCAAATGACATGAGCATTTCTAATGTGTTGCTAGTTGAGAGTTTAGACTTCAATCTTTTATCGGTGGCACAACTTTGTGATCTTGGCTTCAAGTGCATATTTGGTAGTGATGATATTGAAGTCATAAGTGTTGATGGATCAAACTTGATATTCAAAGGATTTAGACATGGTAGCTTATACTTAGTTGACTTCAATGATAGTGAGACACAATTGACATCATGCTTACTTAGTAAATCTAGTATGGGTTGGTTATGGCATAGAAGGCTTGGTCATGTTGGAATGAAACAATTGAACAAACTTTTGAGGCATGACTTAGTTAAAGGATTGAAGGATGTCACCTTTGAGAAGGATAAACTATGTAGTGCTTGTCAAGCCGGCAAACAAGTTAGAAATTCACATCCTAGTAAAAGTGAAATGAGCACATCAAAAGCATTTGAGCTATTGCACATGGACTTGTTTGGGCCAACAACATACACTAGCATTGGTGGCAACAAGTATGGTTTTGTGATTGTGGATGACTACACTAGATACACTTAGGTGCTCTTTCTTTATGACAAGAGTGATGTTTATGATCTATTCAAGTCTTTTGTCAAGAGAGTGCAAAATGAGTTTGAAATCACCATCAAGAAGATTAGAAGTGACAATGGTAGTGAGTTCAAGAACACAAGAATTGAAGATTTGTGTGATGATCTTGGTATTGGGCATCAATTCTCACCAACATACACTCCTCAATCAAATGGTGTAGTTGAAAGGAAAAATAGAACCTTGATTGATATGGCTAGATCAATGCTTAGTGAATACAATGTTAGTCATTCATTTTGGAGTGAAGCTATCAACACGGCTTGCTATTGTAGTAACCGTCTCTATTGCCATAGGAAGCTTGGAAAGACACCATATGAACTATTGAATGGAAGAAAGCCCAACATTGCATACTTTAGAGTGTTTGGTTGCAAATGCTATATTCTCAAGAAAGGCACTAGGTTGAGCAAGTTTGAAAAGAAATGTGATGAAGGGTTCTTACTTGGTTATTCTACCACAAGCAAATCATATAGAGTTTGGAATCTCATAAATGGCACCTTGGAAGAAGTTCATGATGTTGAGTTTGATGAAACCCAAGGGTCTCAAAATGAAGCTCAAAACCTTGATGATATGAGAGGGGATCAATTGTCAAATGCAATGAAGAACATGGACATTGGTGATATAAGGCCGATGCAAGTTGATGATGATGATATTCATGTGATCAACCAAAGTGTGCAAATTGATACAAATCAAGCAAGCTCTAGTGGTTCTCATGATGAAGCTCAAGTTCAAGGTCAAACAAGTGGAAGCAATCAACTCCCAATACTCCAACCTACTAGTATTGCAAGAGATCATCCATTGGACCAAATCATTGGTGGAATTCAAAGTGGTGTTCAAACTAGATCAAGATTAGCATCATTTTGTGAGCATTACTCATTTGTCTCATTAGAAGAACCAAAGAAAATAGAAGATGCATTGAAAGATTCCAAGTGGGTAAATGCCATGCATGAAGAACTAAACAACTTTGCTAGAAATCAAGTTTGGAAACTTGTTGAGAGGCCAAAGAACTACAATGTGATTGGCACTAAGTGGGTCTTTAGAAACAAGCAAGATCAAGATGGCATGGTTGTGAGGAACAAAGCAAGATTAGTAGCACAAGGATACACTCAAGTTGAGGGTCTTGACTTTGGAGAGACATATGCACCGGTTGCAAGATTGGAAGCAATTAGAATCTTATTAGCATATGCTTGTGCACACAACATCAAGCTCTATCAAATGGATGTCAAGAGTGCATTTCTCAATGGCTACATCAATGAAGAAGTTTATGTTAAGCAACCTCCCGGTTTTGAAGATGATAAGAAGCCCAACCATGTTTACAAGCTAAAGAAGGCATTGTATGGTTTGAAGCAAGCACCTAGAGCATGGTATGAGAGGTTGAGGGACTTTCTTCTCTCTAAAGGGTTCAAGACGGGAAAGGTTGACACCACTCTCTTCACCAAGAAGCTTGGAAATGACTTGTTTGTGTTGCAAATCTATGTGGATGACATTATCTTTGGATCAACTAACCAAGACTTTTGTGAAGAATTTGGAAATATGATGGCTAATGAGTTTGAGATGTCTATGATTGGAGAGCTTAGTTACTTCCTTGGACTTCAAATCAAGCAAATGAAGAATGGCACTTTTGTAAGTCAAGACAAGTACATCAAGGACATGATCAAGAAGTTTGGATTGCAAGATGCTAAGCCAATGAGTACACCAATGGGCACAAATGATCAATTGGGTATTGATGATAGTGGAAACATGGTAGATCAAAAGCAATACCGGTCTATGATTAGAAGTTTGCTCTATGTCACCGCCTCTAGGCCGGATGTGATGTTTAGTGTGTGCAAGTGTGCAAGATATCAAGCTTCACCTAGAGAAAGTCACTTGAAAGCAACCAAGAGAATATTGAGATATCTCAAGGGCACTCATGATGTTGGACTATGGTTTCCAAAGGGGTCTAATTTAGAGTTGATTGGATATTCGGACTCCGACTATGGAGGATGCAAGATTGATAGAATGAGCACAAGTGGCACTTGTCAATTGCTTGGAAGGTCTCTTGTTTCATGGTCATCAAAGAAACAAAATAGTGTTGCACTATCTACTGCCGAGGCCGAATACATTAGTGCCGGTAGTTGTTGTGCACAATTGCTTTGGATGAAAGCCACCTTGAATGACTTTGGAATCAAATACAAGAATGTGCCTTTATTTTGTGACAATGAAAGTGCTATCAAGATGACTCAAAATCCGGTACAACATTCAAGAACCAAGCACATTGACATAAGGCATCACTTCATAAGAGACCATCAACAAAAGGGTGATATTAGCATTGAGAGCATTGGCACCGAAGATCAACTAGCCGACATTTTTACAAAGCCACTTGATGAAAAGAGATTTTACAAGTTGAAGAATGAATTGAACATACTTGACTTCTCCAACTTGAAATGAGTGCACCCCCACATTCTTATATGACATGCCTCTCCTCCAACATAGCAAGGTAAAGTTGTTTGGCATATCATTCATACTTTGCTAAGGACATGTTTAGAACATATAGACATATTTGCATGACAAATAGGCTCATTCATGAAAATTAAATGATTTTGATGTATATATGGTACCACTATTGCTTCTATGTTTGATTGATCTAGTGGTAGCATATGACATGTTTGTGGGCTTGCAAACCTAGTGTTGAATCTAGAAAATAAGCTCATGATGTGTAATTCAACATGGTCAAGATAACCCTTATACTTTATGAGGTGTGAAAAAGCTTGTCCTTGGATCAAACCGAATTACATATTCTAGGCAAGTGATCTAGATTGAACCATAATTTGGACTCCCTCATAATTGATTGACTTATCTCTCACTAAAATTGGCACCTTTTTGGTGATTGTTGACAAAGGGGGAGAGAAAAGTCACAAAGATATTGCAAAGAGCGAGAAAGATATAGTAAGGGGGAGAGAAAAGATATAGTGAGGAGGAGAGAAATTAAATTTGAGCACATAAGTAGGGGGAGCAAGCTCATGGATTATTTGTTGCATTTGTATGTGCATTAACATAATGAAATGTTGCATTGCAAAGTTTAATTTCGATATTCATGATTGAATGGTGTATGCTAGATATAGAACTTGAATGATGTTTTATTAAGAGTAGCTTTACATGTGGTATCTAGACACCTTTGCTTTTAATGTTGATCTCACAAAGTACTTTAGTGTTTATGATCTTTACAAGTGATGTATTACAAGTGGTGTCTAGCTACTTCGATGCTAAGGATGGTATATAAAGGCGACTCCGATTGGTATCACGCTTCAAAGGTCCATTCTATATACCTTAGCATCAATTTGATAGTAGTAACTCTCCCAAAATTCAAATCCATACATATGTGCACAATTGAACCAAACTCATAGAAGCACATATGTAGGGGGAGCTAATACTATCGAAATTGAAAATTGATTTCATTTCATATCTTTGTGATGGTTGTCATCAATTACCAAAAAGGGGGAGATTGAAAGCCCAAGTTTGGTTTTGGTAATTAATGACACCAAGTTGCTAATGCCATGTGTTAAGTGTTTTGAGTTAGGCACAAGCAACACACGTGATGAAGGAGCATGTGGCATGGAGTGATGGCCACAAGATCACAAGTGGTGGTGATGCACATAATATGGTGTACATGATGATCAAGTGGAAGAGAAGGAACTAAGAGCGCAAGGCAAAGGTATAACCATAGGGTTTTCCTTTTGCCGGTCTAAGATGAGTAGAGAAGTGATTGACCGGATTTAGGATACATAGCCGACTATCAAGAGGGGCAATCACGGTTAGCTCGGAAATCAAGTGCCACTATATCAATGTCTTGAGCATATGCATTAGGATCTAGTAAAGAGCTAACATAACGCCTTGGAAAATGATTGTGAAATGCTAACACACATGCACATTGTGATTTACACATGGTGGTGTTAGCACATTTGCGAAGGAGGTGGAGTTCAAGCGGTAGAGAGGGGTTTGGGTTCCTCTCTCCCTCCCGCCGAGCTTTGCGAGCGCGGGATTCAGGCGTTTTTGTGAAGTTGAAATGCCTATTTTCCACTACGCCGGAAGTCGGAAAAGAAACGGAGGCGAACGGAGGTCACAGAGGTGACCGGACGCTGCACCGGACGCGGTCATGGTATGACCGGACGTGTCTGGTCAGTACAGCGCAGGCGCGGGTGCTAGGGTTTGCAACCGGCGCGTCCGGTCACTGACGACCGGACGCGTCCGGTCATCCAGGGAGCTTACTGGACTCTAACCGGACGCTGACACTGTGGCGTCCGGTCAGTTCAACAGCGCGTCCGGTCAGTTCTCCTGAGCGAATCAGAGCGCGCGACCGGCGCGTCCGGTCCTTCACGTAGCCGGAGCGTCCGGTTAGGCGTCCAGAGGGGCAGAGCGAAGCGGTGTGACGATCGAACGCGCGGCGCGTCCGGTCACGTGCGATCGGACGTGTCCGGTCGCAGCTGGAGCTTACTGGAACGCGACCGGACGCTGGCACTGTCGCGTCCGGTCACTCGGTTGAGCGCGTCCGGTCAGGGCAACGGCTAGTTCTGACGCACACTGTTCACGTTTGTCGTGTAGTGACCGGACGCGTCCGGTCACCCTGACCGGAGCGTCCGGTCAGCGCGTTTTTCGCTGCGTCGTCTGTAACGGCTAGCTGCGTACCCCTTCGTTATAAATAGACGTTGGTCGGGGTTTGAGGGGAACTCTTGCACATTTTGAGATATAAAGACATACTTTGAGCTAGAGAACAACCCTCCACTCATCTCTTTGCATAGTTGCACATCTTGAGTGAGATTGAGTGAGATTCAAGTGCATTGCTTGAGAGTTGCATTCTAGAGGCACTTGATCTTCGAGTTGCTGCGGATTTCTTGTTACTCTTCCGTGTTTTCCAACACGGTAGACGGCTTGGAGCAGCGGAGGTGATTGAGCTCGCAATTGGAGATTGTTGGAGCCTTCACCAAGTGTTGTAAGGGGTTCTTGATCCTTCCCCGCGGGAGTTCGTGAATTAGATACTCTAGTGGAGCTCGTGGCTTGGAGGATCCCCATCTTGTGTGCGGTTGTGCAGCGCCCGCCGAGGGCTCGACTCTTGATAGTCGATTAGCTCGCGAACCGACAAGTGGGTGTATCGCCACAACGGGGAGTAGCTTGCCGGGAAGCAAGTGAACCTCGGGATAAATTCTTGTGTCATTCTCTTCCCGAGGATTTCTCTTATGTGATTGATTGATTGGTACATCTCATCTCTACACGGCGGTATAATCAATCAAAGCTCTTCTCTCGTATTACTTCTTGTTTCTAGATTGTAGTTGTTGTTGTGTTTAGTGAATAGCCTTTTACTAGACTTGTGTAGGTGGCTTGCTTAATTAGTTAGAGCTAGTGCTTTTGCTTCGCCACCTTTCGTACTAACTCGTGGTTAAGTAATTCTTGTAGACGTTTTAATTAGGCTATTCACCCCCCCTCTAGCCTGTTTGGACCTTACACTTACCCGTCATAAACCAGAAATAAAAGACACCAAGGAATCATGATAGGCTTTCTGGTGGGGTAGCTGACTCATTTGCAAAAGGCATTTTTAGCATTTAGGAAAAACCTTTACAAAAGCTTTGCATCAAGTTAAAGCTTTATTAACCTGTCAACTACATTTGCACCTGTACTAAAGTAACATGTAATTAAACAGGCAATGATAACCAATGATCATTAACAACTTCCATTATGTCATAATTCATATAACTGTCCAAGTGTTCCATCAATATTACTACGATGAAGTAGCTCAAGTCAAGTGTTCACTATCCAGTGAACGATGGCGATTCGAATCGATTATTAACCAGCTGGTAAGTTATTCCTCACACAAACCTCACTCACCCGCTAAAGTGAGGTGTTGGTCACCGAGTCAACCATTCAGGTAAAGTCGCGAGCTTGCCAGGAACCACTTGTACCCGGGGGCCGCCCGACTGCTCTTTGGCCTTATCATCGCGCCCCCGTATCCTGCCACTACTGCTCCGGTACAGTGCGTTGCGAGCAATCCACTCGGCCCGAATAATCTCCCAGTTTCGCGGTCGGAAGGTACTTTATCCGGCCAGCTAAATGTGAGGCATGCGTTCAACATGACCCGAGGGACAACAACGGACGGTCCTTAATCGACACAGACGGAAAACCCTACAGTCCGAAACCCTGCAAGTTTCCGCCCGGTCTCAAATTCATTTCACACTTAGTTATACCATGACTTCATAGTCAACCCAAACAGATCCAGGTAACCACCTATAGCTCGCAGGTGACAGGAAATCACCCGACTTCTACCGGTCTAAGCCAGCTAAGCATTGACTTGACTGCGGATACCAGGGTAACAAGGATAGGGTATAACGAAGGTAAGCAAGGTATAATGCGGCAACGTTTGCAAATAACTCCTAAACGTAATGCATCAAATTAAGTAAAGTTAATAATAAATTATTTGCAAACCGGGAGAGAAATGCTCCGGGGCTTGCCTCTCTCGAAGGAGCTCGGACGGTGATCGGGGCACTCCGGGAGATCTTCACCGACCTCTTCTTCGGCTTCGGTTACCTCCTGCTGCTGCGCCTCGATCTGCTCCTCTGGCTCCTCGGGTAAGACGACTGGGTTCTCGGTTTGCGATCCTGTATGATGCAATGTGCGTAAGTGAGTATGCAAGTGTGCATCGAAGGAGATGAATGCAATGAATATGTTGAAATGCAAGGTAGTCAACATCATCCAAGGAACTATACACTACAAGCACATGTCATCTACTGCATTCTCTTTTACTACTATTATGTTAAGTTAACCTATCTTATGAAATGCTTCAAAGATACACCAAAGCTTTACTAATTTCTTAATCACACTTAAAGCAACACTTGCTTAAACCCTAAGTAATAATAGTAGGTTTGAATAGCAACATATATTTCTGATGCTCCTAAAAATCTAAGAAAATTACAGTAGCATAATACTACTCTAAATAGACTACCATAAAAATTTCATGGCATTTGGATAAGTAAACTATCCTACACAAAAATGACAAGCTATGGCATAAAAATGAGCATAAAATTACTTTGTACTATGAAAAGTGTCAAACAACAGAATTAATATTTTTCCTAGATTCTTCATAGCATACTATGACTGTATAAAAATTATCACATGCATGTTTTATACAAAGTTTGCTCTCTAGCAAAAATAACAAAAATCAGCCATTAAAGGCACTTGAACTACACCTCAACATTTTCCCACAGCACATGCATGAAACATATTTTTCCTAGTAAGTACATGATATATGAAGATCAACAAACTTAAAAATCATATTTTTCTAATACATATAGGATTTACTAGCTATTTTACAAGATATCAGCAATATTAAGAATTAATTAAAGCTCTACAGAAAAGTATTCCAAAAATGACATGCAATATTTTTAGATTGTAGATCTGGTTCCAATGAATCCCTAGAAATTTATTTCACAATTTTTGGAGCTGAAATGACTACCAAAACATTTTTCCAAAGCATTTTCAACAAGAATAATAAAAGAAAATGGAAATAAATTTTTATAACGGCACTGGGCCGGCCCGGGAAATCAAGCGGCCCATGGCCGTCGCGGCCCGGCTTGCGCGCGGGGGGGAAACAACCGAGCCGGCCTGCTCGGGGCTCGGCCCATAGCGCAGCCCAGCCCACCGAGGGGGGGGAACGAGCGCGGTCACCGGCGTTCACGGCTTCGACGCCGCGGCGACGGTCGCGGGCCAACGGCCGGCTCCGGCCAAACCGAGGCCGACTAGCGCGCGCAACACGTTCACCAGAGAGTGGCTAACACGTGAAGGTGACGCGGGAGGGCAGAGAGAGGACTAGTGAGGCGGTGGCGAAGCTCGGCGCGGCGGCACCGCCGCAGTGGCGCGGCGAGGCGAGCAGAAATTGAGCCCTACCGTGGCCAAGGAGGGGATGGCGGTGCTTGTTCGGAGGAGGGGAGGATGGGGCGGAGCCTCGGGCATGGCTAATTGGACGGAGGTGGTTCACCGGAGCAGGAACAAGGAGGAAACGGTGACGGAGCACGGTGACAAGCGGCGTTCCGCTGCGGCTGTCACCGGAGGGAGGAAGAGAGGGAGCAGGCGAGGCAGAAAATGGGAGGGAGACCCAGCGCTCGGTTGTTTTTGAAGCTGGACGCGGGCGCGGGGTCTACGGTGGCCACGCGGTGGCGTTGCCGGCATGCGAACGCCACGCGGCGAGCGTTTGCTGCCGGTGCGCCAGCGCGCGCGGGCGAGAGCGGGAAGAAGAGGGAGGGGGCCGGCTGGGCCGGGCCGTGACGGAGGCGGCTGCGGGCGCGCGCGCGGGAGGAGGAGGGAGGCCGGGTGGACGCGGGCCGCTTCGGCCAGCGGGCCGAAACCGAGGCGGTGGCCTGCTAAGGTTTGAAATGGATTTTTCAAATTTCTAATTTCCAAACAATTTCAAATGCAGTTTTCAAACATAAATTTGAACAAGAAAAAGACCTTTTCTGGAATTGACCCAAAAATAAAAGTTGCTTAGAATTAAATTCTCTACAACTTTGATTAAGGGGCCAAGTGAAAATTCTTAATAGATTTTGAATGGCAAAATAAAAGCTAAAATAGGGAGTATTTTTTTGAATATTTAGAATTAATATTTTTGAATAAGTTTTTGACAAAATTTTGAGTCATCTGGTTGCTCCAAAAATTGAACTAAGGTTCCAAGTGATGTAAAATTTATAGTTGCAAGATTTTTGGTGTAATGTGATTATCATATTAATATATTTCATCACATATATTATTTCCAAGCTTTTATTTCATTCAAATTATAACATTATCACACATGATTATGATGATATGAAATGCCATGCAATATGATTGTTATGCAATGCATTGCGTAACACCGGAGTGTTACAGAAGTATTATTAGGGTATCGTTATTTATATTTTCCCATAGAAAGGTATGGTAATAAGAGTTCTAGCATGGATATGAACAAAATAATCATAGGTGCATGATTAACCAAATGATCATACAGGGGTAACCAGTTATAGTGTAGATAGTGGACACACATACACATCCATGAACTCCACTCATGGGGAGAGATAGAAGATGGAAGAATAAAGAATAAAAGAATAAACTAATCAGGAGTAGATATATCCTAATACAGTCATATATAATGAACAAGTTATATCATACATGTACATAAGTTGGAGCTAGCCCTATGTGAGATGGATCAGGAGGCCACCGAGTATTGGTCTACCAGCAACCTCATGTGACAATTTACGTACTCCTACATGGCCGAACGTGGGGGATTGCAAAGGACGGGCAGGGCTATCACTACTTGCCGCCTACCCCTCAATCGTGGGACATGAAATGTATTCACCCGTTCCTATATATCCGGGCACCATGCCCGCATATAGAGAAACCACCCAAATCCCCCCGGGTCCCCGACCCTACGGATCGACAGGTAAAAGACTTGGGCATACTTGAAAGCATGATGAACCACCACCTCAACATAAGTCTAAACCTAATCATGAACATGGTATGAACGATGAAGCATGGAGTCAAGTATGACATGAACATGACATAAGGACTATACTCTAGTTCATATATCATGAATATATCAATATAATTATACTCTAGTTCATAGCAACAACTATATTGATAAGATGACGACATGACTTTGGAGAAAAGATATTTCTTATTCTCACCAAGACTTCTTCTCCAACGAGCCAAGCCCTCCAAGGTAGATCTACTACTACAAAAGTTAAAGAGTACAAATGTGGAGAATGGGAGATCAAGCGGAGTGTGTAGTGGTGTGTGTGAGAGCTCTCCACCTTCCTTCCTTATATAGGGGCTTGAGGTCGGTCCGGGGGAAATATTCCCTAGATACACCCCCGCACCATCCTCCCCTCTTCAATGCACAACCGCCAGAGCAAGGTGGGGCCAGGCGGCGGCAGGGGGGCGCGGACGCGCCCCTGGCGTGGTCGCACCAAGCCTGGCCCGCCTCGGCACCGCCTGCTCTGGCGGGCTGCTGGCAGGGCTTGGGCCTCGGGTGTGCCATGGATTGGTCCAGATTCAGTCTTTGGTTGGGCTTCTTTGGCCATTTGCATTGATTTGGCATTTTATGCTTTCCTGAATGGCGCCTTTCTGATACGAATCCCTTGTATTTGGTCTTGATTTCTGCAAAGTGACGATTCTTCCAATACAAGTGGAATTTGGTCAGTAGCAAAGGTATATGTGGGTAGAAACATATAGTTCTATCCTTTTTGGACTTATATTGGCGGTTAAAATGTGTCGATAAGGACCTCCAACATCACTATCCAAACCCTAAGGCTTAACTGCATAAAACAATGGGATTTGGGAGAAAGCGGTGCAGCAGCAACAGCAGTGGAGAAACTCACCAGGAGAGCAGGCCAGACAGAGGCCACCAGGGGATGGGATCACGGGCGGACGGCCACTGCTGCTGCCACTGCGCACCTGCGCCAGTCGCCACGCGCTTGGGATCTAGCGACGGAGTCCAGCGGGGTGGGGCTGGCAGCTGGTGTCGAGCGGCCGTCAGCCAGTCGCCTAAGCGGGGTAGGCCAGTGGGGTGAGGCCGTGAGGCGGCCACCGGCCAGGCGTCGTCACGTCGGGCGAGGAACATGGCCGCCTGCCGCCCTACGGTGCCTCAGTCACGCACGAGTCAAGAGCCGAGAGGGAAGGGAGATGGTTGCAAGTAGAGCTGGCACTTGGGCCATGCCATTTGAGAGCGGGTCACAGCACGGTCTTTTGGCACGACCCGAAGTACGGCACGACACGAAATATTTTGGGCCGTGCCTAGGATCTCGGCACGGCGGGCTACATGGCCTGGCCCATATCATGGGTTGTGCTTGGGCCAGCATGGCACGAAAATGACACGTAGACACTTCTACAACTCTGCAATGCAATTTTCTAGCATTTTACTGTACTATCTCTCATATTATCTTGAATATATTATGAAAAACATTAAAACTTTCATTAAAATAGTACACACAAGATATATATGTTTCATATCACGAGCAGGAAAAAGAAAACTAACAGAGATCTTTTGAGGGCCGTGCTTGGGCTAACACGACCCGAAGGCGTGCCGGCGTGCTACGAGCCATGCTTGGGCCGAAGAAAAGATTTACCATGCCACATCGGAATAGCCCGATATGCCTCCCATGCCTAGAGGGCATGATCTAAAGCGGCACGAAGCACAAGAGGGCCATGCCGTGTGAAGGGTCAAGATGGTGGACTAGAGGGGGTGAATAGTCCTTTTTAAAACTAATTGCACCGGCTAACCGATATAAGAGCGGAATTAAAACTATCAGCCTAGCCAAGACTTCACCCCTCTATCTAAGTTCACAAGCACCTTCTAAAGATCCTAGATAGCAACAAAGGTGCCGGGTTAGCTAGAGCTTACCTAATCCAATTCTAGAAGCAAAGTCACACAAACCTATGCAACTAGTACTTTCACACCGGGAAAAGTAAGAGAAGGCCCACACGTCAGATTAAAGAGCATATTCTACATGGGCACCAATGTAGGAAGGATCTAGAAGACACCAGAAGGCGAGCCACTAAAGGTGGGACCCACCTGTCACTGAGACAGGCCGGTTGGCCCCACCTGCAGGCCGACCGGCTTGTGGCCCACCTATCAACCTCCCTCCTTCATGTGGCGGCGCTCTACTGCCTTAGGGTTTGCATCTCCATCGTTGTTCAAGGTCGGTTTGATCCGAGGGCTCAGGTTCATCGCTTCGGCTTATATAAGCAAGCCCCATCCCCCCTCCAAATCAATAAGCCATTAAGCCAAGGAGCCAAAGATCAAGAGGTCCTCCCCACCAGAGAATTAGAATAGATACTCCAATTCTTCAAGATCTAGTAGAGGCTAGCTAGCAAGGTTCAAGTAAAGTTCGGGCTGCTCAAGATTCCGGATCAATGGGAGGCTAGTATAGCCATTGTATCTCCTCTATTTTATGACTTTGTTCTTATTCAATACTATATTTCTGTTTATTATGTCCCTAGTTTGTTCTAGTAGTATATTTGATATAGTCATGATTGATAATGAGTTTATGCATATGTTCGCAAAGCGCTTAGCTCAGTACTCGAGTGGGTTAAGTGGTCGATATTATGTAAGCGTGGTGCTTATATGTTGTTTACCTGCAGATGCACCCTACATTCTGGGCCATGTGGTAGATCGCGGGAGTGACAGTCTTGTTGAGTCCTTTGTAGTCCACTCCCCGTCTGTAGGACAAGTAAAACTGAGTTGCGGAGGAAGTCTTGCTCTGTTCCTGCTCTTCCTTAGTAATGTTCCTTATGCATAGATAAAGAGTCTTTTATACTATACATGAGAGTATATGTGCTAGAGTGTACAAAAGATTTAGTAAATTAGAATCATCATAGGAATCTAATCTCTTTATTAATCTCCTGCCTAGCCTTACTATATGAGTGAGTAATCTATTTCTTACTCTGAATTGTTATCAATGTTTACACTTATCGTTTATTTATCTCGTGGCTTACCCCTGTCAGAGTATTTGCTATGTGATTGATTTTATCATAAGTATACATATTTGTCAATATCTCTAGCCACCCCATCGCTTCTCCTTGTGGTAAAAATATAAATAACGATACCTGGATTACTCCCGATGAAATGCTACAATGGTATTTAATCTGTGCGCTTGCGAATTCCCTTTTTCATATTCATTCTAAGTTCAAGTGTTAAGATCATAAGTAACAACATGCATTTCTTGCATTACAGCTGGGGATGACAACATAGTATTAAGGTGATACTAAGGATTGCCAACATGCATTTCTGGCGCCGTTGTCGGGGAGAGACAAAGGCTATAAAGAGAAATTAATCAAATAAATACTTATTGATGAAATCATAACTAGGCACCTCTGCTTTAGCAGGCTTACTCTTATTTGTCTTTGTTCATATCTTATACAGGGTATTGCAGGATTGGTTGTGATTCATCTACGCATATTCCATCAATCAAGAATCAAATCAATCGACAGACTACAGTGCAAGAGCTAAGCCATTTTCTTTTGTGCAGCTGGTGATTGGACGAAGGCAACCTCTAGTCAATCCCCAGGCCGGAGTATTTTTGTACTATATACATGACACTACTTGCACACATTGTCTTACATGAAAAGTTCAGACGTTGTTTTATTCGAGGACGGCAAGTGGACTACTCACTTGTATTTGTATCCAATATACGGACCCATACGTGTAGCAGTATACAATGAGGTGAAATGTTAGTCTGTGTATGCCGGGGCCAATGAATCGCCGGGAATATCCTGGGGGATCTTAGCTTGCAACATGCATGATCTAGCTGGTTCTTGTGACGTCGTTGGATACAAAACAATGCTAGCAGTACCATGATAGCAAGGGAATTGTTTGATATTTGACTATTTGCAGATCAAGTTGAGTATAATAATAATACTGAAGAGGTTGCTCAAAAGTCATAGTACCTGAATTGGTACTGAACTGTTGATGATGACCTCAATCTTAACCATCCCAGTTTAAACTTGCTCGTTAAGCTATGCATAAAAAACCGAGCGAGGGATTTCCACTGTATTTAGTGGCATTTTAAAGATCGTCATCCTATTTCCATTCTGATGACATCAGGATCAGCATATGACAATCATACATCAGACAGGAACAGTGGAAGTGCCAAACAATGGAGTGACAAATCCTATTATTAGCTATTTTTTTATTGAGGAATCTATTCCTAGCTAATTCCTCGGAAATTATTTTTTTCGCTTACATACTGCATGATAAAAGGCAGAGAAGCTAAATGACTTCTTGGATTGAAATGAGGATTTCAATACAAACAATTGCAGAGTCTTTCCTTTTTTTTCTTCAAATTCCCTAGTTCCAAGTGAGGATTTCAATACAAACAATCGCTTACATACTGCGTGATAAAAGGCAAAAAAAACTGTTCGGCTAGTGGTTTGTACGGCTGATAAGCCGGCTGATGCTATTTTATTATGAAAGAAAAATACTATACCATGGCTGATAAGCTGGGCTGATAAGTTTAAGCGAATAGGACAAAAGGAACAAGATGCAGACGATTTTTTTTATCGAAAGGATGTGAGCAGGAGGATTATTGCAATTACTGTACTCTACAGGAAGGGTATATAATCATCTTTATAGTACTTATACAAGTGCGCAATTGACTTAAAGAGAGAGGTGCTCACAGAATATGGTTTGTATACACCACTATGCATTTGTATTGGATGCTTGGACATGATTAGACTGCATGCTCATCCCAGATTCTGCAACTTTTGTTTTCCTTCATCTATTTCCGCTTTCACTTTTTCTTTCTGTCTATTCTTAGGTTCATTCAAGTTAAAGCATATTATGAGCTGTTTCTCTCTCTCTATCTCTCTCTCTCTCTGAAAAAGAAAACAAATTTCAAGTTTGCAAGATTGTCCAGAGTTCATACCGTAATGGAAAAAGATACTCATATCTTTTTTTTCTTTTTGACTCGGTTAGGTATCAGTATTCCATTATTCTGTTCAAAAAGATATCGATATTCTGTTATCTAAAGGAGAAGAGAAAATCCAGAGCAGTGGACTGAAAATGTAGCTGGTCATGTTGATGCTTCGAATTCCAGGGTACTCTGCATTCTGCAGAATTTTTTCAGAGACTAACTGTGCTGGCCAAGTGGAAAAAGATATTCATATCTTTTTTTTTTTTTGGCTCAGTTACGTAGATATCAATATTCCATTATCTAAAGGAGAAGAGAAAATCCAGAACAGTAGCCTGAAAACTGCAGCTGGCCAGGTGTGCTCGCTGTTCCTCCTGATGCTCACTCAGCAGAGAGGGAAGAGAGATTGCAGCACCTGCTACAGATTAAATTAAATCACTGAACTGCATCAATGCCATCCTCTGCCGTCACTTTCATCTGCAGGACGAACACTTCCGCCTTGTTTAGTTTGCCTCAAAGTTCCAAGTTTTTTCACTCTTTCTCTATCACATCAATTTTTAACCGCTTGCATGGAGTATTAAATGTAGGTAAAAAAATAACTAATTATACAATTTAGTTGAAAATCACGAGATGAATCTTTTGAGCCTAGTTGGTCCATGATTAGATAATATTTGCCAAATAAGACGAAAGTGATACTATTCATCGGTTTGAAATTTTCTTCAATCTAAACACGGGCTTCGTTGCCGAATCAGAATCTCTGCCACTGCCATATCGACGACGATGGGGGTTGCGTAAAAATCCGCACGGCATCAATGAGAGAGATTGCGGACGACGGGCGCGGTGATCATGACTGGTGCACGCAAACGACGAGAACGACGGCTTGGGCACCCACTCGTGAAAGAACTGAAAACGAGAACAGTGGGCGATCGAAGCAGAGCAGGACTGTTGGTGGCGACCGCCAATTATTGCCGCGAGCTGGAATGGAATGGATGGAGCATCGCGCATCGGGTACTACTAGTGTGTGTGAATGTGAACGAACTGTCGTCGATGGAGCAAGTCGGGGCCTGATGAGAGTCTCGATCCATACCCATCAGATCAGTCCCACACGAACACGACACGTATTTGTGTATCGCCCTCGGGGAATGGGGATGCAGAGAAGGATGGATGCTTGCTGCGAGCATCACGGTCACGGGTCACGGGTCACGGCTCTGCTGCTGAAACCAAGTTCAGAAGACTCGAGAGTGATCGTCATCGTCAGTTCGGTTTCAGTTCCTGATCACATTCACACCAAAGGCCGCCGTGGCTCAATTTTTACGCACTGTTTTCATCAACAAGACAGAGGACACTGTAGAGCAAATGTAAGATATGATCATCGGGACGTTAATTTTCTAAGTAGTTCGTGTTTGTTTTTCTTTGGATGTACTGTTAGGGGGTGTCCAAAGGCATTCAACTTAAGAGGGTCAAAGCGAGAGCATGGTATTGCACAAAGAGGGCTAACTCTTAGTATAGTTGAGAGAGGAAAGTGGCTCCATTAAGATGGTTTGAAGTCAAGAAAGAAGTTATGTTGGTTGAGATTAGACTTGAAACAAGCTAAACAACGATGCCGGACACATGCACCAAAAAATAGGGTTGACCCTAAGCGGTACATCTGCAGAAATGACAGGCTAGTAACAAAGTGGGCGCCGCCCATAGGATTCAGTGGAGGACTTCAATGACCTTGGCAATTCATTCGGTGAAGCTAAGCTAGACTTCGTTATAGTTGGCCGACTTACCGTGTCATGTTAGAGCAAGGCTAATAATACAGCCAACAAGCCGACTGTAAGGATGTTTGTAGCTTTCTTTCATCACACCTATATAGTAGTTAGCTCTTTACTATTAATACATGTCCCACTTGTCTCTCTCACAAAGTTTCTCGGTGCTTGTGTCTAAGCCAACTGTAAGCTTACAGCCTGCTTCTCTTCTCTCTCCTCCACCTCAGCATTTAGCTGGCTTACAGCCTGCTATTATACTTGCTCTTATATGATTGATAAGGGGACTGTGTGATCTCGGCAGATCATTCGATGTAAATGTCCAATTTGACTTAATGACTTGTCAACATGGTTACTAGAGTGCATCGCATGAACCAACAGAGGACTTCATAACCATGGAGGATCATCAGGCGGGATGAGCTAGGCTTTTTTACCAGTTGGCTAAGTATCCATGGTGCAGCACCATGCATATAATTTGGTTGGATTGTGCGACCCACCAGCGTATGATACATGGAATATTCAAACATAATATTTCAGTGGGGGTATTCGGCTGATGGTTTCTGCGGCTGGTAAGCCGACTTATGCTGTTTCTTTGTGAGAGAAAAAATACTGTACAATGACTGATAAGTTCAATCGAACAAATCCTAGAAAATATTTCCAACTAACCATTTGAGAAATCAACCAGCACAGCACCGCATTATGATCTAGCGTGGCCTTGTTGACCTGGTGAATCATCCGGTGATTAATTACTGTGCCACCCAGCTATTTGACATGGCTAGTAGCCTCTTCACCCTATGTATAAGTGCTACCCATACCTCATTTGGATCTACTTTTTTTGACCCCATCCTACTTGGCACATGTAGAGAGGTAAGTGAAGCATTTGGAGAGCCACCCAACACAACTACAATATTCTTTTTTGCAGCCGATCATTTTTTATTTACGGAGGCGTCCGCATTCGCTAAAAAACCTACGTTAATGCGGCTTTACGGAGGGGGACACCGTTAACACCTTCAATGTAGGTTAATACCCATTAATGGATATATGGTTGTTGCATTTATGTCTTTGCATCATTTACTTTTGTATGTTTTTTAGTTGCAGCTTTTATGAATTTTTCTCTGCATATATTACTTAGAACCGTCTAAAAAAATGCTTATTTCTTAGAAATGTTTAGTTTTTTTCCCTGAAGTTCTCTGTTATAAAAGAAAAATATCCTTTTTCCGTTAGTTCCTGCGGAAGCTTCATTCTGGCCGACACTTTTTTCTTTTCTTGGGCATTGTCCTTCTCTAACCGGCCCATCAACGGACGCAAGCCCACCTGCAGCCCAGCGTCGCAGCCTCACTCGCCCTGGCGGGCCGTCGTCCAACGTCGGCCCAGTTTAGCGCCGTGCTCGCCCCCTCCGTCTGTGCGACTGTGCAGCTGACGGAGCGGGCCCGCACTCAGGTCCATCTGCCTCTGTTCTTTCTTCGTTCCCGCACGGAACGGAACCGAGTCCGACCCAGAGATATATGGAGTAGTATATTATTCGTCCACGATGGCTCTGAATCCGCCCCGCGCCCTAGCTCGCTCGCATCTCTCGTCACCGTCGCTAAATCCGGCCGTGGCGGGTGGAAGAGGAACGCCGGCAAACATCGACATGATTGCATCCGTATCACAGTCAGCAGCACTTGGTGACGCTGCCAGCAGCAGCTCTTCGCCACCGCCACTGCCATGGCCAAAGCTCGAGCTGGATTCAGGTGCCAGTTGCCATATGGTGCGCGACCCCAGGACGCGCCGGCGGGGCTGAGGGTGGTGTCGGCGGGTGGCAACACCATGCCCATCACCAAGATCGGAAACATACAGATCCCCGGCTTCTTCACAATCCCAGGTGTTTGCCTCGTGCCAGGACTCAGACTCAAAGTGGCAGACGGGCTCATCAGCTCGCGAGGCAGAATAGGATCTCTACGTGGTTCGTCGGTGACCGGGCCCAAGCTAGTCGGCGTCGCAGTTGCTCCACAAGAGAAACAAGAGAATTTGTACGGTCTCTACATACTGCAATTCTTGAGGACGATGCCAAAAAATGCTGTTGATGCTTCATTGGATGGAGATATAAAATTAGTGCCTGTTTTGGTCAAAGTTTAAAAGGTTTTCGCCAATCTGTCAGAGCGCATTACGTGGAGCCAGTTTTCGCCGATCCGTGTCCATAAACGAAAACAGCTTTGGCTCCGTATGCATATGCAAAAGCAATTTCGGCTCCGTGCTTTGCTAGTCAGAAACACTCCTCCCGGCAAGACCATTTGAGGCGGCTCCATCCGCGGAGTGGAGGAGAACGAAGGCGGTGCGCGAGCCTCACCAAACACGGCCTTAGTCTAATTAATTAGTTCCTTATATAATGTATAGACATGTAGACACAAAATTGTTGTATATAGAGTGAAGGAAGTCTCAATGGGCTGGTTGGAAACGAATGGTAAGGACCAGCTATCTTCTTCAATTTTCCACAACGCATATCGTTGCTTGGTAAACTAGATGATATCCCCACGTTGCTGCAGGAACTTATAGTATTGATGGGAGTAAGAATTGATGGAATGAAAAATAGTCAAATCATAGTGTTAATATGTTCTTTTTACCAGAATCATCAGTGGGTTAGAATGCTTTTTTTATATATTAAAGGAATTCACCACGTGTAAAAGCATTCTTTGCACGCACGACTTTGTCCTCAGTTGCTGCAACTTACTTCTCCACTCAAACCAAACCATCACAATCACAGCGACGAACTAACGATTGCAACCAAACCGCAGAGCTAACAAAAAAAGGTTGCTCAAAACATTCACACAAGGCAAGACCGCCGGTCAGAAACGAAGACTGAAAATGGTGGTTCATTGAACTAGACATGACTCCACTGAACATGTAAGTATGACAATGGCATTGCAAATGCAGTTGCTCTTGCTCAACTAGGTAAGGCAGTTGATGAACTCGACTGCTGTTGCAACCGCGCCAGCGGTAATGGCATCCTTGATGATCTTGTTTCTGTGGCTGTTGCTGGCACCGGAGATCAGGGCACCAGATAAGGCACCTCCGATCATCGCATTCTTCTGCAGGGTCATGAGAGCAGAAGGGGGTTTAATGAACACCAAAAGATGACTCAAAACATGGGTGGAGTGAACTGTTTAGAGATCCAACAATTTTTTATGATGCAGTGTTTAATGGTTCCAAACTGCAACAAAACTGTATGAAGACTGAAAACCTGTCTTGTTCTAGTCTTCTAGATACATGGACACCCGTATTTCTAACAATCTAAGTTGACACACGGATGATCTGATGTTTGGACAAAGAGGAGAAGATCAGATGTTACAAGAACCTTGGTGTATGAGATGTCAGTGCCATACAGAGCTTCAACCTTTATTCATACTATTCATAGAAAAAATGTTGCCTAACAGTAAAAAGGTCAAGATTTCGAACGGGCATGTTACTTTTCACCAACAGGCAAGCAGATTTTTCTTCCCCTGAGATGATGTTCAATTAATCACCATAAAACTGAAAAATTTATACTCATGTAGTTCTTACCCAGTCGCTGCGACCACGGACCCTTTCCACGCCATACACCATGCCCACATAAACTCCAGCAACAGTACCTGCGTGTTAGACAAATAAACATATGAATTAGTCCGAGTATAAATGAAGAAGGGAAAGAAGCCAACACAATTTTATTTGGGTTTTCAAGTGACAAAAGGCACAAATTGGTCAATTAGTTACCCCAGTATGCACCCTCCTTGCACATTTTCTTCAGCTGCATACATATTGAGAAAGTGTATTAGTTTGATGTGTAAACCAGAAGTTGCTCACCGATTTTTCAGAGATACACAAGCATGATGCAAGATGCAAAAGAGGTGAAGGGTTTTAGTTTAACATTTCCAGTAACACATAGAATTCCTGACATGACAGTACACTGAATTGGGACTATAAGTATAACTAGGTAACCGCAGTATCCTTAAGTCATGGCATGTGTTTTAGAAATGTCAAGTAAATTACGGTCCACATTTAGGAATTGCAAGCGAAGAATCATCTAACTAGCAACGCTAGGCCTTTGGATAACGATATTTAAGATCCCCAATTGAAAACAAGGGCCTGGAGCTATAAAAAAAATCAGGGATACAAAGGTTGTAGAGATATGACTTACGGCATGCTCAACCTTGTGCTTTGAAACATCCCCTGCAATGAAACAAAAGAAGTTTTGTCATAATAATTTCTTCCCTGATTGCCAGTAAAATGTAGAAAAAAAATGAAAGCCTATGATTTCCTTGTCAGTTTTAACGAACAGGAATACAATACTGTTATTATTCTGAAGTAGCATTGGTTAAATTCAAAGTTGAGGCGAGTCTTCAGTAAGATCCATTGAGGTAATTAACGACCATTTGAACCAGCTCGGGCCCAAGATTGGGAACTAGTACTAGTGTGTACATATGAAGTGAATCTTCAGTAACAAAATCAGAATTTTGTTGTCATTTCAATCATTCAATCATGACTGAATGTAGAATGCAGACTACAGAAACTCAATACAGACTGAATGTGAGATATTCAAGCTGCACTACAAATTTATAGTCTTGGGTTATGTCTGCGCCCCCCTTGTTTCGCTCTCTGAATTCACTTGCAGAGGCAGAGAGACTGCAGTCCGTTATCCATAATTCTACATTATGGTGGAGCGTAATGACCAAACGTTTTGGGGTCTACATCCTATCAATCTCTGACACGCGTTCGGCAAAATCGAAACTTTTCCAATCGAACAAGGGTTCCTAGGCTGTGGAATGCAGCATGACTGAAATACTGAATACGAACAAAGAAGAAGAGGAAGGGGGAAGAATGGCAGCAGAGGCAGAGAGGCGCGCGCGCACGCACCCCTGTGGAGGCACTCGAAGGTCTCCTCGGCGGCCACCTTGCAAGCGCCGACGGCGCTGATCTTGAGGAAGCCGTCGACGGTGCGGTTGAGGAAGGGGTTCCCCATGTCGATGACGACGTCGATCTTGGGCGACCTGAGGGACCCCGAGAAGCCGCCGCGGGGCATCGTGGCCTGGCCCTACCTTATTTAAAAATTTTATAAAAATATTATTTATTTTGTTATGATTTATTTTATTATTAGAGATACTTTAATAATAATTTATTTATTTTATTATTTATATAAAAATTTTAAATATGACGAACGATCAAACAAGAAGTCTAAAAGTAAAAAATGACACTTTTAATGGGACGGAGAAAGTATACAATAATACAGCTCAACTTGTCTTATGGCTAAGTCAACGGCAAAATCCTATGTGAGAGAGGGAGAGTAAAGGTTGCAGCCCTGTTCGCTTAAACTTATCAGCATGTCTTATTAGCCATGGTACAGTGTTTTCCTTTCATAGTAAATTATACAGTACTTTTCTGCCTGTCTTTTCAGCGAAACGGATTGCCAGTGATATCCACTCCTCATGCAGCCTATGGGGCCCACCACCACCACGTCTCCTCACATCTTGCATGCAGTTGTGGAGCCGATACTATCACACCTCACAATATGCTCCCACATATGTAATATCGTGGTCCCTAGATAATAAAAAAATAATGTTAATATTTATGTGAAGAGCTAAACTATTGTCTGACTAGCTTACAACAGTCTATTGATAATGTAACCTGGCTATAAAACAAGCTTATTAAACTTTTATTGTCGATTGTTTAATTGTAAGCACTACTTTTTATATATAAATTACTATTACACACATAATACTCTAATAGAGAAAATTCAGCAACTTGAGTGTTGTGGTAAAGGCTAAAACAATTGTTTATTTCACTATATTAACTAAGAGGGTAGTCTAGGGACTAGAATACATTGTAATAAAATTTGAAATGATTTTTCATAAAAGTTACAGAAAACACTAGAGTTTTAATGAACTTTTGACAAAGAATTATAGCATCTAATAAGATTCAAATTTGAAAGCCAAAATCACGATTTATGATGGCATAACTCAAGTTAAGGTTTGAACTAAACACACATTAAAGATATGCGGAAGCACGATGTAGAGAAAGAAAAACTTTGAATATGAATGGAAAAATATATGGAATAATTGCAAAGGTAATCATAAACGGAAAGATATATCATATTATCTATATGAATATTGTGTTAGAAAAATGAAAAATAGATAGCTGGTGTGTAAATATATAAGCAATTTTGAGTAGTTGTAGGCACATAATTCATATGTAAACTTTTATTACTTGCTCCTAAAATTCTAGCTCGTGCGGGGAGCACGTTTGATGAACTAGTTATTGTCAATTAAAGTTAAAGAATATGTAAGGATTTGAAGTATATTTCTATCATTAATTCTTTTAAGCTGTCCATGAGATACTTTGAAATTATAAAATTGAGTTGACGTAATTAGAAGCTAGTTTTGAAAAATAGGTGGGATTTATTTGGTGGATTAATTAATCACACTGATGGAAAGTTTATAGTATCTAGTGGGGACGGATGCATCAAACAAGGGACATGACTATAATTGTTTAATTAACAGAAGGATGCTCTCCACATACAGCATCAGTGCCGTCATAAAAGTATATATATGAAAAAGAATTCTTCAACTTGCAAATAATTCCTAAGTGAATTTCCCATCAACGTCGACTGCAGTGGTTTACTCATTAAGAACAGAATAGACTACCTCAACCATCACACACATACCCAGTGTCTCTGCCTAAACCGTACCCATATATTCGATACCTGCATAACTCGCACCCTTTACTTAGTTAGAGCATCTCCAACCGACAGAACATCTCATTTTTCTAAATGATAATGATATGCCCTGAGCATATGAACGGACGGATGCTCCGATTTGAAATGCACGTGTCCTTGGAGCGCCGCCGCCGCCGTCCTCACCTATCCTCTATGTTGTCGCTGTGCCCCACCCCACCCTCTGCATGCCTACGCCTCTACCTCACCCGTCCGCTGCGTTGTCACGCCTGCCCCACCCTGCCCTCTCCGCATCGCTGAGCTCCGTGTTGCGGGTGAGCTCCTCGTTGCCGAGATCCGTGTTGCAGGCTAGTTCTATGCCGCCGAGATCCGCGCCACCGGTGAGCTCCACGCACTGCTGTTGAGGTCTGCGTGCCGATGAGCATCTGTTCGCCCAAGTAGAAGGAGATGTTGCTCTAAAAAGCTTATGTTGCAAGCCTATGTTTCGAATGTTTTTAGGTGTTTTGAGCGCATGTTGCAGGTGTCGTATTGCAAGGAGATGTTGCTTTGAAAGTCTATGTTGCAAACCTATGTTTTCAATTGTTTTAAGGGTTTTGAGAGCATGTTGCAGGTGTTTTAGGCGTATGTTGCAGGTGCTGTGCTTATGGATGTTGCAACAATGATATTATACATGTTACACAATAATATGGGCATGTTTCAGTTGTACATCGCCGATGTTGCAGCAACGATACTAACATGTTTCAATTGTAATCCAGGCATGTTTCATTAGTACATCGCCGTTGTTGCAGCAGTGAACCCCAAGGGCGTCTGTGCTGAAGACAACATCCTCTGTGTGCCATGATAAAAAAACATCCTTTGTGTGCCGCCGCCGTTGCCTCCACCCGTGCTTTGCGTCGTCGCCACGCGCCTACCCCGCCCTCTGTGCGCCACCACCCAACTCCGTGCGGGTCGTGCGGCGTCGTCTTCTGCGCGCCGCCGAGCTCCATGTTGTGGGCGAGCTCCACGCTGCCGAGAACCGCGTTGCAGGCTAGCTCTACGCCACTGAGATCCTCGCCACCAACAAGCTCCATGCACCGCTGTCGAGGTCTGCGTGCCGATGAGCATCTGTTCGCCCAAGAGAAGGAGATGTTGCAAGCCTATGTTTCGAAGGTTTCAAGTGTTTCGAGCGCACGTTGCAGGTGTTGTATTGCAAGTATATGTTGCTTTGAAAGCCTATGTTTTCAATTATTTCAAGTGTTTCGAAAGCATGTTGCAGGTGTTGTGTTTATGGATGTTACAACAATGATATTATACATGTTTCAACAATAATATGGGCATGTTTTAGTAGTACATCGCCGATGTTGCGGCAATGATACTGTGCACGTTTCAATTGTAATCCGAGCATGTTTCATTAGTACATCTCCGATGTTGCAGCACGGACCCCAAGGGCGTTTGTGCTGAAGCCAACATCCTCTGTGCGCCGCCGCCACCCCCACCCATCCTCTACGTCGTCGCCGCGCGCCTACCCCTCACTCTGCGCGCTACTGCCGGTCTGTCCCTTCCTTTCTCTGCACCATCGCCGCGTCCCATCTTGCCCTCTGCGCATCGTCACCTAGCTCCATGCGGCGCCGCCTTCTGCGCGCTGCAGAGCTCTGTGTTGCCAGTGAGCTCCACTTTGCCGCCGAGATCCGCGCTCGGATACTCCGCCTCGAAACATGCGTGCTCTTGTCCTCTGCGCACTGCTGCCACACCCCACCCATCCTCTGCATTATCGCCGGCTCCAAGGCAAAAAACTGAGCAGCCGCGGGGCATTCGGGCATGGGCGCTCGTTCGAACGTCCGAGCACTAGCTATCCAGTTTCCTAAAAGTTTGAGTTAAAGGAATCTCAAAATATTTGCAATCCTTTCAGAACCTCTTTTTCTGATATAATATTTATGCTCTAGGGTGCAAACCCTTCCAGTTTTCCTTCAAGAAAAAAATTTGGTAAAGAGGATTAGAAACGTATCTATGGGAGCTTATTTTTCTTCCTTAATCCCTTTTGTAACAGTATAAATAGGAAAAGAGGATGAATTTTCTGGATCCACTGTAGTAGATGCTCTTGCCACGCGATTTCTGCGAAAAGCAATCATGCTCTCAGTGGCCGGGGTCCACTCACAAAGCATCTCGTCCGGTCCTCAGTCGCAATCTGCTTCCGCTTTGCATCCGATGCGACAATCTTTCTCTCTTTGTTTTCTAGTATGGCAAGTGCGGTCTCCATGGGCGTCTCCATGGGCGTGAGAAGTGAGCAGCAGTGACCATCGACCGCCGCGCACAACCCGACCGAGGTAATAAGGATGATCTCGGCCGGAATCCTGTTTCTCCTTCTCGTTGGGTTTGACCACCTGCTCATTTTCTTGATCACCTGCCTCGTCAGATCTGCAGGCCTCTGCATCCTGAAGCTGGACCCCCGAAAAACACATTTCCTCTTTCTCGGTGGGTTGTTGCCTCGCCGCAGTTATTGAGTTTAGGTACTTAGTCTGCTTTGGTTTAAGCCCAACAGAACACGCACAATCTAATTTCTCACATCTCCTCCCGCTTTCTCCCCTGGCCATTTTCTTCAATGACCTACTCACGTTTTTTGCTGTCATCAATCCTAGAATTTCTTCGATGACCAAACTCACACTTTTTTTTTTGTGTCAATCCCAGTGAGCGTCAAGCAAACTGATCAAAGGCCTCCTTCACAAGAAGAAGAAGAAGATCAAAAAGCCCTCCCTCGTCTGTGTCATACTGTCGTTGCTCTACTGCTGCTACTGTGTGTGTCCTCCTTCACCTGGTATGCTCCCATTTTATCTTCATGCCGATCGGTCTAGTAGATCTATTTTCCTGCATCCAAACGATTTCTGTGTTACCCATGTAAGATATTTGACTCCTAGAAGAAAAGCGCCGGCAGTGGATGCCATGTCCAGTGCTCCGCGCTCGCCCTGGACGCAGCCGCCGCAGCCGTGGCCGCGACGACCAGCGACGTTCCTGGGCGCGCTCGCCCTTTAATGTATGCATCCAGGCGTACGAGCACGTATGTACGGGCAACAGGTCACGTACGTACGTATGAGCGGCCTGCTTGCCTGCCTGCCAGCCACGAGCGGGTCACGTATACGAGCGGCAGGTCACGTACGTACGAGCGGTGGCACGGCAAAACATCAGAAGGGCAAAAAGTCCATTTAGGTGACAAATACGTGGAAGAATATTAGAAAATAGAGAAAGTACACCAAATGTCAAGAAAATCAAAGTGCAACGTTTGGAGGGCTATTTTTACGAGGTCGACCGTTTGGAGTCTCAAAACTGCAAAGGACAACAATTGGAGTACCAAATATGCAATTTTCTCCTAATTAAGGGGAAGTCAGCCCAGATGGAACGTGTGACAGCATGCCCTTAATTAGAGGGTAGAATTGGGGGAGTTAGAGGGGGATTAAAGGGGAGGAACAGCAGTCCTAGAGCAGGATGCGCCTAGAGAGAGGGAGGGGGCGGCTGCTGCAGCCAGCCTAGCGCTAGAGGGAGGACATGGCCGCGGCGGCCGGTAACTCTCAGATATTTTGTCGGCCGTTAACTTATTCAAGAGTTGAGAATCATTATTGAAACATTTTGCCGCCACATTTTCTAAAAAAAATATTTTCCTAAAAAACATTACTGCTGCCACCTAACTAGTTTTGGATTTGCGAAACTCAAATGTAACCGCTTGCTTTTCTTTTCATCCGCACGGGTTTAGGCAAGAGTTTCTTTGACATAATGAGTGGGATGGAGGCTGCTTTAGCATCCGGAGTGTTGAAGGTTGCAGGTGACAAGCTAGTTTCACTGTTAGCCACTCAGTTTGCTGCCATAACCGGTGTAAAAAGAGATCTCTCCGAGCTCCAGGATATACACGCAGAGATTACAAGCTGGCTGTTGGCAGCACGTGACAGAGCAATACAGAGTGAGCCACAGAACTGGATGGTAAAATTGAAAGATGTGGCTTATGACATTGACGATTTACTACAAGAAGTCCAGCTAGAAGCTGAGAAACAGAAGATGGAAAAGAGATGATGACAAGAGTGGTATAGCTGGCTGCTTCTGTGCAAAACCAAAGACATCTGCATTCCGATACAAGATGGCTCATAAGATCAAGGCAATCAAGGTGAGATTTGCTGCAGTCGTCAAGCAAAGAAGTGATGTCAATACTTTAGTAAGTAATTTTCCAAGCGATCAACATGTTGGTACTACGAACAGGAGAGTTGGAGAGATGTCCTGGTTGAGCAAGGTTCCAGAGTCCAAAATACCCTGTAGGGATCAAGAAAAGGACGCAATCATATCTAAGCTTGTAGAATGCAATGCTGGAGAGAACAACATGATAGTTTCTATCGTTGGATTAGGAGGGTCTGGCAAAACTACTTTGGCCAAACACATTTGCCATGACGTCAAGATAAAGGAGCACTTCGGAGATGGAATATTCTGGGTCCATGTGTCTCAAGAATTTGATGTTCAGAAGCTCATCGGCAAGCTATTTCAAACAATTGTTGGAGATAATTCAGATCGTCATCCCCCGCAGCACATGGTCCAAAAAATCTCCGAGAAGTTGAGCAATAAGAAGTTTCTTCTTATCCTTGATGATGCTTGGCATGAGGACAGACATGACTGGGAACAGTTCATGGTGCAGCTAAAATGTGGTGCACCTGAAACAAGGATTATGTTAACCACTCGTGATCGAAAGGTTGCAGAAGCTGTGGATTCAAGATATACATTTGAGTTGGCATTCTTATCAGAGTCTGAGAGTTGGAACTTATTCCTGAAGGGTTCTAGGTTGGCAGAGCAAGATTTGAGCTCCGATCATGTACAAGTCGGAAAAGAGATTATCAAGGGATGTGGTGGGGTGCCGCTAGCAATTCTAGCTCTTGGAGCAGTCCTTCGTGGGAAGAAGCAAATAAGTACGTGGAGGGCCATAAGAGAGAATAATTTATGGAAGGTTCCAAATATAAATGACAGAGTGTTTGCATCCTTGAAGTTGAGCTATATTCACTTGGAAGATGAACTAAAGCAGTGCTTTACGTTTTGCTCCATATTCCCGAAGGGCTATGAAATCCAGAAGGATCGTTTGATTGCCCAATGGATAGCTCATGGATTCATCAATGCAATGAATGGAGAGCAACCTGAAGATATAGGAAGAGACTACATAGATTCTCTTGTAAAAGTCAGGTTTCTTCAGGAAGCTTGTGGGAGCTGGAATACTGATATATACAACATGCACGATTTGATCCATGATCTCACTCGACAGATACTAAAGGATGAACTGATGACTTGTGTACCAATTCTTACAGCAGAAAAATTTACTCATAGGTATAGATATTTATCTTTGACTTCATTCACTGAGAATGTTGACAAGGGCTTATTTGACAAGGTCCGTGCTCTATATATCTCTGAGAGTAAGCCATCTTTTGATACCACAGTGAAGAATAGTTATTGTATGCGCAGTGTTGTTTTGGAATATGCAATAGATACTCTGTTTCCACTATTCATATTAAAGTTTGAGTATCTTGGGTATCTTGAAATCCACAATGTTAGTTGTACAACAGTTCCAGAAGCTATCTCAAGGTGTTGGAACTTGCAGTCACTCCATTTTGTTTACTGCAAATGTTTTGTGACATTACCTGAGTCTGTTGGAAAGCTTGGGAAGCTAAGGACTCTAGAGTTGCGTTGGATTATTGATCTTGAGAGTCTGCCTCAGTCCATTGGTGACTTTTATGTTCTTCGGTCCTTGCAACTATATGGCTGCAGCAAGCTCCGAGAGATACCAAGCTCTTTAGGTAGAATTGGAAGCCTATGTGTACTTCATATAGAGGATTGTTCAGCTCTGCAACAACTACCGTCGGACATCATTGGGGAGTTTAAAAACTTGCGAACTATCAACTTCAATGGTTGTACGGGTTTGCAAGACCTGCCAAGCGCATTATCCTGTCATACATTGCGTACCCTGAACCTTTCTGGAACCAAAGTTACCATGCTACCTCAATGGGTTACATCAATTGATACTCTAGAATGTATTGACCTTGAGGGATGCGAGGAGCTATGGGAGTTGCCTAAGGGCATAGGAAATTTGAAAAGGCTTGCAGTTTTGAACATAGAGCGTTGTAGTGAACTGTGCTGCTTACCATCAGGGTTGGGACAGCTGACCCGTTTAAGAAAGCTGGGATTGTTTGTTGTTGGGTGTGGTACAGATGATGCGAGGATCTCAGAGCTAGAAAACCTTGATATGATAGGTGGTCGCTTCGAAATTACCAACCTTAAGTATTTGAAGAATCCAAGTGATGCAGAGAAGGCTTGCTTGAAGCGGAAGAGTCACATACAAGACTTGGAGCTGAACTGGTCTTTAAGTGATACCGAAGAAGAGTTGGTATCAGATATGGAACTTGATTGGGGTGTGCTGAGCGCTCTTGAACCACCATCGCAAATTGAGAGCTTGAATATCTATGATTACAGAGGCCCCTGCTTGCCAGGATGGATGATGAAGCAAAATGATTCTTCATATTGTGAAGGTGGCATAATGCTGAAGCAAACTATTGCATCCTGTTTTCTTTGTTTAACTTGGTTAAGTCTAGAAAGATTTCCAAACTTGAGGCGTATGAGAGGATTTGTTGAGTTGCCTTCACTGAAGACCCTTGTGCTGGAGGAAATGCCTAATTTAGAGGAGCTGTGGACTACATCAAGTGGTTTTGAAACTGGGAAGAAAGAATTGGCAGCACAATATCCTTTCCCTGTCCTGTCTAGACTCTACATATGTGGCTGCCCGAAATTAAATGTGAGCCCCTACTTTCCACCATCGTTGGAGCATATGTCTTTAGACAGAAGCAATGTGCAGCTGCTATCCACAGGAAGGTTCTCCCATCAGCTGCCTAGCATGCATGCGTTGGTCCCTCGCCTCAAGAGTCTAGTGCTAATCGAAGTTACAGGATCATCATCTGGCTGGGAACTGCTGCAGCACCTCACTGAGCTGAAAGAGTTGTCTATTTACAGGTGCAATGACCTGACACAGTTACCAGAGAGCATGCGGAACCTCACCTCTCTCGAGCGTCTCTGCATCAACCGATGCCCCGCCGTTGGCACGTTGCCTGACTGGCTTGGAGAACTGCATTCTCTGCGACACCTTGAACTGAGTATGGGCGATTTGAAGCAGGTCCCAGAGGCGATTCAGCACCTCACCTCGCTTGAACGTCTCGACATGGATTCAGGTCCTGCACTGACGGTGCTGCCGGAGTGGATTGGGCAACTCTCTGCGCTTCGTTCGCTTCGTATCCAGGGTTCCCCTGCCCTTCAATACTTGCCCCAATCCATACAACGCCTAACTGCTCTCGAGGAATTGCACATTTATGGTTGCCCTGGTTTGGCGGGGCGTTACGAGCGAGATGCAGGGCCCGACTGGCACCTTGTCAGTCACATTCCTAGTGTGATAATATGTTGATTTGGAGGGATGGGGAGCAGGTCTTGAAAACACATACTACGCTCTGCTGCCTGTAAGACTATTAGCGATGCATTGTATTATAGTATTATATTGTCATGTCCATCAACCTACACTCATATACAGACTAGTAATTGTAACTAGCAAGGTGGCCTGCTCAAATAGCGCGGTAGCTAGTGCTTTAGATTTTTTTTTTGTTTTATTTTCTTTCGGTTCAGACCAATCCATTTTTTCTTGTTTGTAAGGGAGCTGAAATATCAAACGCACATGTGTACAGAGTTTATATGATATATTTGCTGTCTTTGATATCGTAGTTGTTTTATGATGAGGCACATGTGGTTTGCATGTATATTTATCTTTTGACAGAGGATTTTTTTTTTTTTGAAAAACCGGGCAGGAGCGCTGCTAAATCATTTAAGAAGGTAGAAAGTCCATGTCTTACAGGGTGCTGTTACGTAGAAAGAAGGAAGAAAAACACAGTACACATGGGAAACAGGAGAGACGTGATTCATTAGTCAATCCAAGGGCGTCCACAGGCCTGTCGATGCAGCGCCATTTCTTCTCTTGCCGATCCTTTAAAAATTCTGCGATTCCTCTCTTTCCACACAATCCATGCACTGTATAAGATGAAAGCCGCTGTTGTTCTCTGCTGCTTGCTGCTTTGGTGCCCAAGCTCAATTGATGATAGCCACCAAGTCTCAGCAGAGTTTTGCCGTCAAAAAGTCTGAAGAGAGTCTAAATCAGGTTGAGGCTGGCAAGGTTCAGCCATACTTCTGCAGCAAAAGGACATTTGACGATGAGGCTGGCAGCCCAATAGCAGCCGTCTTGGCCATGCCACGATCTCAGCCGCCCGCTGAGGTTGCTGGTGATGCCGGCTTTGAAGCAGAGCAGTGCGTCCCTCTCGGCCGCGATGCAGCTAGCTGCCGTTGGACATTATCTCTGCATCGGAGACAGACCAAACGGCGACGGTTGCTGGCGCCATTTTGGAAACTTTGTTTTATTTGTTTGTTTCTCATGAACAGGAGAGTTCAACACCACCAGTGAACTACAGCAGCTATGGACAAGAACAACAAATGCACTAACAGAATGTGAGATTCCTAAATTCACACCTAACATTTTTTAAAAATATGTGGGAACTAACAAATCATTAAGATTTCATTGTAATGATCAATGCTAATATTTGCAGGTTATGACGTCACCAGAAGGAACAAGCTATGTACTATCACATGCAGAAGGCAGCGAAGGTGAACAACATGCAGAGGGCAGTGAAGACAAGGACTCAAACTCAATTAGTGAATCAGAAGAGTTCAAGGCAATTCAGAGCGTTTGTCTCAAGAACATGCTAGCAAACATGTTCCTCGGCTAGGCATGACATTCACAAAAATAGAAGAAGCCTACAGTTTCTACAATGAAAACTAATTAAGAAGGGAAAAGTCAACAATTGAGAAAACCAAGATCAACAGATGGAAGCAAAATTTATCAGTCAGAAAGGAGCATGCGATCAATTTGAGTGACCAATTAATTTATATAACGAACAGGATGTTACACGCGTTTAAATTAAATTACGTTCAGACCTACAATTGCATATGCTGTGAACTATAATTGCAGTGCCCAATAGTTGCAATTTACATTGTTGGTAATTGCAATTGTGTAACTGAGTTTTATATTTGTATGGTTTCATCAGCAACAAATATTGCAACCTTGATTCAGAATGGGACACAAACAAACAAGCATTACATAGAAATGGAGTTAGTCACCATGGGATGGAGTTGTTCTATGCCTGGTTCTTCACAATCTTAGTCATCTTGCATATTCCCTGCGCATGTTAGTCTTGTCATAGAGGCCCAACGATATCTAGCTAATAAAACAAGATACTGTGGCAGCTTATATTTCGTGGCAGGTCATTGTTTAGAGGACCAGCACAATCTCCCTGCCACTGCCTGGCTGCAGTGTCACAGTCTTTTTGTTTGCAAGGCCTGAAAAGCCACCTATCAGTGCCGCTGATGGCATTAAAAAGTCAAATGAATAGGCTGGTAACAGACATGCTAACCTGACTGGTTGCAGCAATGAACTTTGTTGTACAGATTGTTGGGCTCCTTGCTGAACTGAAACTTGCCATTGTCATTTCCAAACCGTTTGATCAGGAAGGAGTTAAGTTGTGCCTGATCTGTATCTACACATAAACAAACTGAAACGCAAAAAAAAATCACTGTTGGCACAAGGAGACTGAGTGGGTGGGAAAAAGAGCAAGGCAGTGGTCTAGGTTCAAGCCACCAATGGCCTGACCCACACACGAGAGAAAATATTTGAAGGGAGGAGGAGCTAAGTTTGTGGGGTCTGTGTGCTAGTCAAATGCTTAATGAGAATGAACTTTTTAACTACTTCTTACAGAAAAGATATTGATAATCAACATGTCAGTCTAAGGGAACAAAGATTCATGTAGCATATTACACCACTTAATGCTATTGCAGCATGACAAAATTAACACCATCGATGGAGGCGAACAGAGTCCAAAATTTTGGGCAAAACATACAAACATCTAGCATAGCAACTGATCTGAATCTGTGAATCTGAACCCTAAGTAGACATGTGAAATGGAACTGATGAGAAAGGTTTCATCATACCGGGCAATCAACAAATGAAACATGTCTCAGGAGTTTCATCCTACAGTTTTCAAAACCTGGTACGTCACAAAGAGGGCAATCTTCTTTGCCACTGCCATAAGCCCTGTATGTATAACAAACAAAATTGGTTAGATGACACGTATCAACATGATAACATAGGCAGTAACTCTATGTAATGTGACAGTCCAAGGGGTAAGTTAGACCCACAACACATGCAAGCATCTGACAAAGGTACAACATTTCTAGCAGATCACCAGATAGACTTGACATTTGAAATTCAGGACAAATAAATGCATTTAGCAACATACACCGGGCTATAGGCAGTTTACTAAAGCTGCAGCTTACTGAATTACAGTAACACAGAGCAACAGTCAGAAAATAGAAGACTAAATGGGCATTTCAACTAGCACCTGAATCACAATTTACAGATTTCAAGATGTGTTAGCACAAATCACAAGAAACAAAAAAAGCTATGCTAACACAAATCACAAGAAACAATTTTTTCTATGAAAGGACAAGGAAAAAATTTGGTGTCGGCTGGCACAAAACACAATAAACAAAGAAAAAGCTGTGTTAACACAAATCACAAGGAATAATTTTTTTTCTATCAAAGGAAAAGTACAAAAAATCTGCTTTGTACTAGCACAAATCACAATAAACAAAGAAAAAGGTGGTGGATTGGGATTGGTGTTACAAGTCTACCAGGATCCAAGTCTTCCTGAGGAAGGCAGGCACCAAGTGTTGCAACAAGCCACCCAACATAGTTGAGGCATGCTGGCATTACAGCCACCCAAGCAAAACTGCAGCAGCGGTGCTTAAAAAACTAACATTTAACATCCTACTATCAGGTTAAGTCTTTCTGAGGCGAGGTAGGCACCAAGTGCCGCAACAAGTTTATGGAGTGTTTACTGGCACCCGACACAACTACGAGGGTTCAGACCCAACCATCCACCAAAAAGTAAAACCATGGCAAAATCCCCTGCTCAACAGAAGAACATCAAGCTACTCACTTTCTCATGCAGACGGAACAGCTCCTGGACGGGGACGCTGCCCACCAAAGTGTGCTCGCTGTGGCTGGAGGACGTCTCCAACATCTCATCTAAACTTTATGAACTGGCCAACCTGAGCAACAACAAGATGTGCATAGCAGATGCGAGCAACTGCAGATAGGCAAAACAAAAAAAAACACGCACTTAGATCTTCAAATCAGCTAGAATGGCTGCAAAAAAATGCAAAACCACCAGCCACTAAGATCATCTAGCAGAAAAAACAAAACGACGAGGCAAATGGTTCATCACCAACATATTGCATATACTCAAAACTACAATTGCACTGCTAGACACTTGCAATTTACATTATTACAGGCTGCAATTATGTAACTGAATCTTTTATTTGTTTGGTTTTCATGAACACAAAAGGTTAATAGGATCAAAGCAATACAACTACTATGCAGAAGAACAAGAAGCAAATATTCAGTTAACCACAATTGTTCCAATCAAACCACTTACTGAAAAATCAGAGCTAGTATCCGTCTTAAAAAGGATGGAGTACCAAGCACAAGAATATTCAGTTTACCACAGTGAAAAGGACAACAAAAGAGGCATTCAATTTGAGACACTTTCAGATCATGAGAAGCAGGAGTTCAGTTAAGCACAGTGAACAGGAGTTCATCTATTAGAGGTATTTTCAGATCATTAGAAATTGGTAATTGCACTCAAAACATAAACACACCCACTCTAGCCTGTCCGGAATCACTACTCTTCTGAACAGAAACTACAACACCCCAAAGCAAAAATGCCATACAAATGTAGTATCCCAAGTGTTTCAGGCATGTACGGAAAGTCCCAAACAAGTACAGAATTATAGATCTCTAAAGAAAATTACTACAATTGTAGGTATGCTTCATATGATAAAAGCCCAATTAAAATTCTTTAATAGGTTATAAGCGCTAAACACATCGCTATGGAATAAAGTAGTATTACCAAGCATGCTTCTAGCTACAACCATATAATGAATCCTCCAAAAAAAAAAGGTGTAATTATGTTTTCATCATGTCAAAATAATATAGGTCATAAGACAAGAGGTAACAGGATGGCCTCTATAATTAATATACACTATATGATCACATGTTATCATTAAGAATCTAGAAATATTGTGAATTTTATTAGAAAAATGGGACTGTACAGTATATTGTTTAACTTGCAAAGTTCCTGTACATGATTGGAGTAAAGTAAAACAAGACAATTACAGGTGGTTTTCTTTTTAACCCGATATTAGAAAACCTACAGAAACAATGCAATAACGAACTACAATTTATCCTATAATTCATAGATGAATGGCAGGAACAAATCACTTGTAGTAGTATTGCAAGTGCAAGTTGATATTTTGTAGAAGCAAGGCCTGAGCTTTAATAGTTGATCATAGACGTGGTGTGGCAGTAGTGACAGAAGCTAGTACATGATGGAAGCTAAACTGAATAGGGAGCAATGCCTGGCACCAATGCAGCGAATATGCATGCACAAGTCTGTAGAAGCGATGCAGGGCTGAGAATTTGTTTTGTATTGTGCTACATCGAAAGTACAGAGAGTAAAGGCATGAGTACAATTCTGGAATAATGTTTAGATAGTTGTCGTTGCACAACTGACGAAGAACAGCTTAGCGACCCTCTGTTTACAGCACACAAAGGGCAGTAGCAGGTCCTGGTGATGAGTGATTATGGCATGCAGTAGTTTAGTGCAGACAAGAAAGTGGCGTTCATGAGGTGATGCAGCCCAGTAAATGCGCGGTGAAGTTTAGGCTTCATTTTTGAACAAAAAGAAGAAGAGACCCTGAACTTCCATGCAGCCAATAGCAGGGATGATGGCAAGTAGCACAGTTTAGAGGCAATAGCAAGCCCATGAGATCAGTGTTCAGCAGTAGAGAGCGAGTATTGAGTGGCCGCATGATGCATGATCATGAGGGCAAGGACACTAGCTAGCAAACAGCCTGACAGACCAAAATGTTGCAGACCAATAGTGAAGAGGACAATAAGCAAGCTGAGCTGCAACTATTTGCACAAACCAACGACTGAACCTTCCTAGATGGGAAAAAGAATTAAGACGCAATATCAATAGTAGCAGACTGAAACCATTCAGATTGGCATGTCCAGAAACCAAGCAATTGCTGCTCAAACTGCTGGAGCACTAAAATACAAAGTTCTTGTGGATGTACTACTCTATTGTGCTATACTGAACAAAGCATGACAAAGAAGGCAGTGAAATAAAGGCAAAACTATTTTTTTATTGAGACTAGAATGCTCCAATCTGGTGCCCTCCCATTAATCAGAAACAATACTATTCGATTATATGAAAATAATATCCTAACTTTCATAAAGAACAACTAAGGAACTGTTATGCCCATCATTCCCTTCTAGAGAAGTGAAAAGTGATCATAGATGAAGTTATGGAACATTTGATTAGTGCCCCGAGATATCAAAAAGAGGACACAGGTTCCTAGACAGTGGTTAGCTTATCACATTTGAGTTCTAGAACTAAATCCAGTAGTAATGGACCAATTTTCTAAAATTAGGAATAGTAACTATCCTAAAGTTACAGTCACTGGTTTAACTGCTAGTAAAGATCTAACAACTTACAACAAATGGGGTGATTTAAAAGAATAGAAACAAGTATGTATGTGGTCCTAAAAGCTTTACAACCAAACAACGTTGAAAAATTAAATTAAGTAGATTCAAGACAAGATGCCATACTAGAGCAGAGCCCAAATTACAACAATACCGATAAATCAAATGGGGCGAATTAATACGATTTAGAAGAACAGAAGCAAGTCGTAGTAGAATCCCACAAGCTTTCTAACCAAATAATGCTAAATAACCAAAGTAGTTAGATTCAGGAGGCCACCAGTACCAAACTACAACCTAGCAATACATCAATGTGTAACATCAGGCCCGTAGTAATGCAAATAACAGGCAAAAAATCACTGTATCCCTTGCTACTACAAATCCTTGGCTACTGCTTCTAATCACCGCACAAATTCAGTACATGTCAAAATCAATTTAGTACGTGTTGCAACAACCAATGTTAGGCACCTACAAAGAAGAGTCTACACCCACAGCCTGGAGATGATATGATCCGTGACAACGTCTGCACCCTCCTCATCTTCTTCTGCAACAAGCACGAAAAGAAAAAAGAAAAAAAAAACAGAACACCATTAGCGACAGTGCCTGCAGAGGGAGCGGATCGGGCGGCGCCCAGCTGCGACCGTGATCTAGGCCACCAGATCTAGGCCACCAGCTAACTTTATCGCTGCCAGCGGGGTGGACCACCGCCGCGGCGTCGGGAAGGGCGCATCCAGGTCCAGCTCCATGGGCTCCGGTTCATACAAGCAGCCGAAACCAAAACCTAGAACAAATCACACCGAAGTCACAAACCACACCGCGTACGAACGTACCTCCCGAGCTCTACCAATGGCCGATGCGAGCAAGCCTCCAAATCGGCGAGGGAGAGCCTCCGACGCGCCTCGACGCGGCAGAGAGAGAGGAAATGGCCAGAAGAATCGCCGCTCCCTCCCGACCAGCTCCAGGAACGCCGATTCCTTTCCTGTCTGTGCGTGCGGGTGGCGTCACCAGTGCCCGGACCCCAATAAGAAAGATGAGACCCAACAACAACAAAAGCTAGCGCACGGACGCGTCGCCTGAACCCGAAACAACTTTTTAGGCGACTGTAGTACAGGAAACGTGGAGGAAAAAATAAAAAAGAGGGGTTACAACCGTTACATTCTTTACAGACTTGCCACCGCTACACTACTTAGGCGAAAAAAAAACGAACACAACAAAAAAAGAGAGCTGAAAACCAAAACTACCCAAAATACCACCTGAGAGCGCAAGAAACAAAATGCCCAAAAGGAAGAAGACTACATAAATTTCAGGACTTAGCCGATCTCTACGTTTGGTCTTGTTGCCCATTGATATTGGTCCACCTTTTCTTTGTATAAGAAAGCCACCTCTCTTGTCTGTAAACTCCTCTTCTGAAAAGTTCTTCTATTTCTCTCTTTACATATATTCCACCAAAAGTATATCATTAGTCCATCAAAAGCTTTCCTATGAGGTTTGTCCACCTTCATACGACATTTACGCCAGTAGCTATGCAATGAGCAATTAGTGGTTATGACAGCTATATAAAGCCCTTGTAACCATCTGAGGATGGCATCAACGAAGACAATTCCTATTCTGAACCTGAACTCAGTTCGTCTCTGTTCCCAGTCTTGTGCTGTTCTTCCTGTTCTCCCTCAGATTCTTGCTATTTCCCCATCTATACTCTAATCCACTCCCGTTATCTGTTGTGTTCCAATTCACTTGCAATAGCATTATTATAACAGGGACATATTATACGGCGTCGGTGAGGTGATTTTAGAGGTGAGTGGAGAAGTAGGCTGGATTGGGAATTGGAACGTAGGGGATACCGAGGAACCTCGAAGGTGGGAGCTTCTCCGGTGTCGCCGGCTGAAACGCTCGACGCCACCGTCGAAGGGTAAAACCCCACCCCGATACTCAGGGAGGTTTATTCCTTCTTCGATAAAGATTATAATCTCCTAAGGTACCCTTTATAGTATAGGTGCACTTCCTAAATTAAACTCCAATCTAACTCTTAACAAATCTAATCTCTCCTTGATCTATTCCTCTCAACCAACCAGCCTAGCCACGGATGGGACCGTGAGGCTGACATGGATGACGCCTATAGGTCCAGCCCACGAAGGAGTCTATAACATTTTCCTCCTCCCGAACAAACAGCTCGTCCACGAGCTGAAAGGCCGGATAACGCTGCTTAAAGTCATGAACAAGCTCCCAAGTTGCATCAGCAGCAGTACGCCCCTCCCATTGAACCAAAACTTGCCACTGGCCTCTGTTAAGACGAGCACGAATCACTGCAGCAGGTGTGGGAAGGACTTGGCCATGTAAAATAGGAGGCAGCGGCATGACAGCTACTGGAGGATCACCATCATACTTCTTCAGCAAGGCCACATGAAAGACGCCGTGGATGCGAGCCTTGGAAGGTAGCTTGAGACGATATGCCACAGCACCAATTTGCTCTGCGATCTGATATGGTCCATAGAAGCGAGGCACAAGCTTGGATGTAGAAGCTGCAGTAATACCAACAGCGGTGCGATGAGTAAAACCCAATCACCCACTGAAAACTCCATATGACGGCGCTTCTGATTTTGGTTCTCCTTCGTCACATCTTGGGCCAACAATAGACGCTCACGAATCTCCTGTAGAAAGATGTCATGGGTCATGAAGTTGCTGATCAACCACGATGACCTTAGATGTCCCCGGCGTATAAGATAATAAGGCAGGAGGTGCTCGGCCATATACAACTTCAAAAGGAGTGGCGCGGAGAGCAGACTGATAAGATGTGTTGAAACAATACTCTGCCCAAGGTAGCCACTGAAGCCATGAACGAGGTACATGACAATGATGCGATTAGTCACCTCTGATTGACCATCCGTATGTGGGTGAAAAGCAGAGCTGCGCAGCAACTTCACCCCTGCCAAGCGAAACAATTCCTCCCAAAAACTGTTGGTGAATATAGTGTCCCGATCACTAACAATGGAACACGGAAAGCCATGGAGACGAACGACACTCTCGAAGAAAGCCCGAGCAACTGACTGTGCTGAATATGGATGACTGAGGGCAATGAAATGAGCCCTTGGAGAATCTATCCACCATAGTGAGCACCACGGATTTGCCTCCAACACGCGGAAACCCCTCCACAAAATCCATAGCGATGTCACTCCACACATTGTCAGGCACAGGCAATGACTGTAACAGTCCAGCCAGATGTAGATGCTCGGTTTTGTTCCGTTGGCAAACCGAACAGTTGCGAACAAAATCCCGAACGAGACGATGGAGATGACCATTGAAGAAGGATGCCCACAACCTGTGCAAGGTCTTCTAGACACCCTCATGACCCGTGTCATGTGCCTCATGTAACAGTTGTGGCCACAAGGATGAGGAGTCCGGTATAAATAAGCGGCCTTTGAAGAGTAGCATACCATCAACCAAAGACCAGCCCTCAGGTGCTATGCCAGTTAGTAGCTGATCGCGAATAGCCTGAGCCTGCAAGTTGGCGCCAAGCTCATGTCGCAGAGTGTCGTAGACGGCAAATATTGGTGAGGAGTGGGTATGCACCACAGTACTGTCTTCATCCCGACGGGACAGTGCATCAGCCACAGTGTTCAGCTTACCAGGCCGGTATTTAACAGAGATATCATAGCCGAAGAACTTGGACACCCATGTATGTTGAGGAATTGTCGTCAAACGCTGATCCAGTAAGAATTTAAGGCTCCAATGATCAGTATGAACAGTGAACACGCGACTCCAAAGATATGGCCGCCAATGACGTACTGCCTTAACCAACCCAATAAGTTCTCGCTCATATGCCGACAACTTAGCATGATGAGGAGCGACTGCACAGCTAAAAAAAGCGATAGCGCCATCGCCTTGGTGTAGGACAGCACCGAATCCGGCACCAGATGCATCACAATCAACGATGAAATGCTTGGTGAAGTCCAGAAGGTGAAGGATGGGAGCGGAAGTTAGTGCCGTCTTCAGGGCCTGAAACGCTGCATCAGCTTCTGGCATCCAAGTGAATGCCTCACACTTGAGAAGGGCCGTCAGGGGTTCGGCCACACCGCCATAGCCCGCGATGAACTTGTGGTAATAACCAGTGAGGCCCAGGAAGCCACAAAGGGCGCGAGTTGTCTGAGGCCGTGGCCATGCTACCACCGCCTCCACCTTGGTTGGATCCATGGCAACCCCCTCAGCAGTGACAATATGGCCAAGGTAAGCAACCGAAGTTTCACCAAAGAAGCACTTTGATCGTTTGGCAAAGAGATGATGTACACGCAGCTGCTGCAACACGGTCCAGATGTGTTGTAAATGCTTTGCCCAGGATGAATTGAAGATCAAAATATCATCAAAAAAACACAAGCACAAAGCGACGAATATACAGCTTCAAAATGTCATTCATATGTGCTTGAAAGGTAGCAGGTGCATTGGTCAAACCGAACGGCATGACAAGGAACTCAAAATGACCACGACGCGTCCAGAATGCGGTCTTGGCAATGTCGTCGGGGTGCATGCACACCTGATGGTACCCGCTGCAAAGATCAATTTTGGTGAAGAAGTGGGCACCCTTCAACTCATCAAGACGCTCATCAACGACTGGAATAGGAAATTTGTCCTTAACAGGGTAGTCATTGAGAGCCCGATAGTCCACGTAGAAGCGCCAACTGCCATCTTGTTTGCGCACCAGGAGCACCGGGAGGAAAAAGGTGATGTCGACTCCCGGATGATCCCTTGTGCTAACATATCATCACACTGCCGCTCAATTTCATCTTTGAGAAGCTGTGGATAACGATAAGGCCGCACGCCACCGGAGGCGAGCCAGGAGCGAGATGTATGCGGTGATCGTGACATCATGTGGGCGGTAGGCCACGAGGCTCCTCAAAAATATCTGTAACACCCCTAGTGTTAAGCATGCATTAACATTTGCAATCATAAGCATAAGCATCATTATCCATGAGCATTAACATCTGAAACAATCAAAGTATACTAATGAAACATATACCTAGCACTAATGCAACATTTGAAATGAACCTGTGCAACATGCCCTAATTCAATTGAGTGTTATTATATGTATGTGATGTGTGAGCATGTGTTGATTTGATTCAATTAGGGGATAATTAGTCATTAGAATGCTTTAATCATGTTTAGGACACTATTTGGAACAATGTTCATGTTGATGACTTTGCTTAATTAAGCTTTTAAATAAGGGGTTGACCAGTTTTGACCAAAAACCTCTTTTGTTTGACCAAGATGGAACAATATGATAGAATATTTGTATGGCAGTGCACCCTAAATAAAAGTTGTAGAGAATTTAATAAGTAACAAACTTTATTTAGGGGCCAACTCATGAAAATACTTATAACATGTTCAAAAAGTGCACTTAAGTCAGATTTGAGGGGTGTTTTAAAAACCAGAAATTTTCTAAGTCATTTCAAAAGTGTTTTTCTTTGGAGCTTCATAATTCAAAATCTAGGTAGATTTGAACTTTGGTCATTAAAGATAAAATGTTTCACTTTTAAAGAGCTTCACTTTTTATTTAGACCATTTTGTCTGAAAGTGGATGGTTTGAAAGTTACAAGGCCCTAATCCCAATTTTAATGCTAATTGTAAGGGGCTGACCCCTATCGGCCTCCCAGGGGCCGATAGGCCCTTCTGCCCCACCACAGCTCGTGCGCCGCGTGGCGCACGGCCACCGGCGGCTATGGGCGGTGCTCAACCAGCAGACCGGGTTAAGGCGCCCGCGCCTCGCCTCTCGTTCTCACTCGCGCTCCCGCTCTCTCTGCTTTCTCCCGCCCGCTCTTGCCTCCGAACCGCAGCAGCAGCGCGCTGCCGCTCCGCCATGCCGGTGACCCGTGTTCTGGCATTGCCGAGCCGCAGGAGCACTCTCCATCGTCGCCAAAGCTTCGCCTCACCTCCACGCGCCTCGAACACACCTCCTTCCGCCATGGTAAGCACCGAGCCGTCGGATTTTGCTCACTGGAGCTCCACCGGCCTCGCCGGAGCTCGTAGCTCCGTTGCGCTCCCTCCTCCGCTCTCGCTCCCCCTCGATTTTTGCCGGGATTCTCACCGCGCGAGTGCCGTAGAGCGTCCGCGCCACTTTCCGCACCGCCATTCGGTCCGAAACGCCGTTTCCGCCGGTGAGCCGCCCCACCGTGCCACCATTGCCGCCGGTGAGGTAGCCTCCGAGCTCTTCCGGCCCAACCAGCTACACCAACGTGTCCACCTCGTGATGGTGAACTCGCCGGGGTCGATCTCGCCGCCGGGGACCTCTCCGTCGGCGAGAAAACGCCGGTCAACGGCGAGCTCTGCTGCGACCGGCTGACCGGTGGGGTCAGCTGACCGCGGGGGCCCGCCTGTCTGTCTTTGACTCTGTGTTTGTGTGCACGGATCCGGGTGCACCTAGTAATTTAGGGTGCGATTTTAAAAGAAATCCATATAAATGATTTTTCAGAAATTGTTTTAATGCTTCTAAAATGCATATCTTGAGGAATATTGGTCCAAAAATGATGAAACAAATTTTGTTGTATTTCTCATGAGTAGATATACAGTTTAAAAATGTTGCATGTCATTTTTGTGATACTTTTCTGTATATCTTTATTTAATTCTTTAAAATGCAGTAAACTTAGAAAATGCATAACTAATTATGTGTAGCTCAGAAAAATGTGATTCCAATTTTGTTGAGCTAGTTGTGTGATTCACTTTCTATGAAAAATATATTACATGCATGTTTTGTGTAATAAATTGGCTGAGTAATTTATGTGCATTTATTGCTTGTTTCTTGTGAAATTGATAATAAATAAATTATGCATGATAAATGTTTGAAACTTTTTGTAGACTGTTCTTGTGCTAGGAAGAAGCTAGGAAAAATATGAAATCTGTTGTTTGATACTTTTCATAATACAAAGTATTTTCATGTGCCATTTTGCCATGCTATTTGTCATTTTTGGGTAGGCTAAACTACTCATCCAATTGACTTGATATTTTTATGGTAAAATCCAGTAGGCAATAGGAAGCTACTATAATTTATTTAGATTTTTATGAGCTCTAAAATTGTAGGTTCCTATTCTAGCCTTGATTTAAAATAGATTTAATTAAATAGAATAATGCATGTTAGGTTTAAAAATGATACTTTGGTGTATCTTTGAAGCACTATAACTTGTTGATGTATGTGACTTAGTCATTTAGAGTGTGTTATATGTCATGATGTGAGTATCTACATGGTTGTTTAGGTGCATGTGTGTGCAGGTTTGATGATAGTGCTTTATTTTAACTAGAGAGGAGATATGCACCTACTCGGTAAAAATAGAAACGAAAAGCATTCTCACTCATGCAAGCATTCATATTCATCATACATCATTCATCCTATGCACTATCCTCATAGTGTCACCTACATATGCATCATATAGGAATGCTAGGAGAAGTCACCCCGGAGGAGTCAGAACCCCAGGAGGAAGGAACCCAACCGGAGCTGCCAGCTCAAGAAAAACCAGGGGAAGGAGAGCCGGAAAGTGACCTTCCGGAGTGCCAAAACCACCGATCATTCTCATTCCTTCAAGGCAATCCGCGGAGCATTTACTCCCTGTGGTTTGCAAATACTTCACTTGCGTCCTTTATGTTTGTTGCATTACGTTATAGGAGTTGCTTGGAACCATTGCTGCATCTATCTTATACTTACCTTGTCCACCTTGATATAACCCTTTTTACCCCATTAGGTTCAGGATTGAGTATATGCTTAGCAATGCTTAGTCCGGTAGAAGTCGGGTGATTTCCTGTCACCTGCGAAATATAGGTGGATACCTGCCATGTTTAGCTACGATGCTACCATGGGAACCAACAAGTATTGATGGATGAATGGAGACCGGACGGGATGTGGAGCAGCAAGGCATGGGTCTTGTGTGCTGGTAGTTTCCGTCTGTGTCGCTTAAGGACCGTACTGTTGTCGGGCCTCAGTCATTTTTGAACACAGCCTCACACTTAGTTGGCCGGATAAGTCTTTCCGACCGCGAAGCCTAGTAGCTCTGTACGGGCCGGGAGTCGACCTGCTGGGTGCTTCGTATTGGAGATGTATGGGGGCTATGGGAGCACGAAGAGTGAGCCCAAGGGCAGGCGAGGCCTGATTCCTGGCAGTTGTGGCTCCTGGGTACGAGGGCCTCTGTTGAACCCGCGACTCTTCCTAAACAGTACCAAGGGTGTCCTGTAGCTCACTTTGGCCAGTGAGTGTGGTTTGTATGAGGAATTTTCACCGGCTGGTTAGAAATCGATTCGAATCGCTATCGCTCCTGGATAGTGAGCAACTTAACTGAGTTACTTCATCGTAGTAATGTTACTATGGAATACAAGAATGGTTATGTGGATGATACTAAAAAGGGCTAATCCTGATATGATCACTATTGCTTGTTTAATAAGTAATCGAGTGTGTGCTATTAGTACAGGTGCTAACTTAGCTTAATCAGGCTATAACTGTAACTTGCTGCTAATAAGACTTAAAATGGATTACATACATAATCATTTATGTTTTTTCATAAAACGAGTCAAGCTAGCCCAATTATAAAGCCTTGCATACTCTTTGGTGTCAACTTATTTTAGTTTATGACGGATAAGCCTAGCTGAGTACATTCTCGTACTCAGGGTTTTATTCCCTTTGTTGCAGATGGCTAGATGTATTATGGTTACTACAAGAACTGTCTCTACCCGGCCATGGGTGATGAGTAGATCGTGGGCACGATCCTTCCTATATCTTACCTCGTTGCTTTTGCGGGATGTGACCGAGGATTGGCACTGTATCTGAATTGTTAAGTTAGTGGTGTTGTTTCAAAACTACTTTGCTTCCGCTACTTTATTCAAACTATGGTTGTAATAACTTTATGTTAACTCCGATGTATTTGAATCATGCGAACTTTATGTAATATGTGAATGGTGAATACTGAACTATGTATGATCTTGGCTGTATGTGAAAAAAGGTTTGAAATCCCTCGTGATTTCACGGACTACCGGGTTTATATAAGTGAAAGTATACGAGTGTCAACGTGTTAGCGGGGACATCCGTACTGAATCTTATGTAAATTGGACGGTTCTGTTACAATATCCCCATAGGACAGCAGTAGGTCATCAAGAACAGCATGAGGATCAGCAATGGCGCTGGCAGCCATGCCGCGACTGCCCAAGCCACTCCATTGATAGGCACGGCCATTGAACAAGAAGGCCATCGAAAGGGCAGCGAAGTCCCAGACGATAGGTCCAAATGTACGCAATGGACGCCAAGGACGAGGTCGAAGCCGCCCAAGTTGAGAGCGAAGCAATCAATGGAGAAGTGTAAGTCATTGATGAGGACGTCCATGGCAAGACACACACTGGGGCTGCGCACCCGGTCACCATTAGCCACCATCACTACCAGGCCTGCACGCTCGGTGACCCCTAGACCCAAACGAGCAGCCACCTCAGAGTGAATGAAGGTGTGTGTGTGGAACCGGTGTCAACCAAGGGCGCGAGCTGAGCACCACCGATCACCAAACAGCATGGAATTAGCAGGCCCAAGGATATCTCCAAGTTGGTGACATCGTCGCCGAGCGGGTCCCCCTCGCCATCAGCAAGCTCCATGAGGAAGACGCCCTTTGCGGCGCACTTGTGATCCTTGGAATAAGGTTTCGGACAGAAGTAGCACTGCCCCTTCTACCGCTTCTCTTGTATCTCTGCTTGCGTAAGACGGCGTAAGCGAGGGCGTCCCCCTCAGTCTTGCCCTCCATTGAGCCTCCACCAGGCCCTGCCGTGCTGGCTGAAGTTGAAGTGTGATGAGTAGAAGACTTCAGTGTTGCTGAGCTGTTGACGGTGGAGGCCTGCTCCTGCCGCTGTTCGTAGGCTTGCACCAAGCGCATGGCCTGCTGTAGATTAACAAGGTATTGTAGCTCCACATAAGAAGCGAGTGGTTGTCCCAAGCCACCGGTGTAGAGATCAATGGTTGTCTGTGTGGAGAGGTTGTCACAACGTGAGAGCAGAGTGAGGAAGCGTCGCGAGTACTCCTCCACCGTGCCCGTGCAGACCAGGGCCTTGATTTTAGCAATAGAGTTGGTGCGGATGGGCAGCCCGAAGCGCAGGTTGACAAACTCGATGAAGCACGGCCAAGAGACCATCCCAAAGTCGCGCTCCATCTGGTAGTACCACTCAGCCCAGATGCAGCGACGCCATCCACACCTTCTTGTCCTTCGGCACGCGATGCCCGTGGAAGTAGTTATCACACTTGTTGAGCCAATTTAACAGATCCGCCTCCCCATTGAAGCTAGGAAAAGGAATCTTGGGTGGGCAATGAGGTTCCCGGTGGCCTTCCACGGTGCCGCGCTGACGATCACCACAGTCGAAGGAACGGTAGTCGCGGCCGCCACGATCAAAATCCCGGCCACCCCCGTCCCGGTTGTAGTCTCTGTAGCCGCTGAAGTCATGGTCGAAGTCCCGATCACGGTCACGGTCATATCCGCCGCGGTCACGCTCGTAGAATCACCCGAAGTCGTGGCGTCCGTAGTCATGCCCGAAGTCATGTCATAGCCAGCCCCAGAGTCATGGTCGAAGCGACCCGGCCCGCGAGAACTGAAACTATCACGCGGGTCCAAGAACCGGGCGCCATCGTGAAGAGTCCGCGCACGGAACTCCTCCCAGGCACGGTCTCGATCCAGGTCACGATCGCTATGAGCATCACCGCCACCTCCACGAGTATCGTCCCCGCCTGCACGGGTGTCATCACCGCCACCGGCAGAATCGTCCGTGGCGCCTCCCTTGCCGGGGTCGGGCTTGCCAGACTTGATGTGCGGCATCCGCTGGTCGTGGGAGTTGAGGCGGTTGGTGATGGTGGTGAGCTGGGCGAACATGCGATCAAACTTCGCATCCAGCGTGCCTCCATGGCCACAGGATCGAAGGGAGTGCCGGACATGGCTGTCGATGCACCCGGGATGGCCTCTGATACCAAATTGATACGGCATCGGTGAGGTGATCTTAGAGGTGAGTGGAGAAGTAGGCTGGATTGGGAATTGGAACGCAGGGGATATCGAGGAACCTTAGAGGTGGGAGCTTCTCCGGTGTCGCCAGCTAAAATGCTCGACGCCACCGTCGAAGGGTATAACCCCACCCTGATACTCAGGGAGGTTTATTCCTTCTTCGATAAAGATTACAATCTCCTAAGGTGCCCTTTATAGTATAGGTGCACTTACTAAATTAAACTCCAATCTAACTCTTAACAAATCTAATCTCTTCCTGATCTATTCCTCTCAACTGACCAGCCTAGCCATGGTTGGGACCATGAGGCTGACGTGGACGACGCCTATAGGTCCGGCCCACGAAGGAGTCTGTAACAAACATAATTCCCACATATGTGCAAGCTATGTGTTGCCCACCACCGTACCCATGTCATGAGCCACTGAGCCCACAGGCTAGTTCTGCTGTACTGCTAGTAGCTAGTACACCTCCTACTGCATGATGATGACTTAGAACTGAGCCTTCTCTGCATCCAAAACTTGTTTTCCTACTAAAATTGACATGCATGCAAATATGGGTGAAGCAGCTTTTGCACTAGGGGTTTGTCATGTTGAATATCACCATGTATTACAAACTTATTGCATACTACAAATGGCTCGACACCATGCTTGAAGTTCTTCACCCATTCAACATGATTAACATCCTCTTACATTACATTACATTACATTATTACAACGATATCAAACAGTTATAGAATTATACATCGAGATTTATCATGGTTGCGGGTGAAGTGAACCATCCATTACTTAGGATCAAATGCTCCACAATTGAAGGTACCAAGCCAATCAATTAGCGATGCTTTATTTTTCCCATATACTTGTATAGTGCTTGCTCAGTTTATACCTTGCTTTCTGAACCATTGTTGCCAAGTGACTACAGAAAATACATGCACCTTGTCGTACAATTTGTCGAATAGGCTAAAATAGGTGGTACCTCCAGGTCCTTCTGAACAAAAGGCCATAAAATATTATCCAAAAACCTACCAAGAATCCCACTGTGAAACCAAGATAGATATCCATTCTAGTCTTGTCATCTTCATGCCATCTCATGGGATCTTCTTTTATTGGTTGATCTCCAGGACACACCTTTGGAAGTGGATGCCCACAAAGACCAGGATTGCCAATGTACATTGAAGCAAGATCGTTTGCCCTGAGAGTGTCTAGTTGATGTCCTGAGGGTATTCTGCCAGATAGGTTATTGTAGGACAAATTCAGGTAGCTCAACAAAGTTAAATTTGACAAGGACCGAGGAATTTCACCAGAAAGTTGGTTGTTCGACAAGTCAACAGACTCCAAAGCTTGCAGATTGCCAACCTTATCTGGGATATTTCCACTCAATAAGTTTGATGATAAATTCAGATTTATCAGCCCAACATGTGCACTGATTTCTTTGGGAATTTGCCCAACTAATCTGTTGCATGATAGATCAATGCTCTTAAAAATAAGATATTCCCCGTGTAGTCAAGCACTTGGCCTTTAGTTGGCAACGAAAGGCTATCACCAGGCATTCCCATAACACCCCTCCCATTAGAAAACTCATAAATTTCTTCGAAAGGATTATTATCTCTTGAAGAAAAAAGATCAAATGAATCTGGGTCTACATCCATAGTGGTAGTTAGAGCCTCCAAGTTCGCAATAGATTGCGGCATAACCCCAGAAAAAGTGTTGTTTGCTAGATCAAGAATACAGAGATCAGATAGACTCAGTAGTTCAATCGGAATATGCCCTGAAAAGTTGTTAGACCTTAGCCGTAACATTACCAATGTAGTCATGCTGTCACTTATCCACGTAGGTAACTTTTCATTGAATCTGTTTTGAGTTAGATCAATGTATGCAAGATTTTGGCATTGTTTCGAGAATAAAGGAAATCCACCTGAAAGACTATTGTTGTGTAGAAGGAGAATATTGATTTTCAAACTATAAGAATTTGGAGAATCAACCCTTGAAGAATTACTACTAGATGGGCTCTGTTGTTTGAACCCTTCTCTGTCACAATCAGGTAGCCCCCCTGTAAGTAGGTTGTTTGAAAGATTCTAAGATATGTAGTTGCAGCGATTTACAAACTGAGTCAGGAATGATCCCGGCAATACGATTGGAAAAGAGAACTGCTGTTTGTAAATTTGGACCTCCAAAATTTGATGGCAGCTGTCCATTTAAAGAATTTTTGGACATGTCCAATAAAAATATGTTTCTTGGTAACCTTGGTACTGAACCAACCAAATGGTTTGACCGGAGAAGAAGCATTTCTACAGACATGAACTCCAAATTAGGAGGTAACTCACCATTAATTTGGTTGTAAGAGAGGTCCAAAAATGTGGTGTTAGAAAATGTACTCCAAAACCAATCTGGCACTACCAGAATCCAGATATTTCGTGAAAGGGCAAAACAAGTCACGAAATATGATTTTACTCTCACAAAAATAATTCGTGAGAGTACACCGTCACGCATCAACACTCACGATAATAGACTCACGAAAATCACATTTTCATGAGAGTTCACTGCCACGGATTCTTTTCATGGCGGGAGTCCGTGACAGCCACCCTCATGAAAATAACGTTGCCACCAGGTTTGCATCGGTGTTTTCATGACCGTTTTTTGTGGTATTTCGTGAGAGTTCACCTTCACGAACTAATTTCGTGAGAGTTAGATATTTCGTACCAATGAGACCCGTGTCTGAAATGTTAAGGTATGAAACGCTCTTTTGCCATCGAAGCCAATTAGGTATTTGGGGTGCCGCTTGCAAGTCGAACGGGAGTTCCCAATTAGAGTTCACCATTACTTGAAGATGTGTATGAGTCAAGTCAATGTTCTTCAAATTAGTCAAACTAGAGAAGTGGTCTTCTGATATCACACCACTCAAGTTATTATTGACCATGTGCAACACAGTCAAATTTTTTAACATTCCAATCTCCACAGGCACAGAACCGCTCAAGTGGTTGATACTAATTTCAAGAATGCTTACGGCAGTGAAGTTGGATATCGATTTTGGTATTATGTCAGTGATGTTTGTATCACCCAAAACTAGCACTTGCAAATTATTCAAAGAACATTTTGGTATCCTCTCCATTAGATGTGCTATATCCCCACCAATGTTGACCTCCTCAAGGTCTATGTTCTGTAAACTACACATGCTTTTCAATGTTGATGGTATCATCCCCTGGATTGTATTGAATTGCATGTTAAGGGTCCGTAGCATGGTCAAGTTTCCCAACTCATCAGGAAAGGGCCCCAACAATCCGCAAATACTTATGTCTAGACTCTTGAGGCTAGTTACATCTTACATCCCAGTACCAATTCGGTGTGGTAGGACCGAAAAAATTGTTACCAGAGAGGTCAAGGTTCTCAAGCACAGGTTGTGGTGTACAAGTGATGGGATGGAACTATTAAGTTCACAAAAACTGAGATCCTGTACCCTCAAATTAGGGAGGGTGCTCACCCAATGAACCAAGTCAACCACTCTTCTAAGGTCCACGCTGCTCATGTCGAGATTCTCCAGCGAGTGAAGGTTTGCTAACCATGAAACATCCGATAAATATGAATATGGATTGGCGGGTTGGGCCTCTATGTTGAGATATTTCAATTTGGTAAGGTTTCCTAGCTGACAAGGTACTCGAGACTCAGGAACTTCAGATTGTTGAGATATTCGCAAGAAGTGATGAACTTACCTGCCCACACAACCAATTTGCGACATGGCCCTCGTCATGATACGCTGACCAGAAATCATCGAAATCGTCTTGGAAGAAATCGTTGTGGAGGTCGAGCTTCAGGACGTGGCCTGTCCTCCTGATGCAGCTGCCGTTGAACTTCTCTACACCCGAGACAGACGACGAACCAGTGACGGTGGTGGTTGTTGATGCTAGTAGGAGGAAAAAGAGCAGAAGGCACATGCTGGCTGCAGCTCCATGGAAGGAGGATCGTGGCGCTGCAGCCATTGTGTGTGTGTGTTGTTCTGGTAATTCCGTTTGCAGTGCTGCTGGATGGAAAACCTGCAATGCATGGGAGTTTGTTATATCCGGCAAAACGTCGGTCTCAACTAGCTGGCCGGAACTCTAGTCTCAAGACGCCTGGTTTTGCTTGATAGTCATCGAAGCGTAGGTATCAATCACTTGGATGTTTGCCCAGCAGAGTCTTCTTCTGCCATTAATTTGCCCTCGCAAGAACGCAACTCTAGTCCATATACTTCCACTTCCAAGTCATACTCCCTCTCCGACCACAAAAAACTAAGACAATTATACGGTCCAAAGACCAAAAGATATAACTTTTTTAACCAAACAGAGAAAAAAATTAAATTTTACGATGAATCTATTTTATCCAGATATTTACAGCCAGAACTAAAATTAATTGATTGAGAAAAACTTGCATAATTCGCAACCAGGATTAAGAAAAACTGACAAATTGTCACTTACGTGGCTGCAGTGCAACTAGACAGAAACCAAATTTGCTGTGGACCAAATTTTCTAAAATTCTACAAGTTATGTAGCTGAACATCCAAATTAACCTTCGACCCAATATGTTTCTTACAATAAATCTTTCGGAATAACATCATACTTAAATAAAAAAAAAATCGACCTGCGGGGGTAAGACAGCCCCTGGACATTGTGCTTAAGAAGAAGACCTTCTCATGCAGGTCGAAAAAACTCCCGAACCTCTGCCCCATCCATACACAGCGGCACCACAACTCCCGTGAGACTGGGCTGGCTTTAGACCTGTGCTTTAGACATGGGGCAGACGAGAGAGTTTTTTCATCTCGCTCGGGAAAATTCCCGAAAAACAACGCGCGGGTGCGCCACACTTGGGGCTCGAATCCGCGCCGCGAGGGTGCCAATGAGAGTGCTAAACCGCTTGGCATCATACTTAAATAACATTTCACTAAAGTATGTTCAAATTCTCATAAAGATATAGAACATGATTCTTGTATTAAGCAGGACAATGTTCCGCGTCCATATATAGAAAAATGTTTTAGCTTCCCAAGAAAAATGTTAGGAGAATGAAATTCTAGATTCAGATGAATGGTATTCGATAATATTTGTATTCAGTAGTAGAAAAATGAGAATACCTCATAGATACTATGAGGCCAATCCAACTGTAACATCGAACATCACATGGACATGGATCGAGCAAACTAAAAGACACCAAAGATACTACATGGATAATAATAATAATAATAATAAAGTATCGTGGAAAATATTAGGGCACTCCTTATGCACGAAACTATCAGTAGTTTCTATAGAATAGGACATCGTACCAATAAACTATCCTTTCCAGTGCAAGATTTTTTACGGTACATAACATAAGTAGTGATAAAAACCATATTTGCTCTTTCAATGGGCTACGAGTAGTTTCCTGTCCATCGACAACTGTGAAAATCTAGTTTCTTAGTTAGACTTGGTTTTTTGGATTTTTTTTCTCTCTCCTCGTCAAATCACTTGTCATATCAGAAAATTACCTACGTGGCAGTGCAATTAATATATATATATATATATATATATATATATATATATATATATATATATATATATATATATATATATATATATATATATATATATATATATATATATATATATATATATATATATATATATATATATATAACTACCATAGTTTCTGTATTGTGAGTGCCCTTATAGATACTAGTATAATGCCCGTGCTAACGCTACGGTGATATTTAGGATAATGCAAATTAAACAATCAAAATATTCCTATCACCACCAAGTTAAGTCGTCCCATTTGGAGAAAAAAAAATCACTCTGTGCAGTGTATACACACAAAAAATTTTTGAGGAATTGACGCAGAATGTCGTATATCGACTATGAGGCATGTTCAAGCAGCTATGAGGCCAAGAACTGATTCACAAAATGAGGCATTTTCAAGCAAGTTTTATAGCACCATGATCACTAAATCAACAAGTGACAAAACATCCATGTTTACAATTCATGTTTGCAATTCAGAATGTGCAGAACTACAACAGCATGAACACTAAGTGATAGCTTTCAGTTTTGAAAAAAAAAGATAAGCACTCAATCATCAAATTCTTAAGAAAAAATAGAGCCCTACCCTGACCCCTCCGTGTCGCTCGCAGGCGACGGGAGGGGCTACTCGCCGACCGCCCAAAGCAGCCCCCGACGTCCAGCTCTCCGGCCGCCGCCGCTGCTAGCCTTCGCGCGGCAACGGCGGCCCACGACGGTGGCCTCGGCAGAGGGTGCTCGCCCGCCACCCCTTTCCCTCCCTATTCGCTCTGTTCTCTGCTTCCATGGCGGACTCCGGCAACTGGCCTCGTCAGTAACGAGGATGCGGGCTTCGGGGCCTGAGGGTCCGGATCCAGCATCAGTTAGTGATATTCAACTCCAAACAGAGAACAAAGCTCTTTTTATTCCAGCTGCAGTGACGACCTTCTTTTGCTACCCTTGGCTTCCTTCTTGCCGATTCATATTTCAGTACTCCTATAATAAAAGTAATAATTTGTGAGTTTTCAGTTAGTAAACCATGCATGAAAAATAATCATGAAAGTAACAGCTATGCATTGAAGCACTTGCTCCTTTGTTCAGCTGGTCCCTCACGTGTTCCTCTTGGGCATTCTCCGGATTAATGTGAAAGATCCCCTCAGCCTGAAATGCAGGAAACTTCAGGGCCTACATAGTTTCACTGTTTGATACATTTGTAAGGGGAAGTAAATTTATCAGGCACTTGCTGGCTGATAGAACAATTCTAAAACAAATGCAAACACTGACAGAAATAAAACTTGAAGCTTAATTAAAAATCATGAAATTGTCTCCTTGGATATTCTAAATAGGTTTGGAGAAGGCAAAAGGACAGCCTATAAGCCTATTCAATAGGCTACTGCATGTTTCTTTTTTCAGGGCACGTGATGAACTATTGAAAAAAGATACTTCCATACAAGGATTAACTGTTTTGTTATGTGTCCACAGCTCCGCATTCACCACATTGCACTCCAGATTTGTGAGCACAGCACTCCGAATAAAAGCCCGAGCCTTTCAGTTCCAGTTAGCTCTATCAAGGTGTTGTGGGAGGAAGGCTCCATTCCAATGACTGTCATCCGTGAGGAAAGAAAGCAAGAATCAGGCCCGATATACTGCACAGGAAAGAGATTCATCAAACTGAACGGGAACAAGAATATGAACAAACAATGATGGCAAAACCTTGTAAATGTAATCTTTTCTACCTTCTAATAGCACAGATTCGTCCATTATCTTGTACCCACTTCGGTATGTCACATTGAAGACTGACAGTAACAACCACACAGCTTAGAAATTGTTGCACCATTTTGACGACGGGAACGAAAAGAAACCAATTTTAATTTTGTCCTACCATCCATGAACCATCATCCTCCGTCTGAGGATACTTATGCTTTGTTGACTATGAGTTTGAGGTCAGTGAGGACCTGCACTAACTCCACATACTTGTTGGCACTGTCCACCTATATTGTTCAAATAAAAACTATGTCAGCTTGAGCCACAAACAAGAAAAAGAAACCAATGAGAACCACTTGATTTTTGAGGGACTCACATGAATAACAGTAGCATTTGGATATGAGGTGTTTTCAATAGGGACCCTGAACTCAGAAAAGAATATGAATCAACATGTTAGCATATAACAATGAAAAAACTTTGCACACTGATAAGACCGACAGAGGTTAAGGAAGGAACTGCTTTTCTGAAACAAGAAAATTGTTGAAGAATTGGGTTAGTACTACCTTGGAGGGTACTAATTAACCAAAAAGGTAAATTTTTTTTTTGTAATTCAGACTGTACCCGTCACAACCAAAATGCAGTTTACAAACTGCTATTAGAAACATGTGATCGGCAAATTAGCTTTCCTCGGTTGGACTCCTTTCACTTGCATGTGTTAACTACTTGAGCACAGGCAATACGAAATAATTGGACATCTCACTTAAATTAACATAATAATAGAATTTACACATCAAGCTGCAAATTGAATTTACACATCTCTACTAAAATTGATCAGTGGAAGGCAGGGCTTCCTTACCAGCAAGTGGAGACGCTGACCGATCCTCGGGGATGGTGCCGGCGGAGTCGCAGCGGCTACCAGAGCATCGTGTCCCAATCAAGATGCACGCACAGAAGAAACAATGTTAATATACTACTCAAACTTGCTCTGTAAATATAAACAGATAAATTGACAAGTAAATCAAGGAATTTCTCAATTTGTGATACAGGAACATGTGTGGTGATTTAAATTGACGATTCTTTCAACTCCTCCAAAACCATAATCCGCGTGCTAAATCAAAACGAACTCTTAGCTTACAACAGCACATAGAAGAAATCCGATAAAGTCATAAAACCCCTCCTTCCACATCTATCTCCCCCTCCTGTTTTCTTAGTCCCTGGAATCCAGCAGCAGCATGGCCAGGGAGCAAGGCAAAGCTCTATCAATCACCATGAGACAATAGATGGCCAAAGCTTGATGCATGGAACATGGTCGCTAAGAGCTCGAACCCTAACCTGCTTGGGATGCTCCTGTTTGCGCTCGTGGGCTGTGGGGGCAGGGATGGCGGCCATGATGACGGGGGTGGTGACGATGATTATGATGGCCCGGGGGGTATGGCGACCCCAACAAGTGCGCAGCAGGGACGGCGTCCCGGACGGCCACACAGCAGGGATGGGGCTGCGACGTTGGGGATGGCGGTCGTGATGGTGAGGATGGGGGGCGCCGCGCTGCCTGTCCCGGCGTCGAGCGTGAGAGGGGCGAGGCCCTGGATCTAGACGGCCCCCACACCGCAATCCCTGTACCGGCGTCTAGCGCGAGCGGGGCGAGGCCCTCGATCTGGCAGCCCCACGCAACCTACGCCGTGGCCACCCTCGGCTTCCGAGCCCCTACGGCTGGTGGCTGGCGGCCTCCGCTCGTGCGATGTCGCGATGCCGATCTGGAAGAGAGAGGAGGTGATGGGCAGAAGAGGGATTGGTACGGGAAGGGGTAAGAGATGGTATGACCCGCGTTGAAGTCGTGGGCGGGCGGGCGCGTCGCGTTGAAGCCTCCGATCGATCATGGCCGCACGATTGGGTTGAGACATGTTTGTTAGCCCCTTAATTTTAACGAGGACAAATTGCTGGGTGCATTTTTCTAGGTGCGCGAAGCTGGAGGCCCTCACCAGGGGACACTTTCCTTGGTGGTACGAGATTTCAATTATAGTAGAGACTCTAGAAAGACTCCAACCCCATAGTTACCGTGGAATTGGGGAGAAGATGGAAGCTGAAAGTAGGTGCTAGTAACTCTCGAGGTTGACTGACTCAAGAATCCTCGTTCTGACGGCAGTAAGTTAAGATGAAGGCGTCATATTGCAACAGTTTCATTGTATTGGTATCGTCGTATTGGTATTATAAAACTGCTTTTAAAGAGTTTGACATTCAACTCAGAACCAATACCAACTATAGGTCATTAGTGCAAGACCAATAATATAGCCGACTTGCTGATTGTAAGATTTTTGGCAGCCCTCTCTTAGCTTATTCATATAGTAGTTAGCTCTTCACTATTAATACATGGCCTATTTATATCTCTTACAAAATTTCTTAGTTGTTGTGCCTAAGTCGGCTGTAACTTATAGGCTACTTCTCCTCTCTCTCCGCTTCTCTCTTCTCCACATCAGCATTTAGCCAGCTTACAGCCGGTTATTATACTTGCTCTTAAGAATCAAAACGCGGGAAGCATATATTGTCAGAGGACTGCCGGCATACCCTTCTCGATCTCTATCTCTTGCTGTATCTCTGTCAGGATTATGTATCAAATGGGGCCCGCCCTAGTACTCTGCTGCATCTGCATCTCTGTCGGAATTCGTTAGTTCGTATAAGCTTGGCGATAGCTCTGATCATAGCATGTATGTAAAAAAGTGGTAGAGAAAATATTTGCGTTCATGCTACTCCCTCTGTCCCTGAATAAATAGATTTTCAGAGTTATCTTAAGTCAAACTTCTTAAACTTTGACCGAATTTCTAGAAAAAAAAATATTAAGATTTATGATATCAAATTAGTGTCATTAGATTTACTGTAAAATAGATATTCATTTTATGTCATAGATGTTACGTTTTTTACACGAATTCTAGGAATTGATTTTTTCGGGGATGAAGAGAGTATATTTTCTCTAGCGGTAATATTGGGTATAGGGCGTTCGTCCGCCCAGATGGTCCCAATGGTGGGCCGTGACGCAGCCCAGTAACCGCTCATCCACTCGTCCTCACCCCCAACCGATCTAATAAAAAAGAAAAAAAAATCTTCTTATCCCTTCCGCTTCCTTCTCTCCACCACAGTGCCTGCGGCTGCCACTTCATCCGTCACATCTCGAATGCGGATGCCGCTGTGCCTCGCTGCTGAACACGGATGCTGCTCTGCCTCGATGCTGTCGCGCGCCCCATCTAGTGCCTCTCGCTTGCCCCCGTCACGAGCGCTTCTCGCCCCTCCCGTCGTGCAAGCTGGTGCTGGTGGTGCTCGCTCAGCGGGTCGCACGTGCGACGCGTCGCTCGCCCGGCCGATCCAAGACCAGTGTTGGTGGTGGTGGCGCGCACGCCGCTGGTGCTGGTGCGCTCCCCCGCTCGAGCCAAGCCCGGAGCTGGCGGCGCTGGTGCTCACGCGCCGCTGTTCGCTGCCGGCTTCGACCCCGGCGGCTAGAATCGACCGGTCCGGCCTTCCATCTACTATGTTGCATATGTATGTTTCAAGGGTTTTAGAAGTTTCAGATGTATGTTGCAATTGTTCCATTTTGATGTTGCAAAAGTAGATCGGGGATGTTGCACATGTTGCAAGTGTTTCAGTTGAATGTTGCGAACATTTGTTCAAAATGTTTCATCTGTTTCAAAACGTATGTTGCAATCGTTTTTAATCTGGATGTTGCATATATTTCACATATGTGTTTTTTTAGGACGTTTCACACATGAGTTGCAACTGTATGTTCTAAAATATTTTAGTTATTTCAGTCTTATGTTGCAGCAAGTGTTTTCTTGTGTGCAAGTGTTATATTTTGGATGTTTTATGTGTTCTATACACATGTTGCAAGTGCATGTTCTAAGTGTTTTATCTATTTTTTGCGGACGTTGCGCACGGCGCGGGAGGGGGGTTGCCGATGGGGGCGTGGGGAGCGGGCAGATGGGTGCTCTGGTCTAGGGTGCGCCGGTCCTGGCTCTCGAGTGCCGCCGCACACAGAGAGAGAGGAGTAGGTCTGGGGAATGACCGGTGGGCGCAGACGCGGGGCGTGTGGGGCAGGGTGAAGCCGGACGAGGGTGGGGCGACATGGCTCCACATGAACGCGCCTAGGCACGTGAAACGGAATGGCGTGGGCCCTACATAAAGTACACATGCGGGCGGACGTAGTAGGCCAGACGCAGCAGCGAGCGGTCCGGACGCAAGCGCCCGGATCAGATGTCCGGGCGCTAGCAGCTACCACTCAGCAGGGCAGCGGCATGCAAAAATAAGTTGCCCTGTTCGGCACGCACGTTATTAACCGGTGGTAATCCAGGTTCCTTCCCCTTTGCCCCTCTGCGTCCCTATGCAGAGAGCGGGCTTTACTCCACCAGAGACTTTGTAGTGTTGAGGACGAAGTCAATGTGGAGATGCCTACGACCTCAATGCTCCATATTCTAGGGTGAAGAAGAATAAATAAGTCTATGTTTTTTATACCTACGTGTCCTGTAATGAACTTCGTATGTAATGATATCGCTATGTACCACTAATAAAGTTTATCATATGAATGCCCTAGTATAGTGCCCGTGCTAACGCCACGGCTTTATTTGAGGGATGTATATAAAAACAACCAATTTGGTCACATAAATAGAGTATAAAAGACATATATGTCCGAGTTATTAAACGCAAACATAAATCAATGGGATCATTTTTTAGTCGATCCCATTATAGTCACCATCAATGCAAATAAAAAAAACTAAATACAAAATCAGAATATACAGCATGGTTTTAAAGCAGCACCATAAACCTGAGAAATAGAATAGTAAAAGAAAAAAATGCTGCGGCCTCGTATCCTGCATACATCTGTGGCAAGTGATATGACTTAGCCACTGCCGCAGGACGAGCAAGAGGTCAGGATAATGGAGTACCATCTAATGCCATGTAAAACCTGAAAAAGAAGAAAAAAACATAGAGCTGAAAAGTTCTAATTAGCCGTCTTCATATTAAAAACCATAGAGCTCCACACATAATCCAATAATTAGAATAGCATCAAATTCCATTTTCATTCATATAAATAAAAGTCAAAATGCAAATCATGATACGTCCGTGTCAATTGGTATTTAAACCAGAGAACACGGTACTGCAGATGTTTAAAACCAGCATATTACACCATTTTAATTGGGATTTTCTTCCATCATGGAGTAGTCCTTCTAGTGCTTTGTAAAAAAAATTTCTTAAGTTAGTCAGCAAGCTCTTTGCTGGCCCAGTGCGATATAAATGTTTTAAAAAAATTGCCAGCATATCCTAGAACTTTGAGGCAAATTTAAATCGCAGTGAGCACCCCTTCCATTCAGAGAAGGAAAGAGCTTACCAAGGCTCGCATTGCTACACGAGATCATTGTTATGTGCCACTCCTAGCTGAATAAAAAAAAAAGGAAGGAAAAGGACTGCCATGTTGCCTTATTAATTAATTAAAATAGTATATACAAACCAAAATACTAAACATGTTTATAAAACATAGCTAATGAGAGGACCTTGAAAAACAATGGTAGAAATAGATCACCTAGTAGGCATTTGAGTGCATTATAACATAGGCAAGTGTCCCCCAGTATAGGCCCATTCACCTATATTAAGATCCGGATACGGATTAGAAAGCTCATGGAATTTAGAATTTAGAAACTTAGAAGTACAGATTCTCAGCTATATATGTCAAATCATATCCAGATATTCTAAGCTATTCTCCACTGTACTCTGCAGAGTTAGCAATGCAAGCTCACGGTACAAATACCAATATACCATTAAAATAAACCATTGATCAGCTAATAAGCTACATGAAGTTATTTCAATCAGGCGATCACCAAGAACAAGCTGAGCACCAATATCTTCAGACACCCTCCTAGCTGCCTGGAACTACCAAAGTACATTATATGGTAGGAGAATTCAGTAGATCTCCTGCTTGATGATATTGTCAGGCTTCTACTCGAATTCTTGCTAATTCTTTCAATGTGATAAATTTTTACTTTCATGAAACTAAAATTCAGAAGCAAAATAAATCAAGATTCATGCACCTTCTTGCCTGGCTTGACGTGCAATGTGCCTAACATGTAGAAAAGCATCACTTTTGCCCATCCCCCTAAAAAGAATATACGCGACCAAGTGTAAGAGACAGACAATTTACCTACATATGGTGTATCGATCACATATTATAATATTATAGAATAAAGAAACAGGAAGCTTGTACAATACCAATAAAGGAAAAGTGAAGGACTCACCGAGGCAGCAAGAAGTTTGTTTCCAGCAATGCTAGACCTAGTATATTGCCACATTGAGTCCAAAGTTAATTCTATGGAGAGATACTGGTGTCTTTACATGAACATGCCTTGCTAATCTATTGCCTACAAGACTGCAATGACATAAGTGCAATAAATTGCCTTTCAGGAGTGGTGAGGATTAAATCAGCATCACATATGGCTTTATTGTTGTAAACAAGAGCCATTACTATTACTGTATGCCATTTTTGAATGCCATCATAACAGCCTTTGAGCTCTTTCCTGCATGCAAATCCAAGAAATATGGGTTATGCATTCAGAATTAGACTGATGAGTCATAAATATTCAAGATTGAAGTTTATACCCTTTATCACTACATTATAATTACTTTTAAACAGTAATATAAATGCTGGATTAGGAATTTTCGCTAATTTAAAAAGAAGGCTGCACAACAAATAAATCCATGCTGTCCTAATCGACATGTCAGCATTTATATTTGATTCTACTTATAAAAAAAAATTATATTTACTTCTTGTCCGGATAAGTAACCACAAGGTCTAGCATGAGGAGTGCTTAAAAGAAAAATTGAAAGGCATATCCAGTATCAAGTAAATCCAATCCAGTAGAATGGTTGAACTTGAAGAGAAATATTCAAGACCTTGGTTACTGGTTAGCATTTGTAGGCTCCTGATTGTAGGAGAATGAAATAATTTTTCAGCATTAGGAGATGAATAAACACCGTACATTTTGGAACTGTACAAATATAGTGACAATTCTGCAAGAACATACCAAACAATAAAATTTCAAAAACGGAACACTCTAGCATGAACTGGGAAGCCACATTAAGTGATTCAGTTTTACGAGAAAAAGGACAAAATGCTTGTAGTTCCTTGCTCCAACACAATTTAGTACCCAAATGCAATGGTTGTCCATTTTAAGCACACATCTGTTACCTGCATAGTCAAAAGAAAAGGTTAAAACAAGAACCTGGAGAAGGATTAGATGACATCTAACTTATTCATCGTAAATTTTATGGACGCAGTAGAAATCAGGTAAGACATTTTGTAAAAAGATTATATGAGATGGCATTACCATTCCATTAATTCAGATCATAGTTCAGCATTTATAGCTTTAGCATATTTAAACATAGTATCTCAAAATTAGACCTCAGATTGCCAATATAAGTGCTGCTTCCCTTTGACATATCAACCTTACCAAGACAAATTAGGTAGTCTGCAACTCTGCATGTGGGTTTCCTACACTTGCGTGCAGCAAGTAGGAACTTCCCATCATCAGCACTGCAAGATAATTGTTTCAAACTCAGTAAACATATATAATCCATTCTATGCGGGTATAGTTCTAGACCTACCGAATAAGGACAGATGAAAAATCATACCTTCTGTCAATTCAATATACAGATAATATGTCTGAGAAGTCCGGTTCCTCCAGATGAAACATTTGAGAGTGCCATGCCTTGGGGCAGGCTGAAAGTCATCATGGAAATAACAGTACAAGTACTTCAGATGTGGATCATATCAATTGAACGAAAAAGCAGTGCATCAATCGAACGGAAAAGCAAAGCACCAGGGAGGGTTCCAAACCTTGCATCTCCTCGGTGTTCGTCTCGCTCCCGTATCCACATCTGAATCCCCGGTGTGCACTCCGGCCAGCTGCCCCCGACGACGGTGGCCCCGCCTGGCTTCACGCCCCGCCCACCGCATGCCCTGCTGCGGTATCGCCTCGTCCAATGGCAGCCCCGCGCGGCCTTGCCCGGCGGCAGTGGCGGCCTTGCTCGGCGGCGGTGGCGGCCCATGCGTCCCTAGGGTTGCGTGGTGTGGGCTCGCGCGCAGCAATGGTGCCATCGCCGTGGGGCTCCTTCTCTTGATCGATGCGGTCCTCCTGCAGGGCGCCGGTGGTACTGGTACGCCCGCCGCCGTGGAGGGCTTCGGTGACTCCAGAGGCACGGACGATGACGCGCGGCGGTGTGGAGCGTTGCCATCGGGATCTTGGAGGAGGGGACCAACGTCGGTGTTTTTTTTGGTTTCCCGTGATGAGGGCGGAAGGGCGTGGGGGCAGGGTGAGTTTGAAGCTTGCATCAATCAAACTTTGATTAATAGCCATCGGATCGTGTTTATATGTTTGTTTAGCCCTTGATTTTCATGAAGATGATTTGCTATGTGTAATTTTCTGGGTGCACGAAGATTGAAGCCCTCAGCGGCGGACGTTTTATTTGGTGGATCTAAAATAATTTAAGATTTCAATTGATTTCAATTATAGTATAGATAAGCTAATCTTGACATTAATGCATATGATTAGTAGAATTTCCGTCGGCTTCTCAACGGCCCTCAACTTTATTGTTGTTTGTCGATAATACTTTGCTTTGTAGTTGAGCATGTTTGACGATTTAGGGGGACCGGAAATTGAAAGGTCAAGCAGAGCCTAGGGGGCATTTGGTCTATTCTGTAAATTAAAACACCTACTTACAAAAACTGGTCAATTAACTTGTAGATAATCTCTGTCGATTGCTGCGTAGATAATTGTAGATGCTTTGCGGATTATTTTGCAGTATCATAATTTCAATCCAGTTTTTCTTGGATCCATATTTTTCCTAAGACCATAGAATGTGATTATTTTGAAGAAATCCATGAGTAAATCAGAATTCCAATCTACTTTTTCTGGTACCCATAATTTTGCTGAGATACAAGATGTTGGAAGATCCTCATGAGCAAGAAAATTGGCTATTTGCCATGCTAAAGAGTGGGTTTTACATATTTATCATTCTAAACATAGATTTCGCAAAATTACTGGCCCAAAGATGTGGTTCTTGTTTTCTCTGCCATAATGTCTCTTTTTTCCCTTTTTTTTTCCTCCTAAAATTATTGTGTACCAAATTTGCGGATAATCATAATTTCTTATCATTGTTGCTTCAACATCGTCATCTCTACGAGTGGTGTAAGCTTATGTCATACTTGTAATATCCTTTTAAAGGTAAGAGGATTGCGGTGCATAATTAGGGGTATTAGATTCTAACAGTTATATGATTGTGACGATTAATCTGTGCATAGTGGAATACATGAGTGGTCTGCTTTCAAAGATGACCGGGTTAATATAAGGTTAAGCCAAGCTGATCGAGTGGTTGATAACTTGGTTGATGAATGGGTTTAGCTTAGTATAAAACGGAAGGTTCCTTGCATGAATGGAGTGAGGTGAGGGTGAGTACTGGGAACTGGGAAGATCCCTATATATATATTAGGATGATTTTTCACTGGTTTTGGCCAAAAGTAGTCAAAAAGCACGGCTAAGTTCTTCTATTTTTTGTAACTTTGTACAGCTCTAGGTGTGCCATGTTATATTTGGTTCATCATCTTCGAAACATGTGAAAAAGAAAATTTTCAAGTGCAATAGCATGACAAGGCAACTCATTAATTTCTTGTCTTACCGTCTCGGTGACCGTTAATATTCTTTTATACTGATCAAGTTGAACTTGGATTTTTGCATGCATTTAGATATTAGAACATGTCCATACCTAGGGTGTGGAGAGATTCAAATTTTCTAAACAAACTTGTAGAAATATTTCTGGATAAACCATTTCTAGGATTGCTTCCTTTTAGATCCACCTTCTTGGCATGACCTAACAAATTTACTTGAATATGTGTCAGATATTTCATATCCATGTACTTCATCCGGATTTTTTTAGGAGAAAAAATAAAGAATTATTTCTTTTGTGAATGATAATTTCAGATGAAAATAGTCAACTACCAAAAAATAAACTAATTCCTTCTTTCTTATGTGACGGATATGGAAATCTTTTCTACTTTATTTATTGTAATAATAAAAAATGAAAATAATATTATATGTTTTATTAGGGTGCCAACCCGGTCCGGCCCAAAACCGGCCCGGCAGCCAACACCGAAGCGTCGTCGTGCGAAAACACAATGCAGCATGTACATGCTCAGCATGTGCTATCTGCACCATTCAAATACTGCTTTGAGATTCGTGCTGCTTCACACTCTCCAACTGCTTCACATTGCTGATTTGAAATGCACATATCTCGATGCGGTGTTGGACGGTGTGGATAACACACGTTGAGCACATATGCACTGTCGTGCTCATGGCCACGGGCTAAACCGATTGAGGTCCTCAAGCGCGCGCGGCGCACCGCCCCCGCGTCGTGCCGTGTGGCCAACAAGCGCTATCCCTCCTAGCCTCAGCCTCTCTCTCTTTCTCCTCTTCCCCTTCTCCGTTTTCCAACGACCTGAGCAGTGTGCACGCCTGCCGCCTGCGCCGTCGAAACCACTCTTGCCGACCTCCTCGCTCTCCAACCTCCGGTAAGAGGACGGAAGAACCCTCGCTCTCTCGCTGTCACGGATTTGTCATTTGCGGCGTTTCATATCTTTCACTCTGCCTCTCTCTCGTCTCAGCGGTGGCTGGCACCAACGGTGATCTACGTGTTGGACGACTACTGCTTCCATGCCGCAGACAACTACAAGGTCGTGTGCTTCTCCACCCTGCCACGCCGTCGCCGATCTTCCCGAAGGCAACAGGGCGCTGTACCTATTGGGGGCGCACCGACATGGCCTTCAGGCTGCACAAGGATGTGGTGGCCTGGAGGCTGGAGCTCGATGGTGAACAGCCCCGGTTCTTGGTGCTCTCACCAGCAGACGGCGGAGGCTGGTTGCGCCTCGCAAAGCTCGGGAAGGTCTACGAGCGCATTGCCAGGACTGTGCTGATGACGGTGCAGGCGCTGCATTTCCTCTAGAGGAATCCTTATGGGCCGGAGATAGCCTTGTGGATCCATCTTCACCAAGTTTTTGGGTACTTTCAATTCCCGGCTCTGTCGCATTTGTTTGTTCTTTTGGCAGGCAGACGTTCAACTCTGAAAGTTTGAGGCTTATGGATTGGACTTGTTCTTCTGCAGGCCCTCAGAGAATGACTTCAGGAACCAGACCTCACTGTCACTGATGAGGCAGTTCGCATCAATGGATCCTGTCTTAGCAAATTCAAAGGTATAATCTGTTCCGCTCTTGTTATCGAAATTCTCAATTGTGTTTGTTAGTATATATACTATAAACTATATAGCACAGTTGTGAGGGGTTAACTACATGTAAATTAGAAAATTTGATTGGCACCCAGTCGAGGTGAAGACAACTTAAACTTAGGTGGTGGGGTCCCAACAACTGTGCTAGGCTCAGTTTCTGCTTATCTACATTCAAACTCTATTTTATGTCTTGAGCTGTGTTATGTCAACATTGTCCTTAATTTGCAACAAACAACGTACTCTTGCTCTAAGATTGTAATTCTCTGGCATTTCTGAGTTCTGCTGTCTTTTAGCTACCATTAACCATTCTCATCCTTGGAGTTGCGGTATTTGATAACTTGAGTTTGTATTGCCATTAATTTGATGTTTTCTTCTTGATGTTTATAATCTTAGTTGATAACGACGTGTAAATGGACTGATCTGCACATGATATGCCAAGGGCCTTTCGTCCTTCTCCTATCTCTATGATTAACTAAAGTGATTGGAACAGCCTTTTTATTGTGTTTGATTGTTCTTATTTGTAAGCCAATCTGACCTGTTATGATGACTATTTGACTGATTTTGCTATGATTATTATCTGATAGGCTTTGCGAGCATTTGTTGAAAGAATATCTACTATGTATATGGTTCCACATAATCTCGAATGTTTTAGAAGACAAATTAACCACACGTTAATTGTTTCTCTTACTTCGACTAGGTTGGTGGTGGTGTAGACAGTATTGACATCGCTGATGATGGTGAGGTCATAAATGAGATTTTTTGTTGAGGATGCTCCACTGTAGGGTGAAGAAGGATGACTAAGTCTATGTACTTTTCTTTATAACTACAAGTCCTGTAATCCTGGCAAACATATGATTGGTAGTATTTTCGTTAGCTTTGCAATGGCCCTCAACTTTGTTGTTGTTTGTCCATAATCCTTGCCTTTCTAATTGAGCTTGTTTGACGATTTTGGGGAGCCGGAAATTTAAAGATCAAGTAGGCCGGAAATTTAAAGATCGGAGAGGGGGCGGGGGATGGATTGGTCAATTAACTTGTAGAATGAATGAATGAATATATATATATATATATATATATATATATATATATATATATATATATATATATATATCCTATTCATAACCCTGCGCTTTAAATAGCTATCAAACACCCTCGTCCAACCTCCAGCAGTCCAACCAACCTCATTCCTGCAACCGTAATTTTTCTTCCCAATTTTCTTTCCCATGACCTGCAACAATAATTTTGCTTCCCACAGCCACCCCGCAACCATACCCATCCGCAGCCAGAGAAAATCATCCGCCACCATAAATGCACAATTCCTCACGACCCCTTATATATAACTTAAAACCCTAATTTTTTCCCTCATTTTAATCGATATTTTTCCTTAGGAGTGGTGGCGGCGGACTCCCCTGCCCCCGCGTCGTGCCGTGTGGCCAACAAGCGCTGCCACTCTCTGCAACGCTATCCCTCCCAGCCTCAGCCTCTCTCTCTTTCTCCTCTTCCCCTTCTCCGTTTTCCAGCGGCCTGAGCAGTGTGCACGCCTGCCGCCTGCGCCGTCGAAACCACTCTTGCCGACCTCCTCACTCTCCAACCTCCGGTAAGAGGTGAAGTCCGCCGCCACCACTCCTAAGGAAAATATCGATTAAAATGAGGGAAAAAATTAGGGTTTTGAGTTATATATAAGGGGTCATGAGGAATTGTGCATTTATGCGGATGATTTTCTCTGGCTGCGGACGGGTATGGTTGCGGGGTGGCTGTGGGAAGCAAAATTATTGTTGCAGGTCATGGGAAAGAAAATTGGGAAGAAAAATTACGGTTGCAGGAATGAGATTGATTGGACTGCTGGAGGTTGGCCGAGGGTGTTTGATAGCTATTTAAAGCTATATAGGGTAAATTATATATATATATATATATATATATATATATATATATATATATATATATATATATATATATATATATATATAACCACTGTTCTGCAGTTGCCTATAGAATAACTTATTTTGTAGCCACTTTGAGTTACGATAATTACTATGCTAATTTACGAGATTATAATAACACTTTATTAGGTGGTTTGCTATAACGTTACGGTAAATATCCCTATGTGTTATAGTAACATAACTATCGTAAATATGTATTCACTTTATCGTAAATTAGTATATAAAATTATCGTAAATAGAGGTGGCTACAGAATAACTTATTCTGTAGCTGGCCACTGAATATACTTGTGTGTGTACATTGTTGCGGATGCTTTGCAAGTTTGTGGATTATTTTGCAGTATCACAAGTTTGAATCTAGCTTTTCTTGGATCCATAGTTTTCCTAGGACCCTAGGATGTGATTATTTTGTAGAAATCTGAGGATAAAACAGAATTTTCAATCTAGTTTTTCTTGGATCCATAATTCTCCTAAGATCCTAAGATGTCGGAAGATCCATGTGGTTGATCATAATGCCTAGATATTCTCAAAAGACAGTTGTATTCTTTGCAAGTCCTTGTCATACATGTCTGGTGCTGCCTGCAGCTGTTGCTGTGGCTGCTGATTCTAGAACCAAGAAGCACATACCCCTTCCATGCTGAAATGGAGCAGAAAATTTTGCCACTTTGGTGTATATATAGATATAGATACATATTGGGATTGGGATGGGTTGAGTGGGCGGATTCCTCTTACATGATGATTTCCCAGTTTTGTCGAAAACTAGTCAAAAGCTTTATCAAAAGTTTCCAAATTTTTGTAACTCGGTACGGCTATAGGTGTGCCATATTATATATCTTTGCAATTTTGGTTGGTCGTTTTCAAATCAAAACATGTAACAAAGAAATTTTTTAGACGCAATAGCACAAGGCAACTTTTTTTTATCTTAGCATCTCGTTGACCCTTAACATTGTCTTTTTCTGTATTGTTCAAGTTTGGACTTGGATTTTCCATGCATTTAGAATTTAGAAAATGCCCTTACCTTGATTATGCAGAGATTCGAAGTTTCCAAAAAACTTCTAAATATGTTTTTGGGTGAACCATTTCTTGCACTTGCTCCAATCTTTTGTTTTAGATCCACCCTTCTTGGCATGGCCCAACAATTTTACTTCAATATGTGTCAAATATTTCATCCGTGCATTGTATTAGGATTTATTTTAGGAGTAAAAATAAAACAGTTTATTTTTAGGTGAATGATAATTTGAGCTCAAAATAGTAAATGATTACCAAAAACCAATTTCTTATTTCTTCAGTGGGGGCTAGGTAGATTTTACATTATTAGTCTTCTAATATTAAAAAAACAATAAAAATAAGATTATATGCATTAATTTCAGGCCAGGTCTGGCCCAAAACCGGCCCGGCAGCCAACACATAAGCGTCGTCAGGTTCATGGCCGCGGGCTGAACCAACCGGAGGTCGTCAAGCGCGCGCCGCGGAGCGGCCGTCTCCCCACCAGGAATGCTTCGCCCTCAGCCTCGTGGGTCATAGTGTAAGGCCTTGTTAAGATATACATGTATCCATCTCAATCCACATGTATTCACCTCAATTCACATATGCCGAGGTAGAATGTATTCACCTCAATCCACATGTATTCACCTCAATTCACATGTGCTAAGGTAGATTGGAGCGAAACTTAAAGTAAATTCCAATCCACTTAAACCCATATATGGGCATCGAAACAAGAACTAAAGTAGACTTTAAAGGAAATTTTTCTCCACCTACGACTACGAGATCCTAAGATGAACTTTTTTTTTGAGGTTTGATCCTAAGATGAACTTCCTTTAGTTTGGCATACTATTTGCTTGTGATGAGATTAAAAAACTAAATAATTTTCTATGCGCATGCAAAATTCAAAGAAAAATATTTCCACCGACTATCATACTAAAGCTAAGGCATGCAAAATTCAAAGAAAAATATTTCCACTAATTATTATACTAAAGCTAATTTATTTGATTTTTTAGGAAGTTTTTTTTGGGTACGGAGGGAGTTTTTATCCCCTCTTTTTTTTTTTCCTAATTTTACTTTATATATATATATTTTAAATTGTATTGCATGCTGTTATAATTACTTAATTTGAAAATCTCGTTTTTAAATTATAGATTATGCATGCACGATTAATGATTGTGGCTTGTGAAAAAAACGTTATACAGCATGTTTTTTTTTTAGTAAAAAATATTATACAGCATGTGTGTTTTTTTTTGAGAATCGCATGTGTGTTTGTTGTTCAGTATTCAGGCCGGTTACGGGCAACGGTTCAGGCTGGGGTGAGGGCGCGTCAAAGCGCGCGCCGTCCACGCGTTGCGCGCCAGCTCACCGCGTGGCCGCCGTCTCTTCTCCCCAGTCGGCCAGTCCTCACCCGGAGTGCCTCGACGTCGGCCGTGTGGCCAAAAAGCGCCGGCACTTTCTGCAACACACTAGTAGCTAGGACTAGGAGACGGCCAAGCCCCGAGCAGAGCACAGAGAGCACGCCATCCCTCTCAGCCTGCCTCTCCTCTGTGCGGTGCGCCGGTGCCCCTTCTCCTTTCTCCAGCGGCCCCCGCGCCCGTGCAGTGGCAGTGCACACGCCCGCCGCCCGCGCGCGCCGTCAAAGCTGCCCCCTAGCCACCAACTATCGCTGCCCTCCTCGCTCTCCAAACTGCTGCCTGGTCGCCGAGCAGCGGAGACCAGGGGATCGATTCCCCTCCCTCGGTAAGCAGGAAGAACCCTCGCTCGCTCGCTCACTGTCATGGATTTGTGGGTTTTCTTATCCCGAATCACCGAACCCGAAATTTCATCCCTCTTTCTCTCTCTCCCTCACTAGTTCGTCACGGATTTCTCGTTGCATTGTGCGGCAAGTGATTCGCCGAGAAACTTAGGGACGCTGACCTGAGGCCGCCCGCACAGAACATGGTAGCAGAAGCGGCGGCGGTGCCGCGCCAGATCTACGCAGTGGACGGGTACTACTTCAAGTCCTCCAATAAGGAGCCTGTCTGCTTCTCCACCCTGCCGTTGCGGTTCGGGGCCGCCGCCGCCGCCGCTGCCATTCCCGAAGGCAACAAGCTGCTGTTTCTGCGTGGATTTGCCGGCCGGAGGCTCAGGGTGTGCAAGAGGGTGGTGGCCTGGAGGCTGGAGCTCGATGGTGAACAGCTCGAGTTCTTCGTGCTCACCCCAGCAAACTGCAGAGGCTGGATGCGCCTCGTGAAGCCCCTGAAGCTCTACGAGCGCACGGCCAGGATTGTGCTGATGACGGCGCAGGTGCTGCATTTCCTCAAGAGGAATCCTGATGGCCCGGAGACAGCCTTGTGGATCCACCTTAGCCAAGCTTTTCGGTATCCCGGCAATTCCCCGGTCGCTCTGTCGCGTTTGTTTCTTCGTTTGGTGTAGATGGTGAACCTTGAGTCTTAAATATTTTACTTGTTTTTTCTGCAGCAAGTTTTGGCCTAGGCCCTCAGAGCATGACTTTAGGAACCTGACCTCACTATCACTGATGAGGCAGTTCACGGCAACGGATCCTGTCTTGGCAAATTCAGAGGTATAATAATCTGCTCCGCTCTTGTTATCGGAATTCTCAATCGTGTTTGTTAGGCCAGTCTCAATGGGCATTTCATGAGGATTTCATACACATTAAATAGGGTGCCACGTCAGCAAAATAGAATCTTAGCATGATTTTGAGGAGGAGAGAGACAGCAAACATTTCATCCCCACGACACAACCCAGTGCTGTTTCCAACCCCGTGGAAACTGTATGAAACCTGCATTGAGGGGGAAGAGTTTCAGCTCCACAATCCCATGCTCCAGGCGCCACCCCAATCCTTCCCGCCACTGTCGCCATCCTTCACGACTACTCCCGCCCTTCTTCCCTTCCCGTGCAGAATAGCCGGCCTTCCCTTCCCTTCCCTTGCGCCATCCGTCTTCGAGACGATGGATATGGCGCCGATTGGAAGCTCTGGGCGGCGCACAGCCGGCTGGGACTCAAGATGGCGCCTCCCGCCCTAGCGCCGTCGGCGCCTCCTGCCCCATCGCCACCGCCGCCACCGACTTCTTCCCCAGCATCGATTTCCTCCCTAGCGCCAACATCCGCCCCAGCGCCATCTTCCTTCCCTGCTGTGCCGACTATGTTTGTGCCGCCATGGCCACCGCAAAGAGCAGGATTTGGGGCCATACCCCCAATTTTTTCATCTGAACATGGAAATCAACAAGCCCCAAATCCATGGTGAGTAGTTGATTTCAGTGTGTACATATGCCTGCAAGTAGTTGATTTCGTCTGTGAAAATATTGCTTAAGTTAGTTTGAGAAATTTTAGTCGGTGAATATCTTAAATATTGCTTAAGTTAGTTTGAGGAATGAATTTGTAGTTGCTTAAGATTTTTTGGTCTTCATTTTAGTAGGTCTGTTAAAACGATGACAATTCTAGGTGCTGCTCCGGCAATGGTCCGTTAAAATGACGAAAATTGTAGCTACTGTTCCAGCAAAATTATGAGAATTGTAGGATGAGAAATTTAGGATTGGAATAACAATCTATTGCCTTCATGGTATTGTTTAGTAGAAAATTTTGAATCCTGCAGATGGCAGCAAGTAGCTGATTTTGATGCCTACAAGTGCTGCAGTTTCAAATGTGAAACTGCTAACTAGTCCTGCACTTTCTAATGCGAAACTGGTACCTAGATCTGAATATATAGTGTATGTGAAACTGCTACCTAGTGCAACTCTCAATATGTTTACTCCACATCTCCTAGATTGAAAAACAAAATCATGTCCTTCAGTAGCCTTTGCCTTCTCCAATACTGGTGTTGATAGCTGCCTGCAAGTGATGTTATCCTGAGTTGTGAATTGTGTGTGAATTTCAGGTCTTACCCAGCAGGTGGTTTTTGGGCATAATGGATGCACAGGAGTTTTTTTTGAGACACCTAAACCTTTTGGCCTGAGTTGTGACAACTGCTATTTGCCTTAGTTATCAATTTTAGTTAGTTATTTACCTTAATTTAATTAGATTGGTGAAGAGATATCTACCTGTTTACTGAGTTGTGAAAACTGAATGTTACAAAGTGCATTTTAGATTGGTGAAGATATATGCACTTTTGTCTATCTTAACTCTGAATGTGAAGAATGATGCACTTTATTGATCTGAATATGAATGTGAAACTGTATCTATGGTTGTAGCCTTACTGTCATGGGTGAACCAGATGCTATTTATTCATCAGGTTGAAAAAATCTTCAGATGCTATTTATTCTGAATATGAATATGAATGTGAAGAATGATGCACTTTATTCATCAGGTTGAAAAAATCTTCAATCTAAACAAGGGCTAAGTTGAGGCGAAGGGAACATAAACTTAGGTGGTGGGCCGGGGTGTACACCCACGGAGGCAAATTATGAGAGACCTGGTCTTTCCCCTGTCTAAAAGACCTCGCATGGCCTGTACAACAATCTCAATGCAACCTTTAACTGCGTACTCCAGTCTCCGTTACCGACGCCGTCACCTATACTCCCTCCGTTCAGATCTCGTCCTCGTCCACTCCAGCAGCAGAAGCTAATCTCAGAAATCCATAACTCATTTTCCCTTCTCGGCGGAGAGCGTACGGCTGCGGGAAAAGCGGTGGCGCCGGCTCGGGCCCACTCGCCGGAGCACGCGCGCGGCCGAGGCTGCACGCGGCTCCGTCGAGCGGATCCCCGTCGGCCCTAAGGAAGACGGCGCCCGCGGAGTCTCTCCGTGGCGGCAGCGGCGGCAGGCTGGTCTGATGCGCGACGGCGACGACATCTGCCCTGATGCGTGTGCGCGGTCCGCGGTGGTGGAAGCTGCGGCGTCACCCTGAAGCGCAGTAGCTCGCGCGCACCTTGCGCCGTGAACCTGCGACCTCGGCTGTTAGCAGCCATCGTCCTGGTGATCATGATGCAGTACCCAAGCCCAGGAGATCTGCAAGGCCCAAGAGTGCGTGGCCCAGAATGGGCATGTATCGAGTGTACTCAGAGGAGGCCCAGCGAGGAGCTGAGAGAGGAGTAGGATATTCACTGAGAGAGGAACTCTGTAACTAAGCGTGTGTTCACTTCGCGAAAAGTAGCTGAAAAGTTACTGTAGCATTTTTCGTTGTTATTTGACAAAATTTATCTAATTATAGACTAACTAGGCTCAAAAGATTCGTCCCGACATTTACAGACAAACTATGCAATTAGTTATCTTTTTTACCTACGTTTAATACTCCATGCATGCGTCGAAAGATTTGATGTGATGTATGTTAGAGGAAATATTTTGGGTTGGGAGGAGGTAGTGAACGCGGCCTAACTCTGAACAAACTAGTATCCAGGGTGTGTTCACTTCGCGAAAAGTAACTGAAAAGTTACTGTAGCATCTTTCATTGTTATTTGGCAAAATTTATCCAATTATGGACTAACTAGGCTCAAAAGATTCGTCCCGACATTTACAGACAAACTATGCAATTAGTTATCTTTTTTACCTACGTTTAATGCTCCATGCATGCGTCGAAAGATTTGATGTGATGTGTGTAAGAGGAAATATTTTGGGTTGGGAGGGGGAAGTGAACGCGGCCCCAATTACAACACGCAACCGGTCCTTCTCCGGCCTTCGTCCACCTCTCGCCCCTTGCTTTCTGCCTTGCCCTTGTTCTGTTCCGACCAACGACGCCGCATTTGCGCGGTGCTGACATCGGCCCCCGTCCCCATGGGCGCCACGCCGGCGGCCGGCGAGCTCATCCCTGGCAACCACGGAAGGCGCGCGGGTGAGCTCGACCTGTCTGCAATGGAACTGCTCCAGGTCCGTCAAGCAGCAACAGCAGGTCCGTCTCAGCCTGGCGGAACTCCGTGGCTTCGCTGCGGAGGCGACCCGCTGCTGGAGCTGTAATTCCCTCATGTTTGGCCAACCTCAGCTCCACCACTATGCCTTGTCTTGCAGTTTCATTAAGCATAACTTGGCCACGCACATCAAGTGTTCGACGTTGGGACCCGACATTGTGACACCAGCAGTCCAGCACAGACTACTGGCACGCGCAAACACATCGAGGTTGGCATGTGGAACTTGTTAGAATAAATTTGGGATTACACAGCCTTCTACTTGCTAGTATTTGGAACTACATACAAACATGTAGCATGCTGTTTCGTCCTTGGTTAACGAGATACTGTAAATCAGTTGATTTTTGTTAGTCAAAACTTCGGCAAGATTTAACCAATGCTTGTTTGTAATATGATATGACAATGCTGTATTTTCCATCATGTAGCATCTGAGATAGATCCCAGTGCAGCATCTGCCGGGGGAAATTAATATGCTTCTTAATCAAATAGAAACAACCAATGCTTGTTTGTAATATGATATGACAATGCTGTATTTTCCATCATGTAGCATCTGAGATAGATCCCAGTGCAGCATCCCCCGGGGGAAATTAATATGCTTCTTAATCAAATAGAAACAAATCTGAGCGAGAGGGGGAGGCGGTTGGTGTGGAATTTTCATCGGGGTCGGGGAGACGGGGACTCCAAGACCAAGAGAAGAGGACTGATGACCCGATGACGGTTTCGTCCTCCCAGGCGGCGGGGGCTCCCACGTCCCCTTGGACCACGGTGTCTCCCTCGTCGGTGGCGAGGTCGAGAGATGAGACGAGGGTCTCCGGCGGCAGTAACCGGCAGGCGTGGGCTCCCCCGATTCGCAGGAACGATGAGTTCCCGACGCTTGCGGAAAGCTTCCGCAAGAAGGGGAAGCCGTGTCGCGTTTCTCTTTTGATGACATCATCGCGGAGAGGTATCAATCGATTGGATGAGTTTTCTCCCTTCGACAGCATCGAGTACGGGAAGGTCAAGCTCAAGGAGCTTTCGATCGAGCTTTGCTGGCCGAGCAATGGCGGCAAGGACCTGAATCAGGCTTCTGAGAGGGTGAATTTGGGAGGGAAAGGTTTGAACAAAAGATCACCCGTGAACTTTGTCCAGGTGGACCGCTGGTTCCGACCACCCCCAAGGTGAAGCTCACCGCTGGGATCCTAGGGTCGGGGCCATGCCAGGATACACGCGGCGTCGATCCAGAGGGAGGTGGGCGTGAGGTTAGAGGTGACCCTGGGCCAGGGCCGCATACCTCGCCCCCTCCACTTCACCCGTGCGACTCGGCGTCGGGGTGTCTCAATCGACACAAAGACGCAAACCCTAGTCCTGGTCAAAAATTCCCCAATCTCGCCAAATTCGTTGGCCACCTGTGGAGAGGGGCTGACACCAGATCATATGCTGCGGCACTCCAATCGACACCAGCTAAGGTTGTCCGTGTGATGAATCGCGGTGGTGCTGGTAGGCGGGGGTTCGGGAGAGATGGCTTCAGGACCGGCCGCCATGGTCGTGGTGGCGGCAGGACCGGTGCCAGGATGAACGTGTGGGGGCGTACGAGGAAGCAAGCTGAAGACCAGCTTGGCTCGGATCCGAAGAATCGTGAAGAAGAAATGGGGGAAGGATGATGGTGAGGCGTCTGGTGCGGAACGGAAAAATCAAGGTATGAATGCTAATCAGACTGCTGGGGGCAATCAGATTAGAGGGCCGCAGGGCAACCAGAGTCGTGTTCCATGTGATTTATGTGGGTTATACAATCACCTGTCTAAAGATTGTAGATATCAGAATTGTGAGATCTTGTGAGATCTGTGGCTATGGAACCATGTCACTTATGATTGCAAAAATTGTGTGCCCTGGAATCTTGGACCTGAGTTATGCGCTGCTCAAGTTGAAGACCAGAGTTTCTTTTTCATAGAGGAAAACATTGATCCGAAAGTGGCCAGGGAAAAAGAGAGCACTGCATTTATCTCTATTGTTGAAGGATCTGCATCTAGTAAACAAATTGAGCTTGAGTTCTCCAATCTTCTGGGAACTGACACTTGGAAGTGGAAAGCAAGACCCATTGGAGAGAAGAGATTCATCATGAGGTTCCCCAGTTCTAGGCTGTTAGGTCAGTGGTGCCATTTCAAGTACTTACCGATGGAATGTGCCGAAGCTCAGATGAAAGTTGAGGCCTAGACTCCTTGTCTGGATGCTAAGGGAATGCTTCAAGAAGCCTGGTTCAAGGTTCGCAATATCCCAACTGACCAGAGGTCTATCAGGACTATAGCCAAAATTGGTGGACTTGTTGGTAAGGTCATGGAGATTGACAACACTATCAGGTTCAGCCATGACTATGTGAGAATGAGGATTGCGCGTATGGATGTAACCAAAGTTCCAAGAACTGCTACAAGCACCTTAGGCATGTTTATCCATGAGTTCATTTATGAAAGAGAGGTATTGGTTGAAGAGGGAGAGAAGACTCTCAAAAGTGGGATTAAGGTGGGTGATAAGCAGCAGCCATCTCCAAAGAAATCTAAGCCCAATGACCAAGCTGCTCCAGGATCAAATACCAGTCATGGTGAGAGATCATCTAGGAAATTCTCCAGGATGGGGGCTGGGCGTGACAATAGTCAAAGCCAAAGTGAGAAGGTGATGGCATCTGCTCCACCAAAAATGGGGAGTGGAAAAACCATTGGCACAAAGTTAATGGGTGATGCTCAGAAGGCTTTTAAACAGCAAATCAATGTATCTGATAATGAGGACAGGGTCCAAATCCCAGATAACTTTGAAGAGTCAGACACAGAGAGTGACACTTTTAGTGAGAAATTGAGGAAGATTGATGCTGATGACATTGGGCAGGGATGCTCCAAGGACATGGCGGGGGAGGTGAACAAGCGTGTTTGGCGGTTCGAGACTGACCCCTCTTTTGTCAATCCTATTAAAAGTGGTGTTGAGCAGCAGCCTGGGAAACCAAAATCAACTGCAACAGAAGTGGGCATTGAGAAAGAGAAGAGTTCTGATGATATCTTTATCCCTATGTTTGACTCTCCTGGTGTGTTCATATCTGATGATCAGATTGTAAACACTCAGGGAAGTGCTGCTGAAGAAGTCAAACCCTAGGAAGAGTTAAAGGATGAAGATACTCAGGAAAAGGAGGAAAATGCTCAACAGCTTGGGGGTGAGGGCCAGCAACCAGAGAGGAGTGATAGGCTGAAGAGGGAGATATTCATGACCACTCAGGAGAAGAATGACATGATGGCTAAGAAAAGGAATTTGGAAGGTAACCAGTCTTCTAAGTTTACTATTTCTAAGCTTTCTCATAATGATTTAGATGACATTTCAAAAAAAAATAGGTATTATTGTTGAAAAGGATTCTAGTAAATCTTTTGACTTATTAAAAGAAATTGAAAATGCTAGACTTAGTCTATTTAATAAGCAGAAAAAAGCTGATGATAATACTCATATCACTGAGTTAAATGACGAAAATGAGGGGGATAATCAGCTTTGAATTGAATGGCTACAAGAGGAAACCTCTGGGCCTGATGAGTTCATCGTGGTTCAATCCAGAAAGAAAAAGGGGGAGGGTAGGAGAGCTGTTAGAATCTCTCCTAATGACAAAAAGGGTAAAAAGGTTCAGGAAGATCCTGACCCGCCCAGAAAAAGAGGAAGGAAAAAATCCAAATGAATATACAGGGTCTAATTTAGAACTGTAGGGGCCTTAGGAAAAAAGGTACCTCTACTTTCCTTAAAGATCTTATTTGCCAACATCATTTCCATTTCATTGGTTTACAAGAAACCATGGTGGATAACTGTGAGGATTCTCTTCTTAGAAAATTTGACTGTCAACAGGATTATCTATGGTTGTGGAACCCTTCTAAAGGGAAGTCTGGTGGCATTTTCGTGGGTATTAAAATAGATCTATATGATGTTGGTTCCTTTAAGCAGGGAGAATACATGCTTCAGGTAAATCTTTGGGATAAGCAAAACAAAATCAAATGAAATTTACTTGTAGTATATGGTGATGCTCATGAGGAAGGGAAGATCCCTTTCTTATCTGAGTTATCTAGCTTTTGCTCAACCAATCAAGAACCTATGATAATTGGGGGTGATTTCAATATAATTAGATATGCCTCAGAAAAAAGTGGAAATGGAGGGATACATAGACATTCTAATTTATTTAATTCCTTGATCAATATTTATGAGTTGAGAGAATTGTCTATGTCTGGAGGTGGTTATACTTGGTCCAATAATCAAGATCCACCTACTCTGGAAAGGTTAGATAGGATTTTGGTCAATGGCAGTTGGGAGGTCATCTTCCCACAGGCTATGGTCAAGAAACTTCCAAGGGAAGTGTCTGACCACAATCCTCTAATCTTATCTTGTGGACAATGCCAACAACTGAACTACATCCAATTCAAGTTTGAATTGAGTTGGATGGATAATCCAGAGTTTTTTCAGTGTGTGAGAAAAATTTGGGGGAAACCCTGTTTTGCCAAATCCTCTTTGGATAGAATTCAACAAAAACTGAAAATGATCAAGAAATATTTCAAACGTTGGGGGTTCAATCTCCAGGGTGAGTTAAGAAAAAAAGAAAGTCCATTCAAAATGAATTGACTGATATGGAGAGGCTTGAGGAATCATGTGGCCTATCTACTATCCAAATCCATAAAAAGATTGATCTCCTAACCGAAAATATGAATCTGTTATTACAAGAGGAATCCTATTGGCATAACCGGAGCCATGAGAATTGGCTTCATAAAGGAGACATCAATACCAGCTATTTTCATAAATGTGCTAATGGGAGACGTAGAAAAAACACAATTTATAGCCTGGAAAAAGATGGGGTTATAATTGAGGGTGAAGAGAATTTGATACAACATGCCACTGAGTATTCTAAGGAGCTCTTTGGGCCTGAACCTGAACATGAGGTTAGGATTGACTCAGCCATCTGGGAAGGGTCTGTGAAGTTAAGTGTTGATGATAACAAAATTCTGTGTTAGCCCTTTTCTGAGATTGGGATTAAAAATGCTCTTTTCCAAATGGAAAGGAATAAGGCACCAGGGCCTGACAAGATCCCAATTGAATTCTATCAATGTTGCTGGGACATTGTGAAAAAAGATATTGTTAATTTGTTCAATGATTGCCATGCTAGTAAGGTTGATATAAGTAGACTAAATTATGGGATTATTACATTGTTACCCAAAGTGAAAGATGCTTCTAAAATTTAGCAATTTAGGCCCATATGTCTCCTTAATTGTCTCTACAAGCTCATAACCAAAGTTCTTACCATCAGAATTGAGCCTTTTGCTGCAAGATTGATACATGCTAATCAGACTGCATTTATGAAAGGTAGAAACATCACATCAGGGATTATGTGTCTTCATGAAATCATGCATGAAACTAAAAGGAGAAAATAAATTGGTGTTTTGTTTAAAATTGATTTTGAGAAGCCTACGACAAAGTTTGTTGGAAGCTTCTCTTTGATTGTCTACAAATGAGAGGTTTTAATTCTAGCTGGTGTGGATGGATTAGGCAGGTTGTGACTGGAGGGACTGTCAGTATTAAAGTAAACAATTCTTGTGGTCCATATATAAAAAGCTTCAAAGGGGTGAGACAGGGTGACCCCCTATCCCCCATTTTGTTCAATTTTGCTGCTGACTGCCTCACTAGGATGGTGATGAAGGCACAGAGCAATGGGCTGGTCACTGGTTTGGTTGAACATATTATTCCTAGAGGGGTGGCGATTCTGCAATATGCAGATGACACCATCTTATGCATGAAACATGAATTAGAGGGAGCAAGGAACATGAAGTTACTTCTGTATTTGTTTGAGATGATTGCTGGTTTGAAGATCAACTTTAGCAAAAGTTAAATATTAATGATTAATGATGATGAAAATTGGGATAAGCAATATGCTGAAATTTTTAACTGCCAAATTGGCATCTTCCCTGTTAAATACCTAGGGGTTCCAGTTAGCCCCAGTAGGTTACATGTGGTAGACTGGCTACCTCTTACTGAGAAATGTCATAAAAAGCTGGATGTATGGAAAGGGGGCTCCATGACTATGGCTGGTAGATCAACTTTGATTTGTGCCAGTCTAAATAACTCTCCCTTATATCATATGTCTGTGTACCTTCTGCCCAAAACAGTTAGTGGTGAGATTGATAAGATTAGGAGAACTTTCTTTTGGCAAGGTGGGGGGACCAAAAGAAGGTACCACCTCATCAAATGGGCAAAAGTATGCAAAAGCAAAAAAAAAAGGAGGAGTTGGCATTAAAAACTTGACAAGTTTGAACATTAGCTTGTTAAGTAAGTGGTGGTGGAAGCTAGAATGGGAGGATGGTTTATGGCAGGACTTAGTGAAAGCTAAATACTTAGCTAAAGATTCAATTCATACTGTGTCTCACAAATTACATGACTCCCCTATGTGGTCTGATCTTCTTAAAGTAAAAGATCTTTATTTAAGAGGAAGAACCATTAAAATAGGGAAATGGATCCAAAACTAGATTATGGGAAGTTGAATGGGTTTTTGAGAAACCTCTGTGCAGAATTATACCTGAGCTGTATATCATGTGTGAACAGAAAGAAAACACTGTGGATAGTATCAAGAATGGGGATATTGTTATCTCTTTTCGAAGATGGTTACCAGTTGAGCTTAGAGGGGTTTGGCAGAAAATCTGGGCTCTAGTAGAGGCTTTTCAACTATCTGAAACCTCTGATAAAATTATTTGGAAATGGGATAAAAAAGGCAAATTCACTGTGAAGTCCATGTATAATATGTTGACTGAAGGGGATAGTGGGATTTACCTTAGGCAGATCTGGAAAGGGAAAATCCCTCCCAAGATCAAGTACTTCATGTGGCTTCTATCAAATGGGGTAATCTTAACTAAAGACAATATGAAAAAGAGAAACTGGAATGGCAATCCAGAATGCCATTTTTGTGATTCAATTGAATCAAATGATCATCTCTTTTTCCAATGTCCTATTGCAAGAGTTGTGCGGGGATGTGTAGCCAGGTGCTTTGGGGCTAATGACATACCTGATAGTATAAGTCACTGCTGGCTGTGGTTTGATAAATGGTTGCCCAAGGGCAAAAAGTTTCATGTGTACGGTACATCTGCTATTTGTTGGGCCATTTGGAAGGCAAGGAACAAAGCATGTTTTGAAAACAAAATCATCAAAAGCCCACTGGAGATTATCTGTCATGCTGGAGCTCTAATGAAATTCTGGGCAGGCTTATATCCAGAACTTGACAAGAAGGAGCTGGAGAAGGGGGTCGATCTGATGTTGAAAGTGGCAATGAACATTCTTGCTTCCAAGAAGAGCAAATCATCAGCAGAAGATGAAGAAATGCAGGACAATCAAGATGGTGGCCGTCTCTAGAAGGAAGCCAGACATCAGGACTCTACAAGCTGTGAAGATGGGAGCATCTGACTTTCTCTCAGATGTTATGGCGAAGCTTATCTGGGAGCTTGTTTGTTTTTGCATTTCTTGTCTGGTGCTTTCTTTTGTAGCCCATGGGGCGGTATATGGCTATATGCAACTCCTGTTGTTACTCCTTTCTGGTTGCTACCTCTTGAGCTGGTGGTCAAGCGCAGTCTGTGGTCTAGGTGGTCTTCCCTCTTGTGCCTTAGGTCTTTCTCGTTCTTGTTCTTGCTCCTTGAACATCTTTTGATGCTTTGTATTTCCGTTTCTTTTGGAATGGAAATGGGGATGCCCCGAGTAAAAAAAAATAGAAACAAATCTTCAGAGATTTCAGGTTTGTATAGTTCTCCTTTTGTTACTTTATTTACAGTTTTGTATTCATTATTTCTATTATTCAATATTAGAAATAAATGAACGACTGAATAAAAAAAGCATATATTTGTTTTAGAATAACATAACCCCTTCAATTTCAGTTATATTTCTTTTAGAATAACATAACCCCTACAACATTGGCAACAAGCAATATGATGATGCCATTTGGAGATAACTCCATGTTCATTCCGCCAATCCAAGGAGAGTTTAGAAATCTCTTACTTCAAGCTCATCATAAAGTGCCTACTTCTCGTCGCTTAGAATTTGATAAATGAAATGATGATTCATGTGCTAATATTCCTTGGTTTAGCATGCAGCATGCTCGTCCATCGTGGTCCGAGGAATTAAAATGTACATGTATTGCATCATAACTCTCTATGGAGCAAGTGTCTGGATTCTGTTAACTGATAACAGATACACTAGTTTTGATCCTGCAGTCAGCATAGAACAGATACTGAAATTGCAAACTGAAAGCTACAGGTCTCATAGAACAATAGCAACCGGTATCACAGATACAGAGTATATCCTATGGTAAATAGGTAATTAATGATTCATGATGACAGCAACAAGTTGCTTATTCTGCGCTTTCTCATCTCGATCTTCTACTCCTGTAAGAACAACCGGCCTTGTCTTCGTCGGGAGGCACCGTGACGGGGTCGTAGTGCGTGAGGCCGTCGCGGGCTCGGGCGTTGCAGAGCTCGATCGAGCGGCGCCAAGCCATGTCGCGCACGACGCCGTCTAGCCCGTTACCGCGCGCCAAGCCTCCGTTCTCCCCGACGGCCGGCGGCACTCCGAGCCGCCTTGCCGTCCATCGCGCAGTGCGCCATCTCGGGCAGGGCGGGGGCGAGGGAGCCCACCCCGCCGCACCCGGAGATCACGCTCCGGCAGCCGTCGTCGCAGGCTTCGCAGAAGCACGCCCGCCGCCGTCCGGAAAATGCGATCCGCGCGCTAATCTGCTGGCTGCCCATCGGCGCTCCAGCAGAGAAATCATGGCAGCTATGCGTAACATGTGCCCGACGCTTGCTCCATCCTTGTGGATGGCTTCCGGAACAAGGAGCGACGCGCGTACTCAGGGGCGCGCAGCTGCTGGCTGCTGGCTGCTGGTACGGTGTCTTCCGATGGAAGGATAAAGACTTAACGTAGAAGTAATGCCGTCAGATGGTAATAGGAAATAGATGGGAAACAGGGAAGTGGATGCATGTGCTTTAAGATTGTTGACATGCACGTGTCGTGCGAGGAGCAAGGTCCTCCACGATGAAGGAAGGACCGGGTCCTTCAGAATTTGCCTCCCCCACCTCCCGACAACTGTGCTAGGCTCAGTTCCTGCTTAACTGCATTCAAACTTTGGCCTTGTTTAGATGACATCAAAATTCCAAGTTTTTTTCACTCTCTCTCCATCACATCAATTTTTAGCCGCTTGCATGGAGTATTAAATGTAGATAAAAAAAATAACTAATTACACAGTTTAGTTGGAAATCACGAGATGAATCTTTTGAGCCTAGTTGGTCCACGATTGGACAATATTTATCAAATAAGACGAAAGTGGTACTATTCATCGGGCTGAAATTTTTTCAGCATCTAAACGAGGCCTTTGTTTCATGTCTTTTGAGCTGGGTTCTGTCAACATTGTCCTTAATTTGCAACAAACAGTATACTATTGCTCGAAGATTGTAACTGTAATTCTCTGCCATTTTTGAGCTCTACTATCTTTTAGCTACAACTCTCACCCTTAGAGTTGCAGTATTTGATTACTTGGTTTGTATTGCCATTAATTCTATGCTTGCTTTATGATGTTCGTCCTGTTCGCTTGGCTTATCAGCCATCCAGAACAGTGTTTTTCTCTCACAACAAATCAGCCAACAGTACTTTCAGTCATGGCTTATCAGCCAAGCAAACAGGGCGGTTTATAATGTAATCTTAGATGATAATAACATGTAAATGGACTGATCTGCACACGATATGCCTACCATAGGGCCTTTCGTCCTTCTCCCATATCTATAACTAAAGAAAAAGTGATTGGAACAATGCCACCTAGTAGGGCTGTTATTTGTAAGTCAATCTGGCCTGTTATGATGATTATTTAACTGATTTTGCTATGGTTATTATTTGATAGACTTTGCGAGCATTTGTTGAAAGAATATCTACTAAGGTATGTGTATGGTTCTGCATAATCTCGAACGTTTTGGAAGACAAATTAACCACACGTTAATTGTTTCTCTTAATATAATTTTGACTAGGTTGACGGTGCAGACATTATTGACATTGCCGACGAGTACTTCTTCCATGCCAAGGACAACTACAAGTTCGTGTGCTTCTCCACCCTGCCACTCTGGTTCAGGGCCGCCGCCGCCGCTGATGTTCCCGAAGGCAACAGGGCGTTGTACCTAGCGGGGGTGCACTGATGGGTGCCTCAGGCTCCACAAGGAGGTGGTGGCCTGGAGGCTGGAGCTCGACGAAGAACAACCCCGGTTCTTGGTGCTCACGCTAGCAGACGGTGGACGCTGACTGCGCCTCGCGAAGGCCTCGAAGATGTACGAGCACACGGCCAGGACTGTGCTGTTGACGGCGCAGATGCTGCATTTCCTCAGGAGGAATCCTGATGGGCCGGAGACAGCCTTATGGATCCACCTTTGCCAAGTTTTTGGGTATTTGAGCAATGCCACGCTCTGTCGCGTTTGTTTGTTCTTTTGGCAGATGGTGAGCTCTCTGAGGCAGGCTTACAGATTGAACTTGTTCTTCTGCAGCAATTTTTGACCTAGCCCCTCAGAGGATGACTTGTGGAACCAGACCTCACTGTCACTGATGAGGCAGTTCGCGGCAACAGATCCTGTCTTATCAGATTCAGAGGTATAATCTATTCCGCTCTTGTTATCGGAATTCTCAATTGTGCTTGTTAGTATATATATTATAAACTATATAGCACAGTTGTGAGGGGTTAACTACATAATAACCTAGTGGCATTGTAAATTAGTAGAAAATTTGACACCCAAGTCGAGGCAAAGAGAGCTTAAACTTAGGTGGTGGGCCGGGGGTGTACACCCACACCTCTCAACACCTGTGCTATATAGGCTTAGTTCCTGCTTAACTACATTCAAGATTTGTTTTATGTCTTGAGCTGGGTTATGTCAACATTGTCCTCAATTTGCAACAAACAACATACTCTTGTTCTAAAATTGTAATTCTCTGGCATTTCTGAGCTCTACTATCTTTTAGCTACCATTTCCAGCCTTAGACTTGCAGTATTTGTTAACTTGGGTTTGTATTGCCATTATTTCGATGCTTGCTTCTTGATGTTTATAATCTTAGATGCTAATGACATGTAAATGGACTGATCTGCACATGATATGCCAACCACAACGCCTTTCATCCTTCTCCTGTCTCTATAATTAAAGAAAAAGTAATTGGAACAACCTTTTGTTGTGCTTGATTGCTGTTATTTGTAAGTCAATCTGGCCTGTTATGATGATTATTTGACTGATTTTGCTATGATTATTATCTGATAGGCTTTGCGAGCATTTGTTGAAAGAATATCTACTATTGTATGTGTATGGTTCTGCATAATCTTGAATGTTTTGGAAGACAAATTAACCACACGATAATTGTTTCTCTTAATATAATTTTGACTAGGTTGGTGGTGCAGACATTATTGGCATTGCTGACGAGTACTCCTTCTGTGCCAAGGAGAACCACGAGCTTGTGTGCTTCTCCACCTTGCCGCTTCGGTTCAGGGCCGCCGCCGCCGATGTTCCTGAAGGCAACAAGGCGCTGTGCCTGTTGCAACATTCATCTAGAATAGCTAAAACACTTGAAACATACAAACATACACACTTGCAACATACGTGTGTGCCATTGTAACACATGCAACATTCCCGATATACTTCTGTAACATTCAAACAAAACAATTGTAACATCCTTATGAAACACCTGCAACATGCATATAAAACACCTGAAACATTTACAACATGCGTATCAAACACTTGCAACATCCAGATAAAACACTTGCAATATCCAGATGAAACACTTGCAACATGCGTATGAAACACCTAAGACATATCCTTGCAACATGCTTTTAGCACAACAATCTTCTTCCTACTTGGGCGAATGGAGGTTCGTCGGTGTGGAGAGAGAGGGGGAGGGGGGAGGAAGGCTACCGGTGTTGCACGAGCTGGTGTCGAAGAGGGATGGAGGCGCTCGGATCTCGCTGCAATGCGCCGGAGAAGGATGGAGGCGCTCGGATCTCGCTGCTCCGGATCTCAGAGTGGAGCACGACGCAGCCGGGGTGTGCGCGGCTTCGGCAGAGGCACGGCGTGTGCAAGGGCGGGGGGCGTTGCTCGTGCAGAGGCATGGCTTGAATGAGAGGGTTGCGCACGGCTCGGGCAGAGGCGCATCGCGTTCGATCGAACGAAAGCCGCGGTGGGAGAAGGGGGTCTGGAGGATGAGTGGAGTGGGTTTTTTGGGAGAGATGGGGGCCAGTCTGCGCAGATCAAGCCGCGTCTGGACGATAATCACGGATGGACGTCCGTGGAGAATCATTATCTCTTGTGATTACCTCGTTGCAAGCTATACTAAGGCAAGCAGAAGCAAGGAACTTGATTTTTGTTTTTTTTTTTTGGCGGATGAAGTTCTAATGCCACAAGCAAGCAAGGAACGGGTCTTAACTTTGGCTTTGCTTTGGTATTTGGTATCAATCATTGAATCAACACGGGAACTAGTGAGAACCATCACAGTAGATTATGTTTGTGCGAGTGTGAGAGGAAGAGAAGAATCAACACAGGAGAGGGAATGGATGGAGTAGAGTTGAGGGAGGGAAGGATAGATGGAAAGAACATGCATGGATGTCCACTCCAAGTTCCTTGCCTCTCTACATAGTACACCTATTCCAAGTTCCTTGCCTGTTTTGTCTCCAAAAGAAAGAAGAAGAAAGTACCTTGCTTTTAGGAAGCATCTATCTGCAGTGCTACTTCACAGAAAACTACTCAGCATATATAAGGCACATACGGTCCCCAAATTGCATCTCCATTATTTTCGTCGTCACCGCCATCGTCGTCGTCATAGCTAGCTTCTGCTTTGTTGGCATTGAGAGAAAGAGAGAGAGATGAGCAACAGCGACAGAGCCAGATTTGGGCCTGCGGTGAACTGGGAAGGGTACCGGCAGCGGAACATCACGGAGGCGATGAAGAACATGGACTACAGCCCCGTCTCGGGCCACTACACCGATGGTGAATCTTGGAGCTGGCATCAGACGTACGTGGAGAGCAAGAGCATGCATTTTCATAAATAAATTTTTTATGTATGATATGAAATTGTGAATTAAATGCAATTTTTAAGCACTTTAATTATTCATCCAGTCTACATATTGTTGTATATATATAGTTACCATTTCGGAGCTGGAGATCTGCCCAAGCCTTTAGTTGTGGCCATCCGTGCGCTCCGCAGTGTCGTCTTCGTTGGCGCCGTCGCCGCTTGCAAGGTCGCCACCGAGGACGCACTCGACTGGCTCAGTAAAGGTTGGTTTTTTTAATTGTCTTATCATTTTATTGATATATATATAAAGCAAGTTTAGGGCCTGTTTAGGCATTGCAGTTTTGAAAAACTGTAATATCACAAAACTGTGGTTTTATAAGTTAAAAAGACACAAAACCGTGGTTTAGAAAAAAGAAGTCTAGAGTAGACTTTTTAAAACTCCAAAAAAACTACAGTTTCAGCAATACCATGGTATTCAAAACCATAAAGTTGGTTGCACCAAAACATTTCATGGCACTCTAAAACTAAAGTATTTCACAAAACCGTGGTATCTTTCTAATACTCTAAAAATACTTTGTATCCAAACATGGCCTTTTGTGGTCCTAATGTTCTGGTAGGGTCGCTTTGGATCACTAGAGATATATAGTTGCTAGTTGAAGCTAAAATAAAAATTTGCTCAAATTAGTTAGAGTTGGCTAACTAGTAGAACACCTATGAGTTTTTCTGTTTAGATACACTAGAGCTAATTTTTAGCTACCTAATAATTAGCTCTAGTATGTAAACATTGCCCTTACGATGATTCCTCTCTCGATGCATCATTATCATAGTTAGCTGCGTGCTGCTCAATGCTCATCATCAACATTTCGATCCCGTTCTTGATTGATTAATTTCGCAAACTCTCTTTTTTTCTTTGCAGGGGGTGTTTCGAGGCATAAACTTGGGCGTTCAGTATGTATTGTTTTGAACTTCAGTTACATATTAATTACATTAATTCATGTCTTGGGTTTCCATTTTGGAAACGATGTGCATAGTTTTTTTAACGTCAAGAGGTAGCATCAGCGCACAAAAAACCCTTTTTTTACTAGCTCCCCCACTTTTTTTTCTTCAGACGGTTAGCAACAAAATTGGGACCTTGCTATAAGAGCATGCATTTTCAGTAGATTGAACATTCCACCATTTTCCTAAAATGTTCATATAGGAGATTGAAAAAACAAGACTACAGGGGACAGAGGGTTGGGCGGCAGCAGATTGAGAAAGTCCTATCTCTTTAGATATGGCCCTATGTGTCAAAAAGGGGATGAGTTATTCTCCCCTTTCTTGATTGTCAACTGAGAAAAATATTTAGGGAAAGAGATTAAAATGGGATGGGTTGCAGGTATGTGCCCTTATTAGAAACTCCTTTAGATTGGCAACAACCAAAAATAAAGCTAGTACCTTTGTTTTGATAATGGAGGATTTTACTAACAATTTCTAAGAATAATACATCAAGTTAATACAAATTCTTAAGAGATGCTTTCTAGCATCTACCTAACAAGTAACAAGACACACAATTCCTAGAAAACAAAAGAGATCAAACACATTCTTCTGACTAGCAATCTGTATACTAGACCGCCACCATGTGCCTAAGAAAAAAAGGTTTATGGCCAACAACACCAATTGTCACCAAGCCTCCACAACCAAATCGTGTAAGTCTGGCTTCTGAGTTATGTTTATAGATCAAATAGGTAAATACAAAGATAACATGCAAATTAAAGGAGAAGTTGTTTGTTCATTCCACTGCAAAAAAACAATTCATTCATGCTTATTAACCAAATGGACCAACATGTAGTTACTACACCTAGCAACACTAACCAACTACCGAACATATGTAAATATGCTATGAGATTTTGTTAGTCCCTAAGGCCATTTTATTAGTTATGTTCTAAATCGCTTGAGCAACTCGACATTCAAAAAACAAGTCCATTAATTGTATTATCTCTGTGAAAAAACAACATACATGTTCCCTTGCCTGTTTCTTTTAGCTAAGCACTTTTTTTTCAAAACAACTCCCCTATGTTGGTACCATTGAAAATCTTAACCTTTATAGGGCCTTCAGTTTCCATAGACCTCACAGTCAGGGACGTCAGACCATAACTTGATAGTGTGATTTCACTGGGAATTGCCTTGGCCGTTTGGGTGTAGAATTATTGTAGATTCTAGTGAACACATCATGCACGTGACACAAAGTGATTCCATATGCTAATTGTTTGGCCAATGAGACCTCTGCATCATGTAAGGTTTGTAGGGGAGGAAGAGGAATCAAGGACATCTGAAATAGTGATAAATTTGGGTCTTGCTGTATTATAAAGTCTATGGCACTAATCCTTTAGCATGTGACATTCCCCAGCCATTTTTCTCCTCCTACTAGAATCTCACCTATGATCCACCTTGAACTGTGAATGATCCAAAACAAAGTAATTCCTACTTCACCTTCATAAGAGACTGGACCAGAAATGTGTCGCCTGGTTTCCAATAAACTTGCACTAAAGGTTTAGATACTATAGATATTTATTATGTAGTAAATGCTACCAGGTGTCATCCTTCTTGAGAAGCTTGAAGAGCCATTTGCTCAATAGAGCTTCTTCATCCTTAGCTCATCAATCCTTCGATTCCTTGGTCTTTAGGTTGGCATAGGATGTTCCATTTTGCAAGACAACTTTTTCTTATGTTCATTACCCTGCCAAAAGAATGTAGACACCCATATTGAGGCCACGAGCTATCAAGCATACCTTTAAATATGAACCGTCCTCCACAGCTGCTCCCTCCGTGAGGAGTCGCCGCCATCCCCAGATGCTGGCCGCGTCTCACCTTAGAGCGGAGCTTCCGGGGTAGGACGCAGAAGCAGTCGCCAAAGGTGAACTCCCTCAGCAGCTTGAGACTCATGGCGTCGAGCTGCTTGGCTACGAGGCCCGCCCCAGCTACCCGCCGGCGAGCCCTCATAGGACTCCTGTAATTTTCCCCGTTGATTTCATACCGGCAATGACCTTCTGACAGGCGACGGCCTTGCTCGCGGAGTCGCAGCTCGCCCTTGCCAAAACCATAGCGGGCATGGACTAGACTGCGCACGGTGGCATGAGCCAGGAGGCCGGCGGGCGGCGGCGGGCGCTGGGAGCCGGCTGATGGGGCTCACAGTGCAGCGGGCCGGTCAGGAAGCGGGCGGGCGCCGGCAGAGGCGCTGCGGCGAGCAGCAGTAGGTACAGCTGGGCGAGAGGAGGATGCGTTGTTGGAGGCTTGCCGGCGCGGCGGCGCGTGTGGACGGGTGAAGATTGCCGTGCAATTGGGAGAGGCAGTCAAAGTTGCGATAGATTTTTTAGGTGTGGATGCGCAGTAGTTTCTCAGGCCGCGTTCACTTCTCCCTCCCAACCCAAAATATTTCCTCTTACACACATCACATCAAATTTTTCGACGCATGCATGGAGCATTAAACGTAGGTAAAAAAGATAACTAATTGCATAGTTTGTCTGTAAAGTTCGAAACGAATCTTTTGAGTCTAATTAATCCATAGTTGAACAAATTTTACCAAATAACAACGAAAAGTGCTACAGTAACTTTTCAGCTACTTTTCGCGAAGTGAACACACCCTCAATGCGGCCTGACTTCCTGAGTCGTGAGTCGTGACTCACATTTTTGCTGATTTTTATATCAAGTGGCCCAGCTCCTCTGTACTTTCTATGATCCTATAAGATACAATCTTTATAGGACAATTTTAAAATTTCTTAGTGCTACAGAAGGGTAGTATATTTGAGTTCTGCATTCTATGACGCCACTGTTGAGCCTAAAGGTTGAACCGATCATCTCTCTCCATAATTCTTCTCATCTACGATGTAACAAAGTTCCGCAGCAACACGTAAGGTATCATCTAGTTATTATTATTTCTGATATTAATTCATTAATTGATTCGATTGATTATCGTCATGCAGATGAATGCAATGATTGGAGGAGCCTTAGCTGGTGCAACTGTCTCTGTCGCCGCCAGCTATAGCAGCCACGGAGGCAATGTTGACACGCGGCAGGTGATCAAGGCTGCCATCGCCGGCGGCGCCATCGGAACAGCCTTCGAGTTCATCAGCCACCGCAGGGATGTCGATCGTTTCGATCAGTCCTCCCATCAGTTGAGAACCGTTGATGCAACCGAGCAAACATTGGATCTGACAGATGAACCAAATTCGCTCGCTCGCACGTCATAATAAAAACGAAATGTTATAATGTGATGTATTAAATAAAGCTCAAAAAGTTCCGTAATGGGTGCTTTAGTGACAAAGTTTGTCACTTTCCATGTAGCCACATGCAACGGACATACTTCCTCCGTCCTAAAATAGATGTCATTCTCACTTCCCGAGAAGTCAATATTTTTAACTTTGACCAAATATATATATATGTAAAAATAGTAATATTTATAATATATAATTAGTATCATTAGGTAAATAATTGAATATATTTTTATAATAAATTTATTTGGAGATACAAATGTTGCATGTATTTTCAATAAATCTAATCAAAGTTCACTATACCACACACCAAAATTAGCGTCGGACATCGGTCGCTAAAACTGGTTATTTAGTGATGCAACATTGGTCGGTATAGAATCCCCACAGAGCATCAGTCGGTGAATCTTCCTTTAGCGGCTATACATCGGTCGCTATATATGGCATCGAACAATCGGTATAGATTGGTAATGACGTCAGATGATCGGTCGCTACATATAGAGCTAAGAGCGCGCCGCGCGCGGTGGGTTCGCGCCCAAACTTTGACAGCCGAAACGCCAAAACCCTAGACCGCGCGGGTAAAAAAAATGGGGCCGCGGCGGCCCTCCACCTTATCCCCTTCCTTTCAGCCGAATCGCCCAAACACTGCCTTCCCAACTCTCCCGTCCCCAGCGCATCGCTCCCAAATCCGCCGGTCACGCCGTCTCTCCAGGGGATCCCTGCAGGAGGCCGCGCCGCCGCTGTAGTGGGCCCGCACCGCCGCTGCTCCAGGGGATCCCTGCAGGAGGCCGCGCCGCCGCTGTAGTGGGCCCGCACCGCCGCTGCTCCAGGGGATCCCTGCAGGAGGCCACGCCGCCGCTGTAGTGGGCCCGCACCGCCGCTGCCCCCACGCCGTTGCTCCAGGGAATCCCTGCAGGAGGCCGCGCCGCCGCTGTAGTGGGCCCGCACCGCCGCTGCAGGTGGCCGTGCGCCGCCACTGCAGGGGCTCGCACTGCCGCTGTAGTGGGCCCACGCCGCCGCGGCAGGAGCTCGCGCAGCTACTGCAGGGGCCGCGCCACCACTGCAGGCCGGGGTAGCGCGCCGCCGCCGCCGCCGCAGGCCGGGGTAGCGTGCCGCCGCCTGTCCCAGGCCGCTCCCAGGCTCTCCCCGCTAGTGCCGGCGCGCCACCGGCTCTCCTCGACTGTGCCGGCGCACCACCAGCCCGTGCCGATCAGAGGAGTAGGCTTCAGCGAGGGTGGGGGAGGAGACGGAGGAGCTGTCGACGGCGCATCATCTCTGGTTGCTGCCACAAGCAAGCAGGTGCAAGCCATCCGCCACGGCCACTGCCACCTCCGGCAACAGACAGTGAGTACCACTCGTGTGCTACAGAAATGTTACATCACTACCATAATATGCAGGGATCGTCTATTTCTTAGAAAATAAGAATAAAATAAAATTCTCCATCCCTCTTTCTCAATTATGATTGTGCTTTCCCTTCTTTTTCCCTTGAAGAAGGGAAAGGTACGTCAATCAAACATTCAAACCTCTAGGCTAATGCAGCAGAATCACCGGTGTCACTGCTGTTCTGCTAATACCTTTGATAGAAGTAAATCATGTGGTCCTTGTTCTACTACCTTCCCATTCTCCAAAACAATTATATGAAAATAAACAGGAATCATCAAAATACTTGAGACAAGATTAAACCAACCAACATTCACCAATCACCACATGCATTGAAATTCAAATACATGTCTGGAGAATAGATTCAAAATGTACTATGGTTTCTTGAGAAGTTGCAAAAGCCACACTGCATTGCAGTTGTGGGTTGATGAGCAATAAAGATTGGTGTTCGATCAACAGATAAGGATTTCAGAGAATTCAAAATTGATGCTTCAGTAGTGCTGTAAAGAGCACTAGTTGCTTCATCACATTATCTAACAATAGTACAGAAGAAAAAAGTCAAGACAAACGGGCAACGGATAAGCCTACTATTTGCAAAAATGTTTCCTGCAAGTAATTTGTAACTAGTACAACTAAATTCAGTGAGGCCAACATCGTGAACTCTAGCAGAAGCACATAAACAGAGCATCTAACAGAGTGGCTTCCTTAATAGGTTAAACACAGTGACACACTGCTCAGGTCATTGAGATCCAAAATTACGGTTCCGCAGTACAGGCTTGAAACTAGGACAATATACCAGGAACATGCAGACACACAAACTGAATTGTTTAATACCAACATCTGAAAGTGACCGAGATAAATAGTAATCGTTCCTAGGCAGGCAACTATGACCTACTGATTTGCAAGAGTGTAGGGGGCTGCATCTTATACTAACATGCACCATATAAGCATGAGTCGCGCCAACAGGGTAGGGGGCTGCATCCTATACTGTAACTGTAATTATAATTGCAGTCCTATAACTATAATTGCAAGACCCACGGAAGTAGTATAAACATGCATCTAAATTAAGCATGGCCACCTAGAAGAAATTTATCACAGCTACATACATATTTGTTTAAAATTGTTTGGAGAACATTACAACCAAATTGACTACCACAGATGACTGGTACAGAAGAAAATTACATGCAGACTGACTAGTACAGCTAAATTAACTAATAATGATTCAATAAAGTGACAGGCTAAAGAGTAGCAGTGATACTGAATGTGAAGCGTACAGAAACCACAAGTCATTACTTACAAAAGTCCTACATCTATAAGATGCACCACTGGTGTGACTACCCTTCTTTTAGACATATGATCAGGCAAACTGACTCTGTCACTGCAGGCCTTATAACTAGTAAGACAGTTAAGGTCTGCGGAACACTGCTACATATGCACTATGCAGATTGCGGAACATCTAGACAGGGCCCATGCCATTTCATGGAACAGATAGATCAGCCTAGTAACAGCACATCATGAACAAAAAGTTAGTGTGAAACATTACATGTTCATATATTCTTGCTACTGTACATATACAAAGCATCAATCTTTTCTGAATGCTCAGAAAGCTTAGCTACAGAAACATTAAAAAAGAACAAATTCGCTAAAATGTGTTCATCTATTTATTGGAAAACACACACAACCAGTGAACGAAAAGTTTTCAACACAGCAATGCTTCCTTTATCGAAAAATTTGGTTGTGCCATCTGGCATCTTGTTTTATATATGCCAACTTGCTGTGTTAGGGTAGATGCATATATATGTTATTACGGTTCCTGTGTTCTATAATTTTAACTTGTTCAGCAACTCTTATTGTGTGGGCGCAGGTGTTGAGGGTGGTGTTGCTGCTGCTGGACAACAGGTAGTTCTACTAGCGCACCTCGAGAAGACGTTTGGACGATATTGTGGCAGAATCTCTCCTTGTTTCCATCGGTAGGATTCCCTTTCGCTATCTATTCGTTTGTTTTTTCAATATTGTTAAAGTATGCAACTATTTGAATGCTTCTGATATGTTTTTTATTTAATACTGTAAGCTGCTGGATCTCTTGCATAAAGGATGATGATGGATAAAACATGGATTGATGATAATGCTAGGTAAAATATAATAACTTCACAACTACTGAAAGAGCTATTTTTAGGTAAAATGGAATTTAACTTGAAACTTTAATATAGGCACACCAAGACGTATTTGCAAGGGGTGAACAGTTTCTTAGCTTTTGCATTTAGAAATTCAGCAGTAGGCAGCAAGATATTATGTCCTTGTAGAAAGTGTGTTAACTCATTTTGGAAAGAGGCAAGTGAAGTCCGTGAGCACTTGATATGTGATGGGTTTCTTAAAGGGTATAGAATATGGACCTTACATGGAGAAGGTAGCTCTTCAATGAATCATGGGAATCATGATGATGGGAATTATGATGATGCTGAGTTTATAGAGAATTCTAGTGAGGATGATGATATATCAGATTTTCTTAGAGACTTAGCTGCTGGTTTGGATAATAGGGGAGATTTTGAGGACAACAGTTCTACTCTAGAGCCTTGTCCTGAACTAGTTGCCCTTGAGAAGTTGGTAGCAGAAAATAACAAGGAGCTGTACTCAAATTGCAAGAAATATACACAACTAAGGTTCCTAATTAGATTGCTCCATATCAAACTCCTTGGAGGATGGTCTGATAGATCTATTAATCTGCTTTTAGATCTACTTAATGATGCACTTCCTAAGGGTTCAGCACTACCTAGAACATTTCATGAAGCTAAGAAATTGGTGAAATCCATTGGCATTGGTTACAATAGTATTCATGCATGTGAAAATGATTGCATTCTCTATTGGAAGGAGAATGTAGATCTGAATTCGTGTCCGAAATGTAAGGTTTCCCGATGGAAATCAGAAAGGAAGAGTTTAGATGGTAAACGTATTCATAAGGTTCCTAGGAAGGTTCTCCGTTACTTTCCTATAAAGAAACAACTCAAAAGGTTATTTTTGTCCTCAAGAACAGCAAGGCTAACAAGATGGCACGATGAAGGCCGGAAAAAGGATGGTCTACTAAGGCATCCTGCAGATTCACCTCTATGGGAGGCATTTGATAACAAGCATCCACAGTTCGCTGCAGATAGCCGAAACATACGTCTAGCATTCGCCACTGATGGTTTTAATCCATTTAGAACCATGAATGTTAGCTATAGTGTTTGGCCTGGTATTTGTATTCCCTTCAATTTTCCACCTTCAATGTGCATGAAGCAATCAAATTTCATCTTATCTTATCTGATTCCGGGTAGAAATACTCCTGGTAGTGATATGGATCTGTATTGTCAGCCACTTATTTATGACTTGTTAGATATGTTTGAACATGGTGTTAGAACTTATGATGCTTCAAGGGGCGAGTACTTTCAGTTGAGGGCAGCAGTATTGTGGACAATTACTGATTTCCCAGGTCTAGGATATGTGTCCGGATCTGTCACATCTGGTGAAGCTGCATGTCCAGATTGTCACTTCTTTACAGATTCACTTAGACTTGGTAATGGTAGCAAGACTTGCTATATGGGTCATAGAAGATTCTTGCATGAAAATCACCCATTTAGGTTTGATGCTGATAAATTTGGTGGTACAACTGAGTTTAGGCTAGCACCTAAGCCACTTTCTGGAGAGGAAATTTTAGAGTGCACTAAAGATCTTAGTAATAGTTTTGGCAAGGATCCATCTGGAAAGAAACCAACCAGGAAGATACGTAAGGAAGGGGAGCCCTTTGTAATTTACAAAAGGAGATCTATTTGGTTCTTACTTCCATATTGGAAAGATTTGATGTTGCGTCATAATTTTGATTTTATGCACATAGGAAAAAATGTGAGTGAAAGGTTACTTAATACATTATTGGGCACTGATGGGAAGTCTAAGGATAATCTGAATTCTCGCCTCGACCTTCAAGCTCTAGGTATTAGAAGTGATCTTCACCCTGTTGAAGTGGATGACCAAATGTATTTACCAGCCGCACCATACTCAATGAGTTCAGATGAGAAAAAAAATATTTTGTCAAATACTAAAAGGGGTCAAGTTTCCTGATGGTTATGCATCTGATATACGACATAATATACATGTTAATGAGAAAAAGATATTTGGGCTAAAGAGTCATGAGAGCCATATTATTCTACAACACTTGCTGCCACTTGCTGTAAGAAGGATATTGCCTGAAATGGTTAGTGCTGCAGTCATTCGTTTAAGTAATTTTTTCAGAAAACTTAGCTCACCTATCATTCGAATAAGTGATATGGAAAATCTAGAGGCTGATATAGCTGAAACCTTGAGCCTTCTTGAGACTATATTTCTTCCTTCCTTTTTCGATATTATGGTACACTTGATGGTACATCTTCCCAAGCAAGAATAGCTGGTCCAGTCCATTTTCGCAGCATGTGGCCTGTAGAGAGGTAATATTTCTAGACATCTAAATATTGTAACATAGTTGAAGGTTTATGTGCCTACTATTTTTATAACATTGTCAATATGCCTTTTGTTTTTATATAGATATCTAATGCGATTAAAAGGTTCTGTTCATACAAAAAGTCACCCTGAGGGATCAATTATGGAGTGGTCTATGTTTACTGAGTGCCTTACACTTTGTTCTCGCTATCTACATGGTGCAAATCAATTGAACCATCAAATTATAAATCATGAAGACTGTAGCACAACTTCTTTCTTCTGTAACATTGGTTAAGGATTGGCTGGAAAGTGTGCAGTGAGTATAGATCACAAGACATGGCTACAAGCTCATCGATATGTTCTATTCAACTATGCTGATATAGGACCTTACTTGGAGTAAGACATCTCAATTATTTAATATTTTGTTTGATCAATTTCCATCTCCCGCTGAACTGATAAAATAACACATTTACAGCAAGCATGCTCAATATCTATCCTCAATTGGTGTTCAAAATAGACGACACATCAACCGCATGCATCATTCATCCTTTCATGAGTGGTTCAGGTTGCATGTAAGTAAGAAGAAATCTCAGTAAATGTAAGTTTAGATGGATTTCACATTTAGGTTAATAGCAGGTTTTCATGAATACAGGTGGAAGAAATGGGTGAGGAAGCAACAGATGAGATTAAAATTTTGGCAAAGGGGCCAACGATGACTGCACATAAGTATAGTAGCTTTAACATAAATGGATTTAATTTTCACACAAGATCCTATGATGAGGGTAGAGTTGTTCAAAATAGTGGGGTTGCTGTAGTTGCAGAGTCAACAAGTTTTGAGAGGGGTGATAATGATAACACTATAATAGGGAAAAAGGTCTATTATGGTATTCTAAAGGAAATTCTTGAACTAAACTATCATCAAAAAGGAAATCTGGTGCTATTCATGTGTGATTGGGTTGATAACCGGTTGCAGGACAAATGGGTACAAACTGATCAATTTGGGATCACAAGTGTCAACTTTAAGCATTTATTCAATACAGGTGAAAAGATATCAGATGAGCCTTTCATTCTAGCCTCACAAGCACTTCAAGTTTACTATGTTCCTGATCAAGTTGGCGATAGTAACTGGGCTGCTGCTGTTCAGTCAAAACCTATTGATGTGTATGACTTGGATAATGAACACATTGATGTTGAGAATAGATTGATTATGTCATTTCCTGATCTAAACGGCAATGTTACCGTTGATATTATTAATGGGGTTGTCCCTTCTGTTAGAAGGGACAAAGATGGGATAATTGTTGACAAAAAATCTAAAAAGGGGTCCAAAAAGTAAGTTTTGTTTAAATAATGTGGCTGCAATGATTTTCCTACAAATTTCTTGGAAAAAAATGGTGATTTAATTGACTGTTCAAGGTTGCTGATTTGTTTTTCATTTTTCAGGAGGAAGAATGGCAAGCACTAGAAGAAATAATGAGGATGCTCCCCTCACCGAGATGGAACTGGAAAGGAATGCAAACATTGCAAGAAATAAAGCAAAGCTAGCGAGTCTGATCCCTCCCAGGCCAGAAGTGCAGCATGGTCAAGCTAAGAAAAGAACAAAGGTTCTGTACAAAGAGTGGTACTAGTGTTTGAATATTTCATGACAAGTACTTATGCTATCATGTTCCTTGTAGAGAACTCATCACACAAGTGTTGCTGCGACTGCACACCATAATTTGCGCCCAAGGCCAGAGAGAAATTATGTTGAGAGTGCACAAGAGCAGATTGATGAAGATCTAGATTGTGAATCAATTAGAGACTTTTTATGTGACAACGAAGGTTTTATACCATGTCTTCTACCTTCTTATCGCAACAATATCATATCCTGTCATTTGAGTTGTTTCTCATGATTAAAATTGTTTGTACAGATGTTCACACTAGTCCACACAAGGAAAGGAATGGGAGGAAGATCACTAAAATGGAGAAAATATTTGCAAGGACACCTGACATGCCAAAAATCAGAATTACCCTAAATGAACATGGTCAGCCGGTAGGGAAGAATTCTAGGCAACTTTCTAGTGTTATTGGTTGCCTTGTGAGGAAGAAATTATCAGTTTGTTATCATGATTGGAGGCTTATTGATGTTGAAGAAAAGGATGCAGTTTGGGATGAAGTACAGGTAAATTTATGCTAGAATAGTATGCTGTTTTTTTATGCCAAAAAAATAACTCAATCAAATGTCAGTTTATTTTCACCCTTGCTTTTCTGGATGCCTGCTCAAAAATAAATGCTACTGTCACTTCCTACTACACTATCAAAAATGCCCAGCATGCTTTTAAAATTATTAAACTTCTTGTTTAGCAAACAGAAGGTTAGAACCTATAGTACTCACTCAAAACTCTGGATGTTTTATATGTGCTCTTTTACAATTCGATGAAACCAGTAAAATGTGTTCTTTTACAATTTATATGTGCTGTTACATTACATGATGTGACACCTAATTAGCATAGGGACACGTACCACAGCTTCACGTGCAGTAAACTGTAGCACCTGAACCACAATTCCTGAACAAAGATGAAGATGGTTAATTTTCATATAAATAGAAGACTGTGTCGGTTTCATTAGAGAGCCTGGCCTCCATACTCAAGGTAATTTCGTAGCATTTCACGAGTCACCATATCTTACTTGCCTAACAATATTTCTAAGCTAACTAATGCCACATCCACCATTGACAGAACATGTGGTATGGTTATCAACTAGAACAGTATGTCACTATTTATCTACAAGAACAGTATGTTGTTTGCTTGTGTAAAACTGATTTTGTACTTTTCCATGAAAAAACAGAAATTCTATGATATAAGTGATGCTGGTAAGAATTGGTTTTTAAAGTCCGCTGCACAGAAGTGGAAGGACTTCAAGTCAACCCTGAAGGAGGAGTATTTTGATGAAAACTTAACAGATGAGGAATTAAATAAAAGGCATGGTGATAGAGTTAATGATGAGGATTGGAAGGTTCTCGTAAATTATTGGAAGTCTCCTGAATCTGAAGTAAGGCCAATATATACATATGTAACTTGTATTGTTCAATATCTTTGCATAGTGTAACAATTTCTATCTTAGGTTCGGACGCAAATTGCCAAAGCAAACCGTGCTAAGTTGGAGATACATCATACATCAGGCACTAAGAGTTTTGCGTGTTCTGGACATGAAATGGTACATAGAACTATACTTATTGCCCATTGTGTCTTATATAGGTGCTTTGTGCAGATTTTTTATGGTGAAGGGTAAAACACTTGTAGGTTGATGAACTAGGACGCCCTCCTCGAAGGGATGAACTCTATATCAAAACTCATATAAGAAAAAATGGTGTTGCTATAAGGAATGCAGAACCAATCATTGTAAGTTATTCAAGTATGATTGCTGAATTACAGTATGTAATCTTTATGGTGTGTAAATATTGATATTTCATTTATGTAGAGCAAACTTAAAGAAACTGTTGAGGCCCATCCACAGTTGACAGAAAGAACAATTCAACAAGGTGACGTATTTGCTGCTGCTTTGGGTTCAAAGGAGCCAAGAGGTCGTGTGCGAGCTTTAGGTCTAGGACCTACTCCTCAAGATGTTGGTATAGCAGGACTAAAGTCTTACACACCTACAAGATTTCAAATGGAAGTTTTGGCCCGTAAAAAGGCTGAAATTAGGAATGAAGCTCTAGAACAGCGCCTAACTCAAATGGAAGCGCAAATACAAATGTTGGAGGAAAGGTTTACACAGGAAAGGCGAAATGCAGAAGTAATGTCACAGAATGGTTCTAATTCACAACAAAATGTGGTATATACTTCTATAACAATACATCAGCTAGTTCTTTGGCCTCTTAATACCTTGTGCAGATTTATCTCATTGTCACTTATATTTTATTTATAGAGCCCCAGATCTGCAGAACATGTTCATGAGGCATATCATGATGCTCATTTTCAAGAAGATGAAGCTTATGAAGATAATGAGAACAATGATGCCATTGATAGGCCTACTGCGTCCCCAACTATGCAAAGCCCTTCCAATGCCGCCCTTGTAATGCAGCCTCGTGTAGCCTCATCCTCTCAGTGCAGCCCTACCAATGCATTCCCAGCAGTGCAGCCCAATGTAGCCTCACAAGTTCAGTCTCGTTAGTGTAGCCTCACCAATGCAGCTCCTACAACGCAGCCCCATGCATCCCAGCCATCACAACTCCAAGCAGCCAAACCAGCACAACCCCAGGTTGCAAAACCAGCACAGACTAAGGTAGCCAAATCGGCACAGGAGATGAATGTCAATGCCCCTCGCTCTCATTCACATGAAGAACATGTAATGCTCTCATCCATGCTACAAAGTTTCTTATCATAATTGCATTATTTGCTTTGTCATTAGTTCAATTCTTATAGATGTATAACTTGCTTCAGATTGGAATGGATGTGATATTGTATGAAGTGGTCAGATCTGATGCAGTTGTGGCTAAGGGAACAATTATTTCAGTAAATCCTAAAACCACTCTTGGAGGTGTAGTTCTTGGAAAGCATTATTGTGAAGTTGTGGTGAATGTTGTGATCAAAAGGGATGCAATTCTGCCTCGCCCTTATCCTAGGGTGGAGAAGATGGGCGACGCTCTCAAGTTGCCAATTGCATGGCCATACAATAGAGTAACAAACTGTCCTAGTCATTGTTTCCTGTTTTCTCATATGTGGTTAGTGACCAGGCTTCTAACTAGTGATATTTGTGATAGATGAAGGTTAGCAAGGCATCAACATCAAATCATGGTACTTCAGGTATGCTATTCTCATCTCACTTGTCACTTTGTAATTAGGAATCTATAGTGTTGTTGTTTCTTAGCAGCTGAACAGTCCACTGAATCAAGTTTTGTAAATTGTGGAAAGCAGAGTTTCACTTTGTGCTGTAGTGTGCCTTTCACCGGTCATCTTTGTCAATAACTTAATTAATTATTTCATTATATGCTGGAACTTTGTCGCACTTAGCACTATTGCACTTTGGGATTTTTGCAAGGTGGAACTTGTGCAGTGTGCTGGATCATTTGACTATGTTTACAGAAGAGTCTCAAAACAGTTAAGGGACTATGTTTCACAATTCTTGCATACACCAGTCCCTTTCACAATTTTTGTTCCTTGACAATGAAAATGAGGGCTTTTTTGGATGCACTATTTTCTGTTTTTGTGTCTTAACAATGAAAATGAGCATGCTGTCTTCATGTCATTTGTGGTTACAGACATATGGTGTGGTTAGTACCTTGCTTAGAAAGACGTCCAATAACGACTTATCTCATCCTGTAGTCAATTGGTTCAATTAATGGCGCGTCTCTGTATAACTTTGTGGCTTTCATACTTTCACTCATGATGGTTGATTGGAATATGCATTTTTGCTTATTCTAAATTTGAGAAATATTCTTTATCATTAGGATATAATATCAATGTGACTCCTGAAAGTCTAGTCTGTATCATTTGAGAAATACTCTTTATTACCGGAGCAGTAGTTACTAACCAATAGCCAATTATCGAGTTCTCGACATGTATATTACTATGTCTGTAGTACAGAGACAGATACAGACTTTTGAAATCTTTTGCCTAAGCAAAGTAGATAAGTATGAGGGAAGAAGTATTTGATTGTCCAGCATGATCAGTTTCATAAGTCCAGTTGTGCCAGAAGCTAGAGTTGCCTTTATTAGTGGATAAGGGTGGGTTCACCAGCGGAGCCTCATAGAGGCAAGCCTGGGCAACTGCCCCCCCTTGCTTGCATGTTTTAGTACTGCATACAGTGCTATTCTCATTATGCTGCTCTATGAAAAGTTGCTCTGTAAATTATGAAGGACATGAAAGTAGAAAGCCTAGGCTGCAGCCTGTACAGAACAAACAAAAACAATGATGAAGAGCCTAGTAGTACTCCATCATATTGCCGCTATCAGTTATGATTGTCATTGAAAACTAAATTAGCCCCTGCTTGTTTTCTCTCCACGCTCCGCCACTGGGTGGGTTAGGCATGACATTCTTAATCGTAGACAAGGCATGCTGCGGAAGAGCTTGATTGTTAACTAATTGCTTGCTTTTAACTAGTGACTGACTCCAACATGTGAGGAGATAAACCCGAAAAAAGAAAACCACGAGTGATCCTATGAACATAAAGTTGAGCTGAAATATATAATTGTTATGTATCAACAATCAGTTTTATTAACAAATTTCACTTTAAATTTGTTTAGGTGGGAGGCCCTAGAGGTTATGTGAAGCTAGATCAACACCAAGTAGATCTATCTAGTAATCAGTGATGTTATTTTGTATTTGAGTAAGATGGCACATTCTATAGATTGTAAGGCCAACATATGTATGGCTTCTGGATGCCAGTGGATCTTGCTACTAATTAAGGGCTGTGTATGTTGGTTCTCCTTTTGTAAACATGGCACAACTACAAATGTTGGCTTCGATGAAAACTTGAGACATGTTTATCCATGTTATCCAGCTATGTTATTGTCCTGTGATGTGAACTTATATGGATGTTGAGTAAGCTTGAGACTATATGGTTAATGTGAAATTAATTAATTATAATAATGTCAGGCTGATGTTAAATTAATTATGTAATCATGTCAGTTCATATTCATAGCGTTGAAGCGTTGGTCGGTGTAACTTTATGTACCATCAAATTATTGGTCGGTATAACTGGTAACAGAACATTGGTCGCTATAAATATTGGCAACTAACTATCGGTCGGTATAGATTCGTCGGTCGCTGTAACTTTATAGCGACGCCACTTACAGCGTCTAATGAGGTCGGTCGGTATAGAGTTATAGCGACCAATGTTCGGTCCCTATAACGACTTATAGCGACTCTTTTGTGGTTGCTGTAAAAAGTGTGTGGTATAGTGGTTAAGAAAGTTTGACCGACACGCATCCCATAAGGATTTCTATTTTGGGATGGAGGGAGTACTACATATGACCGGTGGCTCGGTCTCATAGTTATTCCCCCTGTCCAGTAATATAGTATATTCAAGAGGATGCAAAAAGACGCATTGGCACCCTCGCTTCATTTCTTAATCAGACACTATTACCAGCATGATTGATGAAGATTGTTTGATAAATGACAAACAATGATGTAATACCTACTAAATTTATACTACTATTTAATGCAAAACTATACTTTGGTCTCTAAAATCTCTTATATTTGGGTATAAGTTTTGAATGCTTGTATGCACTATATAACATGACGGAGTGAGTAATTAATAACCTCTTACATCATAGTACAATGATACCCTTCACAACCTTTAAGACAACCCATTACTTCAAATCAAATGCTCCACAATTACATGAATCAACCCTGCCAGTGCCATTTGTTGCTAAGTGGGCATAAAGAAAAGATCCACTACTTGGCATACAGTTTGTCAAATATGCTGAAATATGTGTATCTCCAAGTCTTCTTAAACAAAATTAAAAACACAAAATATATATTATCCATAGGCCTACCAATAATCCCATAGTTAGACCGAGACGATGAAACCCAGCTAGCTGACATTGAAACCCGGCTTAGTGGTTCTTTTTTCCTCAAAAAAACCCAAGCTCTGCCTTCTTCGGATAATTTCGGTTGTCAACGGCTCAATGCCTATCCCTGGTACAGACGCTATAGCGCCCAGACGGCCGGATGGATGCCCATGCTTGCACCACGTTTCCTGTGCCTGCTCCGTTTCATGCGCCCACACACGTGGGGGCCTCACCGCTTGGACGTCGTCTGTGCTGCCCGACCACACGCGGGGAGCGCTCGATCATGCCCCATCCACTTCCCATGAGCATGCACGTGGAACCGGATGCGCCCGCTTGGCGGTGCCACAACAGCTGCAGAAGGCGGCTGCATAGGTGGGTCCCATTGCAACATATGCAACACCAGATCTGTACTTTTGCAACATTCAGATGAAACACTTGCAACATATATCCGAAACAGTTGAAACACTTGCAACATTTGTCTGAAACACATGTAAAACACCTAAAAACACTTGAAAGCCACTGCAAACATATGCAACATCCATATAAATAATTGCAACATCTGTGTGAAACATATGTAACATCTAGAAAGAAAATACTTGCAACATACGTCTAAAAACAGATGAAACATTTGGAGTAGATACTTGGAACATACATGTACAGTCATTGCAACATATGCAACATCAGGATCTACTTTGTAACATCCAACACTTGCAACATACCTCTGAAACATTCAGTGCAGCATCTACTTGCTGTTTGGACGAATGGAGGCTCGTTGGCATCTAAACTCTGGAGTTCACCGATGTAGAGCTCGCCGGTGGTGCGGAGCTCGCCGCTCTGGTGGAGAAGGTTGTGGCAGGTCTGGTGGAGAAGGCCATGGTAGGTCGCTCCGGTGGAGAAGGCAGTCCGCATGCTGTAGAACAGTACGGCAGGCAGGAGGCGCGATGGGGAGGGAGGAATACGGTTGGTCACACTCGGGCACAGTGGAGATGCCGGCCGGCGGGTGCAAGGACGCTGTGGAGAACACTGAGGTGGCACGGCGGAGCGCGATCGCGGCGTTATGGTGCATTTTTTTTAGAAACTGTGGTGACTGGAGAGCCTTCTCGAGAATCGGTTGGGCGAGTGGACTAGCGGATAGGAGTCCGGTGTTTGGCTGCTGGATCCGGTGGAGGGAGGTCGTACCAATGGCGAGCGCGCCCCCGGGTGGTAGATCCAGCGCCGGTGCGCTTCCTAGCAGCAGATCTAGAGCAGGCTCATCCTCCGGTAGTGGATCTTGGGCGAGCGAGGTCTCCGATCTGGTAGCAGATCCAGCAACGACATCGACAACGACAACGACAACGGCGACGACAGCGACGGTGTGCAGATCTTGTGTGTATGTTGGAGTCATTCCCACTCCTCATCTTTGACTATCGAGAAAACAGTCATAAAACATGTCGATATTTGAAGATCTAGCTATAACTGAAGAAGCCGTTGGAGCTCTTCCCCCCCCCCCCCCCTAAAATCTCTATTTCTATCGATGCGAAATGATATAAAGATGCTCGATCGTGAAGTTGGTCTTATATTAGTCAATTCTATGGTGCATGACACCGACCAATCAACGCTAGATGATATACACAATCATTTTAACACGACATACAAGCAGGTGAATGACACCGACCAATCAAAGATAGATGATACACGCCCACAATGATTTTAACACAACATACAAGCACTACATGATGTGAGATCATGAGAGCAACTAAAACTAGCCGTGACTAATAAATAATAATAACTATATTGCCTTAAAAAATAAATAATAACTACATGATGCATGTATTCTTCTAGCTATGGCTGCCCTCCGAGTATCGTGGATACAAATCGTGTTAGTCAACAAGTATGTGATACATGACATCAATTAGTATGACACTCACACAAACACAAGCACCACATGATGATGTTCGTGAGATCGTGGGAGCAGCTAACTAGCCGTGACCAATAAATAATAATAAGTTAATAACTAACCTGTATCATTTCCTACAGGGTTCCACACGTCTAGCATATAAAATAGGGGTTAGCCCCAGCGGCAATCCCATCAGCAATCGCAAAGCCAACAGCTGCAAGCAACAGGCAACATTGGGTTCTCTCTGGACCTAGCAGCTAGCCATCTCCCAGTCCCAGCTCAGCAATGGCTTCCAGCTGCGCGCTGACGAAGACAGTCGCCGCCCTCATGCTGGTCCTATTCGCCGGCCATCTCCTAGCAGCAACACCGGTGGCGGCGGACGGACTCGTCGGAAGGAAGAGCCTTAAGAAGGATTTGTCGCCAGTGGATTGCTTCATCGATTGATGCAGCGACCACCGCTGCAAAACCGTATGCTTTCGCGAGTGCTTCAAGCAGTGCATTGCCTTACCAAAGGCAAAATTTGAGATCTGCAAAGAGTATTGCCTTGCCTACAAATGCAAGAAGATCTAAAACTAATAGATGACTACCCATTGCCATCGGTGGCCAAGGAAGAAGGAAGAAGAAACCGGACCGAAGACCGATATTGCTATATGAATTCGTTATATGCATATTGCATTATATTTAAATTGGTTTGAATATTCTATTTCTACGTACGTGTTATTAAGAGTTGTTCCGCATGTGAAGCTTGGCTTTTTTGTTAATACAATTTATATTATTTGTATAATGATTTCGTTTGCATTGTTTTAGCTATTTTGGATGACATTGTTGCTTAATGATGTAACATCCTTTTCCTTGATCAATATGAGATCATGTATGGGTGCTCATCAAAGTAATGGTCAATAAAACATTTTCCTTCCCCTCACTATTAATATCTCTAATTGGCACCAGAGACTCTGGCCAAATTGTTTGCCTATACATGGTCCTTCTTTCTTTTTCCTTTTTATTTAGGTAAACAAGAGGGGTATCCCATACTAATTAGATATTAAAATCAGGAAAAGAGCCGGACAATGTTTAAAAAGAAAAACAAAGAAAATGATCAAAAGGATTACACGAAGTGCTGTGTACATTCTTCTATGAAGGGGGTGCCAGTTTTGCACCATGGAAAACCAGGGCAAAGCTGCTCTTGAAAATGTCTTTACAATGAGGGATGGAAAGCTGAATAAGAAATTACCTCATAACAAACTAGTTTTTAAATCATGAATTTATATGATTTTTTCTTAAATTGGTGAAAACGTTTGTTGGGCTAAACATCTCAATAAAAAAAACTCAAATATAGCATTATAGGAAGAATACTAATTTTAAAACCGCAAAAGCTATGATATCAAATGCAAGGACTCCGCCCAGGCCGTCCAACTAGTACCTCGTGTCATCCTCTCGATGGTTTCATGAGGATCCCTAGATTCTCCATCCACGATGTCCAATAGCACAGCTAAACCGTAGGATCAAGTAGTAGAGACACACCACGAATCCAACCATCAAGGGTCACCAGGTATTGATGGTCATTAAACACTATTTTGACCATCAACAATGCACCTTAAGTGAAGGTATAATCAATATCATATTGATAATCTCTATTTCAAATATCATGGTTCCAATTGTACTTGGAAATTGTTTGAATGTAGGAACAAACACACAAATTTCATAAAATCAAGTACCAAGATCAAGTGTGACGAGGCAAGGGCACCTGGTGGGGTCGGTGACCCCACCTTTTTGTTCACGCGACCTAGCCTCACTAGGTGCCACATCACTGATCCATGCCCTCCCGAGGAAACACAAGTTGGAGCCATCTCAAGTGTCGGTTTGATGGCGGTTTGATCCGAGGGCTCTCTCTTGGATTGTCACATGGATTGGAGCGCCCACCATGATGTGTTTGGACCAAGAAAAGGGGGTTGCGTACCTAGGATGCCTGTCGACCACCACAAAGGAGCGTCTGGAGCGTTGGATCAAGGCGATGCATCCAAGGGGGGGTCGAGTGACCCCCTCCTAAGTCGTCCGACCCCACCAGGGCGTCGCCGCCTCTCCACTCGGCTATAAATGTGCCCCTACACTTGTACAGTTTTAATAGGGGGTGTTGGCACCATATCTAAGCATCTTTATCTTCAAGTGAAAGATCCCTCTAAGGAAGTAGTCCACCTCTTTAGTAGTTAGGCTAGTAGTGGGAGTTAGAGTCGAGTTGAGCTCTGCTCAAAGTCTAAAAGTAGTATTTGGTGTTTGGTATAGCTCTTGTACTTTTCCTCTTTTGTAAGACCTTCCTTATTTGCGTATATTGCTTCTACCTTACTTGAGTACTTATTCAAGTGTGTCTACTTTAGTAGTATACTTGGAGCTTTATTATAAGCATATTTTCAGTTAGCTACCTCGTTTAGTGTGGTTACATCTTGCACAGGCTTCGCCCCTTTTATACAGTGCTCTAGTCTTATTTAACCAGAGCTTGGACCAGAGTAACGAGTTTATAGATTAAGTATGGTGCTTAGGCCTATATTTGGCATGTGTTTATGGGTAGACACACGGATAGCTTGTGCTAGTTGACAGGTATGTATTGGGTTGCCCAGTATTATTTTTGTGAATATTGGGGGAGTTGCTGCATTAATACCCTAATATTTTGTCCCCAATACCGATAAGGTAGGTGGGTCCTCTAGGAGTATATAAGAGAAAAGTTGGTTGAAAATAAAGTGGTAGCCGGGGTGGTCTCCATGGTTTTGTTTGAGAGGAGGTGAGGAAAAAATTGGCGACCATCGAAAAAGAGAGGTATTGGGGAACTCTTTGAGCAAGAAAAGGCATAGTTGTCCACAATAATATGATAGTTTTATGGGGATATATAGAGATATTGAGGAACTGCCAGAGATGGTCTTAGCGCTTGCAATAGTGTTTGCTATACGTGATCTGTTACCTTGACACCAATCCACTGCCAACCCACTATACGCTATTTAATATTGTGCCTCCGAGTATCATGAATACAAATCATGTTAGGGCATCTCCAAGAGTCTTTCTTAAACCTTCACTCTTTAAATTCATATTTGAAGGGCCATTTGAATAAAAATCACTCTGTATATCTTTCCACCCTCTAACGTGTTAGGTTTAGTCCCGCATCAGAAATTGATGTTGGGGAGGCATAACATATAAGGTGGGGCAGCCCTCACTTATCAGCCTAGCTTTTCGGTTGAGTTAGGCATGAAGCCTCGGCTAGTTGTGGGGCCGGGAGGACCTGGGCCTGGGGGCGTCAACTCGTGGGTATAGCAAGCTGGGCTAGATCATCCACTGCGCACTCCAACACAACGGCTTCTCTGTATCTTGTGTGTATGATGTTGGAGTCATTCCACTCTTCATCTTATTCCACTCTTCATCTTTGAATATATCGAGAAAACAGTCATAAAAGATGTCAATATTTGAAGATCCAGCTACAACTGAAGAAGCCATTGGAGCTCTGTTTTTCCCTAAAACCTCTATTTCTATCAATGCGAAATGATATCAAAGCCCGGTGCCCGTGTATTTCCGCTCAAGGAGTGGGAATGGGGAGAGAACTCCTCTTTCGAAAAAAATAAAGATGCTCTTGAAGCTGATCTTAGTCAATTCTATGGTGCATGACACCAATCATCAATGTTAGATGATACACACCCACAATGATTTTAACACGACATACAAGCACTACATGATGTGAGATCATCAGAGCAACTAAAACTAGCTGTGACGAATAAATAATAATTAACTATATTGCCTTCAAAAAATAAATAATGACTATATGACGCATATATTCTGCTAGCTACAGTTGTCCTCCTCCGAGCATCGTGGATACAAATCGTGTTAGTCAACAAGTATGTGATGCATGACATCAATTAGTACGACACTCACACGTACACTGTGCTTGAGATCGTGGGAGCAACTATAAGTAGCCGTGACCAATAAATAATAACTAACTTGTATCATTTCCTACAGGGTTCCACACGTACGTCTAGCATATAAATAGGTGCTAGCCCCAGCGGCAATCCCATCAGCAATCGCAAAGCCAACAGCTGCCAGCAGCCGGCACCATTGGCTTCTCTCTGCACCTAGCAGCTAGCCATCTCCCGGTCCCAGCTCAGCAATGGCTTCCAGCTCCGCACTGACAAAGACAGTCGCCGCCCTCATGGTGGTCCTATTCGCCGGCCATCTCCTAGCAGCAACACCGGCGGCGGCGGACGGGCTCGTTGGAAGAAAGAGCCTTAAGAAGGGTTTGTCGCCGGTGGATTGCTTCATCGATCGATGCAGCGACCACCGCTGCAAAACCGCATGCTTTCGCGAGTGCTTTGAGCAGTGCATTGCCTCTCCAGAGGCAAAATTTGAGATCTGCAAAGAGCACTGCCTTGTCTACAAATGCAAGATCTAAAACTGATAGATGACTGCCCATCGCCATCGGCGGCCAGGGAAGAACGAAGAAGAAACTAGACCGGGGACCGATATTGCTGTATTAATTCGTTATATACATTGCATTACTACGTCTATTTAATTTGGTTTGATTATTCTATTTCTACGTACGTGTTATTAAGACTTGTTTCGCGTGTGAAGGTTGGCTTTATTGTTAATATAATTTATATTATTTGTATAATGATTTCATTTGCATTGTTTTTTGTTATTTTGGATGCCATTGTTGCTTGATCATGTAATATCCTTTTCCTTGATCAATGTGAGATCATGTACGGGCGCTTATCAAAGTAATGGTCAATAAAACATTTCCCTTCCCCTCACTATTAATGCCTCTAATTGGCCCAGAGACTTTGGTCCAATTGTTTGCCGATACATAGTCCCCCCTTTCTTTTTTAAGGTAAACAAGAGGGGTATCCCCTGCTAATTACATATTAAAATCAGGATAAGAGCCAGACAATGTTTAAAAAAAAGAAAAATGAAGAAAATGATCGAAAGGATTACACAGTGTCATGTACATTCTTCTATGAAGGGGGGTGTCTGTTTTGCACTGTGGAAAACCAGGGCAAAGGTGCTCTTGAAAATTTCCTTACAACGACGGACGGAAAGCGGAATAAAAAATTACCTCATAACAAATTAGTTTTTAAATCATGAATTTATATGGTTTTTCTTAAATTGGTGAAAAATATTTTTGGGCTAAACAGCTCAACCAAAAGAACTCAAATATAGCATTATAGGAAGAATATTAATTTTAAAACCGCAAAAGCTATGATACCAGATGCGAGGACTCCGCCCCGTGCCTTCATCTCGATCAACACAGCCTTAACTCAATAGTTTCATGAGGATCCCTGGAGTCTCCATCCATGATGTCCCCTAGCGCAGCTGAACCTTAGCATCAAGTCATAGAGACACACCACGAATCCAACCATCAAAGGTCACCAGGTGTTGATGGTCACTAAACACTATTTTGACCATCAACATTGCACCTCAAGTGAAGGTATAATCAATATCATTTTGTTAATCTCTATTTCAATTAACGTGGTTTCAGTTGTACTTGGAAATTGTTTGAATGCAGGAACAAACTCTCAAATTTCATCAAATCAGGTACCAGGATCAAGTGTGATGTGGCAAGGTCACCTGGTGGGGTTGGTAACCCCACATTGGTTCACCCGACCTGGCCTCACCAAGTGCCAGGTCATTGATCCTTGCAACGCCAAGGAAACACAAGTTGGAGCCATCTCAAGTGCCGGTTTGATCCGAGGGCTCTCTTGGATTGTCACATGGATCGGAGCGCCCACCATGGTGTGTTTGAACCAAGCAAAGGGTGTTGCCTACATAGGATGCCTGTCAACAAACACGAAGGAGCGTCTGGAGCATTGGATCAAGGCGATGCATCCACGGGGGGTCGAGTGACCCCCTAAGTCGTCCAACCCCACCAGGGCGTCACCGCCTCTCCACTTAGCTATAAATGCGCCCCTACACTTGTACACTTTTAATAGGGGGTATTGGCACCATATCTAAGCATCTTCATCTTCAAGTGAATGATCACCCCAAGGAAGTAGTCCACCGGTCTAGTCATTAGGCTAGTAGTGGGAGTTAGAGTCGAGTTGAGCTCTGCTCAAAGTCCAAAAGTAGTCTTCGGTGTCTGGTATAGCTCTTGTACTTCTCTTTTGTAAGACCTTCCTTATTTGCGCATATTGCTTCTACTTCACGTGAGTATTTTATTCAAGTGTGTCTGCTTTAGTAGTATACTTGGAGCTTTATTATAAGCTTAGTTTTGTTTAGTGTGGTTACATCTTGCACAGGCTTCACCTCTTTTATACAGTGCTCTGGTCTTATTTAACCAGAGCTTAGACCAGAGTAGTGAGTTAATAGATTAAGCATGGTGCTTAGGACTATAGTTGGCCTGTGTTTATGGGTAGACCCACATGGATAGCTTGTGCTAGGTGACATGTATGTACTGGGTTGTCCAATATTATTTTTGTGAATATTGGGGGAGTTGCTACAGTAGTACCCAATATATTTTCCTCAACACTGTCGGATATATAGGACAGGGATACCGTCACCGCCCATATATGTGACACGTCTATGCTATCGGCCCAGGAGCCATCAAGGAGGAAGCCCACGCGGGCTAAGGCGGGTGACGATCATGGAGAACAAGGCACGCCGCCAGGATCCCCAGATAGGCGTATCTGGATGATAGCTAGGATCAATCGGTTGCTTACCATGCGAAACTGAATAGGAAACTAACCAACAAACCCGATCGCCCTCCTTGTAACCCTGCTCCCCTCTGCCTATATAAAGGAGAGCAGGGACCTCGGGCTCAGGATGTATCCACATCCAACTCAGTCTATCTCATTCTTTTTACCATCTACCACGTAGCTAGGAGCAACAGCCCCTGTAACCGAGTATACGAATACAAGATCAGCAACAATGCAACTGGAGTAGGGTTTAGCACACGTTGTGCCCTGAACCAGTATAAATCCTGGTGTCTCGTGTGCTACCATCTGATTCAATCTTCGTGACTACGTTGCCGTATTATTGTCGAAGCAAATAATTCCAACAAACACCCATATGGAAGGTGGGTCCTCTAGGAGTATATAAGAGAAAAGATGGTTGAAAAGTGAGAATTGGAGTGGTCTCCATGGTTTTGTTTCAGGGGAGACGAGGAAATAACTGGTGACCATCAAAAAAGAGAGGTATTGGTGAACTGTTGGACCACAAGAAAAAGCATAGTTGTCCCCAATAATATGACAGTTTTATGGGGATATATGGAGATATTGAGGAATTGCTGGAGATGCTCTTAGCGCTTGCAATAGTGTTTGCTATACATCATCCGCTACCTCGACACCAATCCATTGCCAATCCACTATACGCTATTTAATACCATGCCTCTGAGTATCGTGAATACAAATCATATTAGGGCATCTCCAAGAGTCTTTCTTAAAACTCACTCTTTAAATTATTAGTTGAAGGGCCATTTGAATAAAAATCACTCTCTATATCTGTCCACCCTCCAACGTGTTATGTTTACTACAACATCAGAAATTGGAGTTGGGGTGCCATAACATATAAGGCGGGGCAGCCCTCACATATCATCCTATAGCCTTTTCGGTTGAGTTAGGCCTAAAGCCTTGGCATGTTGTGGGGTCTGGTGGACATGGGCCTAGGGGCGTCAACTCGTGGGTATAGAAGGCTGGGTTCCATTGTACACTCTAACACAAGGGCTTCTCTATACCTTGTATGTATGTTGGAGTCATTCCCACTCTTCATCTTTGGCTATTGAGAAAACAATCAAAAAGGATGTCAACATTTGAAGATCTAGCTATAACTGAAGAAGCCGTTGGAGCTCTTTTTTTCCCATAAAATCTCTATTTCTATCAATGTGAAATGATATAAAGATGCCCTTGAAGCTGATCTTAGTCGATTCTATGGTGCATGACACCAATCAATCAATGATAGATGACCCACAATGATTTTAACACGACATACAAGCACTACATGATGTGAGATCATCAGAGCAACTAAAACTAGCTGTGACGAATAAATAATAATTAACTATATTGCCTTCGAAAAATAAATAATAACTATATGACGCATATATTCTGCTAGCTACAGTTGTCCTCCTCCGAGTATCGTGGATACAAATCGTGTTAGTCAACAAGTATGTGATGCATGACATCAATTAGTACGACACTCACACGTACACAAGCACCACATGATGATGTGCTTGAGATCGTGGGAGCAACTATAAGTAGCCGTGACCAATAAATAATAAGTATCATTTCCTACAGGGTTCCACACGTACGTCTAGCATATAAATAGGTGCTAGCCCCAGCGGCAATCCCATCAGCAATCGCAAAGCCAACAGCTGCAAGCAACAGGTAACATTGGCTTCTCTCTGCACCTAGCAGCTAGCCATCTCCCAGTCCCAGGCTCCCAGCACAGCAATGGCTTCCAGCTCCGCGCTGACCAAGACGGTCGCCGCCCTCATGGTGGTCCTATTCGCCGGCCATCTCCTAGCAGCAACACCGGCGGCGGCGGACGGGCTCGTTGGAAGGAAGAGCCTTAAGAAGGATTTGTCGTCAATGGATTGCTTCATCGCTCGATGCAGCGACCACCGCTGCAAAACCGTATGCTTTCGCGAGTGCTTCGAACAGTGCATTGCCTTACCAGAGGCAAAATTTGAGATCTGCAAAGAGTATTGCCTTGCCTACAAATGCAAGAAGATCTAAAACTGATAGATGACTGCACATCGCCATCGGCGGCCAAGGAAGAAGGAAGAATAAATCAGACCGGGGACCGATATTGCTGTATTAATTCGTTATATGCATTCATTACTACATCTATTTAATTTGGTTTGATTAATCTATTTCTACGTACGTGTTATTAAGACTTGTTTCGCGTGTGAAGGTTGGCTTTATTGTTAATATAATTTATATTATTTGTATAATGATTTCATTTGCATTGTTTTTTGTTATTTTGGATGCCATTGTTGCTTGATCATGTAATATCCTTTTCCTTGATCAATGTGAGATCATGTACGGGCGCTCATCAAAGTAATGGTCAATAAAACATTTCCCTTCCCCTCATTATTAATGTCTCTAATTGGCCCAGAGACTCTGGCCCAACTGTTTGCCGATACATAGTCCCCCTTTCTTTTTTAAGGTAAACAAGAGGGGTATCCCCTGCTAATTAGATATTAAAATCAGGAGCCGGACAATGTTTAAAAAAGAAAAAACAAAAACAAAAAAAATGATTGAAAGGATTACACAGAGTGTTGTGTACATTCTTCTATTAAGGGGGGTGTCTGTTTTGCACGGTGGAAAACCAGGGCAAAGGTGCTCCTGAAAATTTCTTTACGAGGGACGGAAAGCTGAATAAAAAATTACCTCATAACAAACTAGTTTTTAAATCATGAATTTATATGGTTTTCCTTAAATTGGTGAAAAATATTTTTGGGCTAAACAGCTCAACCAAAAAAAAACTTAAATATTGCATTATAGGAAGAATATTAATTTTAAAAACACAAAAGCGATGATGCCAGGTGTGAGGACTCCGCCCCGTGCCTTCCTCTCAATCAACACGGCCCTAACTCAACAGTTTCATGAGGATCCCTGGAGTCTCCATTCGCGATGTCCCCTAGCGCAGCTAAACTGTAGCATCAAGTCGTGGAGACACACCATGAATCCAACCATCAAGGGTCACCAGGTGTTGACGGTCACTAAACACTATTTTGACCATCAACATTGCACCTAAAGTGAAGGTATAATCAATATCATTTTGTTAATCTCTAATTCAATTAACGTGGTTTCAGTTGTACATGGAAATTGTTTGAATGCACGAACAATCACTCAAATTTCATCAAATCAGGTACCAGGATCAAGTGTGACATGACAAGGCCACCTGGTGGGGTCGGTGACCCCACATTGGCTCCCCGACCTGGTCTCACCAGGTGCCAGGTCACTGATCCATGCGCTGCCGAGGAAACACAAGGTGGAGCCATCTCAAGTGTCGGTTTGATCCGAGGGCTCTCTTGGATTGTCACATGGATTGGAGCGTCTACCATGGTGTGTTTGGACCAAGCAAAGGGGGTTGGCTACCTCGGATGCCTGTCAACAAACACGAAGGAGCGTCTGGAGCATCGGATCAAGGCAATGCATCCACAGGGGGGTCGAGAGACCCCCTCCTAAGTGGTCTGACCCCACCAGGGCATCGCTGCCTCTCCACTAGGCTATAAATGCGTCCCTACACTTGTGCACTTTTAATGGGGGGTATTGGCACCATATCTAAGCATCTTCATCTTCAAGTTGAAGATCACTCCAAGGAAGTAGTCCACCTCTCTAGTCGTTAGGCTAGTAGTGGGAGTTAGAGTCGAGTTGAGTTCTGCTCAAAGTCCAAATGTAGTCTTCGGTGTCTGGTATAGCTCTTGTACTTCTCCTCTTTTGCAAGACCTTTCTTATTTGTGCATATTGCTTCTACTTCACTTGAATACTTTATTCAAGTGTGTCTGCTTTAGTAGTATACTTGGAGCTTTATTATAAGCTTAGTTTCATAGTTAGCTACCTTGTTTAGTGTGGTTACGTCTTGCACAAGCTTCACCGCTTTTATACAGTGCTCTGGTCTTATTTAACCGGAGCTAGCTTGGACCAGAGTAGTGAGTTTATAGATTAAGCATGGTGCTTAATCCTATATTTGACCTATGTTTATGGGTAGACACACGGATAGCTTGTGCTAGTTGACAGGTATGTATTGGGTTGCCCAATATTATTTTTTTGAATATTGGGGGAGTTGCTGCATTAGTACCCCCAATATATTATTTTTTTTAATATTGGGGGAGTTGCTGCATTAGTACTCCAATATATTTTCCCCAACGCCCATATGGAAGGTAGGTCCTCTAGGAATATAAGAGAAAATATGTTTGAAAAGTGGTAATTGGGGTGGTCTCCATCGTTTCGTTTGAGGGGAGACGAAGAAATAAATGGTGACCATCCAAAAAGAGAGAGGTTTTGGTGAACTGTTGGAGCACAAGTAAAAGCACAGTTGTCCCCAATAATATGACAGTTTTATGGGGATATATGGAGATATTGAGGAACCGGTAGAGATGCTCTTAGCGCTTGCAATAGTGTTTGCTATACATCATCCGCTACCTTGACACCAATCCACTGCCTACGCTATTTAATACCGTGCCTCCGAGTATCCTGAATACAAATCATGTTAGGGCATCTCCAAGAGTCTTTATTAAAACTCACTCTTCAAATTCTTATTTGAAGGGCCATTTGGATAAAAATCATTCTCTATATCTTTCCACCCTCTAACGTGTTATGTTTAGTCCCACATCAGAAATTGATGTTGGGGTGGCATAACATATAAGGCAGGGCAGCCCTCACCTTTCAGCCTAGCCTTTTTGGTTGAGTTAGGCCTAAAGCCTTGGCCTGTTGTGGGGTCGGGTGGATCTGGGCCTGGGGGCATCAACTCGTGGGTATAGAGAGTTGGGACAGATCATCCATTGCGCACTCTAACATAAGGGCTTCTCTATATCTTGTGTGTATGTTGGAGTCATTCCCACTCTTTATCTTTGACTATCGAGAAAATAGTCATAAAAAATGTCAATATTTGAAGATCTAGCTATAACTGAAGAAGCCGTTGGAGCTCTTTTTTCCATAAAATCTCAATTTCTATCAGTGTGAAATGATATAAAGATGCTCTTGAAGCTGATCTTAGTCGATTCTATGGTGCATGACACCAACCAATCAATGATAGATGATACACACCCACAATGATTTTAACACGACATACAAGCACTACATGATGTGAGATCATGAGAGCAACTAAAACTAGCCGTGACTAATAAATAATAATTAACTATATTGCCTTGAAAATAATAAATAATAACTATATGATGCATATATTCTGCTAGCTATAGCTGTCCTCCTCCGAGTATCGTGGACACAAATCGTGTTACTCAACAAGTATGTGATACATGACATCAATTAGTATGACACTCACACATACACAAGCACCACATGATGATGTGCGTGAGATCGTGGGAGCAACTAACTAGCCGTGACCAATAAATAATAATAACTAACTTGTATCATTTCCTACAGGGTTCCACACGTCTAGTATATAAATAGGTGCTAGCCCCAGCGGCAATCCCATCAGCAATCGCAAAGCCAACAGCTGCAAACAACAGGCAACATTGGCTTCTCTCTGCACCTAGCAGCTAGCCATCTCCCAGTCCCAGGCTCCCAGCTCAGCAATGGCTTCCAGCTCCGCGCTAACGAAGACAGTCGCCGCCCTCATGCTCACTAGTAGAGAACAGACCTTTGATCCTCGGCCAAAATGGGCTCTAGTCCCGGAATTTTTTGCCCCCGGGACTAGAAATACCTTTAGTCCCGGTTGGTGGCTCCAACCGGGACTAAAGGTCCCTGCCCAACGGCTACTGCGCCAGACAGAGGTGGCAGGGACCTTTAGTCCCGGTTGGAGCCACCAACCGGGACTAAAGGTATACTTTTACTCCCGGTTGGTGGCTCCAACCGGGAGTAAAGGTCTACTCCCGGGCCGTGGCTGCGTCCGGGGTTGGAAAGTTACCTTTAGTCCCGGTTGGATCTATCAACCGGGACTAAATGTTCTCCCTTTATAAATCGGCCGTCTCCTCCTTCCTCCCCGAGCCCGAGCTCAGCACATTTTGAAGCTCACTGGTGTTCTTGTTTCATAATTCTAACAAAAAATAAAAAAAGTTAGGTTATCGATTTTTCCTATGTGCAATAAACAAAAATAAAATTCATATTTTTAACAAAATAATTTTATGCCTTTTATTTAATTTACTATGTATTTAATAAAAACTATTGCATTTTTATTGTATTTAACAAGACTATTCCTTAAAACAGGCGGGAAACGAAACTGCAGGCCACCTTTACTCCCGGGTGGGAAGCCCACCCGGGAGTAAAGGTGGGCTGCAGTTTCGTTTCCCGCCAAAAAAACCTTTACTCCCGGTGCGTGTTACCAACCGGGAGTAAAGGTATACCTTTACTCCCGGTTGGTAACACGCACCGGGAGTAAAGGTATACCTTTACTCCCGGTTGGTGGCTGGAACCGGGAGTAATTCTCCTCTGCTATATAACCTCCGGCGCCTGGCAGATCGATCCGCTCGTCTTCTTCCTCGTCGAACACCGCCGCCCTCTTCTCCTCGCACCGCGTCCGTTCGTCTTCCGTGACACCGGCGCCGCCGTCTTCTTCCTCGTGCGGCCTCCACCCCGCGCGCCCGTGCCCCTCCTCCGCGCCCGTGGCTCTCCACCGCGCCCTCCTCCGCGCCCGAGGCCCTCCACCGCGCCCTCGCCCTCCTCTGCGCCCGAGGCCCTCCACCGCGCCCTCCTCCGCGCCCGAGGCCCTCCACCGAGGACATAGATCAATGTTTGTTAACGAAATTTTATCCAAATATATTCATGTAGGGTTTTTTTTGAAGGATTTGTTGTAGGATATATAATGGTCAAATAGGAACTCAATTTTGATACCCAGTTTGTAAACTAAGCGTGTAAAATACACATATGCATGCATGCATGTAAATATATATATGATGCATGCATATATATATATATATATATATATATATATATATATATATATATATTTCTATGCTTGAATTGTGTGATTTAATACGTTCATTGTGCTTGAACCGAAACATACTATATGCGCGTATAAATGTATAATTAGCAGCGTACAATACGACTTCGAAAACCTATTTTGAAAAGAAAACAAAAAAATGAAAAGAAAAGAAAAAAAAAACCTTTAGTCCCGGTTCGTATTACCAACCGGGACTAAAGGTGCTGGCCATCGTGGCATGTCAGGAGGCACCTTTAGTCCCGGTTGGTGTTACCCACCGGGACTAAAGGTCCTCCTTTAGTCCCGGTTCCTCACCCGGGACTAAAGGACCCCCTTTAGTCCCGGATGCTTGCTCCCGGGTGGGGAACCGGGACTAGAGGGGGTTCCCCACCGGGAGTAAAGCCCGTCTCTGTACTAGTGGCTGGTCCTATTCGCCGGCCATCTCCTAGCAGCAACACCAGCGGCGGCAGACGGGCTCGTCGGAAGGAAGAGCCTTAAGAAGGCTTTGTCACCGGTGGATTGCTTCATCGATCGATGCAGTGACCACCGCTGTAAAACCGTATGCTTTCGCCAGTGCTTCGAGCAGTGCATTGCCTTTCCAGAGGCAAAATTTGAGATCTGCAAAGAGCACTGCCTTGTCTACAAATGCAAGAAGATCTAAAACTGATTGATGACTATCCATCGCCATCGGTGGACAAGGAAGAAGGAAGAAGAAACCGGACCGGGACCGATATTGCATGTATTAATTCGTTATATGCATATTGCATTACTACATCTATTTAATTTGGTTTGAATATTCTATTTCTACGTACGTGTTATTAAGACTTATTCCACGTGTGAAGGTTGACTTTTTTGTTAATACAATTTATATTATTTGTATAATAATTTCGTTTGCATTGTTTTGGTTATTTTGGATGCCATTGTTGCTTGATCATGTAATATCCTTTTCCTTGATCAATGTGAGATCATGTATGGGTGCTCATCAATGTAATGATCAATAAAACATTTCCCTTCCCCTCACTATTAATATCTCTAATTGGCACCAGAGACTGTGGCCCAATTGTTTGCCTATACATGGTCCCTTTCATTTTTTTTTTGAGGTAAACAAGAGGGGTATCCCCTGTTAATTAGATAATAAAATCAGGAAAAGAGCCAGACAATGTTTAAAAAACAAAGAAAATGATCAAAAGGATTACACAAAGTGTTGTGTACATTCTTCTGTGAAGGGGGTGTTTGTTTTGCACCATGGAAAACGAGGGCAAAGGTGCTCTAGAAAATTTCTTTACAATGAGGGATGGAAAGCTGAATAAGAAATTACCTCATAACAAACAAGTTTTCAATTCATGAATTTATATTGTTATTTTAATTGGTGAAAAAATATTTTTGGGCTAAACAGTTCAATAAAAAAACTCAAATATAGCTTTATAGGAAGAATATTAATTTTAAAACCACAAAAGCTAAGAAACCAGATGCGAGGACTCTGCCCCGGCCGTCTAGCTAGTACCACGTGCCTTCCTCTCGATCAACGCGGCCCTAACTCAATAGTTTCATGAGGATCCCTGGAGTCTCCATCCGTGATGTCCCCTAGCACAGCTAAACGGTAGGATCAAGTCGTAGAGACACACCATGAATCCAGCCATCAAGGGTCACCAGGTGTTGACGGTCACTAAACACTATTTGACCATCATATTGATAGTCTCTATTTCAAATAACTTGGTTTTAGTTGTACCTAGAAATTGTTTGAATGCAGGAACACACACTCAAATTTCATCCTGGTGGGGTTGGTGACCCCACCTTGGTTCACCCGACCTGGCCTCACCAGGTGCCCAGTCACCGATCCATGCCCTGCCGAGGAAACACAAATTGGAGCCATCTCAAGTGTCGGTTTGATGATGGTTTGATCCGAGGGCTCTCTCTTGGATTGTCGCATGGATTGGAGCGCCCACCATGGTGTGTTTGGACCAAGCAAAGGGGGTTGCCTACCTAGGATGCCTATCAACCACCACGAAGGAGCGTCTGGAGCATTGGATTAAGAAGAAGCATCCATGTGAGGTCGAGTGACCATCTCCTAAGTCGTCCAAACCCACCAGGGAATCGCGTCTCTCCCCTCGGCTATAAATGGGCCCCTACACTTGTACACTTTTAATAGGGGGTATTGGCACCATATCTAAGCATCTTCATCTTCAAGTGAAAGATCACTCCAAGGAAGTAGTCCACCTCTCTAGTAGTTAGGCTAGTAGTGGGAGTTAGAGTCGAGTTGAGCTCCGCTCAAAGTCCAAAAGTAGTCTTCGGTGTCTGGAATAGCTCTTGTACTTTTCCTCTTTTGTAAGACCAGCTTCCTTATTTGCGCATATTGGTTCTAGTCTACTTGAGTACTTTAATCAAGTGTGTCTGCTTTAGTAGTATACTTGGAGCTTTATTATAAGCATAGTAGTTAGCTACCTTGTTTAGTGTGGTTACATCTTGCACAGGCTTCACCGCTTTTATACTTTGCTCTAGTCATATTTAACCGGAGCTTGGACCAGAGTAGTAAGTTTATAGATTAAGCATGGTGCTTAGGCCTATATTTGGCCTGTGTTTATGGGTAGACACACGGATAGCTTGTGCTAGTTGACAGGTATGTACTAGGTTGCCCAACATTATTTTTGTGAATATTGGGGCAGTTGCTGCAGTAGTACCCCGATATATTTTCCCCAACACCCATATGGAAGGTGGGTCCTGTAGGAGTATATAAGAGAAAAGATGGTTGAAAAGTGGTACTTGGGGTGGTCTCAATGGTTTTGTTTGAGTGGAGATGAAGAAAAATTGGTGACCATCAAAAAAGAGAGAGGTATTGTGGGGTACCATTGGTTGGAGCAAGAAAAAACATAGTTGTCCCCAATAATATGACAGTTTTATGGGGATACACGGAGATATTGAGGAACTATCGGAGATGCTCTTAGCGCTTGCAGTAGTGTTTGCTATATGTGATCCGCTACCTCGACACCAATCCAGTGCCAACCGTCTATATGCTATTTAATAATGTGCCTCTGAGTATTGTGAATACAAATCACGTTAGGGCATCTCCAAGAGTCTTTCTTAAAATTCACTCTTTAAATTCTTATTTGAAGTGCCATTTGAATAAAAACCACTATATCTTTCCACCCTCCAACGTGTTAGGTTTAGTCCCACATCACAAATTGATGTTGGGGGAGGCATAACATATAAGGCGGGCAGCCCTCACCTATCAGCCTAGCCTTTTCGGTTGAGTTAGGCCTGAAGCTTTGGTCTGTTGTGGGGCCAGGTGGACCTCGGCTTGGGGTGTCAACTCGTGGGTTGGGAATATATAGCGAGCTGGCCAGATCATCCACTGCGCACTCTAACACAACGGGTTCTCTGTATCTTGTGTGTATGTTGGAGTCATTCCCACTCTTCATCTTTGACTATCGAGAAAACAGTCATAAAAGATGTCAATATTTGAAGATCTAGCTATAACTGAAGAAGCTGTCGGAGCTCCTTTTTTTTCCCTAAAATCTCTATTTCTATCAATGCAAAAGCAAAATGATATAAAGATGCTCTTGAAGCTGACCTTAGTCGATTCTATGGTGCATGACACCTATCAATCAATGATAGATGATACACACCCACAATGAATTTAACACGACATACAAGCACTCCATGATGTGAGATCATGAGAGCAACTAAAACTAGCCGTGACTAATAAATAATAATTAACTATAATGCCTTCAAAAAAATAAATAATAACTATATGATGCATATATTCTGCTAGCAATAGCTGTCCTCCTCCGAGTATCGTGGATACAAATCGTGTTAGTCAACAAGTATGTGATACATGACATCAATTAGTATGGCACTTACACGTACACAAGCACCAAATGATGACGTGCGTGTGATCGTGGGAGCAACTAACTAGCCGCGTGACCAATAAAAGTAACTAACTTGTATCATTTCCTACGGGGTTCCACACGTCTAGCATATAAATAGGTGCTAGCCCCAGCGGCAATCCCATCAGCAATCGCAAAGCCAACAGCTGCAAGCAACAGGCAACATTGGCTTCTCTCTGCACCTAGCAGCTAGCCATCCCACTCCCAGGCTCCCAGCTCAGCAATGGCTTCCAGCTCCGCGCTGACGAAGACCGTCGCCACCCTCATGCTGGTCCTATTCGCCGGCCATTTCCTAGCAGCAACACCGGCTGCGGCGGACGGGCTTGTCGGAAGGAAGAGCCTTAAGAAGGGTTTGTTGCCGGTGGATTGCTTCATCAATCGATGCAGCGACCACCGCTGCAAAACCGTATGCTTTCGCCAGTGCTTCGAGCAGTGCATTGCCTTCCCAAAGGCAAAATTTGAGATCTGCAAAGAGGACTGCCTTGTCTACAAATGCAAGAAGGTCTAAAACTGATAGATGACTATCCATCACCATCAGTGGCCAAGGAAGAAGGAAGAAGAAACCGGACCGGCGACCGATATTGCATGTGTAAATTCCTTATATGCATTTAATTTGGTTTGATTATTCTATTTCTATGTACGTGTTATTAAGACTCGTTCCGCATGTAAAGGTTGGCTTTATTGTTAATATAACTTATATTATTTGTATAATGATTTAATTTGCATTGTTTTTTTTTGGTTATTTTGGATGCCATTGTTGCTTGATCATGTAAGATCCTTTTCCTTGGTCAATGTGAGATCAATGTAATGGTCAGTAAAACATTTCCCTTCCCCTCACTATTAATATATGTAGTTATCGCCGGAGTGTGGCCCAAAATATTTGCCTATACACGGTCCCTATTTCTTTTTTATGGTAAACCGGGGAGCCTACTAATTATATATTAAAATGAGGAGAAGAGTCAAAACACTTTATAAAGTGTTTAGAAAACAAAAGGCGAAACAAAGGAGATGATCAAAAGGTTGACACAAAGTGTTGTGTCCATTCTTGTATGAAAGGGGCCGTACTTAACATTTAACATCTACTCGGAAGATGATGATGATAATATATATAGCACATCGTTCTGGATTGAATAAAAAAAATCAAAACTCCTACATGCAGAGCTATGCGACCTTCTTCCACCAACTCAAATCGATGTACTTTTGGCGGGAATATAAATACCGCCAACTCAACAGGATGCAAAAATATACTCCCTCCATCTCAAATTATAAGTCATTTCATTTTTTTTAAGAGTCAAAATGTTTTAAGTTTGATCAAATTTATATAATAAAACAATAGCATTTGTGGTTCCAAATAAGTATAATTAATTATTCGTTAATTAATTATATTTTCATAGTATAGATATCATAAAACCTTTGTAATTCTCTTTATAATTTTGGTCAAACTTGAGATGGTTTGATGCTCCAAGATAATTGAAATGAATTATCTATACCTAATATTTAATCACCAAAATTTTAGTCTGCCCTTAACTGTCTGCTCTTTTTCTATCCGCTCTCCGGTCTGTATATAGAATTATAGGAAAATTGCTTCGCACACAAAAGAAACGGAAAGAAAGGAAAAATCCTCTTCCAAGAAAGGAAAATCCTCTTCCAAATTGGTCCCAAATCGGACTCTTACAACTGTTGAAATCTAATCCAGCCAATCCAATCCAAGTCCAAATCAAATCAAATCAAAACATCACACCAAAAATCAACAAAACTTTTTTCTGCCTCCCCTCTAACTAATTTTTTTCTGCCTCCCGGACCCGGACAGTGGTCCAAAATTCCTAACATTTTCACAGTCCGTATAGGACTCAACCTCAAATTAACAAAGAACCCATTGCCAAACAATTACAGAGTCCATATCAGAAAATCCCATGGTATAAATCTAATATAATATAACGAGCCAATTTGGAACGAGAACACGAACCAACAATAATTTGGAAGGCAGGGAAGACTACGAGAGTTCGAGAGAGGATCCAAGATATAAAAAGATCAACTCATGTGTCAAATCAGTAAACCACCAAAACAAAGGAGTTGTCGATGACCTTGACGAGGATGACGACATGGGAGATCTTCAAGGCAGCGCCGGAGAGGACACGAGGACGCCGTTGGCCGTCGGCAAGAGGGATTCGCCAGCCACCGCTGGCGTGGCGCACAAGCGCGGTGATGGGAGCCTCGCCCGATAGCTCGGCTATCACGGCCTCGTCGGACCTGGGAGGCTCACACGGAGAGGGGGGCTGTGCGAGAGGGAGGGGGCTGCTATATCGGGTGGAGGAGGGTGGCAGCGTCGAGCGAGGCCGGCGTAGACGAGGAGGTGCAGGGAGTTGCTAAAGCAGAGCAGCAGCGTCGGGCGAGGAGAGACACCGCTTCCCGCACGGAACGGCTTCCTCGCGGCCAGCGCGCTCGCCTCTGGCCAGCGTCCCCGCTGCCGGCGCGCTTGCCTCCGAGGCTGGCGTACCTATGGCCGGTGCGCTTGCCCCCGAGGCCGGCGTCCCCAACTCCCTGTGGCCGACGGCTCCCCAACGTTGGCACGCCGAGGCTCACCGCCGTGGCCGGCACGCTCGCACAGCTCCTTGAGAACATGGAGGAGAGAGAGTGGGAAAGCAACAGGTCATCCAAGGTCTGGCGGCACGTCACTAACTAGGGTTCCTGGGTGAGAACGCTAGAGCTGTTTTGTGTCGTGCAGGCGCAACCTCAACCGTTCAATTTGATCGGACAACACGACGATGTTTGGCTATGGGAGCATACATTCATTTGGGCCGTGGCGCAGACATCAACACGGTTTGATGGTACTAAAGTTCCAAAGCTTGATTCGTTTTTTTTATAAACTAAGTTTGATTTGTTTTGCAAGTCTTTTGCTTACAACTTTAATCTAAGATATTATATTATTACTATTGGTTTTTTGTAAAATATTATTACTAATGGTTTAGATGATAAAAAAATACAACTAAAAGACTATATTTTTCTTTAAAAATCTTTAATTTAATTTTGGTCAAATTTTGGGCTTTGAACACATAGATTTTTTTTCTACACGGTTGTGTTAATGTTGAACGAAGATTAGGAGTGGCGAAGAGAAAAGAAAGAAAAACAGGGTTCCAGATGTAAAGATGATAGAGGGAAAGAAAAGGTAGGAGGACCTTAATAATTTTTGAAATAGATCAGATTCCTGATGCAAAATGTCTAGATTCAAGTAAGCATCTTCTGGTGGGCTTCTTTTTCGACCTGGGTTGAATCCTTGCAGTTGGGCCGACTTCGTTGTGGGCTGGACCAAGCCCATGCAAAAAAAATGCAACCCTTTTTTCCTTTAATTTTGTTTTGAGATCTTGCAAAATTTGCCAAAAATCACGTTGACAAAAAAATTACGGAGATTGATATGATGCGTCAAAAAAGCTACAAAGATCGATATTAGGTCGTAGAAACACATGGGTAGTATAAAAAACTAAAGTTATGATATATTTAGATCTAAATAATTATGCGCTTTGCAACGGAAGAAAAAAAAATACCAAGGTGCATTTTAATTCGATATATGTTCAATAGGACATTGTTATTTATTACAAACATTAACTTATATTATGATGTCACGTTCATCATAAAATAAATTATAAAAGAATAAAACATAAGTAGATATGTACCATTGACATTATCATTTTGCATGAATGTTTAATAGTTTACTTTCCCGTTGCAACGCACGGGCATATTTGCTAGTAATATGAAACAGAGAGAGTATATCTTTACAAATTTTCTACTGAGACATTTTTTTTGCAAAAGAGTAAATTGTGTTTGTGTCCACCATACAACAACTTGAAAGGTGGGGTCCAAATATATAGAAAATACAGAAATAAGAAAACGAAAAATTCGGCAGATATATTGTCCGGATCGTCCCTTTCCAGAACGAGCCGGCCCAGAGAGCCCCATGGGCCGCAGCATTCTGCTCTTGTAGGCTGTGTGACTGTCTTGTCTGCTTTACCCTTGTTTCCCTTCTCCCTTCCACTCCTCCTTTTCCAAAGAAAGAAACGCAGCTGAGTCATGGACGCCGCCGCCGCCACGGCCGCCGGCGACGACGAGCAGTACCAGGCGCGCTTGGACGCCATCGCCGACGGCCTACAGACCCGAGACGCGTACGCCCTCCCCCTCCCTTGCTCTATCTCTATCTCTCTTTCCTGCGAGGAGGAAGCAGAGGCGGCTGCTGCCCATCCCTCCTTGCTCGTGAGCGATGACATGACTCCTCCCTCCGCTCACCCGTGTTGCAGGATGCGGCTGTACAACTGGCTCTCGCACCGCTGCTTCTCCGACTGCGTCGTCTCCTTCTACCGCCGGGCGCTCGGCAGGCGCGAGGAGGAGTGCGTCCGCTCCTGCGTCCACAAGTACCTCCTCCTCTCCACCGCCACCGCCGCGCGTTTCCCCCACCTCGCCGACTCGTCGTCGTCGTCGGCAGCATTCGACGATTGATCGGTTGATCCACCCGTGCTCTTCCCGACAGTTACTTCTTTGCTTCACTTCTTCTGTCAGTGTAGCTTAGTTTTACTTTACCTTATGATTGATCCATGGAAAGGAAACACGACGCCGTAAGATTCACGAGAGTAGCAGTTATTAGGAAGGAAATGCAAGGCCAGGAGTGATTTGTAGTTTTGTACTCCCCCCACACAGCGGATTTGGAATTTTGATTAATGGATGGATGGATGCATGAATTCTTCATGTCCTGCTGTTTGCTCTTCTGAATAATGAGTATTACCTTGGTCCAAATGCGAAAAGGTTCTAACTGTATCTCATTTTTCTTGTGATGGTTTATGTTCAGCTTTGGTTATCATCCTGTACAACATCACTGCAATCCAGCTCATTTTCCCAATGTGTTTGATCAGAGTAATGTAGTAAGCACAACTGGGCCTGATAGTACCACTACTACCACATAGAATAGATGATGCTACAGAAAAGTTAATGACAATGACCCCCATTATATAGTATAATCCTTGGTTGCAGACTTTTGTTGGCAACAATGATTTGTGACTCAATGCCTGTAAGATAATTAGGAGTGTTAATGGACATTTTCAGTGTCATTCTGATTCCTACAGTAGTCATATTACCAAATGTTGTGCCTTGTGAAGTCCATGTCCAACCAGGCTAGTATTGTCAGGTTATGCACAGAAATTCACAAAGAACAGCCTTATGATACTCCTGATCTAAAATCATTAGTTCACCAATAGTCTGCTAAGAGATTAGATCTTACCAGTTAAGACAGACATCAATGGGCTAACACTCTGAATGTAAGCAGAAAGAATATCATAATGCTCATATTCTTTTGGAGTATGTATATACAATGTGGGTGAAAATAATCCTTTTAATGAGAGCTGTGTTCTCAGAAGCAAGGTTGTAATAGTTGAGCCAGCAGACTTGCCAGCTGTTTCAGCAGTGCTTGCTCAAGAGATTCATTGTTCAAGATGCAGCAGTAATTTGACTCGTTGGATGTCTCACCAAGAGGTGCAGCTGCAATTTCCACATCCTTTGCTACATTCCACCCCTGGACCCTCAGGCCAGGGACCAAAGGTTGGGGTTCTCCATATGCTTTACTGATGATGACTAAATGTGCAACAAAAACCTTCTCTTGTTTCTTTTGGATGCAGAACATCCATGTATTGTGTTTTCCTTTGCTAGATGAAATTTGTTATTTCATCTGAACTTAGCATGCTGCCTTGATTTACACGTGAATTTTCCACCAGAAATGATTGCTGAAATGTGTTGTGAACAAACATCAATGCAACCAAGCTTTGGTTTTTTCACTCACAAGTCCTGGCATAAGATCCATTGGTTATTTCCTGACTCCTGGTATCTCTAATTATCCTGAATGTCCTTTCTCCCCTAAAAGGAGTTGATGAGACAAGGATTTGTCTTATTCAAAAAATGTTATTGATCAGAGTAATGAGGCTAACACCACAACTGAATGAAGTTGGGACTTGGGAGAGGCAGATGTAAAGGTTAGATTTTGAAGAACTGCACTTCAGAGTTTTCAAATCACAATTCCATCTCCTTTTTCAGTTATGTAAAACTTTCAAACTGTTTTATGTTTAAGAACTCTGTTCTTCATTGCATCATCAATTATCTAAGAGCTCTTTTCATTGTATACATGTAAGGATTTTTCTTTCTTTCTTTCTTTTTGTATGTGTTTTCGGTTTTCTGGTGTGTGAGGTGTGCATGTCGTTGTTGAGGCCATTGCTGCACTACCACCTGTTGAGACCTCTTCAAATTAAGCCTCCAAAAGGCTGATTTTTTTTAGAACTCTGGACTCTGGTGAATGCAATTGACTGGTTTGCTTCTGAAGCTTTTCGTGTATTCATGCAAGCTGCCAAAGGAACGATCTATAACAGCAGAAACCCGTCTTCTAACATTATCGTTCCTTACGCCCCGACTTGTTTGTTTCAGTGCGCTTTTTTTTCCAATTGTACGCCAGTTATAGGTCACAAACAATTTGCTGATCATGAGTTACCCACTGAACTGTCCATTACACAAACGGCTGCACTAGTGCCCGGACGTCTGGACGTCTGTGTGCATCTGGACGCCCACGCCTGCTCCACCCTGTCCGCTTGGATTCACGCGCCGCCCGCGCTAGCTTCATTTCCTGCGCTCGCATCCGAACCGCCTGCTTTTAGCTTCACATCCGTTGCCCACGCTACTCGGATGACTCACCCCCGCCTCTTCCAAACCGGCGCGGCGCTTGTCTCTTCCAGGCCACCCAGAAGCTCGCCCCCGCCTCTTCCACAACAGCACCGCGCGGCCTGTGCCTCCTCCACGGGTCAGTGCTCGCGGCTTGGCCCTGCCCGCCCTCATGGACACCAACGCCGACGGTCTGCACTTGCAACATGAAACACTCAAATGCAACATACATTTGAAACAGATGAAACATTTGGGACATACGTTTGCAACATGTATGTGAAACATATGCAACATCTAGATAAAACAATTGCAACATTAAAAAACACTTACTGCAATATAAGATTGAAACAGCTGAAACATTTAGAACATATTGCTGCAACATATATGTGAAAACATATGCAACATTCAGATAAAAAACGATTGCAACATACATCTCGAAATAGAGGAAACATTTTAAACAAACGCTTGCAACATATTTCTAAAACACTTGCAACATATGCAACATGTGCAACATTCCCCAATCAACTTTTACAATATCCATAAGAAACAACAGCAACATACCTTTAAAACGACTGAAACACCAGAACACATACATTTGCAACATAGGGGAGGGGAAGCCTGGGCCGGTCGATTTCAGCCGTCAGAGGCAAAGCCAGCGGCGAGCGGCAGTGCACGAGCACCACCGCCACCAGTATCGCGCTTGGCTTGGCAGCGATGATACGGGATGAGGGCGAAGAGCGCCATGGTCGCCGGGTAGGGGGGGGGGGGGGGGGGGGGGGGGGCTCGGTCGCCGGGGTGAGGGAGGGCGCCACCACCGGGGTGGAGAGCCGCCCACTCCTCAGCAACACCGCGGCGTCATGGATCTCGGTGGGGTGGGAGAGAGGGCTGCCGGATCTACGGGTGTTGGGGGCTCCTGGTGGGGAATGACGCTGGACATCGATGCACTGCAGCAGGAAGGTAAGGGCGGGAGCGGAACAAGGTGTGCAAGAGTTGATTTTGCTATTCTAGGCGAGCGGCGCATGACTACAGCGGCGTCCGGCCTTCTGGACTTCTTAATGCTAGCATCACCGTTGTACAAAAGTAATGTGTCACTCGAACGTGAAGGGATTTTTTTTTTGAGACGTTCGACCGTGTTGGTGGCCCTTCAGTCACTTTCAACTTTCGCAAGCAAACTTTTTTTTTTGGAGACAAGCAAACAGTAGTTACTATTGCACTCAAATAACCAAAGCATACATCTGGCAGTCAGTGTGCCATTAACAACTGCAGTGGGGTTTGTTACTACTTCAAACAAACATCCAGTTCAAGTCGGCTACATGAGGTAAAACCAAGTCCTATAGCATCCTGCCTTGAGTTAAATCCTCCATCAACATACATAGTGAATTCTGGTTCAAGAGATGTCGCATCTTACACTCGCATGTTTTGAGCATTTGGCATACATACTACTCAATAGCAATGTACCAGCAAATAGACTCCACGTACAAGAAACTCATTTCGGGTTCCTAAGAACAATGATGACTGAATCCCCGCGGAGGAACATCTTGCTTATGAACCTGTCTTTGTTCACCGGAAGAGCCTTCTTCTTGCCTTTACCGGTCTTTGGTACCTGAAACACAGGTAAAATGCGTTCACAAATGATTAATGAACACAGCAGTTCAAACCAGGGAAACTGTACAAAAGCCCTTTTTTTTTTTGAAACTAACTGTACAAAAGCTAAGAGACCGTTTGACATACCTCAGTCCACATCTCCCTAACATTCTCGAGAACCATGTTGCAATGCCGATCAAAGGCTCTCACGCGACCAAGCAGCTTCTTGTTGTTCCGGCAGTTGATAAGAACCTAAGACAAAGGAGACAATACATTATCAGAATAAGGAGCAGTTGAAAAGCACTATCTGCAGTCAGCAGTATGCAACCTGACACAGGACACATAATACGTGATACATGAGAGAAACAAAGATATATCAGTTAAGTAACAATGACATAGCAATCACACTACAGGAAACGATGGTTAAGGGTTATACATGGACATTTTTAGATCAAATGGGTGGAAAAATATGGAAACATGATTGTCTGGCAGTTGGCAGCAACTAAGCAAGCAATTCAGTTAGTACAAAAATAGTAAATCTTACTTTTGCAATTTATGCAAGAAATAAGAATGCATGACAAATTTTTTATTTTGGCTGAATGGAGCTAACATCAAACAAATCAGCATATGTAAATCAATAGTGCCACTCAGAAAACAGTTCCTGGCAAATTAATCCAACTTTGATGATGGAAATGACTAAAAAAAGATAAATGATCCGTAGCAATAATGCAGAAAAATAGATAGTACAGATACAGAAACCTATGACAGATAGGTACTAGCATTATAGTCAAAACTGCCAAATTATGATGCAATACAATACTGACTACCAAGACCACCGCGTTACTTCCATGCGCGGAAGGTAAGAAACATGTGCGCATCACAGTTAAGGGAACAAGAATACAACACCGACAACACACTAGTGCATCATTTCCACGGACTAAAATAGTGTTAGAATCACAGCTGAGGGACATGTTTAGTAAACAATTGGGAACCACAGCTAATAAACGTGTCTTAGCTAAGAAGATTACTGGCCATATGATTTGGTGAAGCAGGAGCTTCAGGCTGCTGCACAGAACTATACTTGTCTCAGCCAAAATAAGAAGGTTCAAATACAACACAAACGCTCAAACTTGGATGGAGGATACACAAAAACTATGGTCAAATACAACCTAACAGTGGATCTAAGTTCGAGGACTACCAAGAGCAGGAGAAAGCCAACTAAAGGTTAACCATATTGACACAGCTGGACAGCAGGCACATTGCATAACATAGTTCACGTCATGGTACCAGATTATTATACAACAAAAACACCAGCACATACATATTTTCATACTTGACCAGTAAAGTCAATGCAGACAGAATGCACAGAAGACACTGAATTTTCCAGAGGAAATCTACCAACCTGGGTATTATTCTTGACGCTCATCATAAGCACTGAGAGAGGACCAGTGCTGAACTCCTCTTCCTCCTTCTTCACCTGTTTCGACAAAGGAAAAGGAAAACCACACAAGTACCAGATCACAATTAATTCACGGCACCAGAAAGATGAGAGCAACATCTGGGGAGGGGGGGATGCAGTAATTTTCAGCTTACATTGGTTTCTTCCGCCATGGGAGCCAAGTGGGAGCCGTCAATCTGCACATGGATTAAACACGAAGTCACTACTATTCGCTCGAATGAAACACAATTCTCAGATCCATAAATAGGGTAACAAAAAGAAACTCTACGAGTATGCTTGTTCCTATCGTTGGCGGGCTAAAAATTCTAAGTGGACCGCATGGATCTACACTCCGAAACCCGGAAATTACCTGGGTGGGCAGAGGCGAGTCGGAGCGGCGAGACGGCGGCGGCGCGTCGGGAAGGACGAACCCTAGGCTGGGCGAACAAGAGGGTTTTTCTGGAGGAAGACGAACCGGCAGCGATTTTACACACTGGCGCTGGGTTGGGCCAGGCCCAGGAACATATTTTTTTCGGCCTTGTGCAGTTTCATGCCATAAATTGGAGGATGGGCCGTGATGGAGTGGGCCCGGCTTATATAGAAACATATTCCATGTTTCGCCTTGTGCGTCTTCTTTTTTTTAAAAAAAAAAAGTTTGTGCAGCTACATGGTATTCAAGTTATATTGTTTCGCCTCTCAAAACAAATGTTTGTATTGTTTCGCCAAAAATCAATCATATATATGTCGGTGGCAAAAAACATATAAAGACAAAAATTAACTTGAGTACACAGAAGATAAGATGAACCTGGAGCGAAAATGACTGCTGACAATCTAAAGATGACTTGCATTGTACGTACGCCTGATTCCTACTATTAATTTACAACCACCATACAGATAATTAAGCTGGACAAAACGCTAAACAGTACTGACACAGCAACGAGGATTTACCACACCATATAAGACGAAAAACATATAGAAGTACCGGAGATACATGGTTCCAACTTCACACACAACCAAAAGGAACATTTTGGATCTACTTTACATAGACGCAGCGATGCCATTCAGGACAGGCATCTAAGCAAAACCAACATCACGCCTGATTCGATGGATACTGACTTTCAGTAGTTGGTAGCCCCAAGATAGGACTGCTGCTGACCATAACCGCCTGACAAAGCGCCGCCGCTCCGATACTGCTGCTGCTGCTGCTGCTGGGGGGCAGGGGCCAGCAGTGGGCAAGAGCTAGCAAAGTGTCCAGGCTGATTGCATTTGAAACACGGTCCGAGGCCGATATTGCGGGGCTGCGAAGAGCCGTACGAGCTTGCGGTGCTTGCAGCAGGCTGCTGTCTGTACATGCCTGCACGGCAGTTCTGCGTGTTGTGCCCACTTGACCCGCAAGACATGCAGGTCTGCACATTCCCTGTCGCCGTCACGGGAGTGGGCGCCCCGACATACGTGTTTGCTTGCTGCGCGATCTGGTTCGCAGACTCCCCATACCTTGGACCACTCATATTGGTGGTGTACGCACTGCTGGAGGTTGGCACGCTTCGTCCAGCACCAGTGTTGCTGAGACCGGCATTATAGGCCATGGTGCCTCGCGCCTCAGAAGGTGAGCCAGTATCATCCTGCAATAGGCCATTGATTACCCCCAGAAGGTAAGAACTCTCTTTTGCTGGATCCAGCTTCTCTGCTCTCATAATGCTGCACTTGACACGCTGCTCATCGTTAAAGGTCTCCTCCTTGACTTTCAGCTTGAATAGAAACTGCTGCCAGCGAACCCCCTGTAAGATCTCAGCAAATCGTTCTGCGTCTTCTTCTCTTATGTTGTAGAGCTCGTTGGCGCTGTGGCCTACCATATCGATACCAGCCTCTTGGAATGCAGTAGCATAGGTGACCCCAGTGTGGTCCTGGATCTGGCACTGCAGCAAGTATCTATACTCACAATTTGGTAAACTCTGGTCACATTTGTCACAATGCCATGTCCCATCACCATTATTTATTACCTTTTTGTTGCACAGCCTACCATTCACCTCCACGGTGCAAGCAGGATAACAAAAATTATCAGTGGTCAGATGTGAAATTGCACCTTTAACAGTGATAAAGTCTGGCTTCTCTGATCGCCCCAGATCTTCATCCTTGATCTGAGCCACTGCTTTCCGGACATCAGTCCTGCCCATACTTACCACTGACAAAGAAACACAAGCAGCTGTCTTTCCTTCAGTTGCATACCATCGCCGCAGACTCTCAGCCTCAGGAAAGTCTGGGTCTATTTTTAACTGAGTTGAGCCGGTTGTGGACACAGATCTACCACTGAAATCAGTAACCCGGGCACTTTTTAAAGCTAGAACAGGATTCAAACCAGAATCGCACTGCAACTGCAGCTGCTGGCCTTCAGCATCACAGAACTTCCCCCATAAGGTAATTTCTATGCTTCGACCAGACATGTCTTTCAGTTGAAGAGTTCTTTTCTGAGCTTCCGAGCCATCCTTTCGGATTATTGTGGCAGAAGGGTCAACTGATGTAATAATTCCAATCAAGTCCACAATAGCATTTACCTCGATGTTCTCAATTTCGCTTATCTGTCGGAAATTATACTGCTGCCTAGGGATGTTGCTATCATCATCAACACAAAGTTCGACAGATGTTTTGAAATCCAGAGCTATTTCATACTCGTGATTCAAAGAGTTAAACTTCTTCTGTGCTGGTTTCACCGACCCTTTAGATATCAGGTACACCTTATCAACCTCAATGAGGTCAAAAAACTGATCAGCCTGCGCATTGAAGCATGTTGCACGGATTTCTCCACACTGTCCATCAAGGAGATCAAAGGAGAAAACTTTTCCAGGACCTCGAGCGTTGTTGTAGTGCTTGAGATCAGTCTTTGAAGTCACCCTAGCCTTGATTTTCCATGTACTTAGGAAGGGGTTCAATTGAGCCACTGGGACAAGACGACTTGCATCATTCTTAGACACAGGAGTTCTATAAATATGCCCTGGAGGCGGTTGCTGATAAAAGGACTGTGCAGGTTGGCAGTACGTACTCCCAGGAGCACCACTGCCTCCAGCCATGGAAGGAACTGCAAACCTTTGGTTCTGGTGAGAGTTCAGTGAAGGCTGCTGCAAGTTTGACTGCACCATGCCCACATTCACTGTATTATTATGTGCTGAAGTTGTACCATAAGAGACACCAGATGCCACATTGGGAACAGATTCTACTGCGCGACCAATTGGAGGGCCCACCGTACCCTGATAGCCACCATAGGATCCACCATATGGTACATTATTAGCATCTTGCACTGGCCTTGGAGCAGCAGAAGAACCGTATGGTACATTATTGGCATCTTGCACTGGCCTTGGAGCAGCAGAAGATCCCAGCATACCAGGGCCGCTGGAATATGTTCCGGTAGTTGCTTGAGCAGCATTGGCCAGAACGTTGGTGCCCTGCTCATTAGGTTGGATTCTCACATCATAGGGTTTGGGGTCTCCAATTATGGCGCACTCACTTTGCAGAACATCAAGTTTGATAATAATAATGATCCTGAACAAAAGATAAAGGCATGGTTAACTCAACTGGTAAGAGGCAAGCCACAAAAAGGTGACAAGAAACTAGCATTCAAATATGACATTCTTCTCTTTAGGAGATGCCTAGTCAGCTCTAACAGAAATAGGTATTTCCAAGAATTGACTCAAGTCATAGAACCAAAGTTGGGGAAACAACGATTCTTGAAACATTCATGAGGCAGCATTAACCCACTTCAGATCTTAAAATCCAGCATACATTTCAGTGGATTCACATTCTGTTGATGTATGGTAATTCATTAGAAATCTATAATTGTGCATACTTTAGTAACTCCCACGAGAGTATACAAGGTTCAGACTGTCATATCCTAAAAGAGCTAAGTACTTCTAAAACTCATTTGAATGGTCACAACAGAATGTGTTGTGACAGTTTCACAGATTTGACATGGATGCCAGAATAAGAGCTTTCTGACTTGTAATTACTAACACAAAACTGCAGTACTGCACTAAGGATCATCAACAGCATAGAAAGTTTATACTGAATAAAAGAAACTCCGCATGTTAACCATTGCCTGTTTGATGGTTTTCTTTCATTGAAAAAATGCTAATGACAAAGGGAAAATAACATCAATGTGCATTTGTAGGATCAAAGGAAAACAAAAACACATGCAGAGAAGCGCAACAACCTTAATAACAGAAACTAGAATAGAACTGGCTGGACTCCATTGTGGCAAACTTAACCTTGTCCGAGGCTAATCTAAAGATAGTGGAAAACCATCAACAAGACTTCCCTGAGTCTACACTGGAATGACCATAATAAACCCTAGTACCACATCGCCCAAATACCATTTTCTACCCCCACCGAATCCCAACCTATCTTTCCAAGGCGTTAGGGTAGCCGCAAATCTTCTACGGAAATGTCGCTCCTAACGATACGGCACGAGTCAAATACGCTGCAGGTTTTACGACACTGAACATCGAGGGAATCGTGCGGGAAGCAAACCAAGATTAAACCTTTTCTACTACTAGTAGGCACGCAACAAAGTGAAACGAATCTGCGATTCGAACCAGGGATAGAGCGGGGAATTGAGCGCAGGGAAGGATTAATAACCCATCCTCACCTGCGGTTCTGGATGGTGCTGCAGGTGAACTCGTGGAGGTGGATGATGGAGCCATTCCGGATGGAGCCGTCCCGGACGCGGCCGTTCTCGGAGGTGGCGAGCATGGACTGCATGGTGTGGACGCCGTCGGAGAGCAGCATCCGGAAGCGGTCGGTGGAGGGGTTCTTGACGTTGTTGACCATCCGCACGTCCACCACCTGCAGCACCGGCTTCAGCGTCCCGTTGCCGTCGGCGTGCTCGGAGACCGCCGCCACCGCGCCGGGCGTCAGCTGCGCCGCCATCGCGCCCGAGAGAGAGCCTTGGTGTTGGTGGATGGATCTTGCGGCGGAAGGGAGAGGAGAGGAGAGGCGAGGGGGGAATGGAGAGGACGCGATTCGATTTGCGGGGGAAAGGGGAAAGGGGAAAGGGGACGGAACGGAGCGAGGGTTAAGCGGGATTTTGGGGGCGGCGGTTCTGCCGAGAGGGAAACTGAACGGGAGGAGGGAGAGACAAAATTTTGGACGCGAAAAGACGGAAATGGCCCCTTTTGTGGGCTGGAGCCTATCCTACAGGCCCATGATGCTGTGCCTTCGCTGGTGTGCCGAAGAAGCCAGAGAGAGAGGGCAACGGCTACAAACGTAAGGGCTCGTTTAGATAAAAAAAATTTTACGCCTCAAAACTATCACATCAAATGTTTGACACATATATAGAGTATTAAATATAGACTATTTATAAAACTAAATACACAGTTTGCATGTATTTTACGAGACGAATCTTTTAAGCCTAATTAGTTCATGATTAGATACTAATTGCTACAGTAGCATATGTGCTAATAATAGATTAATTAGGCTTAATAAATTTGTCTCGCGGTTTACAGACGAATTATATAATTTGTTTTCTTATTAGTCTACGTTTAATACTTCAAATATATACCGATATTTTTGATGTGACTCTAAATTTTAAAATATTTTGCATCTAAACAAGACCTAAGTATGCCGAAGAAGCTAGATAAAAATGTGCCCACACACGATTTAAAAAAAACTACTCTATACCCCTGCCACATGTAAAAATGCCAACGGGTAACCCGTGACCAAATAGGATTAAAAAATGTATGAATATATCATATGATTAAAATAATAAAGTCAGATATATTCATTTTATAAATAGAAATCAGCAAAGATACCATATTAAACAATTTTTACTAATCATGAATGCCTATCCGATGGGTAGTCAACTTTCCATTAGCAAGTGCCCGAATACTTGGAGTTGTCTTTTCTTTTTGCGACGAAAGAAAAATTATATTAGATAGATGGGTACATCAACACGTTACAAGCACCTTAGATTACATAAATATTTAGAAATTACTTTTTATCTAAATTATACCCACGCTGTGAATAGCTCCAAATCTCAAAACCAAACCTGTACGACGATTTACAGTATGGATAACCGCACAGGCAAACACTCGGCAAAAGTCCTGAGAACAGATGCCCAACGAACAATGGCTAACATTCATATAGACAGAGTTAAGAAACTTCTTCTTTCTGGTATCTTCCTCCTTCTTCTTTCTGTCACCGAAGAATAGGGAAGACTGATCTGAAGCTTATGCTCTCTAGTCTTTCATCGTGGCCAGATCTAATCACAATAAAACGGAGAAGAGACCGAGAAAATTATTCCATGGCAGCGACACCATCCCTGTCTTGATGTCGCCGTCCGAAAATAAAAGTCTCTATGTCGTTGTACTAGTGAGGATGCTCACGCCGTAGTCATCGCCCTCATCTCCAACAGAGCCGCCATGGAGAAAACGATTTCATCCTGCTCCCTCGCCGTCGTCGGAGAGGAGGAAATAAATCCCAAAACCAAAAAACTTGGCATGGAGAGACCCTAAACCTAGTGACTCGATCTACTAGCGAAACTTATTAAAAACGATGGATCCCCACTCCCTCCGGCCTCCGGCGATATGCCGGAGGAGGGAGGGAGGGGGGACCAACGGTGGTGGAGACGTGCGGCGGCGGCGGCTCCTCTCCGAGTCGCGAGACCTTCATTAGGTCACGCGAGACGAAACAACCTTAGGCACCTATAAATTTTTTTAACATGGAAGACTTCTCCATTACTCATAACCTGATGCCAAATCATTAGCAACCAGTACACTTATACAACTTGGAATACTGTCCATGATCGGAGCAGCACCCAGACTCAAACTTGCCCCTAGTGCAGCAAGGCTATCAGCAACCATATTACAAGAACGAGGGATGTGATTTACATCATAGGAAACAAAGTTACTAACTAGCAAAATCTTCAGCTCCCAGATCAGACCACCCGCAGAGCATCGATCATAATCCACAGATTTTACTGCTTGCGCCACCATAGAAGCATCTGTTTCAATATACATGCTGAACCCCAAGCTCAGCCGCTCTTTGTGTAGCTTGTAGACTGGCATTAATCTCAGCATGAAAGGCTTCTCCCACATGTTGTAGCTTTCCATACCCGGAGCTTAGTACCCCACCATCTCATTCACGAATTACAAATCCCCATCCTCCTGATCGCACATTGGCAGAGAAGGCTCCATCGCATTTTACCTTGACAATATATTCTGGTGGTGACCTCCAAAACTTCCGGGCCTGTACCTGGTTCACCACTTCCTTTGCTTTTTTAAACGGTGACCACTCCGCTGCATATGAGCTGATCAGCTGTGCGAGATGGGTACTGCTTCTCTGCTGCTCACCTTCCCTAACACCGCAGCGCTCGGACCACCATAAATAAAGCAAAGTGATCACTCGGCTCTGAATCTCTGGCTTCATTTTCAATATTGCTTCAATCGTCTCCCTAGCTGACATGAGTTCAGCTAATTCTTGTCGCACTCCTTCCAGTTGCAAGTCAGTCCATACTTGTCGAACATTTTTGCATTTAAAGAACATATGTGCTCCATCTTCATCATAACGCCCACACACGACACATCTTGTATCCAATTTCATACCACGTTTCTGCAGATTCGCCCGAAGAGCCAGACAATTATGCCCCATGCGCCACAGAAAGTGAGTCATTTTCTTTGGGCAGCTTAAATTTGACATCTGCTTCCAAAAAGGATCATCACTCCTGCTAGCAGTTGCCGAACTGGAAGGCCCCCTTCTGCGTTCTATACTTCTCTTTTTATCTTCCCTGAACACCTTATAAGCTGATCTTACAGAAAACTGTCTATTGGTATTAAAGTGCCAGGCTACCAGATCATCCATGCCTTCATGTAAAGGTATGCCCAGAATACATTCCACATCTTCATCCTAGAATGTGTCCCTGACCAACTCCTCATCCCAGGTGCCATTGATCGGATCTAGCAGCTCATTAACACGTGTCAGCAGATTAGGACCTCTTGGTGTAAAGAGCCTACGAGACTGATCTCTTGGTAACCATTCATCTTCCCATATGTGAATATTAGCTCCATCCCCGACACGCCATATGATTCCCTTCTTTAGCAAATTCAGCCCCGACAGGATACTATGCCATGTGTATGACATATTGCTCTTTGGTTTGGCTTTAAGGACGTCACCTCTAGGGAAGTATTTTGCAGCAAGTACTCGAGCACACAAAGATTCAGGATTTGTTAATAATCTCCATGCTTGCTTCGCTAACATAGCCATATTAAAGGCATGTATATCTCTAAATCTGAGGCCTCCATCTTCCTTTGCTTGAGTTAACTTATCCCAACTAAGCCAGTGCATTTTATTATCCTTGTCTTGTTGGGTCCACCAAAACTTTGCAATCATCGAGCTTATCTTATCACATATCCCTTTTGTTAGATCAAAATAGCCCATAGCATAGATCGGTATAGCTTGTGCAACTGCTTTTATCAATATTTCCTTGCCCACTTTGGAGAGCATCTTCTCTTTCCACCCAGTCATTCTTTGCCAAATTCTATCCTTCAAATAATTGAAAGTGCCGGACCTGGACATTCCCACATGGATTGGTAAGCCCAGATATCTGTTGTTCATGGCTTCTTTTGTAATCTGCAGTATATCCTTCACAGCTGCCCGGTCAACATCACTTGTATTAGGACTGAAGAGAACCGCCGATTTGTCTTTATTAATCGTCTGGCCTGACACTTGCTCATACAGGTTCAAAATCCCCTGGATTTGTGTTGCATTCTCTTCATTTGCCCGGACAAGAAGAAGGGAGTCATCTGCAAATAACAAATTGGATATACTTGGAGCTTGTTGACATATCCACACCCCTTTAATTCGATTTGTTTCCTCAGCTTGGTCTAATAAAGCATTGAAACCCTCTGCACACAAAAGGAAGAGATATGGGGAGAGTGGATCCCCTTGTCGCAATCCACCTGTAATTTTACACCAAGCTAATACTTGAAGTTGTCTAGCCACCGTAGATAAGTTTTTTAGGTGAAGAAAGCTTTGCATACCTTTTTATCGAATACAACTGATCCTATACATATATAGCTCAAATAGCCTTTCTAGGCAACCGAAGGTCTCGTAGCAAACTCTTTTCATAATTTGCATCTATATATAGAAATTGTTTTTAAGTCTAAGGGCCTATTTGATGCTCCTAACTAAAATTTATAGCTAGCTATAATTTCAAAACAAAACTTTAGCCAGTTAAAAGTTTCCTAGCTAGGGTGTTTGAATGCTCCAACTAATAAACTCAGTTAAATTTTAGCTGGGTTAAAATAGCTAAACACAACTAAACTCATTCAAACAGTCCGACTAAAAGACCAACTAAAATTTATTTGGTGCATCCAAATAGGCCTTAAGTATCCTACTAGCTTTATTTTTTTCCTTAAAATGCACGAGAACTACATATCATTATATTAAAAAAGAAAAAGAAAAAATGGACAAGAACTCACAACTCCACAAACACCACACGCGCGCGCTCGCGCCCCCATCATTCAAAAGATTACATTCGTGGCCGTGATAAACGTACAATACAACCACTACCAAGCTAACTCTCTATCCACCGGGGCAGTTAAGAGTGATAGCCCTTAGCCCCCGCCATACACCACAACCGACGTTTCCTCGCCAGCGATGACCAGGGTGCCAACTATGTTCGGAGCTGCTCCATCAAAGACACATATGTTGTAATGGTTCCATAATATCAAGCTCTAAGCATACCGATAGATTTGACTCCTTGCCTGACCAACCCATCAATGGTGTTGCTAGCTTTCTCCCACCAATCGTGAAAGGATCCGATCAGTTTTACGTATCCCATATAGATACGAAAGATATATAACGATCAATACTTATTATATATCATAAATATTTCTTAAAATTTAGTTAACTTTAAAAATATTTACTATATATCAAAAAGTGAGATGTGTATTTATTTTATCAAGAGATTATTGACTAAGAACCTTCCAGAGCATCCTATACTGCAATCTATAGCAACAGATAGTTCATTGCAATATTATCCTTACAAATTGGTTGTGGTACAGTGATCATCTCCATCAATGACCTTTGGAGTAAACTCGGCCTGTTTAATTCTTCCCTAAAAATTTTCACTCTATCACATCGAATGTTTGGACACTTGCATGAATATTAAATATAGACTAAAGAAATTAACTAATTACATAAATTACGACTATCTTGTGAGACGAATTTTTTAAGCCTAATTAGTCCATAATTTAACAATGTGATGCTACAGTAAATATATGCTAATGACGGATTAATTAGTCTTAATAAATTCGTCTCACGATTTCCCGACGGAATCTGTAATTTATTTTTTTATTGGTATCCGAATACCCCATGCGACACCTCATGTGACATCCGATACAACACCTCAAAAATTTTCACCCAGGATTTAAACACCCCCTTTCATGCCACCGCTACTAGTCTGAGCAACAATAGATATTATGGCAATACTAGGATCATGCCGTGTGTTGGGAAGAAAATAATACCCGACCACCTCAGGCCGAGCATTCACAGCACGCGGTGACATTTTGAGCTAAGCATTTCGTGTAACTTGTCAACCACTATAGAACTATTTGGTACAGCATGCAGCCCAACAGGTAACGTCAAAGGATGAGGAATCTCGAGCCAATAGGACATCAATATAAATATTTGTCATTTTTTCTGGTGGTGAAGCATTGCAGGAATCTCATAGCTATCTTGCGAAAAAATCAAGGAATTGTGTAATGTGTAAATATCAGAGAATTAGGTAAAACATATTAAAATAGTTGTTCTGAAACCTAGATTACACTCCAAGTGAAAAAAATCAAACTGGTATAAAAAACTTGAAGCCCCGTGTTGCTCTGTTCTAGCAAAAAAAACAAGATTGACAAAATTAAAGGATTGTCCCCATGCACTATGCTGATTTGAACATAACCGCACTGATTCATTGTCCCTTCCAGGACACTTAAATAAAACAAAATGATATAAACCTGACATAGAAACCTCAAACCTCTGTTCAGCAAAGGAACCCTACTGAAGCTATTGTCAGAGATAAAACCAAATGATCTAAACCTGACATGAAACCATGTTTGGTAATATGTTTAGCAATCAACCCTACTGAAGTTATTATTGGACTTTGTTCAGACAAACAGAGCTTACCCGAACCAACATGCGAACAAAGTGAGGATTAGGAAACTGCGAATTCAACAACCACTGTCAGCTTAAAACTATGATGGTTTAGTCAAAGCCAAAAGCTGTAGTGTTTCTTTAACAACATGGTGAAAAATGGTAAGGATCTGACCACAATATTCTGACATTGCTATCAATGTAGCCCATAAATTTGGTTTATTCAGAAAGAGTCTCCCCAATCTGTGCACACAGCCTATCTTGCAGAAGCATGTAACCACGTGATGACCAATTTGTCGCCTGGTCCAAGACATGTGGGCCTGAAAAAGATCTAAATAAACAAAAAATCTTGCTTAACCAAAGGAAGCACAACACCATTAAATGAGGCCATGATGGAAATTAGGAAGCACAACATCTTCAAAATTAGAATTAGTGGATTTAGCCTACTGGGGAGCTGCCGGAGATGCTCTTAGCAAGCTCTGTTTAGCTTCCAAATTGGCAGAGCCAACGCTTGGGATGTAGGACGAATCATCCTTCAGAATGGGGCGTGAAACATCCTTCAAAAGGTTGTTGGTCTCTTCCAGCTTCTCAACACCAATGATGGTGCATTTCACACGCTGCTCACCATTATAGGTTTGCTCATCGATTTTCAGCTTGAATAGGTATTCACGCCAAATGAGCGCCTGCATGATTTCTGTGAATCTCTCGTCATCTTGTTCTACATTTCGTATCATGAAAAGCTCTTGCGCCGTGTGGCCAAATATCGCTTCACCAGCCTTTTGGAATGCAGTAGCGTGAGTAGTACCAGTGTGATCCTTGATCTGACACAAAAGCAGGTACCTGTACTCACAATTTTCAATGTGCTGATTGCATCTATCACAATACCATGTCCCATCACCATTTCTCGTCACCTTTTTGTAGCATCGCTTACCATTAAGCTCCAAGGAACAAGCTTGATAACAGAATTTATCAGCCCCCACATGTGAGAGTACAGCCCTGACAATGATGAAGTCAGGCTTATCTGATCGCCCCAGGTTCTCATCCTCGATCTGTGCAATTGTTTTCCGCACATGATTCCTGCTCATGTTTGATATTTTCCGAGATAAAGAAATGCAAGCAGTATTCTTTCCCTCAGTTATGTACCACTGCTTCAGCCTTTCAGCCACTGGAAAGTCTGGGTTTACTTTTAACTGAGTTGAGCTGATTGTGACCACAGATCTACCACTGAAATCACAAACAAGGCCACCTTTGAGAGACAGTATAGGGTTTGAACCAGAATTACACAGCAACTGCAGTTGATGTCCCTCTGCATCACAGAATTTGCCCCAGCTATGCTCCGAACAGACATGTATTTCAGTTGAAGAGTTCTTTTTTGGGCTTGTGTGCCATCCTTTCACATCATTATGGCAGAAGGACCAACTGATGTAACGATTCCAATCAAGTCCACTATAGCACCGGCCTTAATGTTCTCAATTTCGCTTCTCTGCCGGAAATTATACTGTTGCCTAGAGATGTTGCTATGATCAACACAGACTTCAATAGATGTTTTGAAATCCAGAGTTATTTCATACTCATGATTCAAAGAGTTCAACTTCTTCTGTGCTGGTTTCACCAACCCTTTAGATATCAGGTACACCTTATCAACCTCAATGAGGTCAAAAAGCTGATCAGCCTGCGCATTGAAGCATGTTGCACGGATTTCTCCACCCTGTCTATCAAGGAGATCGAAGGAAAATACTTTTAGAGCACCTTTCGCGTTGTTGTAGTGCCTGAGATCAGTGTTTGCAGTCACCCTAGCCTTGATCTTTCCATCTAGCTTGGTATGGGTTCAATGCACTAACAGGGGTAATGCAAAGAGGAGGCTCATTTTCAGCAACATGGCTCCTATCCATATCCATTAGAGTTGAATGCAGATAAGAAGCATTGGCAGGTAAATTGGTGACCCGCTCATTAGGTTTGTTTCTCATCTCATAGGGTTTGGGGTTTCCTATTATGTTGCACTCACTTCGCAGAACATCAAGTTTGATAACAACAATGATCCTGAACAAAAGATAAAGGCATGGTCAACTCAACTGATAAGAGGCAAGCCACAAAAAGGTGTCAACAAACTAACATTCAAATATGATATTCTTCTCTTTAGGAGATGCCTAGTCAGCTCGAACAGAAATAGGTATTTCAAAGAATTGACTCAAATCATAGAACCAAATAAGTTGGGGGAAACAAAGATTCTTGAAATATTCATGAAACAACAGTAACCCAATTCAGATCTTAAAATTCAGCATATCAGTAAATTCACGTTCTATTGATGTATGGTAATTCATTAGAATTCAATAATTGTGCATACTTTAGTAACGCACACGAGAATATACAGGGTTCAGACTCGTCATATCTTAAAAGAGCTACTTCTAAGACTCATTTGAATGGTCACAGCAAAACATGTTGTGACAGCTTTACTGATTTGACGTGGATGCCAGAATAAGAGCTTTCCAACTTGTAACAACTAGCACAAAACTACAGCACCCTTTCACTGCACTAAGGATCATCAACAGTATAGAAAGTTTATAATAAAAGAAACTCTGCATGTTAACCATTGCCTGTTTGACGGTTTTCTTTCATTGGAAAATTGCTAATGACATAGGGAAAATAACATCCATGTGCATTGTAGGATCAAAGGGGAAAAAACATGCAGACAATCGCAACAACCTTGACAGAAACAAGAATATAATTGGCTGAAAGTTATAGGACTCCATTGTGGCGAACTTAACCTAGTCTGAGGTTAATCTAAAGGTAGCAGAAAACCATCAACAAGACTTCCCTGAGTGTGGACTGGAATGACCATAAACCCTAGTACCACATCAACCAAATACCATTTCCTACCACCATCGAATCCCAACCTATCTTTCCAAGGCGGTAGCCACAAATCTCCTACAGAAATGTCGCAAAGTTCGCAACCCTAACAATACGGCACGAGTCTCACACGCTGCAGGTTTTACAGCACTGAACATCGAGCAAATCGTGCGGGAGGCAAACCAAGATTCAACCTTTCTACTACGCACGCAAGAAGATAAAAACGGAGCGGGGAATCGAGCGCAGGGAAGGATTTATTAATAACTATTCCTCACCTGCGGTTCTGGATGGTGCTGCAGGTGAACTCCTGGAGGTGGATAATTGAGCCCTTCTGGATGCAGCCGTCCCGGACGTGCATGTTCTCGGCGATGGCAAGCATAGACTGCATCGTGTAGACGCCGTCAGAGAGCACCATCCGGAAGCGCTCGGCGGAGGGGTTCTTGACGTTGTTGACCATCCGCACGTCCACCACCTGCAGCATCGGCTGCAGCGTCCCGTCGCCGTCGGCATGCTCGGAGATCGCCACCACCGCGCCGGGCGTCAGCTGCACCGCCATCACGCCCGAGAGCCCCGGTGAATCTTGCAGATAAGAAGCTAGCATTGGGCTTGCATAAGAATTTCCAGGAGGGCCAAAGCATCACCTGTGGCAGTCACCGTAAACCTTTGGTTTTGATGATCATTCAATGAAAGCTGCTGCATCTTGGCATCTACAGTGCTCTGTGCTGGCATTGAAGAAAAACATTCACTGAATGGCAGATTAATCACAGTAGGTTCTGCCCTTGGTATAACTGAAGTATCCAACACTCTCTTATCAGGAGAACATGACGAGTTGCTAATAACTTGCTGAGTACATGGCATGAAGCAAGGTTCAAGGATGGCAAGACCACCAGAACAGGATACACCAATATGTTGACTTGCATTGGCCTCAAAGATTGTGGGACTGTGGATTAGCGTGCACTTAGCGTGCAGTATCTCAAGTTGGATAACAATAATTACCCTGAATGAAGAAAACAAGACAGAAGGAAAAATAGTCAGAGAACAGTCAACTATAATTGATTAGAATTAATTCACGAAACACATCAAGCAGATTTAGTGGGATATGACATGCGCGGAGTTTGTTCATCCAGAAAAGGATAACATACAGCCTGTTCGCTTGGGCTGAAAAACACTGCTGGTTGATGGCTGAAAGTACTGCTGGCTGATTTGTTGTGAGAGAAAAACACTGTTCTGGATGGCTGATAAGCCAAGCGAACAGGCTGCTTACTTTGAGAGTTCGAGTAATGAACTTAAAATTGCAGGATATAAATGGAGAAAGAAATTTGAACTGGACCAATGTTGGGGACAGAGCCAAGATTGAGGGCCCTGCTCCCACACTTGGTGCTTTCGACGCCGCTGGACCAAAGAGCACACGCCGATGAGGTGAAGCTACGTTTTCACCCGGGCGAATACGTCTTCGGTCAGTTTGCTGCCTCCCTCCGGGAAAGGGAAACGACCGAACAACCGATTGGTCGAAGGACCGTTCGCAGCTGCGATATGGACGTCGCCAGTTTGAGGGCAGACGTGTTTATGGTCTTGCGTCGAGACAATTGATTTGATTGACACCATCTCGCCTTGGCGAAGTGGGTTTCGCCTGCAGTTTACGTTTTCGTCACAGGGGGAGGACTTGGCGTGACGAGCTCGGCGGCGGTGCTGACGGGAACAAGGCCCCGACAACTCGGCAGGTGGTCCCTAGCCGGTCAGCCGGAATAAAGGCACAAAGCATCCGGTGCTTATTGGCGGGAATGCCCTTGCGGTCAAGCTGGTATCCCAAGGATAGACAGTAGTTAAAAGGGCAGAAACGTCATGTAAAAGCCTACGGGCAGGTATAAATAGTCTCTTCCGGGGGTTGTAAAGCAGGACCTCGGGTTTTCCGGATGATGAATTAATACGCCTTTGCTTGTCGGATCCTACTCTCGTGTTCGGCCTTTTTTGTTTGGCAACTAGGGGGTTCTTGGGTTTAGGCCCAGAACAACAGTGGCGCCCACCGTGGTTGTCGCTCAAACTTGTCATGGCACAAAAGAGGGGGCTAACGAAGACGGTAAGCGAAAAAGGAACCACCTCCAATGCTGAGATAGCGCCGGCGGCGGCAGATGAGAGCAATGACGCAAATGCACCCTCGCCCAGGGCCTTCTCTCCTGTGATCCACGAAGAAGGCATCGGTACGGGTGAAGACGGAGTACCGACGTCGGAGGGCACTGTCCGCAATGACGTGGAAATAGAGCAAGAAGACGAAGGGGTCACTGAGCACGCCAAGGTCCTCAAGCAGTTGGAGGACTACGAAATTCAAATCCAAGAACTACAGCTACAGCGAGACCAGTTAGCTCAGCAGACCAAAATAGCGGCAACACAAGAGGCGGTAAGACAGGCCGTAATCAGGAGAAACAGACTAATGAGAGAGATAGAGTTACTCCGGAATGGCCGAAGAGATGAGAATGATGTTGTCCTCGTCGAAGAAAAGGTAGCAGGGGAAGATATAGAGGCCATAGATCCGACATCACCACTTTCGGCTGAATTACAAAGGCACCCATGGCCACCAGGGTACAAACCAAGAATCCCGACATTCAATGGCAGATCTAACCCAAAGAAGTTCATTGCAAGTTACGAGGCAGCATTCGGCTAGGGGTGATAGCACAACCCTCGCCAAGTCTCTTATCATGGCAGTAGAAGACGTTGCACATGATTGGTACATGTCTCTAAAACCCCTCTCCATCAGCACATGGCGCCAAGCGAAAGCAGAGTTACTGGCAACCTTTCAAGGATTCCAGTCTGAAAAGAAGACAACCAGAGATCTACTGAAGTGCACATAGTTAGATGGAGAACCACTATTGGCATACCTAGAAAAGTTGATCCAGCTAAGGGCCCAGGTGCCGAATGCATCCGAGGACGTGGTAATTGCTGAGGCAATCGAAGGTCTAGCGATTAGGCAGTGCGCCTCATATCTGACCAGAGAAACCCCATCAACTGTACAAGAGCTGTTCGAAGAAATTAGAAAATTTGCAAGGTCCGAGGACGACCTGCAAAGGAGAAATCCAGCTAGAAACAGCGCAAAACAAAATACGCCAAGGCAGCAGCAGCCGAATACGCGCCAAAATGTGAAGCAATTTCCGCAAGTCAATAATCTTCAGGAAGAGTCAGCGCAAACAATTTCCGACCTCGAGACAGGCAGCACCTTGCAATTCCAGCAAGGACGAGGGTATAACCAGTCTAATAGAGGGGGACGGGCTCCGTGTGGTGGCCGAGGAAGAGGAAGAGGCAGAAATCCAAGACCGCCATACTGCTTTGTGTGCGATGAGAATGCCGGCCATGTCACGCGAGAATGCAAATACGGCAAAATGGCCAAGGAGCAAAAAGAAAGAGACGAAGTGTCACAGTCTAGCGAAACTTCCAAACATGTATTTCACAACACCAGCTGAGGGTTAGCATATCAGCAAGCACCCACCTTACAGCACCAATATTATAGCAACCAATACCAGTTTCCTCAAACACCATATATGTGGCTCCCACAACCAAACAATTAGTACCATCAGTTCGACCAAAATCAGGGGCAAGCATAGCCAGCGGCAGGGTCTTCGCCATCGTCAGTCGAGCATCAACTTCAAGGGCAGCATGTCCCGCCGAAAAAAGAAGATTATCAGGAAATACAAATTGTAAATTCGGTTCTACCGACCAAGGGGCACATATATGCAATCACCGGAGGCTCCAACCTCGAGCATGAAAGCAAAAGAGCAAGAAGAAAATATGAAAGGAGGGTGCACACGGTATCGCCCAGATTGCCCTTGAATAGGCCCGCATGGGCGATGATACCAATAACTTTCGACGAAACTGATTTTCAAGTCAGAGATTACCCACATTGTGATGCCTTCGTCGCAACGGCAAACGTGGCTAGATTCACACTGCATAATATCCTCGTCGACAACGGCAGCTCAGCAGATATTCTATTCATCAAGGCGTTCGACAGCATGGGTTTGAATTGAAGAACACTTGAGCCCGCAGGAAACGCTCTATTCGGCTTTGGAGGCAAGCGAATAGACGCGCTCGGCAAGAAAAGCTTCACAGTCGCTTTCAGTGAAGGCGAGAAAGTTCGGATAGAAAACATTGTGTTCGACATTGTCAACATGGACTATCCTTACACAGCCATATTTGGAAGAGGGCTAATAAATAAGTTCAAAGCCATAATCAAGCAAAGCTACTTGTGCATGAAAATGCCCTCACCTTTTGGCGTCATCGTAGTTCACGGAGATCAAACAACAGCATGGCAAATAGAAGGAAAGCTGATCCCTAGATACAGCATGATAAACGAAGTCAAAAAGAACCACAAAGAAGAACAGGAAGAAAACAAGGAAAAGCAAAGCCCGAAGGCTGAGCCTGGCGAAGACACCCAAAAGGTGCCATTAACTGAGAAGTGCCCCGAGAGATGTGTGCATCTGGGCACTGGATTGAGCCCATACGAGAGAAACGAGCTCGTTGAGTTTTTAAACAAGAATGGCGATGTGTTCGCCTGGTCGGCTAAGGACTTGCAGGGAGTAAATCGAAGCCTCGCTCAACACAGCCTAAACGTGGTGAAAGGCTCCAGACCAAAAAAAGCAAAAGCTGAGAAAAATGTCCGACGAGTGCGCGAAAGCAGCAAAAGCAGAAGTGCAAAGGTTGCTCGATGCAGGAGTTATCAGGCCGGTGCAATACCCTGAGTGGCTGGCGAATGTTGTAATGGTGAAGAAGAACAACGGGAAGTGGCGAATGTGCATTGATTTCACGGACCTAAACAAAAGTTGTCCCAAGGATCCGTATCCATTACCGCAAATAGACAAATTAGTCGACATCGCCGCGGGATGCGAAATGATGAGTTTGCTTGATTGTTTTTTGGGATACCATCAGATATGGCTAAACCCAGAAGACGAAGAGAAGACAAGTTTCTGAAGGACCGGAAACAGCGACCAGAGGGGGGGTGAATGGGAGCCTCAATTTTCTTACGAAATATTCAGCCACTGTCCCAAATTCACGTTCAAGAACAAGACACAACCAACATTCCCAAAACTAGAATACCCAAGGCAACAAGTGACGAGAGTACCTAAATAGGTTCCTTGGATCGATGGAAGACCAACGCAAAAATCGGAACACGAGTTAGAGCTCAAACACACAATCCGCGGACGAAATAGCGAGCACGGGAAATATTGGGAGCACAAAACAATTACATGCACATCATTGAAATTAATGAGCATCCCATGAATACTCCCTGTAGATGAAAGTGACAAATCAGGAATTAGAAAAGCAAAACACGTTGCTGCACAGAAATCCACCAGACAAGGAGCAGCAGCTTGCTCACAGATACTGTTTGAAGCTGTATTCTTGACACTAACGAAATAGAGCAGAGGAAAAAAATAGAGCGCAGAGCAAAACCAGCGAACAAGCACAGAAAAAGGAAATTGATTCACTTGCAAATCAATGCAGCAGTAGTGCTGTCCCAATAATCCGATTGACACAGCAATGAACGCACACAAGGAGAAGAACTGCACGACACCTGCTGGGGAGCTGTCACAGGCACAGGCGAGGACACGATGCTCGGCTCGGTGTTCGATTGAAGGCCACGGAGGACCAGCGCCTGACGCGCTTGCTGCACCCACGCGAGGGCACTAGGGGCCGAGCTGACCTGGGCGCCGCTAGGCGCTGGACGAGTGGGGCGCTGGCATCCCCTGCACTTCTCCAATCGACGAACACAAGTTGACCACAAGAACAGAGAAAAAGAAACGAGCAAGAGGAGAACCCGGACCAAGGAAGATGCAGCTGCACGGTACCGGTCGGCGACGGGACTTCAGAACCAGGAGCTAGCACCGCTCACATGAGTGCGCACGGCGCAGAGCACTCGGTGCCGGTGATGCTGCTGCCTGCCTCCATCTACGACCGACGAACAGACAGGGGACCGAGCAAAGGAGAAAGCGACAACAAAATCGACGAATACTCGATCAAATCAAAATAACTCGGCCTCAAATCTTGCACAGGTGATCTTCATGAAGTTGGTGAGCTATCCCTAAATAATCATGGCTCGAACCCAACTCAAACTTCGTGAATTTCAGATCACAGCCAAGAACGCAAAACTTTCCCCAAAAACGAAAAACACAGCACAAGTAAAGAATGAAAATCACAGACAAGAATGATGAATCCCGGAGGACAAAAGGAGGATTTGGGCCTCCATTCCCACACCAAATCACCACAAATACACCACGAATTTTTCAGATTTTTGGACCTCTCTCATGAAGAGCTAACCCTAGGTGGAAGGAGAAAATGAGAGAATGGGGAGAGAGGTGAGGGAGATGGGAGCTCCCTCATCCTATTTAACAGGGCTATTACACATTCCCAGTTTTGCCCCTGGATACAAATGAGCCAAACCATTTAGCCCAAGGGCGTAAAGGTCCAACCCTGTGTCAACTTCATCCAACGACCACCGAGCCTCCTCACCGGTAGCTTCGCCTCGACACGAACTCACCGATGCCGCCACGTGTCGTCCGTTCCTCCTCGGAACCTCCGCCCGGGTTTTGAGGCCCAAACCCGTAAACCCGCCTCCGATGGTTTTGAGGCCCAAACCATCAAACCGCTCCGCGAGTAGCGTACTCCATACGCGTCCCCCGCCATCCGACGCGTGTCATCTCCACGGTCAACACGGTCACTCTCATGTCTTCTCGCGCTTGTCGATGTCCCAAGTGTCAGCCAGCGCGGCTAGCCACCCGGCCTCCGGGTCCCTCGGTCCAAGCCTCACGTCCGTCCTTCACCCCTCAGGTCCATCGGTACGGCACATCCTCCTTGACCTTCACCTCGCCGTCGGCTACCGTCTCCGTGCTCCACATATGCACAACACAAGCCAAGAGACATGTCGCACACAAGGCTTTCGCCAAGGTAGGGTTAGTCACCACTCAACCTACTTCGTGGATCACATTGACAATCACTCATCACAAAACGAATACACAAAGGTACTTGTCAACCTTGTGTTCGCAATCTCCCCCTTGATGAGTGCATTGTCAACACCAATACACGAACAGCTTGAGCAAAAGAAAAAGAAGAAGAAGAGAAAATAAAGAGCTCAACCAAATAACCGAAAGCCAAAGAAAAGCTGAAACGGGTCATTTGAAATGAGCAAAACTTGGTCCCCAAAGACATGGGCAACGGCTCAACGCAACCAAGTAAAACAAAGCTAGTCCTCAAGAAGAGGCAACGGGCTCAACACCACTAGCAAAGCTCGAAAAGGAGAACCTGCTAGACCCTCCAGAAGAGGCAAAGGCTCAACACATCTAGCAAAAGCAACTCAAGTGCAGCTCCCCCTGAACAAATGCAATCTCACTCAAATGAATGCATATCTTGTGAAATTGTGAGTGTGGAAAACTTCTCCCCCTTGTTGACATATGCACTTATCAAGTTAGAGCCTAAGGAATGCAACTCCCCCTCAAAACATGCTATAAATGCATAAATGCATAAATGCAGAAGCTTCAAAATTATAGCAAGTAGATTGAAAAGATGCTCTAGCTGATGCTGTCATGTATATATAGCAACAAATACAAGTGCTAGCAAATGCTCAAAATGACCAAATGACATGAAATATGTCATTTTAGCAAGTTTGATCAAGTTTGAGCAATTTAAAAGAAGATTCACCACCAAATGAGCACATAGCAAATATAGACAGGAGATCAACCTTGTGCTACACATGTATGCAAAGTGAACTACCCCAAACAAAGTTCACACATCATGTCATGAGACAAACTTGTGATTTGATCAAATTTTCAATCAATTGAATTTTATCGGAGTTATGCAGCTTATCACCAAAGTTTATCAAACAAATGTGTGCGGGAGGTTATCGATGCCATCAACACCTGACTTATCGATCATGTCAAGCCTATGCCAAAAGCAATCAGAAGCTTAAGACAATGATCTCGGTATCCATTACAGAGTTCAAGTTCACCCTTAAGTGCAATAAGGAGCTGTCTCGATACTCTGACATGGGACAGCAAAGACCCATCCCGATCTTTTCATACCTTGCTTTTTTTAGTTTTAGCACAAATTCAAGTTTCTCAAGCAAGTGTGTAACTCAAGGTATGAGCCGTAGCAACTAAGCATATATATGAAGCAAAAGGGTTCTCGACACACCTACACCTGCTAGTTGCCACAAAGTAGTGGTGAACATGTTTCAAGTTTCATCAAGTGTTATTCAAGTTCACAATTGAAAAAGGCATTTTTAGCTCATATCAAGAGATCAAAGTGAGCCTAAGCAAAGCACATCATATATGTCCATAACATCCCCAACAAGAGCATAGTATCAATCTAGCTACTATAAGAATGAAGCTCAAGATGCAATATGATACATGATGATATGATATGCAAATATGATACAAAAGCAAAAACAAAAGCTAAACTAAAAACAAAACCAAAAACTAGTGTACAAGAACCACAAACTTCCCTCTTCTAAAAAGGATAACAAACCCCAAGCTCTCCTCGCAAGCGAGCAAACTGGGTTTGGTCAAGGGGTTTAGTGAAGATATCTGCGAGCTGGTTGTGGGTGTCAACATGAATAAGGTCAATGTCCCCTTTCTCATAGTGGTCTCGCAAGAAGTGAAAACGGACCTCTATGTGCTTGGTTTTGGAGTGAAGAACGGGGTTTTTGGCTACACATATGGCACTGGTGCTATCACAGAACAGAGGCACTGCCTAAACTCTAAGCCATAGTCTCGCAAAGTAGCAACCATCCAAAGCAACTGGGAACAACAAGCAGCAGCAGCAACATACTCAGCTTCTGTGGTGGATTGGGCTACAGAGGACTGCTTGCGAGAAGACCAAGACACAAGAGAAGACCCAAGAAACTGACAAGTCCCAGAAGTGGACTTCCTCTCAGTACGATAGCCAGCATAATCCGCATCAGAGTAACCGCAAAGAGAAAGAGAGGAGGAAGCCGAAAACCAAAGACCAAATTCGGGTGTGAACCGAAGGTACCTCATGATCCGCTTGACGGCTTGACGATGCGATGTGCGCGGTGAAGACTGAAAGCGCGCGCACAAGCAGACCACGAACTGGATGTCCGGTCTCGTTGCCGTCAGGTACAGCAACGATCCGATCATGCTTCGGTACTCCTTCTGGTCCACAGCTTCTCCTTCCTTGTCCTCGTCCAGGGCCGTCGTGGTCGACATGGGCGTCGAAAGAGGCTTGGCCTCGCCCATATCAAACTTCCTCAGAAGATCCTTGGTGTACTTGCCTTGGTGCACGAATGTTCCTTCACGTGTTTGCTTGATTTGCAGCCCGAGGAAGAATGTCAACTCGCCCATCATGCTCATCTCGAATTCCCTGCTCATAGTCTCAAAAAACTTTGCAACAAGAGCGTGAGAGGAACCACCAAAAATGATATCATCCACGTAAATCTGAACCAACAAAGTGTCAGTGTCTTGCTTGAGGAGAAACAAAGTTTTATCTACGGAACCCATCTTAAAGCCCTTAGCAAGCAAGAAGGCTTTCAAACGCTCATACCAGGCTCTCGGGGCTTGTTTCAGTCCATACAAGGCTTTGTGGAGTTTGTAAACATGGTTGGGATACTTGGAATTTTCAAAGCCAGGGGGTTGTCTCACATACACCTCTTCCTCTATGTACCCGTTCAAAAAGGCGCTCTTCACATCCATTTGATACAGCTTGAACCCTTTCGAAACTGCATAAGCTAAGAGCATCCTTATAGCCTCGATACGGGCCACAGGAGCAAAGGTTTCTTCAAAGTCTACTCCCTCTTTTTGACAAAACCCCTGAGCCACTAGCCTAGCCTTGTTTCTCACCACCACTCCATCCTCACTTTGCTTGTTCTTGAAAACCCATTTTGTACCTATAGGGTGACACTCAGGTGGAGGTGGAACTAATACCCAGACTTCATTTCTCTCAAAGTTCTGTAACTCCTCGTGCATAGCATTGACCCAATCGGGATCAGAAAGTGCGTGTCTAACATTTTGTGGCTCGAAATTAGCGACAAAAGCAGAATGAGCGAAATGTGAGATTTCATATGACCTTGAGCGTGTAACACGCTGACTGATGTCGCCGATCATGGTTTAAGGCAGGTGGCGACGCTGGATGTGCCGAGGTGCTTCCCTCAAAGATGTCGCCTCCCCCTAAACAGCTGCTGGGGCCTCCTCAGGTGCAGCCGACGTAGGCTGAGGAGGTGGCTCGTGCGGACCCCATGTAGTGGAAGAAGATGGATCTGGTCCATGAGCCGAAGTAGTTGTCGTAGACTCGACTGGAACAGCCGAAGAGGTCGGCTCTGCATCTCCCCAATCAGCATCTTCCTCATTATCCTCAACGAAGATGCTCTCACCAATCTCCTGATCACCTGCACTTTCAAAGACAGGAATAGAACAAGGCATGGTCTCGTCGAAAGTGACTTCACAAGTCTCTACGACTCGGTTAGTTTCAAGATTAAGTACTCGATATGCATGAGAATGTAAAGCATAACCAAGAAAGACACCATCCGAGGATCGAGACTCAAATTTATCTAAATTACCTTGTTTCAGAATAAAACACCTACATCCAAACACTCGAAAGTGGCTCACCTTGGGTAGTCGACCGAATCGTAGCTCATAAGAAGTTTTCTTCATGAAGGCTCGAAGAAAGATGCGATTAGAAACATGACACGCGGTGTTGATCGCTTCGGCCCAATATTTCCTAGGAGTCCTATGCTCATCGAGCATCGTCCTGGCCATCTCAACAAGGGTCCGATTCTTGCGCTCAACAACACCATTTTGCTGAGGGACATAGGGAGAGGAAAACTGTTGCTCAAGGCCAAAAGAAGCACAAAAGGTTTCAAAGTGAGTATTCTTGAATTCTGTGCCATTGTCACTGCGAATCGCTCTCATGGCATTCTTAGGAAACTCATTTTGCAACCGAAGAATCAAATCTCGAGCATGTGAAAAAGCCTCATCCTTACCCTCCATGAAAACACCCAAGAGTAGCGAGAAAAATCGTCCACGATCACTAGAACGTACCACTTCCCACCCTCTGACCGAACCCGAGCTGGACCAACTGTGTCCATGTGAAGTAGCTCACCAGATTCCTTGGTCATGACTTGATTCACAGGTGAGTGAGAAGCGGCAACCATCTTCCCATGACGACAAGGGTGACACACCAAATCCTTCTCAAATTTCAACTTGAGCAATCCTTGGATTAGATCAAGTGAGCTCAACCTAGCTAGTAAGTCAAAGCTCAAGTGACCAAGTCTCCTATGCCACTTCCAAAGCTCAGAGGAGGATCTAGCCACCAAACATTGAGAAAAGCCAAAGGAATGAGAAAAATCAGCTCGAAAGACACAGCCAAAAGGAACAATCTGGCAAACAAGATTTCCTTGAGAGTCAAGAACTCGAGACAAGCCGGTCTTAAAGCGCACTTCAAAGCCATCTTGAAGGAGTTGCGAAACAGAAAGCAAGTTGAAATGCAAGTTTGAAACCAAAGCAACATCCTTCAAGACAAAACTCTCATTGACCCGAATGGTCCCACGAGAAAGCACTTTACCTTTGCTATTATCCCCGAATGTGATGTACTCCTTACATTGCACGGGGTCGAGGCTGGAGAACCACTTGGAACTTCCGGTCATGTGGCGCGAACATCCGGAATCAATGAGCCATGTGTTCTCCAGGCCTCCGTCCTGCATCAATATTAAGACATAGGATGAGCAAATGGCGCAACACTGGGGTTAGTAAACTGTAAAGGGTACCAGTATTGGCTCATTTGCCCTGGAAAAGTGTTAGGAAAAACACCAAACATGCTATGTCCCATTTGAGGAAAGCGAGCACCACGTGGGGGAAAACGTGGTCCGCTAGAGCTGTAGGACTGAAAGCCACTGCCGCGAGGTCCAAAGTCATATTGATCATGACCTGAACCACGCCGGACACGACCACCATGACCACCACGTGGTCTAGCAACCTGAGGCCTAGTACCTTGAGGCATTGCACCTCTTGGCCTAGCATTGCGCCTCTGAACAGGAGGCACATGTACGCCATGGGGCGGACGGTACATGTTCCGGTTGTTCAACTCATACTCCCGCCGCTCATCTCTCTTCCTCCTGAAGCAAAACTCAACAAGGTGACCATCCCTATGGCAATAGTCACAGTGATACCTCACCTCTCTCTTAGGTGGTTGTTGGTTCACTCTCTTGTGAGTATGGTTCACTCTTGGTAGCTTTTTGGCTTTAGGAAGGGGATCCTCAGAGATGTTTGGTAGAGTGTCAAGTGGGTTTTTGAGATGGTTCGGTTTTGGAACCCAAACTTGTTTTTGGGGTGGAGCTCTTGGAGGTTCTTCAAACACTCCATCTTTCACAGTGGGTTCGGTAGGCTTAGGTGGATTGATCTTGATTAATTTAGGAGTAGTGGAAGGTTTCTCACTTGGGCTCAAACCACTAAACTCACCAACTTTGCCATAGAAATTTTCACCCTTCCCACCTAGAGCAAAGCCTACTCCCGATGTCTCAGTTCCTCGTCTGAACTGGCTCATCATCATGCCCAACTGCGGTTCACTACAAGACACCCAATTCAAGATGGACCGAAGGTATGTGTTGTCTTCCTCGGATCTCATCTTGTCATGCCTGTAAGACTCAAGCTCCAACACCAAACTCTCACAACGTGCACACTCAACAACAGTACTATCTGAACTGGCCTTCTCAAGAGCAAGGATCTTGGCATTCTTCTCTACCAGCTCAGATTGCAAGCCTGAACAAGACTTGCACGCACCCAACAAGCTAGACCTAGCCTTCAGCTCATCGTTCTCATCTAACAAGGCAGCATACTTAGATTGCAACTCAGAAAAGTTAGTCATATGAACAGCACATTCATCGCACTCAACCTCGTCAGACACATGAACAACAAGCTTCTTAGCTTCCTCAAGCTCTTTCTCCACAACTTCTAGCTTGTCCTTAAACTCTCTCCTCTCACGAGCAGCACGTTTTAGCAACTTATCTTGACTCATCAAAGTATCGGTCATGATATCAAGCTCGGCAATAAGAGCATCGACGGAGGGTTTTACCTCGGTAGAGTCATCATCGCCGGAAAGCACGTCCTTGTTGGGCTTCACACCTTCATCCACGGCCATGGTGCAATAGCCTCCATGGATGGACTTGGCGACGAAACAGAGCCCGGTCAACTTGTCCTCACGCCTCTTCTCGGACTCATCATCGCTTGAGGGAGAAGAAGACCGGTCGTCGTCGGTGTCGTTGTCGAGGTCGCTGAGGGAGGCGAGGAAGGCGCGCTCTTGGGCCTTGGCCTTCTTGAAGTACTTTTTCTTCAACGCCTCCTTGTCGAATCCTCCCTTCGACTTGTGCTTGGAGGTGTACTCGCGCTTGTCCTTGCGCTTGCTGGAGTCATACTTGTCGTAGGAGTGCTTGTTCTTCTTGGGGCAATGGGCAACGAAGTGGTCGGGATCTCCACAGCCGTAGCATCCTTCCTTTGGACCACCACCACGCCGGCGATTCAAGCGGTTGTTGTGAAACCGCGAGAACCGGCTGATGATCAACGCCAGCTCGTCGTCCCCAAGACTCTCCATCTGCTCCTCTATGACAGACACCAAAGAAGACAAGGCAAAAGACACCTATGAAGGGTTAGCCAAAGAACTTGAGCCATTACCTGAGACCAAGGCCATAGTCGGTGTAGAGGGATTCTTGAGCTTGGCTTGGGTCTGGTAGTCGATCTCGGTGGACTTGAGCTTGTTGAAAAGCTCATCCACAGTGAGGGTCTCATACCCTGAAGACTCAATGATGGCGGTCACCTTCACATCCCATACCTTCCGATCTAGGGCATATAGAAGCTTGAGTGCCCTCTCATGATCATCATAAGGTAACTGTGCCTTGTTTACTCGCATCTTGTTAACGATGGTCTGAAAGCGAGAAAACATGGCATCGATGGACTCGCCATCAAGCTGGGTGAAGTTCTCGTACTCCCTCTTATACGTCTCGTAGAGTCTGGTTTTGACCTGTGCGGTCCCCTCGTGATAGCTCTGAAGCCTCACCCAGATCTCCCGAGCAGTAGTACAATCAGAGACTCTTTCGAACTCCTGAAGAGAAAGACTCGAGAAAAGAACTGCGCGAGCTCTGCTATTAGCGTTGTGTCGATCTCTTTGATCTTGCGTGACACGAGCACGGGGTTCAAGCACAACGTAAGTAGCATCCTCGCAAATCTCCCAAACAAGCCAATCAATCCCCTGGAGATGCGCGGACATGCGGATCTTCCAATAAGGATAATTTGTTCCATCGAAGAACGGTGGTTTGCCTCAACCACGCTCCATGTCGCCTTCGTGGATCACGGACCGATTAAGGTGGAATGATCCTTAACCGGCTCCGATACCAATTGAAGGACCGGAAACAGCGACCAGAGGGGGGGTGAATGGGAGCCTCAATTTTCTTACGAAATATTCAGCCACTGTCCCAAATTCACGTTCAAGAACAAGACACAACCAACATTCCCAAAACTAGAATACCCAAGGCAACAAGTGACGAGAGTACCTAAATAGGTTCCTTGGATCGATGGAAGACCAACGCAAAAATCGGAACACGAGTTAGAGCTCAAACACACAATCCGCGGACGAAATAGCGAGCACGGGAAATATTGGGAGCACAAAACAATTACATGCACATCATTGAAATTAATGAGCATCCCATGAATACTCCCTGTAGATGAAAGTGACAAATCAGGAATTAGAAAAGCAAAACACGTTGCTGCACAGAAATCCACCAGACAAGGAGCAGCAGCTTGCTCACAGATACTGTTTGAAGCTGTATTCTTGACACTAACGAAATAGAGCAGAGGAAAAAAATAGAGCGCAGAGCAAAACCAGCGAACAAGCACAGAAAAAGGAAATTGATTCACTTGCAAATCAATGCAGCAGTAGTGCTGTCCCAATAATCCGATTGACACAGCAATGAACGCACACAAGGAGAAGAACTGCACGACACCTGCTGGGGAGCTGTCACAGGCACAGGCGAGGACACGATGCTCGGCTCGGTGTTCGATTGAAGGCCACGGAGGACCAGCGCCTGACGCGCTTGCTGCACCCACGCGAGGGCACTAGGGGCCGAGCTGACCTGGGCACCGCTAGGCGCTGGACGAGTGGGGCGCTGGCATCCCCTGCACTTCTCCAATCGACGAACACAAGTTGACCACAAGAACAGAGAAAAGAAACGAGCAAGAGGAGAACCCGGACCAAGGAAGATGCAGCTGCACGGTACCGGTCGGCGACGGGACTTCAGAACCAGGAGCTAGCACCGCTCACATGAGTGCGCACGGCGCAGAGCACTCGGTGCCGGTGATGCTGCTGCCTGCCTCCATCTACGACCGACGAACAGACAGGGGACCGAGCAAAGGAGAAAGCGACAACAAAATCGACGAATACTCGATCAAATCAAAATAACTCGGCCTCAAATCTTGCACAGGTGATCTTCATGAAGTTGGTGAGCTATCCCTAAATAATCATGGCTCGAACCCAACTCAAACTTCATGAATTTCAGATCACAGCCAAGAACGCAAAACTTTCCCCAAAAACGAAAAACACAGCACAAGTGAAGAATGAAAATCACAGACAAGAATGATGAATCCCGGAGGACAAAAGGAGGATTTGGGCCTCCATTCCCACACCAAATCACCACAAATACACCACGAATTTTTCAGATTTTTGGACCTCTCTCATGAAGAGCTAACCCTAGGTGGAAGGAGAAAATGAGAGAATGGGGAGAGAGGTGAGGGAGATGGGAGCTCCCTCATCCTATTTAACAGGGCTATTACACATTCCCAGTTTTGCCCCTGGATACAAATGAGCCAAATCATTTAGCCCAAGGGCGTAAAGGTCCAACCCTGTGTCAACTTCATCCAACGACCACCGCGCCTCCTCACCGGTAGCTTCGCCTCGACACGAACTCCCCGATGCCGCCACGTGTCGTCCGTTCCTCCTCGGAACCTCCGCCCGGGTTTTGAGGCCCAAACCCGTAAACCCGCCTCCGATGGTTTTGAGGCCCAAACCATCAAACCGCTCCGCGAGTAGCGTACTCCATACGCGTCCCCCGCCATCCGACGCGTGTCATCTCCACGGTCAACACGGTCACTCTCATGTCTTCTCGCGCTTGTCGATGTCCCAAGTGTCAGCCAGCGCGGCTAGCCACCCGGCCTCCGGGTCCCTCGGTCCAAGCCTCACGTCCGTCCTTCACCCCTCAGGTCCATCGGTACGGCACATCCTCCTTGACCTTCACCTCGCCGTCGGCTACCGTCTCCGTGCTCCACATATGCACAACACAAGCCAAGAGACATGTCGCACACAAGGCTTTCGCCAAGGTAGGGTTAGTCACCACTCAACCTACTTCGTGGATCACATTGACAATCACTCATCACAAAACGAATACACAAAGGTACTTGTCAACCTTGTGTTCGCAGTTTCATCACTCCGGATGGCACTTACTGCTACAAGAGAATGCTGGAGGGATTGCGAAATGCAGGACCTACCTTCTCGAGGATGTCGGATGAAGTGTTTCGGAACTAGAAAGGAAAAAATTTAGTAGCATATGTCAATGACATAGTCGTCAAGAGCGATAAAAAGGAAACCCATATCGAAGACCTGAAAGAAACATTTAAGAACCTGCGAAAAAGCGGCCTGAAGCTAAACCCAAAAAAATGCATATTTGGCATCAGAAAAGGAAAGCTCTTAGGATGTTTGGTATTAGTAAGAGGCATTGAAGCAAATCCAGACAAGATAGCAGCAATAGTAAACATGAAGCCGCCTTCCACAAGGAAACAAGTACAAAAGTTAATAGGGCGAATAGCAGCTCTAAGCAGATTCATATCGTGGTCTGCCTAAAGAGGCCTTCCCTTCTTCAAGGTCCTCCGAAATGCAGAGCATTTCGAGTGGGGTTTCGAACGGCAGCAAGCATTCAAAGACTTGAAAGTCTACCTAACAAAGCTCACCACTCTGACCAAGCCGTCGCCAAAAGCAGTATTGCTACTGTACTTGGCAGCTTTGCCAGTGGCCGTCAGCGCAGTTTTGGTTGAAGAGAAGGAACATGAATGCAAAATGAAGCAATTCCCAATATACTTCGTTTCTGAAGCACTCTCAGGAGCAAAGCTAAACTACTCCGAACTCGAGAAAATTGCTTACACTGTGGTAATGGCCTCGAGAAAGCCGAAGCACTATTTCCAGGCGCACCGCATCAGGGTGCTATCAGCCTGGCCTCTCGAAGCATTATTCCGCAATAGCGAAGCAATTGGCCGAATAGGCAAATGGGCAGCTGAGTTAAACGAATACACAGTAGACTTTGAGCATAGATAAACAATCAAGTCCCAAGCAATAGCAGATTTCATAGTAGATTGGACACCAGCCGCTGATGACACAACATTGCAGTTGCAAGAATCGGTCTGGTACGTTCATTGCAATGGAGCATGGTGTATGGCGGGTGCAGGCATTTCGGCCATACTATCACCTCCAGCAGGGCCAAAACTCCGCTATGCTGCAAGGCTACAGTTCCTCACTACTAACAACACAGCCGAATATGAGGCAGTATTGCTGGGACTGCGAAAGCTAAGAGCACTGGGCGTGCGAAGGTGTGTCATCAAATCGGATTCTCAAGTTGTAGGCCATGTCGAAAAGGAATACACGGCAAAAGAGCCAGAGCTAGCAAAATACCTAGCTGCAGTCAGAAGAATGGAGAAGCATTTTGCCGGGTTCACATTGAAGCACATCCCAAGAAGCGAAAATGCAGAGGCCGATGAACTTGCAAAAGAGGCAGCACAAGGCATGCTGATGCCACCGGATGTTTTCTTTCAGACATTGTCAATAAAAGCAATAAAGGAAGAAGAAGATACGTCGCTCGTGATACATGCCATAGCAAGCGAAGATTGGAGGGCACCAATATTCGCATTCTTGAGAGGAACGTACGAACCAGCGAATAAGCAGGAACTACAGAGGATGACTTCACGCACCAAGCATTACGTCATAGTTGGTGACGATCTGTACAAAGAAGGAATCTTGGCTCCAATGCTAAAATGCATTAGCAAAGAGCAAGGAATTCAATTGTTGGAAGAAATACACGTCGAGGCATGCGGAGCTCATAGAGGTCCGCACGAAATAGCACAAAGGGCCATGAGACAGGGATTCTACTGGCCCACAGCCACCAAAGATGCAAACCAACTCGTCCGGACCTGTAAGGGTTGCCAGATGTTCGCCAAGAAACAAAAAGCACTAGCGAATCCAACTGGATCAATCATCCCGACCTGGCCTTTCCAAAGATGGGGCATCGACATCGTCGGAGCTCTCCCACCAGCGCCAGGGAACCTCAAATACGCAGCTGTGGCTTTGGAGTATTTCAGCAAATGGATAGAAGCAAAACCTCTCGCCAAAATCACATCTGGAACCCTAACCAGCTTTGTATGGCAAAGGATTATCTGCCGTTTCGGTGTACCTTCGTACATCACAGTTGATAATGGCAAGCAATTCGATTCAACTGAATTCAGAAATTTCTGCGGCAAAATGGGCATCAAATTGACGTTTGCTTTGGTCAATCACCCACAATCCAATGGAGTAGTTGAGAAAGCCAATGGTCTAATATTCAACTCAATCTCCAAGTCCTTAGTCGACGCTGCAAAAGGAAAAATGGGCTCAAGAACTAGTCACAGCAGTCTGGGGACACAACGTTTCTCGGACAAGAACAACAGGGTTCACTCCATTTCGCTTGCTTTATGGCGAAGAGGCCATAACTCCAGAAGAGTTAAAACTCAGATCATTCAGAACCGAAATAGCAGCCACAACTCCAATACAAAGATATGTAGAACTCGAGACGGCAGAACTGCGGAAGCTCCAAGCAGCCGAAAACTTAGATAAGTATCATGAAGAAACTAAAAGCTGGAGAGACAAAAGGATATTGAGAAAGAACATCAACCCAGGCGACATGGTGCTGATTCGTCATCCAGATAAACTAGGGAAGTTGCAGTCCCAGTGGTATGAACCCTTCATAGTCTCCAAAATGATCAAGCCCGGTGTCTTTCGGTTGATCAATGGAGAAGGCAACGAAACAACACACACATGGAATGTGGACAACCTTCGCCGTTTCTACCCATGAAATGATTTCGCCCTAATTAAGGGTTGTAATTTTCTTTTTCATCTTTTAATTCAAGAGGATAAGCGCTCTTTTTTCTCACCGGGGAACCCCGTCCGAGGGTGTGAGGTTTTTTAATGAGGCTATCCTTTGTAACCCCAGCATGCATTTGAATCTTAATCTTTCCCCGAAAATTACTTGCGCACAAAGGCCGAAAACAAGGCTTCGAGAAGACGCCTTGCAATATTCGGCAGCATCAAGTATGCTAGAAAATAGGTTGCAAGCAACCTCGAGCCTAAGGGCCAGATACAGTTCTCTTTATCCGAAAAACTCGAAGGCGAAACAAAACTCCAAGGAGTTTAACATGTTCTTCGCCTAACCCAACAAGGGAAAGCAAAAATGAATAAAAAAGCGAGATGAAGACGAAAACTTATTCGTCACTTCCCATCGCGGATGAAGCATTACCTTTTGTGCTATCCAAAACCCAATTATTAAAAAGCAGCATGAAGGTACAACCACCGCAAGTACGGCAACAATAGCAAGGAAAGCAAATCAATGAAATCAATTACTCCATTCTACACACCCAACTACCAAAACTACCAAGAATAAAAAAGAACCAGGAGATAGCCACTATATAATTGGACGCAAGAGCATATATAATACCCGCACTGCCACAGCAAGAATAGGCCAGCAAAGCGACATGATAGCTCAGTGCCCAGAGAGAATGCCTTTTTGGCAAAAGTATAGTATGAGTGGCAATAGGGTTAGGAAGCGTCAGGATATTGTGGAGAAAGGTAGCGAGGGGGATTTCGATAATAGCAGCAGCCCAGCCCAGCTACATAAAAGAAGCACGTTTGGCCTGAGCAAAACACAGCGACCAAGCACCACCCTAGCCCTCCGCCCTTTCCTTCAGTGGTAGCTCGCCTGAATGAGCATGCACATCACGGTGGTGTTGATGATGCGCCACTGCATAGCTCTGTAGAGATTATGCGAAAACAGCATGATCAAGAAGCTTCCCTTGAGGAGTCTATTTGTTGGCTGGCATATTCGGTCCCTACCATACCCGATAGCGATCCTATGGTCGCGCTCTTTCGCCGAGCGCGATTTTCTTCTCAAGGCTTGCTTGCTGGTGTTGGAGTCAATCTGGTGGAAGGTTAAGCGGAGAGCGCAGTGCTCGTACTTGATTTTGCAGCCACCAATAACCCTTCGAAGCAATTTGAGCAAGCCACGGAAGACTCTTCAAGCAATACAGCGCAGCTTGCGTAGAGTAAGGTCCGGAAAACAAAAGCAAATGTAAACAGAGACTGAACGTTTGTTATAAATATACAATATTGTAAAACACGCCAATTTGGTCAAAAATTAGGCCGAGGGGCTACGAAAAAAATTCTCCCAAGTCCCCTCACCCCAAAAGATGGGGGGGGGGGGGCAGCGGTTTTACGTTTTCAAAAGTCCTATTCGGTCAAAAATTAGGCCGAGGGGCTAAGAAAAAATTCTCTCAAGTCCCTTCGCCCCAAAAGATGGGGGGACGGCGTTTTTACGTCTTCAAAAGAAACACACCTATTCGATCAAAAATTAGGCCGAGGGGCTACGAAAAAGTTCTCCCAAGTCCCCTCGCCCCAAAAGATGGGGAGGGGGACGGCGTTTTTATGTTTTCGAAAGAAACATGCCTATTCTGTCAAAAATTAGGCTGAGGGGCTAAAAAAATTCTCTCAAGTCCCTTCGCCCCAAAAGATAGGGGGGTGACGTTTCTACCTCTTCAAAAGAAACACGCCTATTCGGTCAAAAATTAGGCCGAGGGGCTAAGAAAAAATTCTCTCAAGTCCCCTCGCCCCAAAAAATAGGGGGGAATGCGTTTTTACGTCTTCGAAAGAAACATGTCTATTTGGTCAAAAATTAGGCTGAGGGGCTATGAAAAAATTCTCTCAAGTCCCCTCGCCCCAAAAGATAGGGGGGACGGCGTTTTTTATGTTTTCGAAATAAACATGCCTTTTCGGAATTCGACATTGATACCATGTTTCACCTTTCATATAAGAACCATTACAGCACATCGTTAACAGATACCATTCATCAACAGGCTGTGCAGACCCTTCCGAGGGAATGTGCGCAACCGAAATGTATCAACATTTAACAAACTTCACACACAATCAAGTTTCCAACATTCAACAAAAACATCATGTGTTTTCGCCACACAAAACAGAAACAAAACCTAGTTGTCTACCGCGTCGTTGGAACGAAGAGTGGTCGTCGCAGCATCGCCGCCAGGAGGCGTCCTAGCCGCACTAGAAGAGCCGCCAGTTCCGCCAGTCCCTTCTTTAGCGTCACGGGCAGCGATGTAGGCTATAACTTTCTCCTTTATAGCGGCTTCTTCATCTTCGCTCTGCAAAACAACAAAGAAATGCTCAGTAGCAACAAGAAAAAGTACCCTTTCGATAAATAAAGCGAAGGTAGAAGTACTATATACCCTAGCACGGCTGAACGCTGCACGAAGCAGTGCAACGTCGCAGCCTCCCGGGCACTTAGAAAGCATCAAAGAACTTGATGGCCGCCGCACTCGCCTCAAGATCGCACGCCCAGTATGCCTTCGCCTCCTTCACCGCCATGCTGCCGAAGTGTTTGCAGCCGCTGTCTATCATAGACTGGGCGAAGGCTCGGAGGGACTCGATCGATGCGTACTCACGGCCGATGGCCATGTGATCCCCGAGGATGTCCAGTTCATTGGCGAGCCACGCCAGCGAGTCATCATTGACTGAGATATTCTTCGGGGAGTCAGCCTCTTCGCCAGCGCCCATCAAGAGCTGAAGATAAGCGTCAATGGCTTTCTGGGCCTCCATCGCCACCACCTTCTTCTCCTCCTTCTTGGCATGGCGCTGCGTTTTCAGCTCTTCCTGGGCGGTGCGGGCTCGCTCTTCGGCCTCCTTCCGTAGGGTCTCCTCGGCATCAAGTTTCTTGCGCACAATCGCAAGCTCTTCCTCTAGCGACTTCAGCCTGGTTTCGCTCCTCTCAAGTTTCTTCTCGAGAAAGGCACGATGAGCCTGGCCTTGCTTTTGCAACATCCGCATAAGAAATGATGTCTAAAAAAACCAACAAGGAAAGCGAAACTAACGTTAGAGTGAAAATAATATTCGCATTAGCAAAGCAAACAGCACCGAGAACACAAAACTCACATGCACAGCATGCACATTGATGGCATCGAGGAGTTCGGTGTTGGGGGCCTTCAGCATGTCACGCTCAACCTCAGGAGCGATATAAGCGCTGCTGCATTTTTCGGCGAAGTCCATGGCCTCTTGACTCGGCAGCAGCCCCACCGACCGAAAGTCGATGTTCACTACCACCCGGGCGTCTGAATCAGCCCTAAAGAACGAGCAATTGGGTAATACTCTTCCCTAGCTGGGCTCATCTCGTCCAGAGAGCTCACCCCCGAATACACTCGCATCTCACCATAATCCTTAGGTCGCGATTCGAGCGAAAGCGTCCCGTGGCCGAATAGGAAGGCACGGGCCAAGCACCGGCCGGGACTCGCGAAAGAATCTAGACTTACCAAGCGGGCTTTTGCACATGGCATCCTTCGAAGAGGACACCACCTGGACATTCGCATAAGCAGCGGCGATGGCCGAAATGTCGGGCAACATGGCAGGACCCTCCTTAGTCACGTCGGCAGAGGTGCGTGAGGGTTTCTTCGGCACTCGGCTGAAGACATCACTGACCGAAGGAGCATTCGGCCCGGTTGGTGCAGCGCGGGGATCAGCAACGCGAGCCCGGGTGGCCATCGTCTCTAACTCTGAGCTGCTGCTAACCTGCGCAGCAAAGGCACAAGAGCATTAGTCAGTAAGAAAATAGATATGCATCACATCTAAGCAGGGGAATTTACTGCTGATAGGGAATCAGCAAAAGTAAAGTCGAAAACAAAAAATTGAAAAGCCTCGGCAGCTACCATTTCGTAGAGGTCATCCCATAGCATCGGGTTCTTCCGATGACTAATTTCTTGCTCCTTTTTAAAGCTTTTGCGATAACACGGCCTATTTGGACATCGGCGGCCTCATTTCCTCTTGCCAAGCCAGATGCGCGTTTTCGCTTGCGTGTCTCGGCAGCAATTGTGTTCTGGTGCTCTCGACCAGCAGCGCCGAGCTCTCGACTTCAGCTTGGACCGCGCCTGGCCCCCCTTCGCCCGCGCCCACGTCCGCGGCGACCCCTTCCACACTGACCATCACCCTCCGATGAGCTGACCGAAGGGTCGGTCCGATCCGGGTAAATAATGTTCATGGCATCAAAAACCCGGTTTAGGCGTCTTTGACCACCTAACCCACGTGTCTTCGCGCTATGCTCTTTCACTCCATAGCGGCCAACGATCTTGCTAGTCTCAGCCTCGACATTGTAAACATAGTCGTTGTTAGTCGAATACCCGTCCGGTTTACGAATGTCGATGGCAGGTCCCTTGTACTTGTCCTTCTCAACAAAATTACTCCAATGTACTTCGCTACTTAATGGCCATTGATCTATGGCAACCCACTCCCCGACCAGATCTCGGCTAATCTGCCACCAAGAGGTCATAGCGAAGGCTTCCGAAACAGCTAAATCCTCGGCCCTGCCCTCGAAACTGTCTGCGGACCGTTTCCCGTCCATCGGCGTCATCTGGGAAACCAGAACATGGGCCTTCGGGAGATTATTCTCCATCGTCTCGGTAACATCTTCGTCTGAGCATACCCGAAGGTAGAACCAATACGACTTCCACATAGGCCACTTATTCTTGTAAGCAGGAACGATGCTTAGGGCACATTGGCCTTTAACCGGGACGAAGTTATAAGAGCCGTGTTCGACCCTCATTTCTTCGTCAGTATGCCCGCTTATCACAATGTTCTTGTGCAGCTGGGTTTCATAACAACATGTAAAGGTCTCCACACTCAGCTGGCAACCCATCATTTTCAGAGCCATTGCATAAATGCCCATATGCGAGAAAGCATTCGACGTAAGCTGATGGATCTGGAGGTTAAAGCGCTCCAATACTTCACCGACAAAAGTCTCACAGGAAAACCGAAGTCCAGTAGCAAAGAAATCACGAAATACAACTGCCTCATATGGTTCTGGGCGCGGAACTTTCTCGCCATCGGGTACCCGGCATTTCGACCAGGTCTTGGCATTCATCCAACCATCCGCCAAGAGCTTGTCTAACTTGGCCTCGGTCATTAGCGTTCGTCCAAGCCAATAAGTGGGGGGATACCCTTCCGGTTCGCGACTAGGCCCAAAATCTGCCCCATCTTCTTCATCCCCTTCTTCAACGTTGATTATATCAACGTATTCATCATTGCCATCTGGCATGTTAGTTGTATCCGCAGCGCCTTCCGGTGCGCCGAAGACTTCCTCGACAATGGGAGCAGGCCCAGCAAACCAACTGCGCTCAGAGGATTCGCTCCTAGAGTTAGATGAGCTCCCGGAACCGCTTTCACTAGAAGACTCGTTCGACATTTAGAAAATGCGAATATAAATAGAATCTCTGAAACTAGGAGAAATAGAGAAGCAAGAATGGGTACAAAACTAAAATCGAAACGAGAAGGCGAAGATAAATACCAAGACAAATTTAAAATGCGAAGACAAAGGCAGAGAGCTTACCAAGTGAAACGTAAATGAAGGGTGAAAACTTCGAATAAGTTTGCCGAATAGGTGAAAACAGACTGCACGCCGAGGAAAGCAAAAGGAGTACGGCAGTCTGCCACGCGTTTGGCTATTTATAGGGGTGTGCAGGGAGCGCAAGCGCCAGACGCCGAATCGCACATGCCCCGAGGCAGCAACGAAACGGTTGCCTATCAGCAACCACTGCAATTCCGTTGCGAAGCAGTTTAAAAAAAAAGTTTCCATCCTTGCTAGGGGACGGCGTGCAGACCGCGGCGCAGAGCCCAAGGGAACGATGACGGTCGGCTTTACGAGAACGTATTCGTGACCATCGCCGAGGGGCTATTGTTGGGGGCAGAGCCAAGATTGGCGGCCCTGCTCTCCCACTTGGTGCTTTCGACGCCGCTGGACCAAAGAGCACACGCCGATGAGGTGAAGCTACGTTTTCGTCCAGGCGAATACGTCTTCGGTTGGTTTGCTGCCTCCCTCCGGGAAAGGGAAACGATTGAACAACCGATTGGTCGAAGGACCGTTCGCAGCTGCGATATGGACGTCGCCAGTTTGAGGGCAGGCGTGTTTATAGTCTTGCGTCGAGATGATTGATTTGATTGACACCATCTTGCCTTGGCGAAATGGGTTTCGCCCACAGTTTACGTTTTCGTCACAGGGGGAGGACTCGGCTTGACAAGCTCGGCGGTGGTGCTGACGGGAACAAGGCCCCGACAACCCGGCAGGTGGTCCCCAGCCGGTCGGCCAAAATGAAGGCACAAAGCATCAGGAGCTTATTAGCGGGAATGCCCTTGCGGTCAAGCTAGTATCCCAAGGATAGACAGTAGTTGAAAGGGCAGAAACGTCATGTAAAAGCCTACGGGCAGGTATAAATAGTCCCTTCTAGGGGTTGTAAAGCAGGACCCCGGGTTTTCCGAATGATGAATTAATACGCCTTTGCTTGTCAGATCCTACTCTCGTGTTCGACCTTTTTCGTTCAGCAACCAGGGGGTTCTTGGGTTTAGGCCCAGAACAACAACAAGCAAGTTAGAAAAAATATAATAGTTATACAGGAAGAAACACTGAGCCTGTTTGTGATAAACCAACTAGAGCAGTGAAACTAATGGGGGAAGGGGCGGCTATGCCTACCCCCCCTCCATGTAAAAAGGCCCGATGACTAATAGATTTGGGGACCTGTATGTAAATTCATGACTCAAAGGGGTAGGGAGGAAAATTTTCTCCTCCCACCTCCTCTATAAATAGAACCCAAGGGCGAGGGGGAAGGGGCTTCTTGGCCCACTGATTCAGTACTCCTTCTCCACTTACTCTTTCCTGTGTGGGACTAGAGCCTGAGCAGAACCTTCACCCTAGAGAAGGTACCTTCACCTTGGCTGGAGAAGGTACCTTCACCTCAGCTGGTGAGGGTATAGCAAAAGGCCTACGTCCCAACAGAAACAAATATCAGAAGAATATTTGGCTTAAAACTCATACCTTTGTTCTTTATTATGTAGCATATGTGTGAACAAAAAGTTATTTTGAACTTAAGAAATAGGTTGCCATGTTGGGAACTCTATGGAATTTGTACCCTCTGATTAGAAAGGAAAACTAGACAAATACACCTTATCTGAATCAGTAATGTACAAGCATATATATCAAATGCAAGTGGAAATGCATCGCAGGCGGCCATGGACATTTCAGTAACACACTAAGAAACACAAACCACGTTGAACCAAATAAACCAATGATTTCAGTTCCACTTTTCAGAGTATTGTACAGTAAATGGCTAAAAACTCTGTGTGCGTGGTTTGAGACTGCAAAGAAAGGAATTACAGCATGATCTTATCAGTAATAAATAGATATGCTATAAATACAAAACCTTATGCGCATAACCAAACCTATAAGACTATAAGAGCAAGGACTATTGAAGGGTCACGGGCTCTTTGCCCATTCCATGCAAAAGCAGTCATATACAGACACAATAAAAAAAGTCAGCTCAGCCCTTTATAGGATTGACAGCAATGCAGATCTGTCACTGACTCTTTGCCAATTCCATGCAAAACGGAGAACCGTCCCGCATGCAATGCATTCCGTTAACCAAAAAAAAAAAAAGAAACAGCGCTTGTTGGCAGGCCAAGCAGTAACGTTGGATCTGTCACTGACTCACTGCACAGCCACAGAAACCCCACCCCTAGATCCAAGAATGGACATAACGAAGGGTCGCTGGCGATGGACGCCTTGGCAAGATTTTTCAGTAGCACAAAAATAAAAAAGGCACAAAATCTTGGCACTTCTATAGTAGGATAGGACCAGAAATAATCTAATCTAATGTGGATCCGGACAGACGTGCTAGGATAGGATGGAAAGGGGGGACGGGGTCGGGATGCGAGACGGATCGATCCATCACCACTTTTGGTTGCGGATGAAGCCGGCGAAGTACTCGAGGATGCAGATGACGATGCCGCAGCGGAGCTCGCCGCGGGCAACGAGGTGGTTGAGGGACGCGGCGAGCATCCCGTGGTGACCCTGTTCCGGTGGCGCGGCCGCCATGAGCCACACCAAGACGCGGATGGAGGAGGCTTGGAGCATCGAGGACCTCAGCTAGACCTCTGCACCACATCAATGTCGTCCTGGCCTCGTCCTGCTCTGCCTCCCGTCGCGGCACCGTGACGGAGCCACGCCGTGCCGTGCCGTGCCTTGCCATCTTCACCGCGACGCCGAGAGCTCCTCTGTTACAAGCCCAGCTCCGCCTCAACCTTACCGCCGGCCTCTTCGTACAGGTGCTCCTCGGCTCCACCGGCCGTGCGCGGCACATGGCCGCATCTCCTCGCCTCCACCGTCGTCGTGGCCATGGCCGGGCTGGTGAAGAGGAAGAGGGACGCCTGGTCGACGGCGTCGTCGAGCCACCACCGAGGCTCGTCCAGGCCTTGACCGGCATGCGCGGTGAGGGGTGGCGGCGGCATCCGGGTGAGGGAGACGGGAGGTGAGAGACTAGAAGGTTACCCCAACGCTCCCATCGGCCACCCCGCTAGCTCTACACAGACAGGCCGTGAAAAAACGGCCGATTTGGGCGTACCTAGAGAGCCAGGCGGAGGGGGTGGTTGTGGCCACAGGGAGACGGCTAATGAAGGAGGAAAGGCCACCAAACACCAAACCTGCATTCCAGAGGCGCAGCCAGGCCCATGGGCCACCCCAGCAACACACGCCCAAGAGCCTGGTTGAAAGAACCAAACATGCCCTATAAGACTATATAAGAGCAAGGATCATTGAAGGGTCGTCACTGGCTCTTTGCCCATTCCATGCAAAAGCAGTCATATACAGACACAATAATAATAAAAAAAAAGTCAGCTCAGCTCTTTATATGATCGACAGCTCAGCTCTCCCTGCTGGTGCCAAAACCCCAAAACGGAGAACAGTCCCGCATGCAATGCATTCCGGTAACAAAAAAAAACCAATGCTTGTTGGCAGGCCATGCAGTAACGTTGGATCTGTCACTGGCTCACAGCACAGCCACAGAAACCCCACCCCTAGAGCCAAGAATGGTCGTAATGAAGGGTCGCTGGCGCTGGACGCCTTGGCAAAATTTTCAGTAGCACAAAAATAAAAAAGGCCCAAAATCCTAGGCACTTCTACAGTAGGAAAGGACCAGAAATAATCTAAAATATCTAATATGGATCCGGACGGACACGCTAGGATAGGATGGGAAGGGGGGGAGGGGGCCGGGATGCGAGACGGATCGATCCATCACCTTTGGTTGCGGATGAAGCTAGCGAAGTACTCGAGGACGCGGATGATGGCGCCGCGGACGACGAGGTGGTTGAGGGACGCAACAAGCATCGCCGGCCGCAGGCGCTCACCGCTGTCGGAGAGCGCAACGTGGTACCGCCCCGCCTCCGCGGCCATCCGCCAGCTGCAGCACCGGGCGCAGCCCCAGCCCGTGCTCCCGCCACATCGCCTCCAACGCCTCCGTCGACAGGGTCACCTCCACCTCCATCCCTTCCCCTCCTCCTCCTCCCATTGCGCAGTGGGGAACGGAGATGCAAGGAACTCGGAGTATATATCTTGGTGGAGAAGAGACTGCAGATAGAGAGAGAGAGAGAGAGAGAGAGAGAGAGAGGAGGAAAGCCCTCATAGTTGCGGTTGCAGACTTTTGTAGTGAGAGTGGGAGAGATTGGGGCAGCGAAGTGGAAATGACGAGAATGGGCAGGGACTAGCCAAGCGCCTGTGTACACTGGATTGGAAGCTGGGCGCGGGGGGGCGTTGCGGGAAGACGGGCACATGGCGGGTGTCTTGGATTTGGAATTTTGGGAGACGCCACATGACCAAACTAGACATGGAATATATGGGCCGGCTGTCCAAAACTCAAACAGTTGGGCTCTACGTATCCTTGGGCTCGCTGTGCTAACAGATGATGATCGCAAGGGAACAATGGCAATTTTTTAGGCTTGGTTGAAATGTTGGCTGAATTTGACCTAGTCATTAAAGAGCATGTTGATCGTATCACTAATGACAGAATTCGTGATCATTATCTTGGTCCTTCCATCTAGAATCTATATCTATATCTATATCTATGCCTAATAATAAAGAGACAAAAAGTTCTGGCCACTTTTAGATTTTCGTCCAACTAAGAGATTAACTCAGTTACTGTTTACGTATCTCTGCCATAAAAAATTTTGGTCTAGCCTAATCGATGCTACTTTAGATTTTCGTCCAACTAAGAGATCGACTCAGTTACAGTTTACATATTTCTGCCATAAAAAAAAATTGGTCCAGCCTAATCGACTTTAACCACCCGCTCGGGCACCAGCATGTTCCGGTGTGTCCGCTAACCACATGTCCAAGTCTAAGTGGATTTTCTTGTTCGTTAACCACATGTTTAGCCAACCATGGAAATGCCCACCTGGCCACCCACAAAAATACTTTTCTTTTCTGTTTTTATCGTCGATCATATCCTTATTCTTTTTCTTTCTCATGTTTTTTTCTATATAAACATAAAAAATAAATAACAAATGTAATATTATAGCTCTTTGAACTCTAGACCACCAGAACAGGATACATCAATATTTTAATTCGATACAACCTTAATAGGGTATTGTCATATTATAGCACCGTTGATATTAATTTATATTGTGGATGTAGATGTCATGGTCACCATAAAATAAATTATAGATTTTAAATTTTATAAAATGTTAATTTAAAAGATAAACAGATAGGTAACGTTCTCGTCCTTGCTTCCTATTAATATTTGATAACCTCTTTTTCTCCCGTTGCAACGCACGGGCAATTTTGCTAGTGAATTAATAAATTGTCTAGCTACTGCAATAAAGTCCGCAATCATTGAAAAGGTAAAAGAAGCAAAATATTTCTCAGTTATACTCGATTGTACTCCTGATGCAAGCCACCAAGAACACATGTATTTGATAATAAGGTTTGTGGATGCAACACCGATTCTGTTTGCATCGAAGAATCCTTCTTAGGTTTTTTAAATGTGAATGATACATCTGAGCAAGAATTGTTTGATGTTCTACAAGAGGAGTTGAAAAATCTTCACCTTGATATAGACAATGTGAGAGGACATGGATATGATAATGGGTCCAATATGAAAGGAAAACATCAAGGGGTGCAAAAAAAACTTTTGGATATAAATCGGAGAGCTTTTTATTCAGCTTGTGGTTGTCATAGTCTGAATTTGGCACTGTGTGATATGGCAAGTTCTTGCCGTAAGGCAACTGAATTTTTTGGAGTTATTCAGCGCATCTATACAACATTTGCTAATTCTACCAAAAGCTGACAAATTCTGAAAGATAACATAACAGCATGTTGATAGTGTTAAGGCTGTAAGGTTTCAAATCCCAGAAATAAGAGAGGCTTTACTTCAAGTGGTGAAACTGATAGGGATCCATTGCATTCTAGTGAAGCTAAATCATTGGCGGAAAATGAACTTGGTGGCTTTGAATTTTTAGTGTCAATAATCATCTGGTATGAAATATTATTTGAGGTTAACTTGATCAGCAAGAAGCTACATTCAAAAGATATGCTTATTGATGTTGCAATTGAGTCTGTACATGGGCTGATTTCCTTTTTCAAAAATTATAGAGAAACTGGCTTTTCAAAAGCATTGGAAGCTGCAAAAGAAATTGCAATAGAGATGGAGGTTAAACCTGAGTTTCAGACCAAGCGTAAAATAAAAAGGAAACGGCAATTTGATGAGGCCGCAGATGATACATCTACTAGTTCACAATCTGCAGAGGACCGATTATTTCATACCTATTGTTGATCAAGCTATTGCTTCGCTCGTCAGGCTATTTGAACAATATCAAGGGTATGAAAAAACTTTTGGTTTCTTGTTTACTTCAGATAGGTTGCGATCCCAAGATGATAAGAGTTTGATGGCTGCTTGTGTTAATCTTGAAAAAGCACTTCAAAGTGGAGAACACAAAGATATTGATGGTCAAGAATTGTATGGGGAGTTGATTTTCATCCAGGATGTACTTAAGGAATCTATGAGTGCTCTTGATATTTTGAAGTTCTTGAAAAAGCATCCCTTTTATCCTAATGCTATTATTGCATATACGATTTTGTCAACCATTCATGTGACTGTGTTGCATCTGTGGAACAAAGCTTTTCAAAACTCAAGTTATTGAAATCCTACTTGCGTTCTACTGACACAAGAAAGACTCAATGGATTGGCACTAATAGCACATGAAAATGATGTCTTTGAGAAGATTAATTATGAAGATATAATTGAAGATTTCATTTCAAGAAATACCAGACGGATGATGCTTTTCAATACAACTTGAGGTTAGTAATACCTTTCCTATTTTAGAGTTAATATTTGTTATATTTCTGCATATTGTATTGAAGAATGCATATTTAAGTTATATATTTGATGAGTAAAAATATGCATTAGTTTTACTAGCCATTCATTAAAGGGCCCCAATTTGCATTTCGAACTGGAGCCCCCAATTTCTGCAGACGGCCCTGGCTTGCAGAACCTGAACCTGGCACTCTGCTATACCGTATACAGTCTGGACATATCAGAAACTTCATGCTGTATAATACAGAGTGTCAATGTCCAGATGAAACCGTTGCCTCCCAGATTAACATGCACCGGCTCCGGCTGGACATTCCAGTAAGATAACAAGCAATTTAATTTAAGCATACATCCCAGCAGATTAACATGCAACGACTGAAAGACATACTAACACACAAGGTCCTTGCAAGATAGTAAACATATACCGATCCATGACATGCCGGATATACGACCCTTCCTAGTACTACTGCATGATACTGACTGCTGAATACTACTGGAGACTGGAGTAGTAAAACATTGTCAAGTCACTGACTCCAAGCCATACACACTTAGAGGCACTGCAAGAGTCCTGGCATTGCTAAATGCTAATGCACCATCCTGATACAACCAACCACCTAGTGCTTCAAAGCCTTCAAGGCATACAACTACTTACTGCATATATAGAGTGCACCATTTACCCACCAACAGCTCCGCCTAGGAATCGCCTAGCGGTCTCCCGCACGATCACGGCTTGTCTCCTGAAACAACGGCACATCTGCCGAGTTACTGTAGTTGGAGGAACGCCGCACCTTGCAGACCAGTGTAGGTGGGCATGGTGTGGCTGTGAATCTCCGAACCTGGCACTGAACCCTCCAGCAGAAGCGTGTTGATCTGCCCCAGGAGGCGGCGGGACTCGGCCGATGGATTCACCTTCTCTGCCTTAAGAACAAGGCACTTCACTCTAGACAACAACTGCCGTTCGACCTTCAGCTGGAACACATACTGCTTACCCACAGCGCGCTGTATGATATCATCCAGCTGTGCATGATCATGCTCTTTGTAATTCATCGAGTAAAGGTCCTTTGCCCTGCAGCCAAGTATCTCTTCCGCAGCCACTTCATACGCCATAGCAGAAGCCGTGCCCGTGTGATCCTGGATCTGAATGCGAACAGAGCACCCATACTTACAGGGCTCCAAAAAGCTGTACCCACATCTGCCACAGCGCCACGTCCCGTCAACATCACTGGTTGCCTTAGCATTGCATCGCTTACCATTGACCGCTAGCGGGCAGGCAACATGGTATAGCAGCTCAGTTACAGATGAGATAGTAGCCTTGACAGTGATGAGGTCTGGCTTATCTGAGTACCCTAAGTTTTCATCCTTGATCTGTCCAACCAGTTTCCAGACAGGTGGTTTTTCCGATAGAGCAACAGAAGATAGCTTGTCTCCACCAGATGGATAGGATCCGCAAGAAGGCCCCATTTGAATGACTCCAAACCAAGGAAAACAGTCAGACCTAAGACCATAACTCATTGATCTATTAGTGCTGGACACCCCAGAGTTCCTTGTCGGCTTGTAGAGCTTGAGACTCCCAATCAGTGAACACTCTGTTTGCAGTATTTCTAACTGGATGATGATGATGATGGTCCTGAAAAAGAAAATACAAGATATAATAGGGAGACAGGAAAGATCAACATAACTTCCAAGCAATAAGGCACTAGGAAATGTAGACACTAGTAGATAAACGCGGTTAGGTCATTGCAAGACTGTTCAAGGAAGGGGCACATTTTTCTCAACTCAATGAGCTGAAGTAAGATTTAGGATGGCCCAACAGTGCCACTCCTTCAGATGCCACCGTGCTGATGTGCTTATCTTGGGAACAATGCCAACATTTAGCTTACATAACACAACTTGTATTAAGAGATTAAAAGAATAGTGGTACATGAATGTAAGCCAAGTGCTAGAATAGTACAGTACTAACTGTTTAAATCCATAAGGGGGCCTAAATGTTGGTTTAATTTTTTGTAAGGAAGCATAGAGCACCTGTGCTCTATACTCTCCAATAGGCAATAGCAACACATTTAGTACAGATGCTGCAGTTCAATTAACAATGACAGAAAATGCAGCTTCTGAAAAGACTGGCATCAAAGCCTACGAGTCTGTAACACATGTCTTTGACATGCATCCTGCTAGAACTTCACAGGAATGGGATAGAATTCTCGATTAAAAAACAAAGCCGGCTTGAAGTGATAATAGCAATGCAAATCAACTAGCCAGTTTGTAAATCACCATCACCGGTCACCATCAATTGACATGTCAGAGTTTGCTTTTCTGTAGATCATGGTAATTCTGGTTCCTTGTATGGTAATTGTGGTAAGAAAATCCAAAAGCTTACACCCAGAAAATTTATGTTTAACTACACAAGGACATTGATTTTACATGTATTGTGCCCACGAACCATCTTGGGGCTGTTACAAACTGGCATTTCCTGTCATCAGTCAAGGACATGGAAATTATGGGAATGAAGCAGATTATTCATGTGGAAAGGGATATAATTTTTTCTATTATTCCCTTAGGCAATTATTGCAAGTTGAACCTAGTAAATGTAAACACACACATAGTTGAACCTTGTAACCAATGGAAGGAGCAGATCAGAGCTCCAGACAATGGTCGGTGACTCAGAAGGACTTTATACACAGATCTGCCAAGTTGTCATCAAATACAGAACCAATCCACAATGGTTTTTTCCCAGTGCAGGCAACCCAAATGGTGGCAGTCACCACCAAAAAAACAGGGGGTGAAACAGAGAGCCATACCAAATCCCTAGATCAAAATGGGAGCTTTTTCGTTCATCAGAAAGTAGAGACGGGGGATCGCAATGGTTTTTTTTTCCAGTGCAGGCAACCCAAATGGTAGCAGTCACCACCAAAAAAACAGGGGGTGAAACAGAGAGCCGTACCAAATCCCTAGATCAAAATGGGAGATATTTCATTCATCGGAAAGTAGAGACGGGGGATCGATATCGATTCTTCACCTGACGTGGTCTGGGTCCGGGTCGGGGGCGGGGACGAAGCGGAGGAGGCGGACGACGGAGCCGCGGCAGAGGTCGTCGCCCCTGGCGAGGTGGTTGAGGCCAGTGGCGAGCGTTGCGTGCTGCGAGTAGACGCCGTCGGAGAGCAGGAGGCGGTACCGCTGGTACTGCGCCGGCGCCGGTCGGAGGCCGGTGCCGTCGGTCATGTGCCTCACGTCCGCCACCTGCAGCACGGGGCGCAACCCGGCCCACCCCGCCGCCGGCGCACCCCACAGCGCCGGCACGGCCCCCCGCGACAGGTCGGCTTCCAGCCCTCCCCCCATGTCGATGTCCCGGAGCCGGAGCTGGAGCGGACGACGACGCGGTGGCGGAGGTGAGAGACTCGGGACTCGGGAGCCGGGAGGTGGTGGTCTGGTGGAGTGGAGTGGAGCGGGGTGGGGTGGAGGATTCGCGTGAACGAAGTGTTTGTCAAGTGAGGGTGGGATGTTTAACTTTTTACCGTTAAAACGAATGCCAAACTCCTGAGGTAGCATCTTTTGAATTGGCACTACGATTTTACCAGCAGAGAAATTTGATACGAAATTGCCACTTTTGTTCGCGTAGTACGCAAACACCTTACTCCAGCGCGGATCCTAGTCAGCAGCCCCATGCAAAATGATGCCTTGCCCCTGGCATCTTTCTACTCACAGACAGCTGGCCCCACTTGTCAGCCATCTCTCCCCGCCTCTTCTCCCGCTGACGAGTGGACCCCACCCGTCAAGATCATCCCCTACCTCCAGCCACCGATCCCTTTCGCCAGCCATGGCCGGGTGACCACGCGACTGCAGCCCGTCCACGCTCCTCCCACATCCTCAACATCCCACACGGACCCGGCCCCTCCGCCGCATCCACCACACCACCGCAGTCGGCCAGTCGCGATCCCTCCACCATGCGCACCAGATCAAGCCGCAATGGGCGGCATAGGACCGAGCTCCCCACCGCTCGTTCCTCCCCCTCTCTGCCCTATAAAGACCACCTCTCGAGCCCCTCTCCATGCCGCAAACGCCCGGCCCCTCCCTCTGTCATCTCTTCCGCTCCTGCGCTGCCAATCACCGCCACCACCGCCATTGCTGAGTTTCGGTTAGAGCTCCTGATCTCCACATAGACACCATCATTGCCTCCCCGCTTCCTCCGTTGGCCTAGCAAGGATACACCGCCCCATCTACATCGCTTGTCGGCGTCGAACCATGCCCACAGCGCCATCCCGCCAATCTCACCGGGGCAGATCGTCGCTGTCGTCCGCCTCGCTCCGACGCCAGCCCCTTCCAGCGAGAACACCACCGGCGTGTTCGACTTGCTGCCTTTGGCCACCACCACCACTTGCTGGAGTGCCTCGGCTGCCGGAGCGCTGTCTCGGACGAGCACCGTCAGCAAGGATGGTGCTGGAGCACAGAGTGGGCAGCGCGGGGGAGAAGAAAGATGCTAGGGGCAGGGGCGTCATTTTGCATGTAGCTGCTGACTCGGATCCACGCTGTAGTGAGGTGTTGGTGTGCCACGTGAGCAAAAGTGGCAATTTCGTATCGAATTTCTTTCTCTGCTGGCAAAATCGTAGCGTCAATCTTAAGAATGTTATCTCAGGAGTTGCCATCCGATATAATGGTAAAAAGTTAAATATCCCGGTGAGGGTGAGACCTCTAGGCTCTAGTCCTGTCTCCTCTTTTGTGACAAGACAATACGAGGCGGTGTCGCGGATCCTGAGACGGTGTGGTGCAGACGGTGGAGATGACGACTTGGGACTAGGGCCAGCCGGCCAGGGTGTCCTTGGCTAGTTGCTTTGATACGCAGTAGCCTCTATTCGGCTGGTGGTTTTCACAGCTGATTCAATAGTGTTCTGTGGAAGAGAATAACCTGAAGTACGGCTGATAAGCCGACTAATAAGTTCAAGCAAACAAGACCAGTGACGAAAATGACGTTGCTGTTGGTAGAGCAAGTATCACCGTTGGCATATCATAGAAGTGATATATGGAAGCAAATTGTTTTCGATTTTAGACGTCTATCATAATAAAACTTATCACAAAATATTGTAAACACTTCATTAATATATTGGGCTTGGGTATCCTCACCGCTAAAAAGATAAGTTCGACTAAGACACGAATGGGGCGAGCCTGCTAAGGGAGAGGCCAACCAAACCAAATAAGACATCCATTTTCATAATAAGCTTATTTGGACATATAAATGTTACAGATTTTTTATAAATATTGTTAAACTTAAAAAAAATTTGATCCATACGTAAACCATACCACGTAAACCATAGCGAAAAATACTCATAAATCAACGGGAGCATTGACTAAAAAACCTTCGAGAGCATCCCTAGTGGCACTAGTAATAATTTAATTGATCATTGTCATCTCCATCAATATAACATTTACGTTTATGTGCAATTAAGTTTTATGATAGCAGCGGTGGGAGTCCCCCCACAAGGAGCTTTCTATATCTTAGATTCACGAGAGACGAGTAAACAAGATCTGACCACTAGAATTGTGATGAATATCATTTTTCATTTCTTACTATCTCTCTCCGTTTCTTATCCTCTAAATTTAACTACTTATAAAATTTAATAAGTCATGGAATATCAAATTTTAAACCAAATAGCCTAGTTCATGAAATAAACTTCAATTCAGCTTAAATAAAAGAGTCCAAACGGGCCACTGGAGTAAATTCAGTCTCCTTTTCTGTGGCACCATCACTAATTTGAGCACCAACAGAATTTGCGGCAGTACTTTCTTAAAACTAGGCTATACTTGCTTTTGTTTCCTTGTTCTAATAAAATTTGTGACATACCTGTTTGCTTGAACTTATCAGTAATGGTACAGTATTTTTCTTACAACAAATAAACATTAGCCGGCTTATCAGCCACAGAAACCATTAGCCGAACAAGCCCAGATTTTGGCATCTTTTTCCTCCTTTCTCTTGACATAAGCAGGCACATTCGTAAAAGATATACGAACCCAAACCCTTAATTTTTGATAATTGAAAAAATAAAGGGGGCATTTGCCTGAACACTTCGCATGCATGCAGAAGCAAAGTAAACAAAAACAAACCGTCGATAAACAGATCAAATATTTAAAAACATTCTCCAACATAAGTTGAACCCTAAAGCATAGGCCATCAGTTGCTTACTAACACAGGTTCCACAATAAGGCAGACTAACCAAGGAGGGCATAGTAGATAGGTTTTTCCAGCAAACTCCTGCATATTATAACTAACTACCTGGTCCATAGAAACCAGCAGCAACAGATACAGATAGGTACTGAAAATATAACTGTACATGATAAAGTAGGAGCCAGACTACTAAGCAAAAGCAACCTTCATAGAACTACTTGGTCAACCTCCTGCATGGCCAAGGCACTAATGCGCTTCAAACAAGACAGTCCTTAGACCAGTGCCCAGGCTGGTTGCATCTGAAGCACAGTTGGGCTCCCCTCACTGCCGACAAAGAGACGCAAGCAGTATTCTTTCCTTCAGTTATGTACCACTGCTTCAGCCTTTCAGCCACTGGAAAGTCTGGGTTTACTTTTAACTGAGTCGAGCTGATTGTGACCACAGATCTACCACTGAAATCACAAACAAGGCCACCTTTGAGAGACAGTATAGGGTTTGAACCAGAATCACACAGCAACTGCAGTTGATGTCCCTCTGCATCACAGAATTTGCCCCAGAGGATTATTTCTATGCTCCGAACAGACATGTCTTTCAGTTGAAGAGTTCTTTTATGGGCTTGTATGCCATCCTTTGGCATCACTATGGCAGAAGGACCAACTGAGTAACGATCCCAACCAAATCCACAATAGCACCTACCTCAATGTTCTCAATCTCGCTTATTGGCCGGAAATTCTGCTGCCTAGGGATGTTGCTATCATCATCAACGCAGACTTCGATAGATGTTTTGTGATCCAGAGTTATTTCATACTCATGATTCAAAGAGTTAAACTTCTTCAGTGCTGGTGCTGGTTTCAACGACCCTTTAGATATCAGGTACACCTTATCAACCTCAATGAGGTCAAAAAACTGATCAGCCTGCACATTGAAGCATGTTGCACGGATTTCTCCACCCTGTCCATCAAGAAGATCAAAGGAGAAGACATTTCCGGGACCTCTAGGGCTGTTGTAGCGCCTGAGATCAGTCTTTGCAGGCACCCTAGCCTTGATCTTCCATCTAGTTTGGTATGGGTTCAATGCACTAACAGGGGTAATGCAAAGAGGAGGCTCATTTTCAGCATTGGCCGGTAAGTTGGTGACCTGCTCATTAGGTTGGCTTCTCATCTCATAGGGTTTGGGGTTTCCCATTATATTGCACTCACTTTGCAGAACATAAAGTTTGAGAACAATAATGAACCTGATCAAAAGGTAAAGGCATGGTCAACTAATAAACTGATAAGAGGCAAGCCACAAAAAGGTGTCCACAAACTAACATTCAAATATGATATTCTTCTCTTTAGGATATGCCTAGTCAGCTCGAACAGAAATAGGTATTTCAAAGAATTGACTCAAATCATAGAACCAAATAAGTTGGGGAAACAAAGATTCTTGAAATATTCATGAAACAACAGTAACCCAATTCAGATCTTAAAATTCAGCATACAGTAAATCCACGTTCTATTGATGTATGGTAATTCATTAGAATTCAATAATTGTGCATACTTTAGTAATGCACACAAGAGTATATATACAAGGTTCAGACTCGTCATATCTTAAAAGAGCTACTTCTAAGACTCATTTGAATGGTCACAGCAGAACATGTTGTGACAGCTTTACTGATTTGACGTGGATGCCAGAATAAGAGCTTTCCAACCTGTAACTACTAGCACAAAACTACAGCACCCTTTCACTGCACTAAGGATCATCAACAGTATAGAAAGTTTATAATAAAAGAAACTCTGCATGTTAACCATTGCCTGTTTGACGGTTTTCTTTCATTGGAAAATTACTAATGACAAAGGGAATAACATCCATCTGCATTGTAGGATCAGGGAGGGGGGGGGGGGGGGGGGGGGGGGGGGGGAAGCACATGCAGAGAAGCGCAACAACCTTGAACAAGAATATAATTGGCTGAAAGTCATTGGACTCCATTGTGGCGAACTTAGTCTGAGGCTAATCTAAACGGTAGCGGAAGACTTGATACAAGACTTCCCTGAGTGTGGACTGGAATGACCATAAACCCTAGTACCACATCGACCAATTACCATTTTCTACAACTACCGAATCCCAACCAATCTTTCCAAGGCGGTATCCGAAAAAATGTCGCAAAGTTCACAACCATAACGATACAGCCCGAGTCTAACACGCTACAGGTTTTACAGCACTGAACATCGAGCGAATCGTGCAGGGAGACAAACCAAGATTCAACCTTTCTATTAGGCACGCAGCAAGATACAAAGAAATCAGCGATTCGAACCAGGGATGGAGCGGGGAATCGAGCGCAGCGAAGGATTAATAACAAATCGTCACCTGCGGTTCTGGGTGGTGCTGCAGGTGAACTCCTGGACGTGGATAATTGAGCCCTTCTGGATGGAGCCATCCCGGACACGCGTGTTCTCGGCAGTGGCAAGCATGGACTGCATCGTGTAGACGCCTTCAGAAAGCACCATCCGGAAGCGCTCAGCGGAGGGGTTCTCGACGTTTTTGACCATCCGCACGTCCACCACCTGCAGCACCGGCTGCAGCGTCCCGTTGCCATCAGCATGCTCGGAGACCGCCACCACCGCGCCGGGCGTCGGCTGCGCCACCATCATGCCTCAGATCCCTGGTGAATCTTGCAGATAAGAAGCTAGAATTTGGTTTGCATAAGAGTTTCCAGGAGGGCCAAAGGCATTACCTGTGGCAGTCACCGTAAACATTTGGTTTTGATGATCATTCAATGAAAGCTGCTGCATCTTGGCATTTAATGTGCTCTGTGCTGGCATTGAACAAAAACAATCATTAAATGGCAGATTAACCACAGTAGGTTCTGCCTTTAGGGTTGTTTAGTTCTTTACCGTAAAGTTTTTGGATGTCACGTCAGATGTCACGTAAGGGTGTTACATGGGGTTTTCGGATACTAATAAAAAAACAAATTATAGAATCCGTCTGTAAACCGCGAGACGAATTTATTAAGCCTAATTAATCTGTCATTAGCACATGTGTTACTGTAGTAATTAGTGTCTAATCATGGACTAATTAGGCTTAATAGATTCGTCTTGCAAAATACATGCCTGTGTATTTAGTTTCATAAATAGTCTATATTTAATACTCCATGCATGTGTCTAAATATTCGATGTAATAGGTGTAAAATTTTGGAGTAAAGAACTAAACAGGCCCTTGATGTAACTGAAGAATCCAACACTCTCTTATGAGGAGAACATGACCAGTTGCTAATAACTTGCTGAGTACGTGGAATGAGGCAACGTTCATGGATGGCTAGACCACCAGAACAGGAGACACCAATATGTTGGGCATTGGCCTCAAAGGTTGTGGGTCTGTGGATTAGCATGCACTCAGCGTGCAGTATCTCAAGTTGGATAACAATAATGAGCCTGAATGAAGAAACCAAGACTGAGAAGGAAAATAGTCAGGGAACTGCCAATTATAATTGATTAGAATTAATTCACGAAACACATCAAGCAGATTTAGTGGGATATGACATGTGAGGAGTTTGTTCATCCGGAAAAGGAAAAGTACTTACTTCGAGTAATGAACTTAAAATTGCAGGACATAAATGGAGAAAGGAATTTGAACAGGACCAGCAAGTTAGAAAAACATAATAGTTATACAAGAAGAAACACCGAGGCTGTTTCTGATAAACCAACTAGAGCACTGAAACAAATAATAGAATAATATTTGGCTTAAATCTCAGACCTTTGCCTTTTAGTTTAACATATGTAGCAATACAAATATGTGAACAAAAAGTTATTTTCAAACTTAAGAAAAATAACTGACATGTCGGAAACTCCATGGAATTATATCATCAGATAAGAAAGGAAACATGTATGAGTGCACCCAATATGAATCAGTAATGTACAAGCATATATACACCAGATGCAAGAGGGAATGCAAACATAAACAGTTGTGGTCATTTCAGTAACAGAATAAGAAACCCAGAACCACATTGAACCAAATAAAACTGATGATTTCAGTTTCACTTTTTAAAGTCTGTTGCAGTAAAAGACTAAATCCTTGGCCTGACAGTTTAGTCTGAAACAACGCTGGGCACTGCACCTATGGCTTGTACATTTGATGCATCTGATGCATATAGCTCTCCATTGCATATAAATTGATGTACCAGAAACAGATGCGACGCAGATGTCAATAAGGTTCTGATCGACTGCTAAGGTCTCACTGCAGGTGCCAAAACCAAATAATGGAGAGCACACCAGTAGCATCTGGTAACCTCAAAATGCAGTCCTTGTTGGCAGTCCATGCAGTAATGTCTGTGACAAACCAACTAGAGCAGTGAAACAAATAATGAAAGAATATTTCGCTCAAAGCTGAGAGCTTTGCCCTTTATTATGTAGAATATATGTGAACAAAAAGTAATTTTGAACTTAAGAAAATTGGTTGACAAGTTTGGAACTCCATGAATTTGTAACTTCGGATAAGAAAGTAAAAATGGACAGACACACCCATGTGAATCAGTAATGTACAAGCATATACTCCTATATCGAATGCAAGTGGAAATGCAACATAGGCGGTTGTGGCCATCTCAGTAACAAACTACTGAGAAGCCCAAACCACGTCCGACCAAATAAACCGATGATTTTAGTTCTACTTTTCAAAGTATGGTGCAGTAACAGACTAAGAACTCTGTGTGGTTTCAGACTACAAAGAAAGGAATTACAGCATGATCTGATCAGTAAACAGATATGCTAAATACAAAACCTTATGCGCATAACCAAACCTATATAAGACTAAAAGAGCAAGGACCATTGAGGGGTCACTGGCGCTTTGCCGATTCCATGCAAAGGCACATCCATAGACACACTAATAAGAAGAAAAAAAGGCAATACATTTTGAAAGTGCATCTAGCCCTTTAGTGGGTTTTGGTGAAGTGAATGACAACACAATTAAAGGTCTAACAAGTTTGCTAAGTGTTGAGCAAGAAATCACGTTTATTGCATATATATAAAGATTGCATAATGAGAAGTGTATAAGGTTCAACAAGAAAGCAAACTTGATGATATTCCACACAATGTTCAAATAAAGGTCAAAGTTGTGCAGTGTTGTATTGGAAGATTATGAAAATAATCTAGTTCAATCAAAAGACAACAATACAAATATAATCATTCAAATAGCTTTTATATTGTGGGATATCATAGCATCATGTGAAAGCAAGCATATTTAGTAAATGACAAATGAGACATGAGTTGATGGTTATGGATTGGTCTCAACAATGGCTAGCTTTTCATAAACAAGAAGAGTTTGATAGTGAACTAGCTTGGATCAAGATTGAAGAATGAATTAAAAATGCATAAGTGAGGAAATGACAAGCAAAGTTCAAATGACATATGGCACAACTCATATTGGATATAAGTCGGTCTCTACATTGGTCTGCTTGTATGGATAAAAATTTGAAAAATCACTTTGCATTGATTTGATCAAGCTAGAAGTGTGAAGATAAATATAGAAGTGAATATTAGGAATGTCAAGCCAAAATGATGAGGATATAAGGAATTGTGAATTGGCTTGACTATATTAAATTTGATCCAAGTATGTCTCTATATGATTAAACTGTAGCTTAATTGGTCTCAACATTCCTATCTAGAAGATATTCAAGCAAGGATCATAATATTAAAGAAATGGTTTTCAATGGATGCTTAATATGATGTGACTTGAGTATGGCTCGATAAGGTGAAGATAGCAAGGAAAGAGCTTCGAGGGACTAAGCGAAGGTTAAGGGCAAGCGAAGGCTTGAGGACCGAGGTGCCATGGCTAAGGTGAAGAAGAGAGTACTAGTATTGAGTCGAGGAACTAAACGAGCTATGAGGAGTCATATTGTGTTGAGAATCAAATCACTAGTGGAAGTGACTTGAAACCACGAAGTTGAACTCATATGTGTTGAAATGGTTCAAGTCACATGCTCAAGGTGCAAGGAAACAAAGGAGGAAACCCCCAACTTGAATGGATGGCTTGCAACGACTCCAAGAGCTAGTTTAATTTATTTTATATTTTGAAAATTGAGTTTTAGGACAAGCCGTACTATCAAGGGGATACTAGTAGTGGTATGGGTGGAACCAAGTGCTCAAAACACCAATCTCAACTCAAATGATCCCAGCCACAAAAAAGGTCAGCAGTGCTGAATTCTTTTCTGTTCTGGCCAGTGCGGAGGCTCCGGGGTCTGTAAAGACCCAACCGTTTTTTGGGTGACAGGGAGGTATAAACACCTCTCCCCCTCGCCCCCAACGGTCATCTTCTCCATTCTTTCACTCAGAACTCGACCAGAGCTCTCTCCCTCTCTCCAAGCTTGGTGCTTCCAATTCCCTTGCTCAAATCTCCATGATTCCTTGAGGGATTTGGTTCTAGAGAGTGAAAGGTAGCTCGTAAAGATCATTCTTCTCTATTCTTGTGCACTTGGTGAAGCCCTAGCCGCTTGGTGTGTTCGTTACTCTTGGAGCTTGGCTCCTAGACGGCTAGCGATCGCTCGGTAGCCTCCAATCCGCTGTGGTTGAGCACCGGGATGTTTGTATTACCCTTTGTGACTTAGTGGAACCCTCTAACCTATTGCCTTGGTAGTAGGTTGGAGAAGAGGAGCGAGTTGCAAGAGACTCCATAGCCTTTGTGGCTAACCTCAACAATGTGGGTGTAGGTCAGCCTTTGTGACGCACCGAACCACGGGATAAATCCTCATGTCTCTTGTGATTATGATTGTTGTTGCTATTACATGTGATTTGAATTGATTTTTAGGGTTTGCATCCGATCTACGAATTCCTCATCCTTTAGGTGCAACCAAAGGTTTGTATAGAACAACATACTCCCCAGGAAAGCTAGTATCACATTCGAGCTATTTATCATTCGTTATATTCCGCAGTAGATCGATTTCATACTCTGATCCTTGGAACTTCCGCGCTCAAGCCCGGAGGCTCCGCAGTCTGACAGTTTCGTGAAGTTGTTTAAATTTTAGAAACGCCTATTCACCCTCCCTCTAGGCGGTATCAAGGTCCTCTGACATTTTTACGATCGATAGCTTAGCTCCCCACTGTTGATGCATTCTGGTAACTAAAAAAACCAGCGCTTGTTGGCAGCCCATGCAGTAACGTTGGACGCCGTCAACACGATGATCCGTTTTTTCACACCAGCGGCCACCGCGTGCGGCATCGACATCGGTCTGTACACCGTTGTCACCTACGCGCGACGGGTTCTTTGCTCGTAGGCGGGAGCGCGGTGAATGGTCTCTGCCTGTGCAACCCGCTGACCAGAAGTTGCAGGTTCCTCCCCGTAGCCGAATTGGGTGTGGCGTCCAGTGAGTCGTCTTGCATCGGGTACATTCTAGCCAGATGCCACTTGCTACGAAGAGTCCCCGTCCAATGGTGGCCACTGTGGCGATTTGGCAGGAGTATGGATGCTCGCTTTGGCGTTTTCTCCTCTAGGTCTGGAACGTGGGGCCATTCAAACGCTCGGCAAAATTGAACGGGATGATGAGTCAGCGGGAGTATGAATGCTCACCGTGGAGACGACACACAACCTCAGGGGCGACATGACCTACCATGTCTTCTCCTCTAGGTCCGGCGCGTGGGGCCAATTCAAATGCTCGGCGAAGTTGAATGGGACGGCGAGTTAGCGGGAGTATGGATGCTCACAATGGAGACGACACAGGACCTTAGGGGCGGCATGACCTACCGGGTCTTCACGTCCAGGTCTGGTGCATAGGGGCCATTCAAGTGCTCCACGAAGTTGAACAGGCCTGATCCAGGCGTACACGAACATTGTGTCAAAAGACGTGAGCCTAGCTCAGTTGGTTAGATTCCTTGTGGTAGAACCTGCCCATCCGGGTTCAAGTCCTTGACTTGGCACGGGTGCTCGCATTTTTCTGGATTTATTCTAGAATTTAATGGCATTGTTCTTTCAGTAGTAGGCGACGTACCCATCGACAATAAGACGCCTGTGGTGACTTCGTCAATCTCGAGATATGTCGGTGCAGTCTTACGGAGGTGCTCATAGGGGTAGGATTTGCGTGCGTTCGTTTATAAGGGTCAGTGAGCGTCTATGTGTACTGTGTAATTCGAAAAAAAAGTCTGCCGTGGCGCAATGGTCTCCATCGGACGTGGAGGTGGTGTTTGGTACGTCGAGGTCTCAGGGAAAGTGCCGCCCTGCTCGTGCATCCCGGTGTGTGTAGTGTTCGGTAACATTTCTTGTCCTGTGCGGCCGTGCTGCCCTTTGCTCATTTTTTTGTTTTTTCTTTCCCCATGACTCTCTGTTTTTCCTTATAAAAAAGTTAAATAATAAATCAGTATTATACGTCTTTAAAACTTTGGCTCTTGACTAATAATAAACAAATATTCCTATCGTTAAGTTGTTGATATAGTTTTGGTTAGAAATAAATTACCATTACAATCGAAATCAGCCGTTGGCCTAACTAATCAAAGCATAAACTGAAATCTTAATCAGTTTGCCATCCAATCTATTTTTTTCGCGATCGTGCCTTGCCACGTTTTTCATTAAGTAGGAATAGAGTTTATTACATCCTTAGCTACGGTAATCACGAGGTTACCGAAGCACGCCTCAGCTAAGCTTGCACGAGATTGTGATTACACATAAAATTTGACGACAATTAAGAGTAGACGAGCAGCACCCAACCTACATCGCGTCAGAGCAGCGCCCCAGAGCATCCTGAGGTGCTTGTAGCCAGCCAAGCACCAGACGTTGACCTCCTCCTGGATCACAATGCACAGTTGCACAGCCGATGACGCCTCTCGGTTGAAGGTTCTAGCATTTTGTTCTTTCCAAAGCAACCACCCGATGAGAAAGAAAAGGGAGTCAAAGCCACGACGGATTGCCTTAGGAACAAGGTTTCTAGAGTGCAGCCACCATCGTATCGCTGTCTCCTCACGTACAGTGACAGTGTCCTGAAGATGTAGCCTTCTTAACCATGAGTCCCAAACCTCACGGCTATAAGAGCACCCCAGCAAAATATGATCCATTGTCTCCGGCTCCTGATCACAGAAGACACGGGTGTTGGACTCCTGCAACCCATGGCGAAACCTCCTATCGCCCGTCCAACGCGGCCGTGCATCACGAGCCAGGAGAAAAATCTCACTCGAGGTGGTGCGGATGTCTTCCAAATCTGCCTTGCGCTGAGCGGGGGAGACGATCCCAGGAACATGGCATTGTAGGCCGATGCCGCTGAGTAGTTTTGGTCCGCCGTAAGGTCATCCAATCTAATCAAAATAAATATTTCTCATATCTGTCTGCATATAACAGTGCAAATCTCAAAGCTGTCCACATATGCCAATGCAACCCTCGATGAGGGCTGACATATGGAAATCGAGAGAGGTATCGTATCATACTCAGTTAATAAGACATTGTCATATTATTGAAAGTATTAACTTATATTATAGTTGATAATGACAAAATGAAGTACAATTTTTAAATTCTATAGAAAAAATAACATGTGACGTTGTCGTACATGTTTCTATTAACGTGTGATTTTTGCATCAACTACTCACAATATCAAAAGTAGCACATATACAAATTAAGCTGCAGGTGTGCAACAAACTGAAGCAAATAGATAAAACGTTTAATAGCTTTTTTTTTTCTCCCGTTACAACGCACGGGCATGTTTGCTAGTGTGTGTGTGTATATATATATATATATATATATATATATATATATATATATATATATATATATAATAAAGAGGCAAAATTTCCGGCTATTTTTTCGTCCATCCATTTTTTTCTCCTCTCCCTCTAACTACCAGACAATAGGGAGTTGCTTGCCTCCGGACTTATATATATAATCCGTGCTCATATGAGTTAGAATAGTTCTTATCTATCGTGATACGGAGTCCGATTCCTAAACATATTGGGGCCGTGCTCATATGTGTTATTATTTAGGTATAGATACGTGTTTACTCGGAATCAGAATCCATATACCAAACGGCTGGTGCAAGCTTACTTTGAATAGAATACGATGTATAGTGGAGACTCCAATGCGTACCCGGCCTCTTGGAGAGTTGGAATCAGATTGCTCTTTCTTAACACACGATTTGATCTCTTGTTGGGATGGGATAGAGTTTGTTTTAAATACACGGCCCCAACGCCTGGGGGTGCCTTTTTTAGTCATCAGGCAACACACCGAGCCCTTGTTGCGTGCGAGTTCGTCGCCAAGGTTCAGGCGTTCAGCCTCTCGGCTTATTCGTGCTTCTCATGCTTGGACTTCTTCGTGCGCATGCATCGGCTGGTAGCGTCGTGATGGTAGGCAATGGCCATGGCTAGACGGCGATCTGCGTCGTGTATCCTTGCAACTGCAGGTAAACCCCGGCACAATGGCACCGGCATAGGCGACACTAGGGAAAGGGAAGGCTGGAGCTTTTGTAGAGAAGTTGAGGCTTAGGCTTACGTTAGGGTTCGGCGTTGGGAGAGCTTTTTGCCACAGGGCTAGGTGCCTGGTAAACTTGTCGGTTGTCGCCGTGTCGTCCTTGGTGGTCGTGGGTTCTGGGCTGTGGTGAGCTGATGCGGAGAGCCTTTGACGGCGGACGGCTTGCGGGTCTTAGCCCCGACACGACGGCGGCTAACGTGCGGTGAAGTCGATCGAGGCAGCGGAGGTGGGCGACGTCGTGGGAAGTTTGGTACTAGGCAGGATTGGTGCGGCGCGGCGCGTCGTGTCCCCGGCTCGCCTCCATTGAGCCGTCGTGAGTCAGTCTCCTAGACGGAGTCATGGGGCGATCCGGTTTCGACGCTATAGAAGTCCGGCGCCGTACCAATATCAGGCCGGGGAGTGAAGCAAAAGCACACGTCCGCCAAGAAGCAGGTCGACGCGCAAATCCACAATTCAACGACCACCTACTGTACATATGAAACGAGGAATCCAGCCATGCATGCGTGTAGTATATTCTTGCATGCGGACTCTCGCAGACGCCTGCAGGTCTCCCGCAAAGCTAGCCCAATAGCAAGGAGAGCTGGATGCTAGCAAAGCAGGAGCTAGCGGGCTACCGCAGAACAACAAAACCTTGCATGCAGATGATGTGGTGGCCCCGCTTGCATTGCATCCCTAGCCAGCCATGCATTTGTATACGGGCAAGCAGCCGGCATGTAAACGGTCCCACCCCGTACGTTTTTTTTTCATCCATCGTAGTTCTGTATTTCTGCCTTTTCGTTATTGCACCCTTGATCCTTTCTTAACAAACAAATTTTTTTCGAGACCCAGTTACAAACACAGACACTCACAAACATGAGCATACACACTTATCCCTATGAACGCACGCACGCACACCCTACCCCAATGAGTACCTCCGACCTCCGAAAAACTGAGTTGGACCGGCAAATCTCGAGATTGACGAAGTCACCACAGGTGCCTCGCTGACACGTCGCCTACCACTGAAAGAATAGCACCGTTAAATCCTGGAATAAATCCAGAAAAATACGAGCACCCATGTCAAGTCGGAGACTTAAAACAGGGTGGGTAGGTATTCCACCACGAGGAACCTAACCAGCTGAGCTACACTCAGTCTGCAACAAACAAAAATTTCTAGCATCGAGATATTGATGTCCATATATATACAAAAGACTTATTTTTATTAAAACCTGAATCAACCATGTTCTAATTAATCGAACAGTTCAATAGTAGGAAAATTAATATTATAATATATTTAAGAGTAAATATTTCTATACTTTGCAACATGAGAGAAAAAAACTATTACAATTATGTTTTATTTTGAAACATATTTAATAGGACACTATCATATAATGCAAACAAAAACTATATTACGGATGTCATGGTTATAAAAAAATTATATCTTTAAAATTTATATAGAAAAGAAAAACATAAAAAAATTTAAAATTTCTGTAATCATGTTTTCATAAACATTTGATGGATTCTTTCCCGATGCAACGCAGTCCAATTATAAGATTATTGGGTTCTGTACAAACGGACTAGGATTAGGATTTTTCCTTCTCCTTTTCTACTAGAATAGAGTCTCGTTTGTTTTACAACCAGAGTTCGAGGGCAGCTTGTCAAGCCAGCCAGCCTGCAGGTAAACACCAAGGAGGCTATATTTGCACGCATGCCGTAATTATGGGAGAATCCTAAAGGAGTTAACTATACAGTCGGACTTGTTTATATTTGGTATATGTATGCACACTAATCTGAATAGGAGCTTTTTCACGTGACTAGTGAACATGCACGTGCGACACGCACGTGTGCTTATCATAATTTCCAAAATAAAACTCATGTTATTTATACTAAATAAAAGTTGTTCCACAACAAAGAGATAAAAATAAAGAACAAAATCAGTAAAGATTATGAAAGAATCATCTTGAAGTATATTGAATACCTAACATATTACATTTATCGCTCTTCATGTCTTACAATTACGAGACATCTTTGACAAATCATTTCAACACATGTAATAGCCACTACCAAAAAATCCTAGTAACAACTTAAGAATTGCAAACATATCAGAAGTTGAAGAGCCGCAACCTCGTCGAGAGCCTCAAATAAAGCTTCTTTTTCTTGATAGTATTTTTAGGATTTATTTTTGCCAACCATTTTGCGGTCAATGTGTTGCTTATGTTATAGAGCCAGCTGCATTAAGGGAAAGAAATATTAGTGTTCTATAGACAGCCAATGAGAAATTTGTAAGTGCAAATGCCATGAATACAGTTTGAAGCTCATCAATTATCTTAAAGAAGGATTGAGGAAATATTGTATTTTAAAAGAGAAGTGCACGTACGACATGCACCGCGTTCATGGTTGTGAAGATACTTGTGATGAGAGATTAAGCATGATTATATAGCACAAATCTATATTTAAAATCTATATAGCATAGATTCATACAGTCAATTTATGAAATCATGCAGGATTATATGATGTGAATTGGGAACATACCAGTAAGAATAATTGTTGTTCCGTTGAAGGACCTATGTCCTCCAGAAACAATATTTTAGAACCATAGAAGGAACATTGCAATTATGAGAAATGCCATTCAAGGCTGATGACATGTCGTTTTTTTATAAGAAACCATCCATATCAAGATTGTTTGATTTGTTCTTCCAAATTCATCTGTTCCTGCAACAGCATACGTGATATATTAGTACTTAATTAATATATACATATATGATGAAGCTGTATAATTTACCAGAATTCCATTAGAAAAGTTAATATGATTTTAGTTTATATATATATTTTCTAACCCGCGCTCCCTCCGCCACAAAGAGTGTCCTTCTCGTGAAGTTAAACATTTTAACTTTAATCAAATATATACAAAGAGAATATTAATATTTATGGTGCATGATTAGTATCATTAGATTTTAGTCCTTGAATATATTTTTATAATAAATTTATTTGGAGATATAAATGTTGCTACTTTTTTCTACAAACCTACTTAAACTTTAAAAAGTTTGATCAACACAAAACCTATGCAACACTCTTTTTGGGACGGACGGAGTATCTGTTCATGAAGTCAAAATTATAAGATAGCATCATTGTCAGAATTAAAATAATGTATAGTGATTGTTCACAGACAGTATTGAACAGAATGAATGCAAGCCGGGTTGCTTTGAACAAACTGAGAATTCATCAGAGAACAAACCAGCCAAGATGTAGAAGCTACCGTCACCGCTCACCTGATGCTGCTTCCGACCTCAAGTTGTTGCTACACCAGGACTGTTGCTGTCAACCTACTGTGAACTGAATAACAGAGCAAAAAAAATCTTAGAAGATTCTTAGTCATTGTGACCTGTAATGCATAAATGAATGGCAAATCGTTTCAATTTATTGTTGTATTGTTTTACATTTTTGTGCTTAGATTTAGGAAAGTAAATAAAGAAGGAAAAATGCAGGAAAAAAGAGGTTATGGGACAAGCAAAACAATCAGAACACTCGTGTTCCGAATCTATCGTCCCAGATGAAACACAAATTCTGACATTTTGTTTCTTTACTTGATTTCAAAAGTCTGAGGGAAAGACCAGTAAGCAGTTCTTTGTGGTTTTAAGCACAACTTAGTGATGACAGACCTGCTCCTAGCAAAAATAAATAGCACGTAACACAAATAGTTCATGCATTAATCTCAACCTCAATTCACCCATCAGCTTAGACAGGATTTGATTGCCTATGTGATCGACCTAAAAGGGAGCAAAAGTACTGACCTTTTAACTACAGATTCTACTAGAGATTAGTGAAAACACCAAATTAGCTGACCTTACCTTGAGACTCGTGGTGTGCTCATCGTGCCGGCGTGCTCTGGTGACGCAATGAGGATGCCATCCAAGAGATGGGCTTCGTGCTACGCAGCGAAGATCTGGGCAAAAGCTTGGCGATTATCGATACAGGACCGACAGGGTTCTTTACCGACATGGTTAAGGCCTCGGCTGGACCCACGACCTGACATGGAAGACGAGACGCACGACAACTCGGATTCCATAGGAAAATAAGCCGACTTAGTTAGATTCAAGAAAAGAGTAGGCTTTGTAATAGGAACTAGAACTCTTAGCCGAAACCGACTAGGACCATAACAGCAACCTCGCCTCCTCTCCCTGTATAAAGAGAGGCGAGGCGCACCCCCGTAAGGAACAAGACACATACAGTAATCCAACGTAAAAGGCTAACGCCGACTGGACGTAAGACTATTACTCGATCACGAGGGCCTGAACCAGTATAAATCGTTCGTCTCTAGCGTTTACCGTCAGGTTCTACGCACGCCAAAGGCCCGAACAACTATCCTGGGTACTCCCGTGGCAGGCTACCGGTGATCAAACACCGACAGCTGGCGCGCCAGGTAGGGGCCTTTGGCGACATCACGATCAAGAACTCAGCGGACCTTGACAACATGATCTTCTCGGCGAGATCAATCTTCATCTTCGGATCCTAGGTTTGCGAGGCTGGTGGTGATGGCAAGCTCCGAAGCTACCTCCTCGAAAACCCGATGACTTCGACAAGCAAACTCGCCGAGAAGGTTCCACAGCTAAAGGTTTTCGACTCGGTCTAGGTTACGAGGCAAGTCGACTCTGTCTCAGAGGACGACAGCCTCCCAAGCCTTTTCTAGTTCGAACTCCGCAGCACTACCACAAATTATCGAGACTACAAGTCAGGGGCGGGTACCGAGAACAACTCGACACCCCATCCGAGTACTTCCCTACAGGAGTTCAACAACTCGGCAACAACTCTCCAAGGCTAGCCAAGAAAACAAGTCGACTCCGTGCGGAGAATTCCGCTGACGGGGGTTCAAAGAGGCTTTGTTATGACTGTTATTCCCTACGAGTGCATCATTCATTGGCCTAGCGTGACTCCAGGCAAGGAACACTCTGAAAGGAAAGAACTCCCCCTATCAAGAAGGATATCTGATTCGTGACGAGAAAGAAGATAACTCTAGCAAGGAAGGAAGGATCAATGCCTCCCGAGTGGTTTGTATAACCCAACGAGCGCGATCGCCGTTAATCCCTCCACAAGCACCGGACGTCAGGTCCTTGGACGAGTCCGAATCCAACATTTCACCGGACAGCATAGGAGATGATGACGAAGATGATAGCCACAAGGTAGCAAGGTTGAAAAGAAACAAAATGAAAAAGGGGCGTAGGAACCGCGCCATCGAGCGAAAAGAAGCCTGGGCCAAATACAGGGCAGACTTAGACGAATACCATAGAAAGAAGGTTGAAAGGGAAGCAGAAGACAGACGTATGGCTAGCAAGACGTACAATGATCACTACAACAAAATCCGGGAATTAGCCCAAGAACTCGAAGCTATATCCCACCCAAACGAGGAGCAAAGACACCTCCAAGAAGCCCTGCGGGTGGCCGCCTGACAAACTCAGGGTAGACAGGGTCATCCAAGACAACTCGCCAGGACCTTTTCTCATAGGCACGAATGTCAGGACCAACGAAGATCTGCTTTTGATAGGTTGGGGCCTGACGTAAACCACAATGAAGGGAGTAGAACCAATCACCACCAAAACAATCGGACCGAACAAACCAGAGAGCGCGGAAACAGGCCACGAGCACCTATAGCTCCTCAAAATCACTCATATAGTTCCAATTGAAGAGAAGGCAGAGGGGAATCTGAATTCAGGGAAACCCAGATACTGGACCGTTTTCCCTGTTTCTCAAACCGACTTCTTTCCATATGGCTACCTCACAAATTCAAGCCCTCTAACCACTCAAAGTATGATGGCAAGTCAGTACCAAGGCAATGGCTACGCATCTACTCTCAATTGGTTGAACTAGCCGGCGGTGACGATGACATCAAGACGTTCTTCTTCCCTATGGCTTTAGAGGCTATACCTCTTCAATGGTTCGACCAACTAAGCCCAGGATCGATCAGGGGCTGGGAAGACCTATAGCGCGCTTTTGCGAAAACTTCGCAGATTGATCTCACACCCAGTCACCTTATCAAAACTAAAAGGACTCAAACAGAAGGGAGGAGAAAGTTTTAGAAGCTACTATAGGCGGTTTGGTAGAGATTCGCGCACAAGTACATGACATCACTGAGCGAGATGTCATTGAGGCCTTCTCCAACGGGATCTTAGCCAAATAGCAATTCCGAGATTTCTGCAAAGAAAACCCCCGGAACAATGAGGAATTCAAAAGAGCAGTCAAAAAAACGATTGCAGCAGAAGAAAGAGAGAGAAAGATACCTAGACCAAGACAACCGAGACAACTCGAACAGAAGAAACAACCAGAATAACGGACACAACAAGAAGCATGCACCAGACAACATGGTGGCTACAGCAGACAAAAACAAGAAGTTTTTCAAAAACAAAAGGCCTGAGAAGCCTGAAGAACTCGAAAGCATGCCCTGCATATGGCATCTAGGAAGCCGACACACGACTAGAGAATGCTACTTCTTTTTCAAAAGATATATGAGGATAGACAACAAAAGCAATGGGAAAGAAGACGACCAAAAGAAAGAAGAAGGCGATCAGGGGGACAATGGGTTTCAAAATCCTAAGGGAACAGTTGCAGTGATCTTTTCTGGAGTTCTAGGATCCAGAAGCAAGCATCAAAATAAACAAGCCCTACGAACCATCATGGCAGCAGAACCTGCCACCCCCAGGTACCTCAATTGGTCCCAATACCTAATATAGTTCTCAAGAGAAGATCAATGGACCAGCGTCGGTAATGCAGGACATTACCCACTAGTCCTGGATCTAACAATCGCAGGCTTAACAGTCACAAAAGTATTGATCGATGGGGGGCTGGACTCAACATCATCTTCAGTGACACTTTGAGAAAGATGGGGCTAGATCTAGCCAGATTGATCACTCCAACAGGTGTACCTTTCTATGGAATAGTACCCGGAAAAGCGACCATGCCACTCGGACAAGTCACTCTACCAGTTAGCTTCGGGTCACCCACAAACTACCATACCGAGTTCATCAAATTTGAAGTAGCGGACTTTGAATCATCATATCACACCATCCTCGGACGACCTGCACTGGCAAAATTTATGGCCATCCCACATTACCCGTACCTGTTGCTCAAGATGCCAGGACCCATGAGGTACTACCCTGAGGGGCGACTTAAAGCGTGCCTTTGATTGCGATGTACAAGCCATCCAGATCGCGAAAAAAGCACAAGCAGCAAACGATAAAAAAGAAGTCATCACTATTGCAGAAGGAATCAAACCAGAGGAACTAGAAATCCCGGCCAAGCACCCTAGCATCCTCGTCCCTCCCAAAGAAGCAGACATCAAAACCATTGAGTTAAGCCCCGGTGATCCCTCCAAAACAGCGATCATCAGCGCCCATCTTCTCGGAAAAATAGGAACTCGCGCTCGCCAACTTCCTTCGGGACAACAAAGATATCTTCGCCTGGAAGCCATCCGACATGCCAGGTGTCCCAAAAGAGTTGGCCGAGCACAGAATTGATGTCAATGAAGGATCAAAACCAATTAAGCAGCGATTATGAAGATTTTCCCCAGAGAAAAAAGAAGCCATAAAAAAATTGCAAAATTACTAGCAGCAGGATTCATCAGAGAGATCCTCCATCCCGACTGGCTTGCAAACCCTATTCTAGTATAGAAAAAGAACACAGCTGAGTGGCGCATGTGCGTCGACTACACGAACCTCAACAAACATTGCCCCAAAGATCCATTTGGACTACCACGCATCGATCAGATCATTGATTCAACAGCAGGATCAGCCCTATTATCCTTTCTTGATTGCTACTCAGGATATCACCTAATCGCTCTAAGAGAAGAGGATCAAAGCAAAACTTCATTCATCACACCGTTCGGAGCTTATTGTTACAAGACAATGTCGTTTGGGCTCAAGAACGCAGGAGCTACATACCAGAGAGCAATTTAGACTTGTTTAGGCAAACAAATCGGAGTAAATGCAGAAGCCTATGTGGACGATGTAATGGTGAAGACAAATAACCCAGAAACGTTGATCGACGACTTGAAAGATACCTTTATCAATCTAAAAGCATGGAAATGAAAATTAAACCCAAACAAATGCATCTTTGGCGTACCATCAGGACAACTACTCAGTTTTCTAGTCAGCCACCGTGGAATTGAAGCAAGCACCAAGCAAATTCGGACGATCATAGAAATGAGACCACCTCGATGCATCAGAGACATCCAAAAATTGACAGGATGCATGGCAACACTAAACCGTTTCATATCAAGACTTGGCGAGAAAGGATTGACATTTTTCAAACTCTTGAAGAAGTCAGGCAAATTCGAATGGACAGAAGAAGCAAATGAAGACTTTGAAAAACTCAAAACATATCTAACTTCATCCCCAATCCTGACACCCCAAAGAAGAATGAAGGTATGATGTTTTACATCACAGCGACAAATAAAGTAGTCAGCACAGTAATCGTTGTAGAAAGAAAAGAAGACGAGCACGTGTACAAGGTATAACGACCAGTAGCACAGTAATCGTTGTAGAAAGAAAAGAAGACGAGCACGTGTACAAGGTATAACGACCAGTCTACTACATTAGGGAAGTACTATCAGACTCAAAAGTCAGGTACCCACATGTGCAAAAACTACTCTACACCATCCTAATCACCTCATGCAAACTACGACACTACTTGGATGGACACAAGATCACTGTGGTAACAGATTTTCCACTCGAAGACATATTACACAATTGCGACGCAACAGGTCGCATATCAAAGTGGGCAATCGAGCTGGGATCTTTCAACATAAACTTCACTCTTCGCAAAGCAATAAAATCCCAAGTACTCACGAATTTTGTGGCAGAGTGGACGGAACTCCAACAATCCACACCAGATGTCATCCTAGAATATTGGAAAATGTACTTCGATGGGTCACTAAAACTTGGTGGAGCAGGAGCAGGGGTTCTTTTCATCTCACCAGACGAGAAACAACTAAAGTATGTCCTTCAAATCCTTTGGCAAGCTACCAACAATGAAGCCGAATACGAAGCCCTCATCCATGGGCTCCAAGTAGCTGTGTCCTTAGGAATCAAAAGATTAATAGTTTATGGAGACTCAGCAGTCGTCGTTAACCAAGTCAACAAAGACTGGGATTGCACCAAAGAAACCATGCACGCATATTGCGCAGAGGTACGAAAGCTAGAAAAACATTTCCAAGGACTGGAAATACTCCATGTTCTACGTGATTCAAGCATAGCAGCAGATATTCTAGCCAAGCTTGGGTCAGACAGAGCAAAAGTCCCACCAAGTGTTTTGTGGAAGAACTATCAGCTCCCTCTATAAAACAACTCGACAAGACTACCCCCGACAACCCGACGCCAAGCAACCAAATACTAATCATCACTCCCACATGGACTCAAGTTTTCATCGACTACATCAAGGAAAATAAACTACCAGCAGACAAAGAAGAAGCCACACGGATCGTCCTAAGAAGCAAGAACCACGTCTTGGTCGGAGACAAACTATACAGAAGAGCCGCATCCTCAAGAGTGCTACTAAAATGTGTTACTCATGAAGAAGGCAAACAGATCCTCGACGAGATTCACTCAGGATGTTGTGGTAACCACGTAGCTTCAAGAACACTAGTTGGGAAAGCTTTCTGATCAGGGTTCTATTGGCCAACAGCTCTAAAAGATGATGAAGAACTCGTCAGAAAATGCCTAGGATGTCAAATGTTTGCAAGACAGGCGCACGTACCAGCACACAACCTTATTTGCATACCACCAGCATGGCCTTTCTCGTGTTGGGGACTAGATCAAATCGGACCACTCAAAAAAGCAAAAGAAGGATTCGAATACATCTTCATCGCCATCGACAAGTTCACCAAATGGATAGAGTACAAACCACTCATCAAATATAATGCAGCCAAGGCTATCGAGTTCATTCAAGACATTATGCACCGTTTCGGCATGCCCAATCGAATCATTACCGACCTAGGTTCTCCATTTACGGCAATCGAATTCAAAAGCTAGGCACAAGACTGCGGAATCAGCATTGATTACGCATCCGTTGCTCATCCTCAAGCCAACGGCCAGGTAGAAAGAGCCAATAGACTTATACTAGCTGGATTGAAGCCAAGACTATACGAAAAACTGGAAGACTACGGTTCTAATGGATCGAAGAGTTACTAAAGGTAGTCTAGGGACTACGCACCCAAGTCAGCAGAGCAACAGGATACTCACCTTTCTTCCTAGTATACGGATCAGAAGCAGTCCTGTCAGTAGACTTGATATGGACATCACCCCGAATAGAACAATATGAAGAAGGAGAAGCAGAACATACTCGAAGGCTTGAACTAGACAGTACAGAAGAAGTCAAGGTCAATGCCACGTTACAATCTGCCCGGTATCTCCAAGGGCTGAGGTGTCACTATGACAGAAACATCCGTCATCGCACTTTTCAAATAGGAGACTTGGTACCATGATGGATACAAAAGTCTGATGGACGACACAAACTACTCAGCCCATGGGAAGGTCCTTTCATTATATCAAAAGTTACCCGATCAGGTTCATTTGAATTAATGACCAAAGATGGCGAACCTGTCAGGAACTCATGGAATATAGATCAATTACGAAGATTTCATGCTTAAAAAGAAACAGTGTTCACAAGAAAGGCAAATGTAATCAGGTTAAACCAATAAAGAGCAATAATCATCACCAACAATCGCTTTTTCCCAAGTTGTTTCAACAACTCGGGTGAGAGTACGGCTAGAGGGCCAAAACTCGCCACTATCCTAGGTCACCAAGCCTAGATGAGAGCCACGATGCTCGCTTTTTTCCAAGTTGTTTCAACAACTCGGATGAGAGTACGGCCAGAGGGCCAAAACTCGCCACTATCTTAGGTCACCAAGCCTAGATGAGAGCCACGATGCTCGCTTTTTCCCAAGTTGTTTGGATGAGAGTACGGCCAGAGGGCCAAAACTCGCCACTACACTGGGTCATCAAGCCTAAATGAGAGCCATGATGCTCGCCTTTTCTCAAGTTGTTTCAACAACTCGGATGAGAGTACGACCAGAGGGCCAAAACTCGTCACTACCCTGGGTCACCAAGTGTAGATGAGAGCCACGATGCTCGCCCTTTCCCAAGTTGTTTCAACAACTCGGATGAGAGTACAGCCAAAGGGCCAAAACTTGCCACTATCCTAGGTTTTCAAGCCTAGATAAGAGCCATGATGCTCGCCTTTTCCTAAGTTGTTTCAACAACTCGGATAAAAGTACGGCCAGAGGGCTAAAACTCACCCCCACCCTAGGATCATAAACCCAGAAGAAAGCCAAGACGCTTGCCCCTTACCAAGTTATTTTTCACAAACTAAGGCAAGAGTACGGCCAGAGGGCCAACGCTCGCACGCAACCAAAAATAATTCCGCGACAAGAAGCGCAATCAACATTTGATAATCGACGCCAAGGTTCCAGTAAAAATAACTCAGAAGAAAAAGGCTAAGGACAAAGCCAAAGAGATAAAAACAGATATATTACAAAGGAAAAGAGTTATCTTTACAAGAGTACCCAAAAACTATCTACTTCCTATGGTTCGTCACCAGGAGGAGGAGGAAGAGGAATGTTCAATTGCTCTACAAGCTATCCTACCAAGGCGTCGACTTCAGGCTCAGCCGCCGCCACAAGATCAAGGTAATCCTAACTCTTGGCCTCTTCGACAAGCTTGTGGAGAGGAGCGCTAGGGGATAGAACCTAGATATGGGCCAACACACTCTTAAGAGCACAATGGCAACCCCTGTAAGGAACAAGACAGCAATCTCACCTCCTCTCCCTGTATAAAGAGAGACGAGGCGCACCCCTATAAGGAACAAGACACATACAGTAATCCAACGCAAAAGGCTAATGCCGACTGGACGTAAGGCTATTACTCGATCACGAGGGCCTGAACCAATATAAATCGTTCGTCTCTAGCGTTTACCGTCGGGTTCTACACACGCCGAAGGCCCGAACAACTGTCCCGGGTACCCCGTGGCAGCTATCGGTGATCAAACATCGACAGCGATGGTGGTGGCTCTAGCGACTTTGTGCGGCCAGAGGGGGCAGGGGCGCAATCCGTGTCCTCCTCTACCGGCATGGAGAGAGGAAGGGGAACCTTGTGTTGATTGTTTCGGGAGGAGTAACATGAGCTCCCGCATGGCCCGCCGCACCAGCACCGAGAACTCCTGCATGGCCGCCGCAGCGCAGCAGCCATGCCGCGTGCCGACGGAGCGCTCTGCCTCGGCGATGGCTCCCGCTGCCGGAGGCACCACCCAGTAGCGAACGCGGAATCGAGGAGCGCACCTCCACCTCACCCATCGCACATGTTTGTCGGGACTCTGGACGGCCTGGCGGCGCAGATCGGGAAGGGAAAGAAAGCGTGACCCTATTCTCCTCTCCTGAAGAAAAGGAAGGGAGGGTGGGTACGCGGGTGGATACGTCAAGAGTTGGGTGAAAAAAATCACGAGGTGAAGGTGTTTTTCCATGGCAGGGTCGCAAACGTAAGATGTAAGATGATAGGTGGCCCACCGATGGATTGATACAGCTCGTTAGATTTAAAGATACTCGGTTATCTAAGGGTTTACATTAAAGATGGGTATAAAATTTGGGTGACAGGTATTTTTCAATACCTTTGCTCTTTTATAGTATAGATTAGTTGAATACAAAATAGGTCTCTTTTTGGTTTAGAGAAGGACGGCATGTTTTAGGTTCGCACTTTGGCTTCTTGACCGAACGGTTTTAGAAAATATACTTGTACGATTTGAATCTACCGGTTCAACAGGAAAGACTAGCTGCCCTATCTATGTCTATATCTATACCTAATAATAATAATAATCTACATTGGAACATATCTATCTCCCATGTTGTATGAGTTAATATGATGTATCCAACCATGGTGTGGAGTCTAATTTTAAAACAAATTGGTATACGAGTTACAACAGTACAGATAGAATGAAATTCGATTCCAAGACGTATTAGAACAGATAACGCGACCATTACATAAATCTCCAAATCGCAAGTCATCCATGTAACCACTCAGCAAAAGTTGTACTCCCGGTGCAACGTATAGGCATGTTTTGCTAGTATATGTGAAAAGCAGGAACAACTCTCCCGTCCACCCCTACAAACATCATTTTATTAACCGGACCTCAAAATGTTTTCTGTAGTAGCGACGGTGAATGTGGCGACTCTTCTTGTTGGTTAAGGAGTACCCGTTGATGGTTAGCACATGCGACCCGAACACTTCTTCCTTGGCGACCAGATCCGACGTGCTGGGCACCGGAGCGGCCGTTTCCAAGTTCAATGCCCGGTGCTGAAAAGCCTAGGGCAGCCAACATGCATGTTCGCAAGCAGTACGTCGTGGATAGGTTTCCGCTACGGCGAATCATCGGTTGATGGATCGAGAGGGTTTATCATAGTCTTGGCTCCGAAATCCGAATAGACAAGCGCTGCCATGTCCGAAACGGCAACCATGGTCGGGACGGAATTTGCTTGCGAGATAGCTAGGTTTTGTGATACCGAAACGGACTTCATATGTCCGAAAGACCGAAACCGCAACCAGGCAATGTTGTCATGAGTAGCAGTAGCTAGGGTTCTTAGAGTTATTTACTCCCTCCGTCTCAAGATATAAGATGCGATTTAACTTGGTGCGGTCCTCAAGATCATACTTTAATCGTTAATTTATACTATTATATATAATTAATGGTACAAACAAAAGTATCATTAAAAAATGTTTGTAAAGATAAATCTAATGTTGCCACTATTGTATTATAATTTTTTATATTATTAAATTAGACTAATTATTGATCAGAGATAACGAAGTTTAAATTTTGAAATACGAGCGTGTCTTATATGCTGAGACGGAGGAAGTATATATTATTATATCATCATCGATCGATCGCTAGCTTCCAGCAGCAACAAGCTAGGCAACAAACACGTACTAGTACGACGTCATATCTGCACTGAATCTTTCTCTCGTATCGCTCCAACATCGATCATGCAGGCAGCCGCCGCGAGGGTAGGGAGATCCCAGCTGCAGTCAGTGCTGCGCGGCCTGGCTTTCGCCGCCGGGCTGGCTGCGCGCGCCGCCATAAGGACGGTGGAGAGCTTCGCACGCCACGAGGCCCTCGCCTATGCCACCGGCGAGATAACGCTCGCCAAAATCCTGCTGTACGCGACGGCCACTTTCGAGGACGTCCCGCCCGAGCCGGAGCCGGAGCCGGGGCCAGACTTCGAGCGCGTTGTCACCGCCGTCTTCGGCGGCATGGTCATCCTCGCCGGGGCGTTCTTGGTTGGCATGTCCATCGCCGACGTGGTCGCCGAGCGTAGCCGCACAAGGAAGCAGAAGAGGCGCTGCTGCCACCCTTACGCACTTATGGGGCAGTGGTATCGCACATCATCATCCCATGAGGAGGCGCCTGCACCGGCGACGGCGACGGCGCTGGCTGCTCCGCCGCCGCGTAGGGCCATTGAGCGTTTTCCTCCGCCGCCGCGTAGGGCAACGCCTTTTGACGCCAGTCGTGCCATTGCGGATTGGCTCCAGGAGTGTGAGGCGGCCGGGATCAGGATCAAGCACCAAAGGAAATAGCAGCTTGGAATTAATGGTGGAAAGAGTTCATTCATCGTCAGTAGCTTTGTTCTTATAGATAGATTCTCATATGCATATGATCAGATGCAAATTACAGGACACAACACCATATCGACGGCCATGTTGGCTACATCCCGTAATTCCTTTTGCTATTTTCGACACTTGAAAATTGACTTGAAGTTGCCCATTTTTAATTCGATTATTATAGCTCCGCCGATTGATGGTGCAGTTTCTGTCAACCCCAATCACCTCCTCGGCAGCGCATGTACTACTTTCTATAGTTTTTAGCAGAACTTTAAACATCGGTTGACAAAATTGGGGACCCACCAATATTTTGGTAATTCGGATGTATCATAAATGTACCTATTTTATTGAAGAAAAATTTCAAATAAATTTTAAAAGATATCAGCCGAATTCTAAGCAAGATAAGACGGGAGGATGGGGTTTTGTTATTAGAAATGATGAAGGCCAAGTGGTGAAGGCTGGTGCTGGCCGTGAAGATTTCCTACAGGATGCTTTTCATGCTGAACTTTTGGGGGTGCTATCAGGCGTCAGAGAAGCAGCTACCTTGGGCATATCGTGTCTGATAATTGAAACTGATGCTACTATATATGGCCCGGGATGCGCTGGAAGGAGAAGACTACAGGCTGTCTGCAATGGGAGGAATTATCACGAAAGTGAAGCATCTGGTGTGTTCAGAATTTTATTCTTCTTCTTTTTCAGTGTGTCCTCGTATTTGTAATAGCGTAGCGCATGCTTTGGCAGCGATTGGGTGTAAATCTCCTAGTGAGCATGTTATCACTTGGGAGGGCGTTCCACAGGATGTTGAGGTGTTGGTGCCCAGCAATTTAGCTGGAACTGATGAGTAATGAAAGTTCTACATTTCAAAAAAAAAAAAAGAATCCACAGTGCCTCCATGAGGACTCAATGATGCTTGTCCTTGCCTCAAGCCCTCAACTATGCGTAAAAGGATCTAAAAGCCACCCATCAGCTTTAATTTGATTTCATGATCTCTCCTCTGTCGTCATCCAAGATATTTCTCTTCCTGACCGTGATCCAGGATTTTTTTTCGCGAACGTACCCTTCCGACACGTGTTTCATTAAGTAGAAGGTTAGCTACAACAATCCAAGGTAATCCATAGATTACCGAGGAACGGAGGAACTAATTAACAACTCACAAACACAAATGACGATCTCTAATGGCTAATTTACATTAATGGTTTGCGACGAGTTCGCTCGAACTAGCAGCAGCAGCTCTCTCGGCTGACAGAAGCCTGCTGTACGTAAACCAGAGTTTAGCCTCTTCGACGATCGTTCGGACGACCACATTTTTAACGACCACAACAGGTACATCGTCCATCTTAGTTTCCTGCAGACGCGACATGGAGACACGCTCCTGAACTACGAGCTCCCTAACGGAGCTGCGACGAGCATGCGCATTCAGGCCGCGCACATTCCAGATGATGATGATGTGTTTGTTAGTCACGAAGAAGAAACATTGCGACGAAGCCACAACATGTTGCGTTTAGCCGTCTAGCATAGTAGCATGCCTCCTCAAAGGCATCGTCGACTCCTCCCAGGTCGACCTTGAAAAGAGCACGTACAGTAGATGAGCCCAGCGGCTCCTTGAAGTCTGGTTGAACGCCTCCATGTCGTGGTCGCAGGCACCCACTTGGAGGTCAGCACCTTCTGCGCCTGCAGTGTGGCATTTGGGGCCCTGGAGGCACACATGGCTGCCAGCCGGCCGCTACGAGGGATCAACGGATCGAGGCCGAGCATGGAGTGCGACGAGTTCTTCGCCTAGGCTGCGCCCCGAGGATGGGAGTCTTGATCGGCGCAGCAACCCTCCTCGCCAGTTCGCAGGCCAGGGCCGACGAAGGCGAGGCCGGGACTCGGGAGAGATGGCATTGGAACCGACGGTGAGGCTTGCAACGGCATCGCTGGCTGGGCTACACTACAGGAAAACGCCTCTTTGCCGACTGCTTGCCCTGGTCGGCAAAGGCATAAACCCAGTCGGCAAAGGCTTTGCCGACCGCAAAGCCACGTGGCAGTCGACAAAGAGCAGTCGGCAAAGCCTGGGTCGGCAAAGGCGGATTTGCCGACTGCCACGTGGCACACAGTCGGCAAATCCTTTGCCAACTGCCACGCCAGCAGTCGGCAAAGCCACGTGGCGCCGTCAGCCCTAACGGCAGGCTTTGCCAACTGCTGGTTTCTCGGCAGTCGGCAAAGAATTTTTTTCAAAAATTGTTTGCCGACTGGCCGCCAGCTCGGCAGTCGGCAAAGAAAGAGAATTTTTTTTTTTGAAATGTTCTTTGCCGACTGCTTTTGGAGTTGCAGTCGGCAAAGAAAGAATTTTTTTTGAAATATTCTTTGCCGACTGGTTTTGGAGGTGCAGTCGGCAAAGAAAGAATTTTTTTTTGAAATGTTCTTTGCCGACTGCTTTCGGAGTTGCAGTCGGCAAAGAAAGATTTTTTTTTGATATATTCTTTGCCGACTGTTTTAGAGTTGCAGTCGGCAAAGAAAGAATTTTTTTTTGAAATATTCTTTGCCGACTGCTTTCGGAGTTACAGTCGGCAAAGGTTTGACCTCTTTGCCGACTACCTCCCATTGCAGTCGGCAAAGACTCTGTCCGGGTTTTTTTTGCTCAGCTTTGCCGACTGAAGCTGGAATTTTTTTTTGCTTTTGTTTTCTGTTTTCTCGCATCAAAACCCTGCAAAATCACAAATTATAATCCAATTTCACCAGAAGCACCGGTAGCACCATTTATATCACAATTTCATCACATTTGTCGCCAACATCACCACATATATCACAATAACGCACAATATCACATATATCTCACATATATGTCACAATAACAACCACACAACTGCATTACAACCATCACATGAAGTCCAACACGTCGAACACCACAAGTCGACGTCCATCACACGAAGTTCAACATAACAAGTCTAGGTCCATAACGAAGAAAAGAAATACATGACAACAATTTTGACGATACGGTGGATACATGATAACAGAATCGACAAGTACCTAGCTCGTCGCGCCGTCCCCGGTCTCGTCGTCCGCTATACTAGAAGCCTTGTTAGATAGACTAGAGTAACACTAGAAGCAGTAATCAGAAAGGATGCGTCCAGTTCTGCAGATACTAGTAGTACTAGCATATTAACAAACTAAACTGCTATCGTGACTGATTAAACATTGCATATTATCACCACCAGATGCCCCGCCCCATACCAGCAAGCAATTGATGGGGTATTCTTAGGGCTAGATAAACAAAATATAGTGGCCATCAGTACTATTTGCAGACACATAAAAGCATACTATTTGCAGCGCTGGCCGTCAGCGAGCGCCCACGAGCGGCACGGCCGGGGAGCGGCGCCCACCAGGCCGGGAGAGCTGCGCCCCCTACTAGAGGCGCCCCCGAGCAGTCGGCCGGCCTGGGAGCGGCCCTGGCATGCGACACGCCGAGCTTCGCTTGTTGATGACTGTTATTCCCTACGAGTGCATCATTCATTGGCCTAGCATGACTCCAGGCAAGGAACACTCTGAAAGGAAAGAACTCCCCCTATCAAGAAGGATATCTGATTCATGACGAGAAAGAAGATAACTCTAGCAAGGAAGGAAGGATCAATGCCTCCCGAGTGGTTTGTATAACCCAACGAGCGCGATCGCCGTTAATCCCTCCACAAGCACCGGACGTCAGGTCCTTGGACGAGTCCGAATCCAACATTTCACCGGACAGCATAGGAGATGATGACGAAGATGATAGCCACAAGGTAGCAAGGTTGAAAAGAAACAAAATGAAAAAGGGGCGTAGGAACCGCGCCATCGAGCGAAAAGAAGCCTGGGCCAAATACAGGGCAGACTTAGACGAATACCATAGAAAGAAGGTTGAAAGGGAAGCAGAAGACAGACGTATGGCTAGCAAGACGTACAATGATCACTACAACAAAATCCGGGAATTAGCCCAAGAACTCGAAGCTATATCCCACCCAAACGAGGAGCAAAGACACCTCCAAGAAGCCCTGCGGGTGGCCGCCTGACAAACTTAGGGTAGACAGGGTCATCCAAGACAACTCGCTAGGACCTTTTCTCATAGGCACGAAAGTCAGGACCAACGAAGATCTGCTTTCGATAGGTTGGGGCCTGACGTAAACCACAATGAAGGGAGTAGAACCAATCACCACCAAAACAATCGGACCGAACAAACCAGAGAGCGCGGAAACAGGCCATGACCACCTATAGCTCCTCAAAATCACTCATATAGTTCCAATTGAAGAGAAGGCAGAGGGGAATCTGAATTCAGGGAAACCCAGATACTGGACCGTTTTCCCTGTTTCTCAAACCGACTTCTTTCCATATGGCTACCTCACAAATTCAAGCCCTCTAACCACTCAAAGTATGATGGCAAGTCAGTACCAAGGCAATGGCTACGCATCTACTCTCAGTTGGTTGAACTAGCCGGCGGTGACGATGACATCAAGACGTTCTTCTTCCCTATGGCTTTAGAGGCTATACCTCTTCAATGGTTCGACCAACTAAGCCCAGGATCGATCAGGGGCTGGGAAGACCTATAGCGCGCTTTTTGCGAAAACTTCGCAGGATTGATCTCACACCCAGTCACCTTATCAAAACTAAAAGGACTCAAACAGAAGGGAGGAGAAAGTTTTAGAAGCTACTATAGGCGGTTTGGAGAGCTTCGCGCACAAGTACATGACATCACTGAGCGAGATGTCATTGAGGCCTTCTCCAACGGGATCTTAGCCAAATAGCAATTCCGAGATTTCTGCAAAGAAAACCCCCGGAACAACGAGGAATTCAAAAGAGCAGTCAAAAAACGATTGCAGCAGAAGAAAGAGAGAGAAAGATACCTAGACCAAGACAACCGAGACAACTCGAACAGAAGAAACAACCAGAATAACGGACACAACAAGAAGCATGCACCAGACAACATGGTGGCTACAGCAGACAAAAACAAGAAGTTTTTCAAAAATAAAAGGCCTGAGAAGCCTGAAGAACTCGAAAGCATGCCCTGCATATGGCATCTAGGAAGCCGACACACGACTAGAGAATGCTACTTCTTTTTCAAAAGATATATGAGGATAGACAACAAAAGCAATGGGAAAGAAGACGACCAAAAGAAAGAAGAAGGCGATCAGGGGGACAATGGGTTTCAAAATCCTAAGGGAACAGTCGCAGTGATCTTTTCTGGAGTTCTAGGATCCAGAAGCAAGCATCAAAATAAACAAGCCCTACGAACCATCATGGCAGCAGAACCTGCCACCCCCAGGTACCTCAATTGGTCCCAATACCTAATATAGTTCTCAAGAGAAGATCAATGGACCAGCATCGGTAATGCAGGACATTACCCACTAGTCCTGGATCTAACAATCGCAGGCTTAACAGTCACAAAAGTATTGATCGATGGGGGGCTGGACTCAACATCATCTTCAGTGACACTTTGAGAAAGATGGGGCTAGATCTAGCCAGATTGATTACTCCAACAGGTGTACCTTTCTATGGAATAGTACCCGGAAAAGCGACCATGCCACTCAGACAAGTCACTCTACCAGTTAGCTTCGGGTCACCCACAAACTACCATACCGAGTTCATCAAATCTGAAGTAGCGGACTTTGAATCATCATATCACACCATCCTCGGACGACCTGCACTGGCAAAATTTATGGCCATCCCACATTACCCGTACCTGTTGCTCAAGATGCCAGGACCCATGAGGTACTACCCTGAGGGGCGACTTAAAGCGTGCCTTTGATTGCGATGTACAAGCCATCCAGATCGCGAAAAAAGCACAAGCAGCAAACGATAAAAAAGAAGTCATCACTATTGCAGAAGGAATCAAACCAGAGGAACTAGAAATCCCGGCCAAGCACCCTAGCATCCTCGTCCCTCCCAAAGAAGCAGACATCAAAACCATTGAGTTAAGCCCCGGTGATCCCTCCAAAACAACGATCATCAGCGCCCATCTCTCGGAAAAATAGGAACTCGCGCTCGCCAACTTCCTTCGGGACAACAAAGATATCTTCGCCTGGAAGCCATCCGACATGCCAGGTGTCCCAAAAGAGTTGGCCGAGCACAGAATTGATGTCAATGAAGGATCAAAACCAATTAAGCAGCGATTATGAAGATTTTCCCCAGAGAAAAAAGAAGCCATAAAAAAATTGCAAAATTACTAGCAGCAGGATTCATCAGAGAGATCCTCTATCCCGACTGGCTTGCAAACCCTATTCTAGTATAGAAAAAGAACACAGCTGAGTGGCGCATGTGCGTCGACTACACGAACCTCAACAAACATTGCCCCAAAGATCCATTTGGACTACCACGCATCGATCAGATCATTGATTCAACAGCAAGATTAGCCCTATTATCCTTTCTTGATTGCTACTCAAGATATCACCTAATCGCTCTAAGAGAAGAGGATCAAAGCAAAACTTCATTCATCACACCGTTCGGAGCTTATTGTTACAAGACAATGTCGTTTGGGCTCAAGAACGCAGGAGCTACATACCAGAGAGCAATTCAGACTTGTTTAGGCAAACAAATCGGAGTAAATGCAGAAGCCTATGTGGACGATGTAGTGGTGAAGACAAATAACCCAGAAACGTTGATCGACGACTTGAAAGAGACCTTTATCAATCTAAAAGCATGGAAATGAAAATTAAACCCAAACAAATGCATCTTTGGCGTACCATCAGGACAACTACTCGGTTTTCTAGTCAGCCACTGTGGAATTGAAGCAAGCACCAAGCAAATTCGGATGATCATAGAAATGAGACCACCTCGATGCATCAGAGACATCCAAAAATTGACAGGATGCATGGCAACACTAAACCGTTTCATATCAAGACTTGGCGAGAAAGGATTGACATTTTTCAAACTCTTGAAGAAGTCAGGCAAGTTCGAATGGACAGAAGAAGCAAATGAAGACTTTGAAAAACTCAAAACATATCTAACTTCATCCCCAATCCTGACACCCCAAAGAAGAATGAAGGTATGATGTTTTACATCACAGCGACAAATAAAGTAGTCAGCACAGTAATCGTTGTAGAAAGAAAAGAAGACGAGCACGTGTACAAGGTATAACGACCAGTAGCACAGTAATCGTTGTAGAAAGAAAAGAAGACGAGCACGTGTACAAGGTATAACGACCAGTCTACTACATTAGGGAAGTACTATCAGACTCAAAAGTCAGGTACCCACATGTGCAAAAACTACTCTACACCATCCTAATCACCTCACGCAAACTACGACACTACTTGGATGGACACAAGATCACTGTGGTAACAGATTTTCCACTCGAAGACATATTACACAATTGCGACGCAACAGGTCGCATATCAAAGTGGGCAATCGAGCTGGGATCTTTCAACATAAACTTCACTCTTCGCAAAGCAATAAAATCCCAAGTACTCACGAATTTTGTGGCAGAGTGGACGGAACTCCAACAATCCACACCAGATGTCATCCTAGAATATTGGAAAATGTACTTCGATGGGTCACTAAAACTTGGTGGAGCAGGAGCAGGGGTTCTTTTCATCTCACCAGACGAGAAACAACTAAAGTATGTCCTTCAAATCCTTTGGCAAGCTACCAACAATGAAGCCGAATACGAAGCCCTCATCCATGGGCTCCAAGTAGCTGTGTCCTTAGGAATCAAAAGATTAATAGTTTATGGAGACTCAGCAGTCGTCGTTAACCAAGTCAACAAAGACTGGGATTGCACCAAAGAAACCATGCACGCATATTGCGCAGAGGTACGAAAGCTAGAAAAACATTTCCAAGGACTGGAAATACTCCATGTTCTACGTGATTCAAGCATAGCAGCAGATATTCTAGCCAAGCTTGGGTCAGACAGAGCAAAAGTCCCACCAAGTGTTTTGTGGAAGAACTATCAGCTCCCTCTATAAAACAACTCGACAAGACTACCCCCGACAACCCGACGCCAAGCAACCAAATACTAATCATCACTCCCACATGGACTCAAGTTTTCATCGACTACATCAAGGAAAATAAACTACCAGCAGACAAAGAAGAAGCCACACGGATCGTCCTAAGAAGCAAGAACCACGTCTTGGTCGGAGACAAACTATACAGAAGAGCCGCATCCTCAAGAGTGCTACTAAAATGTGTTACTCATGAAGAAGGCAAATAGATCCTCGACGAGATTCACTCAGGATGTTGTGGTAACCACGTAGCTTCAAGAACACTAGTTGGGAAAGCTTTCTGATCATGGTTCTATTGGCCAACAGCTCTAAAAGATGCTGAAGAACTCGTTAGAAAATGCCTAGGATGTCAAATGTTTGCAAGACAGGCGCACGTACCGGCACACAACCTTATTTGCATACCACCGGCATGGCCTTTCTCGTGTTGGGGACTAGATCAAATCGGACCACTCAAAAAAGCAAAAGAAGGATTCGAATACATCTTCATCGCCATCGACAAGTTCACCAAATGGATAGAGTACAAACCACTCATCAAATATAATGCAGCCAAGGCTATCGAGTTCATTCAAGACATTATGCACCGTTTCGGCATGCCCAATCGAATCATTACCGACCTAGGTTCTCCATTTACGGCAATCGAATTCAAAAGCTAGGCACAAGACTGCGGAATCAGCATTGATTACGCATCCGTTGCTCATCCTCAAGCCAACGGCCAGGTAGAAAGAGCCAATAGACTTATACTAGCTAGATTGAAGCCGAGACTATATGAAAAACTGGATGACTATGGTTCTAATGGATCGAAGAGTTACCAAAGGTAGTCTGGGGACTACGCACCCAAGTCAGCAGAGCAACAGGATACTCACCTTTCTTCCTAGTATACGGATCAGAAGCAGTCCTCTCAGCAGACTTGATATGGACATCACCCCGAATAGAACAATATGAAGAAGGAGAAGCAGAACATACTTGAAGGCTTGAACTAGACAATACAGAAGAAGTCAGGGTCAATGCCACGTTACAATCTGCCCGGTATCTCCAAGGGCTGAGGTGTCACTATGACAGAAACATCTGTCATCGCACTTTTCAAATAGGAGACTTGGTACCACGATGGATACAAAAGTCTGATGGACGACACAAACTACTCAGCCCATGGGAAGGTCCTTTCATCATATCAAAAGTTACCCGATCAGGTTCATTTGAATTAATGACCAAAGATGGCGAACCTGTCAGGAACTCGTGGAATATAGATCAATTACGAAGATTTCATGCTTAAAAAGAAACAGTGTTCACAAGAAAGGCAAATGTAATCAGGTTAAACCAATAAAGAGCAATAATCATCACCAACAATCGCTTTTTCCCAAGTTGTTTCAACAACTCGGGTGAGAGTACGGCTAGAGGGCCAAAACTCGCCACTATCCTAGGTCACCAAGCCTAGATGAGAGCCACGATGCTCGCTTTTTTCCAAGTTGTTTCAACAACTCGGATGAGAGTACGGCCAGAGGGCCAAAACTCGCCACTATCTTAGGTCACCAAGCCTAGATGAGAGCCACGATGCTCGCTTTTTCCCAAGTTGTTTGGATGAGAGTACGGCCAGAGGGCCAAAACTCGCCACTACACTGGGTCATCAAGCCTAAATGAGAGCCATGATGCTCGCCTTTTCTCAAGTTGTTTCAACAACTCGGATGAGAGTACGACCAGAGGGCCAAAACTCATCACTACCCTGGGTCACCAAGTGTAGATGAGAGCCACGATGCTTGCCCTTTCCCAAGTTGTTTCAACAACTCGGATGAGAGTACAGCCAAAGGGCCAAAACTTGCCACTATCCTGGGTTTTCAAGCCTAGATAAGAGCCATGATGCTCGCCTTTTCCTAAGTTGTTTCAACAACTCGGATAAGAGTACGGCCAGAGGGCTAAAACTCACCCCCACCCTGGGATCATAAACCCAGAAGAAAGCCAAGACGCTTGCCCCTTACCAAGTTATTTTTCACAAACTAAGGCAAGAGTACGGCCAGAGGGCCAACGCTCGCACGCAACCAAAAATAATTCCGCGACAAGAAGCGCAATCAGCATTTGACAATCGACGCCAAGGTTCCAGTAAAAATAACTCAGAAGAAAAAGGCTAAGGACAAAGCCAAAGAGATAAAAACAGATATATTACAAAGGAAAAGAGTTATCTTTACAAGAGTACCCAAAAACTATCTACTTCCTATGGTTCATCACCAGGAGGAGGAGGAAGAGGAATGTTCAATTGCTCTACAAGCTGTCCTACCAAGGCGTCGACTTCAAGCTCAGCCGCCGCCACAAGATCAAGGTAATCCTGACTCTTGGCCTCTTCGACAAGCTTGTGGAGAGGAGCGCTAGGGGATAGAACCTGGATATGGGCCAACACACTCTTAAGAGCACAATGGCAACCCCTGTAAGGAACAAGACAGCAATCTCACCTCCTCTCCCTGTATAAAGAGAGACGAGGCGCACCCCTATAAGGAACAAGACACATACAGTAATCCAACGCAAAAGGCTAACGCCGACTGGACGTAAGGCTATTACTCGATCACGAGGGCCTGAACCAATATAAATCGTTCGTCTCTAGCGTTTACCGTCGGGTTCTACACACGCCGAAGGCCCGAACAACTGTCCCGGGTACCCCCGTGGCAGGCTATCGGTGATCAAACACCGACAGCGATGGTGGTGGCTCTAGCGACTTTGTGCGGCCAGAGGGGGCAGGGGCGCAATCCGTGTCCTCCTCTACCGGCATGGAGAGAGGAAGGGGAACCTTGTGTTGATTGTTTCGGGAGGAGTAACATGAGCTCCCGCATGGCCCGCCGCACCAGCACCGAGAACTCCCGCATGGCCGCCGCAGCGCAGCAGCCATGCCGCGTGCCGACGGAGCGCTCTGCCTCGGCGATGGCTCCCGCTGCCGGAGGCACCACCCAGTAGTGAACGCGGAATCGAGGAGCGCACCTCCACCTCACCCATCGCACACGTTTGTCGGGACTCGGGACGGCCTGGCGGCGCAGATCGGGAAGGGAAAGAAAGCGTGACCCTATTCTCCTCTCCCGGAGAAAAGGAAGGGAGGGTGGGTACGCGGGTGGATACGTCGAGAGTTGGGTGAAAAAAAATCACGAGGTGAAGGTGTTTTTCCATGGCAGGGTCGCAAACGTAAGATGTAAGATGATAGGTGGCCCACCGATGGATTGATACAGCTCGTTAGATTTAAAGATACTCGGTTATCTAAGGGTTTACATTAAAGATGGGTATAAAATTTGGGTGACAGGTATTTTTCAATACCTTTGCTCTTTTATAGTATAGATTAGTTGAATACAAAATAGGTCTCTTTTTGGTTTAGAGAAGGACGGCATGTTTTAGGTTCGCACTTTGGCTTCTTGACCGAACGGTTTTAGAAAATATACTTGTACGATTTGAATCTACCGGTTCAACAGGAAAGACTAGCTGCCCTATCTATGTCTATATCTATACCTAATAATAATAATAATCTACATTGGAACATATCTATCTCCCATGTTGTATGAGTTAATATGATGTATCCAACCATGGTGTGGAGTCTAATTTTAAAACAAATTGGTATACGAGTTACAACAGTACAGATAGAATGAAATTCGATTCCAAGACGTATTAGAACAGATAACGCGACCATTACATAAATCTCCAAATCGCAAGTCATCCATGTAACCACTCAGCAAAAGTTGTACTCCCGGTGCAATGTATGGGCATGTTTTGCTAGTATATGTGAAAAGCAGGAACAACTCTCCCGTCCACCCCTACAAACATCATTTTATTAACCGGACCTCAAAATGTTTTCTGTAGTAGCGACGGTGAATGTGGCGACTCTTCTTGTTGGTTAAGGAGTACCCGTTGATGGTTAGCACATGCGACCCGAACACTTCTTCCTTGGCGACCAGATCCGACGTGCTGGGCACCGGAGCGGCCGTTTCCAAGTTCAATGCCCGGTGCTGAAAAGCCTAGGGCAGCCAACATGCATGTTCGCAAGCAGTACGTCGTGGATAGGTTTCCGCTACGGCGAATCATCGGTTGATGGATCGAGAGGGTTTATCATAGTCTTGGCTCCGAAATCCGAATAGACAGCGCTGCCATGTCCGAAACGGCAACCATGGTCGGGACGGAATTTGCTTGCGAGATAGCTAGGTTTTGTGATACCGAAACGGACTTCATATGTCCGAAAGACCGAAACCGCAACCAGGCAATGTTGTCATGAGTAGCAGTAGCTAGGGTTCTTAGAGTTATTTACTCCCTCCGTCTCAAGATATAAGATGCGATTTGACTTGGTGCGGTTCTCAAGATCATACTTTAATCGTTAATTTATACTATTATATATAATTAATGGTACAAACAAAAGTATCATTAAAAAGTGTTTGTAAAGATAAATCTAATGTTGCCACTATTGTATTATAATTTTTTATATTATTAAATTAGACTAATTATTGATCAGAGATAACGAAGTTTAAATTTTGAAATACGAGCGTGTCTTATATGCTGAGACGGAGGAAGTATATATTATTATATCATCATCGATCGATCGCTAGCTTCCAGCAGCAACAAGCTAGGCAACAAACACGTACTAGTACGACGTCATATCTGCACTGAATCTTTCTCTCGTATCGCTCCAACATCGATCATGCAGGCAGCCGCCGCGAGGGTAAGGAGATCCCAGCTGCAGTCAGTGCTGCGCGGCCTGGCTTTCGCCGCCGGGCTGGCTGCGCGCGCCGCCATAAGGACGGTGGAGAGCTTCGCACGCCACGAGGCCCTCGCCTATGCCACCGGCGAGATAACGCTCGCCAAAATCCTGCTGTACGCGACGGCCACTTTCGAGGACGTCCCGCCCGAGCCGGAGCCGGAGCCGGGGCCAGACTTCGAGCGCGTTGTCACCGCCGTCTTCGGCGGCATGGTCATCCTCGCCGGGGCGTTCTTGGTTGGCATGTCCATCGCCGACGTGGTCGCCGAGCGTAGCCGCACAAGGAAGCAGAAGAGGCGCTGCTGCCACCCTTACGCACTTATGGGGCAGTGGTATCGCACATCATCATCCCATGAGGAGGCGCCTGCACCGGCGACGGCGACGGCGCTGGCTGCTCCGCCGCCGCGTAGGGCCATTGAGCGTTTTCCTCCGCCGCCGCGTAGGGCAACGCCTTTTGACGCCAGTCGTGCCATTGCGGATTGGCTCCAGGAGTGTGAGGCGGCCGGGATCAGGATCAAGCACCAAAGGAAATAGCAGCTTGGAATTAATGGTGGAAAGAGTTCATTCATCGTCAGTAGCTTTGTTCTTATAGATAGATTCTCATATGCATATGATCAGATGCAAATTACAGGACACAACACCATATCGACGGCCATGTTGGCTACATCCCGTAATTCCTTTTGCTATTTTCGACACTTGAAAATTGACTTGAAGTTGCCCATTTTTAATTCGATTATTATAGCTCCGCCGATTGATGGTGCAGTTTCTGTCAACCCCAATCACCTCCTCGGCAGCGCATGTACTACTTTCTATAGTTTTTAGCAGAACTTTAAACATCGGTTGACAAAATTGGGGACCCACCAATATTTTGGTAATTCGGATGTATCATAAATGTACCTATTTTATTGAAGAAAAATTTCAAATAAATTTTAAAAGATATCAGCCGAATTCTAAGCAAGATAAGACGGGAGGATGGGGTTTTGTTATTAGAAATGATGAAGGCCAAGTGGTGAAGGCTGGTGCTGGCCGTGAAGATTTCCTACAGGATGCTTTTCATGCTGAACTTTTGGGGGTGCTATCAGGCGTCAGAGAAGCAGCTACCTTGGGCATATCGTGTCTGATAATTGAAACTGATGCTACTATATATGGCCCGGGATGCGCTGGAAGGAGAAGACTACAGGCTGTCTGCAATGGGAGGAATTATCACGAAAGTGAAGCATCTGGTGTGTTCAGAATTTTATTCTTCTTCTTTTTCAGTGTGTCCTCGTATTTGTAATAGCGTAGCGCATGCTTTGGCAGCGATTGGGTGTAAATCTCCTAGTGAGCATGTTATCACTTGGGAGGGCGTTCCACAGGATGTTGAGGTGTTGGTGCCCAGCAATTTAGCTGGAACTGATGAGTAATGAAAGTTCTACATTTCAAAAAAAAAAAAAGAATCCACAGTGCCTCCATGAGGACTCAATGATGCTTGTCCTTGCCTCAAGCCCTCAACTATGCGTAAAAGGATCTAAAAGCCACCCATCAGCTTTAATTTGATTTCATGATCTCTCCTCTGTCGTCATCCAAGATATTTCTCTTCCTGACCGTGATCCAGGATTTTTTTTCGCGAACGTACCCTTCCGACACGTGTTTCATTAAGTAGAAGGTTAGCTACAACAATCCAAGGTAATCCATAGATTACCGAGGAACGGAGGAACTAATTAACAACTCACAAACACAAATGACGATCTCTAATGGCTAATTTACATTAATGGTTTGCGACGAGTTCGCTCGAACTAGCAGCAGCAGCTCTCTCGGCTGACAGAAGCCTGCTGTACGTAAACCAGAGTTTAGCCTCTTCGACGATCGTTCGGACGACCACATTTTTAACGACCACAACAGGTACATCGTCCATCTTAGTTTCCTGCAGACGCGACATGGAGACACGCTCCTGAACTACGAGCTCCCTAACGGAGCTGCGACGAGCATGCGCATTCAGGCCGCGCACATTCCAGATGATGATGATGTGTTTGTTAGTCACGAAGAAGAAACATTGCGACGAAGCCACAACATGTTGCGTTTAGCCGTCTAGCATAGTAGCATGCCTCCTCAAAGGCATCGTCGACTCCTCCCAGGTCGACCTTGAAAAGAGCACGTACAGTAGATGAGCCCAGCGGCTCCTTGAAGTCTGGTTGAACGCCTCCATGTCGTGGTCGCAGGCACCCACTTGGAGGTCAGCACCTTCTGCGCCTGCAGTGTGGCATTTGGGGCCCTGGAGGCACACATGGCTGCCAGCCGGCCGCTACGAGGGATCAACGGATCGAGGCCGAGCATGGAGTGCGACGAGTTCTTCGCCTAGGCTGCGCCCCGAGGATGGGAGTCTTGATCGGCGCAGCAACCCTCCTCGCCAGTTCGCAGGCCAGGGCCGACGAAGGCGAGGCCGGGACTCGGGAGAGATGGCATTGGAACCGACGGTGAGGCTTGCAACGGCATCGCTGGCTGGGCTACACTACAGGAAAACGCCTCTTTGCCGACTGCTTGCCCTGGTCGGCAAAGGCATAAACCCAGTCGGCAAAGGCTTTGCCGACCGCAAAGCCACGTGGCAGTCGACAAAGAGCAGTCGGCAAAGCCTGGGTCGGCAAAGGCGGATTTGCCGACTGCCACGTGGCACACAGTCGGCAAATCCTTTGCCAACTGCCACGCCAGCAGTCGGCAAAGCCACGTGGCGCCGTCAGCCCTAACGGCAGGCTTTGCCAACTGCTGGTTTCTCGGCAGTCGGCAAAGAATTTTTTTCAAAAATTGTTTGCCGACTGGCCGCCAGCTCGGCAGTCGGCAAAGAAAGAGAATTTTTTTTTTTGAAATGTTCTTTGCCGACTGCTTTTGGAGTTGCAGTCGGCAAAGAAAGAATTTTTTTTGAAATATTCTTTGCCGACTGCTTTTGGAGGTGCAGTCGGCAAAGAAAGAATTTTTTTTTGAAATGTTCTTTGCCGACTGCTTTCGGAGTTGCAGTCGGCAAAGAAAGATTTTTTTTTGATATATTCTTTGCCGACTGTTTTAGAGTTGCAGTCGGCAAAGAAAGAATTTTTTTTTGAAATATTCTTTGCCGACTGCTTTCGGAGTTACAGTCGGCAAAGGTTTGACCTCTTTGCCGACTACCTCCCATTGCAGTCGGCAAAGACTCTGTCCGGGTTTTTTTTTGCTCAGCTTTGCCGACTGAAGCTGGAATTTTTTTTTGCTTTTGTTTTCTGTTTTCTCGCATCAAAACCCTGCAAAATCACAAATTATAATCCAATTTCACCAGAAGCACCGGTAGCACCATTTATATCACAATTTCATCACATTTGTCGCCAACATCACCACATATATCACAATAACGCACAATATCACATATATCTCACATATATGTCACAATAACAACCACACAACTGCATTACAACCATCACATGAAGTCCAACACGTCGAACACCACAAGTCGACGTCCATCACACGAAGTTCAACATAACAAGTCTAGGTCCATAACGAAGAAAAGAAATACATGACAACAATTTTGACGATACGGTGGATACATGATAACAGAATCGACAAGTACCTAGCTCGTCGCGCCGTCCCCGGTCTCGTCGTCCGCTATACTAGAAGCCTTGTTAGATAGACTAGAGTAACACTAGAAGCAGTAATCAGAAAGGATGCGTCCAGTTCTGCAGATACTAGTAGTACTAGCATATTAACAAACTAAACTGCTATCGTGACTGATTAAACATTGCATATTATCACCACCAGATGCCCCGCCCCATACCAGCAAGCAATTGATGGGGTATTCTTAGGGCTAGATAAACAAAATATAGTGGCCATCAGTACTATTTGCAGACACATAAAAGCATACTATTTGCAGCGCTGGCCGTCAGCGAGCGCCCACGAGCGGCACGGCCGGGGAGCGGCGCCCACCAGGCCAGGAGAGCTGCGCCCCCTACTAGAGGCGCCCCCGAGCAGTCGGCCGGCCTGGGAGCGGCCCTGGCATGCGACACGCTGAGCTTCGCTTGTTGCTCACATGGTGACCGGTGAAGAGCTCCCTGATCTCCCTGTGTGTGCAGTGAGAGGAGCCACCAAAGGGATGAATGAAGAGAGCTTGAAGAGGAGAGCTCAGATCCGAGAGATTTTGGGCTGGGGATAGTGGAGCAGTGAGATCCCCCGGCGGCGGCGGCGGCACTCTGTGGAGCGCTCAACTCTATTTCAACCTGCAAATACATAGTGGATGGATCATGGAGTACCTCAACCGTAGGGAGCTGCGTTCATGAAGATGGACTCACGATCGATGGCCTTGTGTCCTTCTCGTGAAGTCACGGGAGTAGCGCCCTAGGATTTCACGGGGGAGACAGAAGGCGAAGCGCGCGAGGGGGAAGAAGTCGCGGGAGTAGCGCGCGAGGGGGAAAAGATCGCCGTGTTGCTGCGTAAGGAGGAGCGGAGGGACACCGGGTCGGGAGATCCACGTGGGAGAGCTCCGGGGAGGCAGCTCCGTCGGGTCACGTGGCGTGGAGCAGCAATCGGGGAGGAGGAAGAAGAGGTAGCAGGCGATAGGGGAGAAGAGATAAGGTGGAGAGAGGAGAGAGGAGAAGAGATAAGGTGGAGAGAGAGGAGAGAAATAAAGGGAGGGGAAATGGAGAAAAGAAAAAATAAAAGAAGAACGTGTAATTTCACTCTCAGAAATTCTTTGCCGACTGTCATCCTCCCTGGCAGTCGGCAAAGGCTCTTTGCCAACTGCCACTGATGGCAGTCGGTAAAGAATTAAATTTTTTTTGATTTTCGATCCCAGTTTTTTTTGTGTTGCCTTGCTACAGTAAGTACATGATATATTCCAAGTTTGGAGTCATTTTGATTTATTTTGCTATATTCCATTGATTTTTGCTGTTTCTTTGATTTTTTCCGGCAGCTCCAGATTTGAACTGCAGGTACATGAAATAATGGAATCCGGTGATTCAGAAAATGATATTCATGATTTTTGGAGCATGTTGAGGCCGTGTGCGGGGCCTCGCGTGAAATTTCGACCATGTTGGTGTCGGAACACGCCGAGGCACGCGCGTGAAAAGTGTTTTTAAATTTTATAAAATCGAAACAGAGTCCGAAAATGACGAAACTTGACGACATGTCTTGTCATCGCATGCGGAGGCTGTGGTAAAAATTTGAGAAAGTTTCGAGCAAGTGGCGACGTCGGGTGGCTAAAACCTGGACATATCCACATGTGATAACAAGTTAGCCACCCGACGTTAGTCCAGGTTTTAGCCACCCGACGTCGCCACTTGCTCGAAACTTTCTCAAATTTTTAACACAGCCTCCGCATGCGATGGCAAGACACGTCGTCAAGTTTCATCATTTTCGGACTCCGTTTCGATTTTATAAAATTTAAAAACACTTTTCACGCGCGTGCCTCGGCGTGTTCCGACACCAACACGGTCGAAATTTCACGCGAGGCCCCGCACACGGCCTCAACATGCTCCAAACATCATGAATATCATTTTCTAAATTGCCGGATTCCATTATTTCATGTACCTGCAGTTCAAATCTAGAGCTGCCGGAAAAAATCAAAGAAACGGCAAAAATCAATGGAATATAGTAAAATAAATCAAAATGACCCCAAACTTGGAATATATCATGTATTTAATGTAGCAAGGCAACACAAAAAAACTGGGATCGAAAATCGAAAAAAAAAATTAATCCTTTGCCGACTGCCATCAGTGGCAGTTGGCAAAGAGCCTTTGCCGACTGCCAGGGAGGATGGTAGTCGGCAAAGCCTGCAACTTTGCCGACTGCTGACGGAGTGGCAGTCGGCAAAGGTGACGGTGTGGAAGGCGTCAACCATGGCCTGCCTTTGCCAACTGCAATTCTTTGCCAACTGCCTGGCAGTCGGCAAAGCCAGGCAGTCGGCAAATCCTGCTTTGCCGACTGCAGGGAATTCCAGTTGGCAAAGGGACCTCTTTGCCGAGTGTCGAAAAAAAACAGTTGGCAAAGAAAATTGCAGTCGGCAAAGAGCCAGTTTCCTGTAGTGACACTAAGGCCATGTCGTCCCAGTGGACCAGACTATCAGCCTCTGGCCCCTCAAAACAAAGGAGCCCATCATTCGGCCCACCCGGTGATCTAGGAAATTAAGCTTGTGTTGGCATTTACTGGAGCCAGTAATATTGTTCCTAGGCCAAGAAGGTGGAGGTGGAGCTCGAGGCGAAGCAGTCGCACGACATATAGTTCATGCAATAATACTATGGGTGTGGCTAGCGTCCAGACGTTCGGACGACGCAGCTTTGTCGCCTGCACTCGTGTCACAACGGACACCCCTGTGCTCGCATCAGATCCCGCGCTAGCGATCCCGACCAGTAGCCCACGACCCATCCTGCGCTAGCGACTGCGTTCAGCCACACGTGACCCATCTAGCGCCCGGATCCCATCGCGTCTACGCCCCCGCGTCAAGCCCACCACGCTCCTTCCCCGCCACGCCGCACTCCTCCCCTGCCACGGAGTCATCCCCCGCCGCGCTCTGTGTCGGCCGCGCCACTTCCCTCGTCCTAACGTCTCATCTCCTCTGCAACATCTGTTCGAACGTTGCAACATATGCAGTATACTCTTGAAACATTCCTATATAGTTATTACAACATTCAGATGAAATACTTGCAACATGCGTCTTAAACAACTGAAACATTTTGAACATACATTTGCAGCATACATCTAAAACAGCTGAAAAATGTGGAACATACACTTAAACATATATGTAGCTATTGCAACATATACACCACCAGATCCTTTTACAACATCTAGATGAAACACATGAAATATACAAATAAAACACATAAAACATACGTATAAAACAACTAAAATATATTATTGCAAAAGGCACGTCGACGCCATGTCTTCCCAGCGGACCAGACTATTAGCCTTTGGTCTAGGAGCCCATCATCCGAACTACCGGTGATCCAGGCAATTAAGCTTGTGTTAGTAGTTACAGGAGCCAGTGATATTGTTCCTATTCCTAGGCCAAGAATGGAGGTTGAGCCCGAGGCGAAGCAGCTGCACGCTCGCACGACATGCAGTTCACGCAATAATAATACTATGGGCATGGCTAGCGCCTGGACATCCGGATGCTAACCTCTATCCGAACGCAGCTCTGACGCCTGCACCCGTGTCGCATCGGACGTCCCCGCACTCACATCAGATCCAGCGTGCTAGCGATCATGACCGGTAGCCCGCGACCCATCCTAGGGCAGTGACCGTGTTCGGCCACACGCGACCCATCCCGCGCCTCAATCCCATGTGTCGGCGTTTAGAGACCGGCAACTCGTCAGGGGGTTACCCGGGACTATTGTTCGGGGGGCATTGGCGTTTGCGGAACTCGATGGTAAATGCAGAGACAATAATTTATACTGATTCAGGTCGCTGTGTAGCGTAATACCTTACGTCTAGTTTGGGGTGGATAGTATATTGCGCCTTGCACTTGGGGTCCAGACTCTTGAGTCTATTGTTTGAGGTGAGGTGCCAATCTTCGGAACTTTGCCCTCATTTATGTAATCCAGGAAGCAAGAGTCCTAGCCGATTACAAGAAAGGAGTCCTAGTAGGATTACAAGGTAGCAATACTACTAGAATTACATATGAAGAGTCCTAGTCAGACTAGGTCTTCGCCTTTCCTTGCGGGGTACCCGGGGGCTCTGTCCCACAAGCCCCCGAGATCTTCGTGGTTGATCGTGAAAGTCATCTTGAATCTCTAGGTCTTGTCGAGTAGAATCAAGCTTTATCTGAGTACTTTCTTGAGAGAAACCATGATGTGCTCTTGAAGTCTTCTAATGGTGTGTGCTTTCCTGAAAGTACTCATCTTGACGGGGCTGCACCCCAGCGTCAAGCTCGCCGCGCTCCTTCCCCACCATGCCACACTCCTCCCCCGCCACGGCGCCATCCCCCGCCGCGCCCTCGTCCTCTGCGATCTGTCTCGATCGCGCCCCTCCCCCCGTCCTAACGTCTCATCTCCTCTGTAACATCCGTCCGACCGTGCAACATATGCAATATCCTCTTGAAACATTCTTGTATAGTCATTGCAACATCTGGATGGAATAGTTACAACATGCGTTTGAAACAGCTGAAACATTTTGAACATACATTTGCAACATACGCATGAAACAACTGAAAAATGTGAAACTTACACTTGAAACATGTGTGTAGCTATTGCAATATATGCAACACCAGATCCTTTTGTAACATCCAGATGAAATACATGGAACATACAGATGAAACACATGAAATATACTTCTGAAACGACTGAAACATATGGTTGCAAAAGGCTCGTCGAGCGGAGCTCGACGCTGGCATGGAGTTAGAGTGATGCGGAGGTCGCCGGTGCAAAGCTCATTGGCGGCATGGACCGTACCATGACAATGGTCGCAGCAAGTGAATAGGCGTGCGGTAGCGGAGAGTGGTGCTAGTCTGAACGGGAGGCGCGATTCCGAGCGCGAGGCTCGGTGGGGGCGGCAAATCTACGTCGGCTGGGTGCATGATGAGCGAGCGGGCGATGGGAGGGAGCACGCGTCGCGGGCGGAGCGAGTGGCGTGAGCGAAATGGTCGATTGGTTTGATTCATCTTATTAGAATTTGGAGTTTGATAGAAAAAAAAAGAATACATGTTCCTTTTTCATTTTAGTAGCAAGGCGGACTGGGGCGCGCGGCGTCCGGACATCTGTGTCTAAGCATTAGTGTAATACTATATTGTCTTTGTTCATTCAATCTGCCAATACCAATATGGTTTGTCATAGGAGGATTCCTGGCTTGTACAGTATAATACAACTCACGAGTTTTCTATTTGTTGATGTTGTAATTATCAGTTTGTTTGTGGTATAAAAATTTAGTGGCTGAATATTGAACTTTTGGGTTCGGTGAATTGGGTCATACATACAAATGCAATTCTATAGCGCCTCTATTCACAACACAAAGAGAAGGAATTATAACATTGCAATTTGTCTTGAAATATAGGGGATTCCAGGTGAAATAAGAAAACACTTTAATGATGTCCACAAGTATAAGGAACGTAAACATTTCTCTACAATTTAAGGCCTGAGTGAGCCCATCAAGCACCCACAAAAGTCTCAGGATCCCTTATTTAGTACAATTGTTTCGACCAAAATGTTATTTTATTTTGTAGTTCTTTTTTCGGGGAGGGGGGGACGTGCAGGCATATATTGCATCATCTATTGCAGATGTATATACGCTTATGTGTTTTTACGGTTGCTACTTTTATGAAAGTGTCACATGAATAATATTGTTGTGTATAATTGGTTTGAATTATGTGTTTTGGTGTTAATTATTTGTGATGAAATGAGATTTTACATATATTCTACTCGTGTGGTTCTACTTCTATGTCATGAGATGTTTTATATATCCACAGCAATGCACGGATACTCTACTGGTGTCTATATAAAGAAACCATATTCTAGACATATTATTATTATTATTATTATTATTATTATTATTATTATTATTATTATTATTATTATTATTATATATGCATAGCTATCTATTAAAGATCTTTAAACGTAGAGGAATTTCCTGTAGATCAACAGTATCCCGCCTGTTCCTCCACCTATAACACTGTAGATCTGCAGTGACTCCACATTGTCTGCCTGATCCCAGCCTTGGCCATCCGATGCCCGCCACACCCAGATCCAGGTGCCGCGCTGGGCATCCACGGTAGATGAGTCGACTCGTGGACAAAAAGCAGTACACGTGCAAATCGAATCATCAAAAATCAACTCATACTCCTCTAGTCATCCAGTGCCATGGGACATGCAGTCGACTCATCCGTTCACCTTTTTCTCTAGGTGCTGCTTGTTTCCTAGCCTGTGGGCAACACAGCTCCGCAAGGATTCAATTTTTTATTCGTTGTGAGTCAATGCAAAGAATTGAGTCGATTCTTTCTCTCTCCTGCTTGAGTTGGCTTTCTCCGGTCGTTTTGAGTCGACTCATGAAGGTTCAGCAAGGATGATGGGTCGGTTTTAGATGACCACTGGAGAAGCCCTAACAGATCTATGAACGGTGAAACATTCAGCTCATCGAAGATGTCAAAAGTGCAGACCCAATCTGATTTTACATCGAATAGATATTCACAGTTCTGAACACCCATTACGATCTTGTTATACTGGGCATGATCTTGCTTTTCATATTTCATTAAGTAGAGCTCCCTTGCAGTCTGACCAAATATCTTCTCTCCAACCTCTTGCGAGGTAGTAGCATAAATCTCACCTGTTGAATCCGCTAGCTGAACAAAGATCATGTACCTATAACCACAAGCTACGAAGGTCATGTTGCATCCGTCACAGTTCCACCACTCATATCCATTGCTACTGACTGCCCCGTCGCACTGATCACCATTCACTACCAACGGGCATGCTGCATAACACAAACCCTCGGTGTTCATAACTGAGAGAGTAGCTTTAACAGGCATCCCAAGGCATTTGTGATTTGTGCAACTGTTTTCAAAGGAATTTCTGCTAGCATGACTCGATTAACAGAGGTTGTGCCTGCACACTGCTCCTTGGGTACGTTATTCATCTCAAAGGGTTTAGAGTTTCCAATTATGTCGTGGTCGCTTTGCAGAACATCAAGTTTGATAACCACAATGATCCTGAACAAAAGATAAAGGCATGAATGGTGAGCTCAACTGATAAGTAAGCCATGAAAAAGGTATAAAGAAGTATTGAAATATTATAATCCTCTTTTTTAAAAAGATGCCTACTTGCCTAGTCAGCTCCACTAGAATACACTACAGGAAACTGGAATTACCTTGAGTGCTCAGAATTTCCTTGAGGGCCAGAATCAAACCGTCAAGGAATATACAGTTTCCTTGGCAGTACTAGTGAACTCTCAAGGAAACATATATTCCTTGGAGGTTGACGTAAACCGCCAAGGAATATGGGTGTTTCCTTGGCGGTTTCCAATCACCTCCAAGAAAATGACATATTTCCTTGAGTGTTATTCTTAACCGCCAAGAAAAATACCCATTTCCTTGGGTGTTATTCTAAACCGTCAAGTAAATTATTATTTCCTTGGGGGTTATTGAATTTTCTTGGAGGTTGGCAGCCAAGGAAATGCTTATAAGTATTTTGATGACTTTGACAAAAAAAAACAATAATATCTTAAAGGTATCCGAAAATCCTAAAATTTGGCATGCCATCATAATATGGTTGTATCATCGTCCCATAAAATTTTCAAATCATATTAATATAGTTGACTATACATTATTCACAAATGAATAAATCTCACACATAGTTACATAACTATGTGAGAGATGTACCCATTTGTGAACAATGTATAGTAACACTTTATTTAAATCATTTTATTTTTTTATGCAAAGATTATACACCAAAACTATGTTGTCACACAAGTTTGTAGAATTTTCGAACAAAGTTTAGATATTACTATAATTATCTTATGGTAATTTGGAGATAGAACTATGAATTATCTCTAGCAAACAAATGATTTTTTTGTCTAACTCCAAGATATTGGCTTGAATGACATGCATGATCCAAAATATATTTCTTTGAATATTTTTAAATTTAATTGGAGGTACATGTAGTTCAATTTGGAATTACTTTTGATTAGCGCATAGAAATTCATTTAAACTATATAAAATAATAAATCTATTAAAAAATTTCAGAAACTCCTACACAACAACATATAAATATAGTGTTGCTCGTAAAAATGTTTTGGATTATAAAAGATAATTTTTAGGTTGACTCGCATTGTGCCTTATCTATTTATACTTGATATAATAGAAAAAATAATTAAAAAATCATTATTAGACAGTAAAGGGCAAACCAATTTCTCATCTGGCCCATCACTGATTCGGCCCATCGCTTTTCACCGTTGGATCGATCTCAGACGGCTGAGATACGTGAAATGCCGAATAAAACCTAATGCCCTCACCCTGGCGTCCGTCTTTCTCCTTCCCTCTCCTATCTCCTCCCGCTCCAGCCGCAACGACGGCGGTGGCCACAGCGGCGCACCCCATCCCTGTCCACCGCAACCCCCGGTCACCGCGCGCACAGTCCCCATCCTCCACCACCCCCCCGCCATCGCGCGCCCCAGTCCCCAGCCACCGCGCCTCCAAGTCCACAGCCCCCACTTCCCTCTTCCCCGATGCTAGATTCGCCGCCGCCACATGGGGGCGACATGAGGAGGTGGCGTGCGGCTCGCCGGCTGACCTGGGTGCACCCTGGACGGAGGAAGTCCATGCCGGCGCGCTCCTCCCCTCCATCTCGAAGCTGAGGTCTCAGATGCGGGATCCTGACGAGCTCAGATACGGAGGCGCGGACCTTCAGACGCGGGATTCGTGGAGATGTTGTCAGCAACGTTAATGCCGAGGTCTCTGCCTCCTTCTCGATTTGTTGGTTGTTGTTGTTGCACTTAGCTTTCTCTTGCTGTGTTGCACAGGTCCGGATCCCCTCTAAATCACTGTGGTGGTGGCACGAATCAGGCGGGGCAGCATGGATCTGGTGAGAAATCTTAGCTGAATCCAGAACGTCTTTGATTTCTGGTAGGCCAGAATCGAAGCGACATCTATGTATATATGCGCATATGTTTGATGCGAATGCCTCCAATTCAGTAAACAGATATTTGCAGGAAGAGAAAAGAAAATTCCTTTACAACCAAGTTTCACAGTAATGCAGTAATGTTTAAGCACCTGCGCTTGTTCATCTCTGTACTAAATAACCTTGCTTATATAATTTTTTTTTTCAAAATTTAGGTTTAAAGGTTTGATCTGCATATTGTACTATAATTTGGATGTAGGAAGTTCTCTCTGGGTAGTAGAAGTCTTTGGTATTCACGTAGAAAAGTTTCAATATATAAAGTTAGAAGCAGGAAGTTTTTTAATTGTAATATAAAAGTTTGCAAAAACTCATAGAAAGGTTTTGATTTTTATTTTAAAAAGAAGAGGAAAAAGTTTGAATATTTGACTTCAAATGCATTATAAAGATAGAATAAAAATAGTTGTGGCAGAAGGTACAAGAACAACACCAACATGAGTACATACATGGCATACATCAAAAATGTTTGGTTGGTTATGGGTTTGTGGTGTGTGTGTGGGTAGGTGGGGAGGGGAGGGCCGGGATATGGTGTGGTTAAATTTTTGACCTGTAACTGAACAATATAAGATCCAAAAAGTGATTAAATAAGTAACTTTTAAAGTTTGACCAAACTTATAGAAAATCATCAATATTTATGACAAGTAGGTATATGTTGTATATAAGAATGTCTTTAATGATGAATCCAGTGTGGTACTTATTTAGTATCAGCCTCTTAAATAATGGTAGGTTTGTTTATATAAGAACATACTACTACTGCAAGATATGCACTCACTGTTTGATGATAAAATAACCTTGCTTGTACGCTCTACCTGAAGATCAAATGAGTGTGACAGGAGGTAGTAGTATGTTCATAGTATTTTGTCAGACTTTACCTACAAAATACGTAGTTACTAACAATATTTTCTATTGATTTCTGAAAATGCAGAACTGCTTGTTCAGTTGTTCTGGTTCATTACTTGTTTGTAGTAGTGAGGACAAAAAGAAAGAGTAGATCAGTAGACAGTTTACCATAGAAGAGAACCGAGTGCTTTATTCAGATGTTGTCTTACTTGTTTATTGAGTTTTCTAATGTTTCTAAGCTAAAAGAACGAGTTAGATTTGTCTAGTTTTACGGTAGTTAAAGAAAATAAATAGCCTGTAGCATATCTTCATGTCACCTAAATAGATTTAGGTTCAGTTGGTGTATGAACCTATTGACAATTGTACTTACATGCTCATATGTGCTTGGAGGAAGCAGGCATGGCTTGGGCAGCAGCATGACATGGAAACCCTATCAAAGAAAATCAAGAACTGGTCTGTTCCCTTCTATTTATGTAAGATGTAGTCAGTCTTATGTTCTTCCTACTCTTGCTGTGTGGGAAACATTTTTTTTGTGCGTAGGCTACCGGATTTATAACTTGTTTGCAAATAATGGATTGGCAATTTAGCAACACACCTACTCGCTCATCTATTACTACACATTGTGAAGCGCTGACTATCTTCTGTGTGGACACTAAAAAATTACATCGCCTCTAGTTTAGGTGCACAATATGTATGAGATATAATCCAACAGTGAACAATGTACAAGAAGGAAATGCTTATATATTGTTTTAGGCAATTTATAACTATAGGGGTGCTACAACTTTGAATTTGAAACAGGCACTCAATTTGTATTGGGCAGCTGCATTTTTTTCACTTAATTGCTGAACAGACATGCAGTCCATTTGTCCTCACAATACTACAGTAGAGTTGTTTCACCTAAGGTACTGACCATAGAAGAAGTTTGCAACACCGATATGTTCTTGGGATTTCTTGCTTAATTTATTTTATACATGCTTTCAACCTTGCTGATTTTTTACCTAAGCCATGCTGAATTTATACATGCTTAGTAATCGATTCTTTGTTCTACTTCCTCATGTAGGTATGCGGCCAGTAAATGTATGCCTTAGGCCAAAAGATAGTGTGCTGGGAGGACTAGACACAAGAGTTAGTAGGAAATTATTAGTGACTTAGGTGTTATGATGTATGGACCTCATGTAAGGATGAATGATAAATGCATTTGTAATATTCATATGGATATTTTATATATCAATATAATGGTTGGGGACTATAATAAAATATCTATATGCATGCCATCATGTGTCAATTGAATATGGTCACTAGAATATTAGAATATATTGATTACTACAATTATTTTTTTATTGCCAATATAGATTTCCTTGGGGGCTGGCTGTCAAGGAAATTAGAATTAATTTGGTGGTTGAAGAGCAGTCAAGGAAACAACAATTACCTTGGCGGCTGTCAACCCTCAAGAAAACTATTTTTCTTGGCGGCTATCAACCCTCAAGCAAACTACTTTCCTTGGCGGTCCTATTATTTCCTTGGCACGTTGGCAAGTTAAGTCTGGTCGTTGTTTCCTTGGCGGCTAGCCTCCAATGATGATTTCCTTGAGTGCCAAAACCGTCAAGGAAACTAATTTCCCTTAGCTTCTATCCTTGAGTGTGTTTGCTTGACGGTTTGTGGTCAAGGATTATTTCCTTGGCGGTTTAACCCCTTTCCTTGGCGGTTTTTGGCACTCAAGGCAATTCAGGATTGTGGTAGTGATAGGTATTTCGATGAATTAACTTAAGTCATAGAACCAAAGAAGTTAGGCAAACAACGATTCTTGGAAATAAACAGGAAATAACAGCGATACGCTTCAGATCTTGAAATAATTCATCCTATCAGTATGATCGCGTTCTATTGTTAAGATACTTTATTAGAATTCTACAATTGGGCATACTTAGTAACAGCCACAAGAATATACAAGGTTCAGACTTGTTTATTAGACTTTAGAGAAGCTACTAGTACGACTCATTAGAATGTTGATAACAACAGCATGTGCTGTGACATGTTTCATTGATTTGATATGGGTGTCAACATACATGGAAAGATTGCCGATTTGTAAACACTGCCTTACAAATACTAAGGATCATCAATAGCATATGTTATTCACTTTTCCTATACTACAGTCGCCTGAAACGTGGCTTTTGTTCAAGTGACGCCTTCGTCCGTTGATGAAGTTGAAGATCTATGCGGCTCAAGTCCTCGACGATTCACTCGTCTCCAGCTCTCCCTCCCACAATGTTAAATGGAACTCCGTTTCAAAAAAAAAAGCTCTCCCTCCCACTCTCCCAGTCCCAGATCTGCCCTCTGTCTCCTCTGGCTCCCTTGCAGCCTCCCACTGCGCGTGGAGCACCGGCTGCGGTGGCGCTGGCGCATCCCCTTCTCCTTCCCTTCCGCACCACAGTCGCCCCCAGTGCGGTGCACGCAGGGCAGCGGCAATGGAGCAGCGTGCGCGGGGCAGCGGCGGTGGAGCAGCGCGCGCGGCAGTCGTCCCTCAGCGGCGGCGCCTCGCTGGCGGTCGTCCCACATTTCGGTATCCTCTGGCAAGATCGGCATTCTCGTGTGTCCTTTGTTGGAGATCTCCGGCGACTTCCTCTGGTGCGTGATTCCTCCCTGTTCTTCCTCTCTATATTTGTGCTCCTCATCTGTTGCATGATGTATCCGATCCCATTTCCTAATGTGGTGTCGATTTGCTCGATTGGTAAAATTTTCTAGCGTGAGGAGGTCATAGGGTTAAAGATTGGTGGTGTTTTTGCTTTGATGTTGGGATGAGCGAGCGAGCCGCCGGAGAGCTGCCTCAATGCCATTCACGGGCCACAGGAGCATCGGCCGGCCAGAGCCCCCCACCCCACTGATCTGTCCTACTTCTCTGTTGGTGGTGCCTCCGATCTGCAGCTTGGCCGTGCTCTGCAGCTGCTGCATGCTCGACATGTGCTTCTGAGACTGAGTTGTCGTCAGGGATGGGGATAGTGCGTCCAGATCGATCCATCCTGATTCCTGCAGTAATTAAGTGATTTGTCGATCAATGCGTGTGTCTATTTGTGTGGAAAGAGCTAGCAGATCTGTCAAACTTGCAATGACCTCCATGCAAATAATCACACACACACACACAAAACATCTGTGGGATGATCGATTTATGGATTGCTCTGAACTACATATTGCAATTTGTCATTGTCTGATATAGAAAGAATTGTTAATTGTGATTTGTCGATCAATGCGTGTGTCTGTGTTTGTGTGTGCACTAATTCTACTGCATGCTCAAAATAAGAATGTAAGAGGTATAGGGAGAAGAGGGACAAACTCATAACAAGAATGTCAAACTATTTTTTTATTTTCATCAACAATATACATAGTCAACAATAGTTTTTTTTGTTTTTCATGGTTGCTTGTTCTGATGGTGTAGTGGTACTGAGTTCACCCTACAATGTGTAAGGTTAGATTTAATCGCATCCATATGCAATATTATTGCATTTTCAATTAATAATAGTTGCACTAAATGAAATCTGCAATTTTCTCATCTGTGAATTGAAATTTCTATATTGTATAGATGTCGTATTGTTACTAAATTCTGTTGGTCCGTTAATTGGGATTTTGTTTGATGGACTATTCTAGGATTTGATGGGTTATTTGTGGTTGATTGAGGACAGGACCGTTTTTTTCCCCCCATGAGTAGTCATTGTCAGTGATGGTATATTGGTATTTGCCGTACTGCATTCATCGGCTTAGTTCTTGCCAGCTAATAGTTCGTTAGCTATTGCTTGCCAAATAGCTGACTGAAACCTTTGCTAACGAAATAGTCTCACAGTTTCCTGTGCAAGAAGCAGCAGCTGGCTGCGTTATAGCTTCAGTAAACAGGACCGATTTGCTAGGGTCAAAGCCTCCATTTCCAGGTTGCGTGTCTGACCCTTGGTCACTGCAATATATTAGGCAGAATTCCGTGGTTGTTGTACTACCTACCTAGTCATATTTGTTTAATTTTTAGTTGTTGAGTACAAGAAATTTGTCGAGCCCATGGTAGGACGAGATACTATTCTCTACTCATAGGAGGTAAGATTAGTAGACAATTCTTTATGAATCTGTTCGTCAAGTCAATCTGCTTAGAATCAAGCATGAAAGGTCAAATGTTACTTTAGCGGCTAGTAGACTTGTTTTTACAGTTGGCTCTGTCGAAACGGTGGACAGATTTTTATTGTTGTTTTAGTAAGAAGAGGGTTAACGCTTGATTTGACGTTTCTTTGACTCTGAAATTTTGTTCATCGATTTATTTGGTTTTATTAATTTGCAATTTCAAATCTGTAACCTGCAGCCTGGTCCAAGGGATGCCCCAATTAAATGTTTCATTAGGAGGAACCAGGCAACTCAGACATATTCTCTGTGCATTGGAGTCACTGATGGTATGCTTTTTTCAACCCCTATATGTATGACTCTTGAACAAATACAGTGTGGATGGCATCATTGTTGATGGACACTATTTTTTCTTTTGCTCTGCAGCGTTTGCTGATGATGAGAAATTTCTACTTGCTGCACGCAGAAGTCGTAGGCCCACAGGCAGTGAATACCTGATCTCGCTTGATGCAAAGAATAAATCAAAAGGTACCTGCCTTGGCAAGCTAAGGTGAGCATTAAAGAAATAGTGTCTGAAATTCAAAACTTGCTCTGTTTTTCAATGCCGTGCATTAGATCAAAATTATTACTATGACAGAGACCTCGGTTTACCATATTCTTCTCTGTTAATCAGATCAAACTTCTTGGGAACAAAATTTACTGTCTATGATGCCCATCCACCTTCCGGAGCTATGGTTTCAAAGGGTCCGTCTACACACATGATCGGTTCAGCCCAAGTTTCTCCTCGGGTGCCTGCTGGGAATTATCCAATTTCGCACATTTCTTATGAAGCGACATTTGGTTCTAGGTATGGCAAACCATGTGGTAGACATTTGTTCTTCCACTGTTAGGTTCATATTTCTTTCCAAGAAAACATTGTGCTATGAATAGACCATCATGTGAATACCTTTTTTTTATGAGAATTACAAATACTGCAACATCATTTTCATTTTTTCCCCTAATGACTATTATTGCATCCCTGTTTATACCTGCTAGTTGAATTGCTGATAGCAATCTTATTGTAGAGAATTGCTATTACTAGATAGCAAGCCAACATAAGACTAGAAGGATGTCCGAGTTCATGACATGCTAATAAATTAAGCGGATTCAATCTCTGTGTCATGAGAGTTGTTGTAAAGTTTGTCTAATGTTTTGCAGGGCGCCAAGAAAGATGAACTGTGTCATGGATTCCATCCCTGTATCAATGATTAAAGGAGGGACTGCTCCCATGCAGACTGAATTTCCATCTATTAACTCCAACTCTTTTGCATCAGTTCCATTCTTCAAGAAATCAGGTCGTCTGGATAGTTCAGGTGTTCAGGAAATCACAACAAACATTAAATTGATTAATTGCAATCAACAATAATACAAATTGCAAGTATCTAACACCACAATTGTTGTTTTGAGTATGTGCAATATGTGGAATTTTAATTTACCTTATGAGTATAATTGGCATTTATGCAAATTTCTAATAACTTGTCATTCTATAGGAAAAAATTGTACTTTGTTTATTGTGATTTGTGCTAACATAGACAACATTTTTGTCCTTGTCCTTCCATAGAAAAAATTGTAATTTGTTAATTGTGATTTGTGCCAGCATAGACAACATTTTTTCCCTTGTCTTTCCATAGAAAAAATTATAATTTGTTAATTATGATTTGTGCCAGCATAGACAACATTTTTTCCCTTGTCTTTCCATAGAAATAAAATTGTATTTTATTTATTGTGATTTGTGCTAGATCGGACAATATTTTTGTCCTTGTCTTTCCATAGAAAAAATTATATTTTGTTTATTGTGATTTATGTTTGTGCCAACACATTTCAGTTCTTTATCATACTATAGAAAAAATTTGCAATTTGTTAATTTTGATTTGTGCCAGCATACACCACATTGTCCTTTGTTTATTGTGATTTGTAGTGTGGAAATATATAGGGTTGTATTGTTTGTTTTGGCAAACACAATACAAACTGAAGTATATAAACTCAACTGAACAGAGATATGAAGGCAACTGTCCACTGACTGCAAATGAGGTGGGCATTTTTCTGCTTGCTATGGGCTATCCTGAATCCACATGGATATACCCTGCAGCAGGTGCAATTTATGGTGGTGAAAAGTATATATCAAAATTGAGATGGTACTTCCCAAATTTGGTTAGCAAGGTATTTAAACTCTTCTTTTTTGTTGACTGTATCTACCACTTCCTTGCTATGGTACTAAAATTTCAGTTTTGCAAGAGATGGTAGCAACAAAAGAAGAGCTTGAGAAATTCAATAATCATGCTTCTCAAGGATTACATAATTGCAGTTGAAAGTGACGTGTTTGTTCCATCACACTCTGGCAATATGGCAAAAGCTATAGAGGGCCATCGTCGATTTCTAGGGCATCATAAAACTATCATAGGTGATTAGTTCCAATCAGTAAGTGGAGGTGTGTTGGTGTTGTGTTTGTGTGTGTGTGGGTGTGTTTGGGTCTCTGTATGACTCCTTTCTCTTCTATTAATACAATGATACGCAGCTCTCCTGCGTATTCGAGAAAAAAAAAATAAAACTATCATTCCTGACAGGTAAACATGGGACTTCTCCTAAAAGTCTGCTTTGTTTTATCTGATCTTGTTACTTCTCTAATTTCTAACTTTGCCTAATTTCTATTTTTTTTCTTCCGAAACAAGTCTCTGATAAGTGCACACTGATCTTGAACATATTTTAGATCCCAATATCTTTTAGGCATTTCTTTTCTGTGCACATTTGCATGTGTGGATGAAGTTATAAGTCCTTTATTTGTACTGTGCCCTTTTTTTAATTTGATATTCTGGTCTATGAATCTTTGGCATGTAACTAAGTGTTTTATCAGTTCCCTTTCCAAATTAATCTTAGTTTAATCTGCAGGAAAGGATTGGTGGAACTCTTTGATTTACTGGAAAAAGGGGATCTCATGGAAGGTCCTAAGCTGCTGTAGTCACTTTGTTACTGAGATGCATAAATACACAGGTGATTTTTTTTATTTATAGTTATGGATAGTCATATGTACAGTACTTTTCTTTAATTCAAAGACTGTATTAAGAATGCATTTCTCTGTTTGCAGACAAGGGGCTCCAAGGAAGAGGTATGGCTCCTTGCCAGGAAGCAAGGGCAGAGTACGGCTTAGGACTGAGGAATCTTTTTATGAAAACCCATTTCCTGAGTGCATCTGTTTGACTGGGAGGCACTGATGTGCTACCGATGTATAGGTATGATATTATTGTTCATTACACAGTATGGCTTTGTTGCCTTCCAGAATTGAGACAAAATGTTGTTGATTAAAGTGTACTGTCCAAACCATAGTACCTTAAAGATCCTTTCCAGATGAACTGACGTCTATTCTTAATTGCAGCATTATATGATGACACGGTTCACTCATCCTTGGAAATGCGCTTGTGCTTCAATTTGGCCGTTGGAGCTCTACTGACATTTTGTGATGAAGCTAAACTGGTACTCAATGATGCAAGTTAGTGAAGGATGTCTTCCTTCTGGTGGTCAACATCCAATGACCTTGTTGGACCAGATGGAGGGCTGACCACTGGAACCAAGCAACTGGTACATTAATTGTTTTGTTCCCACACACAAAGTGGAGAGATGCAAGAATATCAAAGATTTTGCCTACTGGTATGCCTACAGCCATGTTCAAGGATATCAAAGATTTTGCCTCCCAACATGCTTTTGCATCCTATGATAATTTTTAGTCAACTGTAGATAATTGCATAGAAGATGGTACAGTTTAATTGTACTGTCAGCAGGCTCCTCATTCATGAGCTGGATTCCGTATTTATATACATATACAGTATAATTGCATTAACAACATGTAGTATTTGCACTATTAGAAACGTGCAATTTTCATATTCTTGTTTTGTAATTTTTGAAGATCATATTCATTGTGTATTTTTGGAGCAGTAGAATAGAAATTGTACTCTGTTAATTTTGATTTTTGGCAGAGTTTCTTTCTGCAGTGCTAGAGTTGTTATTTTGTAAGTAAGCATTTACGTGTGTTTACTGGGTCAATAGTTTCATTCTGGCCCAAACGAGCACCAACTTCAGTTAGCGGGTATCGGTTTATCCGCCCGTTAAGCTTTGGCAGGCCCGATAACACCTGATGTGCTAACGGGTTTATTTTTGCGGACCCGTTATGAGTGGCTGCGTACACAGAAATAACTGGAACAAAATCTGACCGATGGATGCAGATCTAAAGGCTGGGAGATGTCGCCTGAAATTTTGCTATATTTCAAGCACCTGAAGATCCCTATGTTATTATATATAGAATGTAAAAGGTACTCTGCATATTAACTGTTGCATGTTTATTTGAAGGTTTTCTTGTGATTGGAAGATTTCTAATGACAAGCAAAAGTATCATCCATGTGTACTGTTGGTGTTGGATCCAGAAAACACGTGTAGAGAGCCAGAGGCACAACATGTTCGAAAGAAAAAAAAATTAGCTGCAAGCCTGCAACTTATATTAGAGTAGACAACTCTAAAGATTAATGCAAGATAAGATTAAAAACGATTACCTGCGGCTCACGATGGTGCTGCAGGTGAAGTCCCGGAGGCGGATGATTGAGCCCTTCTGGACGGAGCTGTGCCAGACGCGTGGGTTCTCGGCGGCGGCGAGCACGGACTCCAGCGTGTAGACGCCGTTGGAGAGCACCATCCAGAAGTGTAAGGCGGCGGAGTTGTTATTGGCCAGCCGCACGTCCACCACCTGTAGCACCAGCTGCAGTGGCCCCATGACGTCGGCGTCCGTAATCACCGCCACCGTTTCGGGTGTCAGCAGCGCAGCCGCCGCCATCGTTCTCAGGACCTTCTCGAAGGATTCAAGCTTCGTGTGGGGAGGAGGAGCTCGATGTAAATAAATCTGAGTTGATTTGGGTTGTTTGGGGGGGAGGGTTTCTCCGAAACCCAAATCTGGGTCCTAATTTATTGCCCAAATTATATTAGTTAATTAATAATAATAAACGGGTAAATAACGGAACGGACATGGAAAAAACAGGCGAGAGATGAAACGGGAAAAGAAAAGGAAAAAAGGAAGGCCCGGGACACGGCAAAAAACAAAAAAATTGAAAATGAACGGACAGACGAAAAAAAGCGAAAGGCCGATTGGTTCGGCGGACTCACAAAACCCTAGCCTCTCACTTTCCTTCCCCATTCATCGGCAGTGGCGAATTGATGGCGGACGAGTCTGAGCGAACGGCAAAGGTGTTGTGTGTGAAGCGGATGCGGCACGAGATCTTGGTGGAGGGGCTGGATGATGATGACGATGATGATGATGAGGAGGAGGAGGAGGACGAGGACGAAGATGATGATGATATTATTGTTAAGTTGGATGAGAAAGAGGAGGAGTGGTGGCAGAGGCTTAAGAAGCTGGAGATTGAGTACGGCCCGGAGCTCGCCGCTCGTGATTTGGTGGCCAAGGAGCACATCCTCGACTACGATCCCAAGCAGGGGGGGCGTCTACTACACCTGACTCCACCATGTCTATGACCTCCCCTCATTCGACCTCGACGAGGAGTGTGAGTGTGAGTTGTCTGTCCCCTCTCGCCACGCTCTGCGTTTGCTCACGCTCGCTCGTTGGATCATTGCTTAGACGATATAGGTTTTCAGTTAGTTGATCTGTAAAGTTAATCAGCCCTTGATGTAAAGGCACATAATCACTACATTTTTTTCTATTGGAAATGGCATATAACTACCTGATGATGATGTGGTTTAACGGGGAGACTCGTTTGCAGTCAGGGGTATAAGATAGAAGGATCTTTATCTACTTGATTTGCCATAACCCTTTGTTTTTTTCCCCCGCATCGCAGCACCCATTCCGTCGATGAGGTTTACTGACGTGGTCTACAAAAACAAGAACGACTATAAGCTGTGTGAGACAGTAAACATTTTATCTGTGAAGATGGGCTCCTTAGATATTGACTTCCCAATCCATGTCTATGGCACTGTCATTGCGAGAGACAGTCTTGACAAAAAGAGCGTTTATCTCTTCCGCCGTGATAGGGAAGACTCCCAAACTATCAACTCTAAGGTATGTAACTTCGTCAACCCCCCACCCCTCGGTCTTGCACATATGGAGACAAGTGAACTGAGTGACGATGTAACTTGCTGTCAAGTTGATTCATGTCTTCATTTATTGTTATGAGTTTGTATGGTGTTGAAAGATTTGAGGTCTCCAGGCCACTGTCAAAATGTCAGATAACTGCGTAGTGATGTTATCAAAATGTACATTTCAGAATGAAATGTATTACTGCTATGTTTTTGTTTTTGTGTGTGTGTTTGCTTTGTACACAGTTTCATCAAATATGTGGTTTGATTAGTCTAATCGTACTACCCGTAAAATAGTATAGCATTGGACTATTCACAGTTTCATCGGTGGTAACATCTTTCTTATGCTTTGTGGCTCGAATTTTATTCTACTTGGATTGCAGCACTATTTATTTATCTTTTTTTGTCTTGAGGAATAATATAGCACTAACTTTCCATGCAATCTTGTGTGTAGGATGAATCTCTGATCTTGACAGGACCAAAACGAGGTATTGCGTTGATAAGTGATACCTATGTTGAGACTAATCTAAAAGTCAAGGGTGATGAGTTGCAGCAGGACACAGAACTCAGTAAAGGAATCCTAACAATACGAGGCATAGCACGGCGAGTGCTGAAGAATTGTGAGCTTGAAAGCTGCTCTCTCGCTACCAGGCTCAGTACTGTGGATGTGGTGTATGCGGTCGTGAAAGATGCAGTGGAGGCTACTATTTCAGTTGAAGTTTTAGCGGGAGAGTACTTTGGAGAAATCACAGCCTGCACCGGCAGCATCAATGAAAGGCTTGTACTTCATGATAGCAGATTGACTCGTAGTGCTGGTGGTCAGAACATTGCCCCGGTTATCCAACTTTTGCGGGCTGTTGTAGCTGTCTATGTCAAGGAGAAGCTGTCACTGACTATTGCCGCCCATACTGATGATGGAGAAATTACAAAGTGCATTGAATATACTCCAAGAGTCAATGGTTCAAATCTGGATGAAATTACTGTTGGTGCCACAACATTGAGCGTGAGGGTTGTATGGTCAATAATTGACTTTTGAGTACTGCAGCTTGCAATTTCTTTTGGCGTCGTGCACAGATTGCATATCCCGTAGTACCTTTCAGGTATATATGTGGATATTATATGCTACAATTCCACAGAGGTCTCCCAAACCTGCTAACCTATACTTCCTTATGCAAAAGGGAAAACATATTATTATCTAGTACTTTTCAGATTATTACTAGTTAAACAATTAACAGAGGGGGGGAACAAATAATACTGAAAATTTAACGAGAGCTATTTATAAGGAGAATTATTACTTCTCACAAATACTGAGATATTATATTACTTACATTTGGTTTCAATGTTTGAAAATTACTACCGCATTGGTTTCAGAATTGTATCAAAGTAGTTTCATGAACTCTTATGTCCAAGGTTTTTTATATTGTAATAGAAATAGATTAATCTCGTAGCATATTGTTAGTATCTCTCCGCCCTAAATAAAAAATATATAATTTTAGAATAGTTTTGAGTCAAACCTTCTTAGATTTGATCAAATCTGTTAAAAATTACTAATTAACACACCAAAATATATACCATTAAATTCAGAAAATTTACTTTCATAATATATATATATATATATATATATATATATATATATTTGAAGTTATACATGTTGATATTATTTATTTTATATATTTAGATAGTTTGGTTTGGACCAGATATAGAATTGTACACTTTATGTGATAGGGAGAAGCACACTAGCTACTGGCTCTCATGTGAGCTAGCTTATAGGGCCTGTTGGTAGAGCACCAGCCTGATTTCTTTGGTGAAATAACTTCTCTAGTGAGGCTAAAGTACTTTGGAAAAAAAATGTTTGGCAATACAGTTTTAGAAAGTATATTTTAGAAGAGCCGGTAGAAGCTTTTAGCATAAATGTTTGGCAACACAGTTTTAGAAAGTAAGCCATTTTTTTGTACTTCATTTGGTAGGGCTTCCTCAGAAATCGAAGCCGGAGATTTTTTTTATAAAAAAATAAAAGCTCTAAAAAAGGCCCTAGCTGGATTCGACATTCACGGACATTCACAAGTACAGGTGTTTTTAATCTGTGGGAGAACCGTTCCAGGCAACGTTCGGAGATTGAGCCTCTGCTGATACAGATGGAGTCTCTGACCCGGAGCTGTGAGGGTTTAAAATTTCTTTTTGTGAATAGGAATTGTAATAAGTTAGCTCATAAGTGTGCTCATTTGGTATCTCGGAGTACTCAGGTGGAGGAGTGGCTTATAAGAACAACTCCAACAGATTAGCTAAACTTAATAGTCAAATTTCATTGTTTAGCCATTTTGTAAAATAGAAAACTTCTTAAAAAAGTAGAGGTCCACAACAGCCTTGCTATTTTACAAAGTTAGGTAGCAAATGGCTATAGCTAGCTATATATGGCCACCGAGATTTCAGGGATAGCATGTTTGTTATTTTACAAAACCATATAGCATATCTGTTGGAGTTTAATTTTTTCCTCTAAAAATCCATAAATAGCCTACCTAATAAGGATAACATATCGGTTGGAGTTGCTCCCACCTAGATTATGGGATACTGAAAACTTTGATTGTAATCCTGCCCATGTTTAATCAATGAAGCTCCGGCTGCTCTAAAAAAAAAGGTACGGATCGGAGTACCTGCTGCTTACATTTTCCCCTTTTCAATTATTTTTGCGTCATGTACGGACTGTGTCCCTCCGTCCCATAAATAAATACACATCTCGTTTTACGATGAGTCAAACTTTTAAAAGTTTGACTAAATATATACAAACAAATATTAATATTTATGATATGTAATAAGTATCATTAGATTAAGCATGAAATATACTTTCATAATATACTTATTTGAAGATACAAATATTCATATTATTTGATATATTTCTAGTCAAACTTAAAAAACATTGACTCCTCGTAAAACGAGATATGCATTTATTTGTGGGACGGAGGGAGTACACTGGAGGCGAGACAACACTACGAGCAAACAAAGAAGAAACACGTCCAACACATCAACGTCGTTCCGCTGCAATTCGAGACACTAGTGGAAGGTGCGCGCCCTCACGCGCGTTGGTAGCTTGTTATACACATGTAAGTTCACATTCAAAAATATATATTGAATGCTTCGATGCGGAACCAACCGAGTTAACAGTGAAGTAGGCAGGCAAGTACTCCCTCCATCCTAAATTATAAGTTATTCTAAGAATTTTGGAGAGTGAAAGCATACCAAGTTTAACCAAATTATATAATAAGATAATAATAATATATATGATATCAACTAATCATTACTCAATCCATCCTAAATTATAAGACGTTTGATTTTTTTACCTCAAGTTTAACCACTCATCTTATTCAAAAAATTTGTGCAAACATAGTCATTAACTCATTCTTGAAGAACCTTTATTAGTAAAGGAAGCCATGACAAAAGAAGTGATATTTTGCACAAAATTTTAAATAAGACGAGCGATCAAACTTAGTGTCAAAAAAGTCAAACGTCTTATAATTTGAGATGGAGAGAGTATTAGATTATTTATTAATTATATTTCTATAGTATACCTATATGATATCATAAATTTTTGTACCTATCTCTATAATTTTGGTTAAAATTGAGATGCTTTGACTCTTTAAGATTTTTGAAATGACTTATAATTTTAAATGGAGGGAGTAGTTGATAACATTACACAGCCATAGTAGATTATTAGGGATAGTTGAAGTAGCGACATAAGGAATAAACATGGAGTCCGAAGTTTCTAAACGGACTGATCTGTGTTTCCCGTTAGCCGTTGCTATGTACATAGGACTAAGAACTGAGATGGCAAGGCAACCACGGACGCATGTGATTGATAAATATAACCTTGTGCATCTGGCCAAATGAAAAAAAAATAGATAGTTAGAAGACCAGTGTGATCTCTCTTAATTCAGGTAGGATAGGGAGGAACGGCTGGCGCTCGGTAAACAGAGGCAAAAGGGCTAAGAGTGTTACCAGTTCCTCATCTCCTCCGTTGTTGTTGATGCAATTATAAAGGCCTGCCATGGCAGAGTACAGAGGGGGGATTCATTAGCGCCCTCAAGTTAGTTACACAATTAGCTATCTATGTACAATGCTACCTAATAAGAGCCATATGAACTTCCTTTTATCTTTTTGTTTTTTGGCAACTGTATAGCCAACATTTTTGGGATAACGACCAAATTGGTCCTTTACTTAAATAGCTCGGTAAAATTACAGTAAGAAAGGGGGGCATTCAAAAGGAAGTTGTATGGTTCTCTGGCATGGTTGGCTCACTACTACACGTTGGGCTTTTAGTTCCGGTCCTAAAGGGCCTTTTGTCCCGGTTCGGGAGCCGGGACTAGCAAATCGGGACTAAATGTCCCACCTTTAGTCCCGGTTCTCAGGTCCGGGACTAAAGCGGGACTAAAAAGGCCTCCAGGCCACGCCACGAGGCTGGCCTTTTTAGTCCCAGTTAGTATTAGACTAAAGGTAATTTTTTTTTCTTTTTTGTTTTCAATTCATTTCATTATTGATTTGGGTTTTACAATTACAGTAGGTTTTCAAATGCGTATTCTTCGCTGCTAAGTTTCGAGCATATGTATATGCGCACATATAATTAAGTTTCGAGCATTACACACAAATAAACTATGAAACTATATATATTATAGAGCTACATATGTATAATATATATGCACATAAAATTTACAACATTATCCATCCTTGGTATTTACAACCCAAATGTTGTCCGAAATAAACTTTCAATACAAATCTTCATCACGGTTTGGCCTCAATGGTTCATTGGGGTCATTGTAGAACTCGGTGTCGGGCTTGAGGACATGGTCATTAAGAAATCCTACGATTGTCTCTTGAATTCCTTTGAGGCAGTCCTTTTCCAACACTTTTTCCTTCAACCATATAGCCTTCAATTTGTATTAAAGGAAAAATGTATTAATATACATAACATTTATTATATATCAACAAATAAATAAATGGATAATATATATACATATTATGTACTTTGAGGTCCTCTAGAGGAGTTCTTTTTGCGTACACCGTGATGAACTCGCAAACGTAGTATCCACACAAATTGTTGCCTGGTGGCTGCCGCAGAATCCACTGTACGATAAAAAGATAACTCTCGTCATCCCGCTCTAGAGCTGAAGCATGCTAAGGTAAAGATGCGGGAGCTACTGCAACTTACATCCAGTCGGGCTACATGAAGTGGCGCTATCAGATCCCTGCGGTGTTGCTGAATGAACCTTTCCCAAACCCTGCCCAATAAAGCAAAAAAATAATTAGATCGTTAATTAACGATTGCAGAGTTAAAGAACAGGAATTAATATTTATATGTAATGGTTGTGCGAGAGATCGAAGTTACCCCTGGATAATGTCTATCATATCTTGGTAATCTTTCTGCGGTTTTCTCATCAAGTCATAGATTATCAAATGATTTTTGGGCAGATCGAAGACCATCAGTATCCAGTAAAAGCTACATGTGTTTATATATACATACACAGGCATATAATAACTCATTAACTATAGAGTCAACATATATATCTATATGCTGGATTGAGTAAGTAAAATAAAATGTGCACACGATAACGACACTCACTTGAAGTTGTAGGGGAAGAGTATCAATCTTTTGCCCTTTTGGTTCATGAAGAACCTCATGAGATTCCTCTCCATTTGAGGTTTCCAGTTTTGGCTCGGAAGTCAGTGGGTCCTTGAATACGATATATGGATCAACGAAACCAATCTCCGTGTCGTTTCTACTTCTGAGGTCTTTCATCTGGTATCTGCATATGTATAGACACGCTAGCTAGTGTGAGGATAATTACTTATATATAGACATGCTACAGTGAGATTATTAAAAAAAAGAATCACTACAGACAAAAGCAGCTAACAAGAGATTTGTCTAGAGCGTCCATGTGGCATAGCTGGTGTAACTCATTAAACTAAACAAAAATAATGTCATCGCCACGGAAGTAACGATGGTTTCTAATTCTAACTTGAATCCACATCTCTTTCCTACCACACGCCTCTATGTACCACTTGTTTAGCAAGTACATTTGCGTACCAAGTTCACTTAAGGCCACAGGGTTGTATAGACTCTTGGCATATTTATAAATCTTCCAAGTATCAACTTCCGGAGCACTTGGGATGTCTGCTCCGCCGAACATTTGGGCCAAGTTAAGACCACTGTCTTTGAAAAAGGCCTCAAGTTGATCCAAAGGCACTTCTCCAGGTATGTCCTTTAGTACGCCTAAGTTTGAACCATATTGATTCCCAATAAATAGCGAGGGCACTGATTGCGCTTGTTGCCCGAGCTGTGCAACACCCTTCCCTGCTTTCTTCTTTTTCTTCAGCGACTCCTCATATGACTTGGTGAGAGTGCGCTCATAGTCCATTAGTGGCGGAGCCTTACGAGCTTCACGCATCTTTTTCTAGTGAGCGTCCACCTTTTGCCTTAGAAGATCTGGACGTACGAAGAAGTACGGCTTCTCCGGGTTTCTCTTTGGTTTTTCATTTTTTCGAAGAAATTGTCCACATCTTTTTTTACCGAAGCATTTAATTCCGCTTCGGTCTTATCATAGGAAAGTTTCTGAGGAATAGCTTGTGTTTTCCCTGAGGCTTTCTTCTTTGGCGGTGGGCCCGACGGCTTCGTTTGTGGGGCGGGCCTCTTCTTTGGTGGTGGGCCGGGCGGTGTCAGTGTTGAAGACCGCCGTGGAGGCTATGGGTCCAGTGTTGGCGTTGGAGACCGTCGTGCAGGCGATGGGGCCGGCATTGGCGTTGAAGACCGCCGTGGAGGCTGTGGGTCCAGTGTCGGCGTTGAAGACCGTCGTGGAGGCGATGGGGCCGGCGTCGGCGTTGGAGACCGCCGTGGAGGCTGTGGGTCCAGTGTCGGTGTTGGAGACCGTCATGGAGGCGATGGGGCCGGCGTCGGCGTTGGAGACCACCATGGAGGCTGTGGGTCTAGTGTCGGCGTTGGAGACCATCGTGGAGGCGATGGGGCCGGCGTCGGCGTTGGAGACCACCGTGGAGGCTGTGGGTCTAGTGTCAGCGTTGGAGACCGCCTTATAGGCTGTGGGGATGCAGTCGTGCCTTCCAATGCATCATCATCGCCCGCAGCACTGTGACCAGCTGGTGAATGGATAATTGGACTTAGGTTCGGGGAGGCCCTACTGTGAAAACAACGAGGTATGAGTAAACCATTATTTAAGCCAATAGAAAATTAGTGAAAACATTGTTTCGTTCGCTTTCATCCGCACCTAGGGTTAGGTTGTTGAGGAGGAGGCGGCGGTAGACTACTCGGTGACGCCCCAGGAATAATGATGTAGCGCTTGTGCCAACATATGAATGTCTTCTCTGCTTCTCCTAAAGTCTTCTCCCCATCACCTCCTTCAATGTCAAGAGCCAGATTGCTAAAACCTTTCACAACTCTGTCCACCGAGACGCTAGCATATCCAGGTGGTATTACTGCCCCATGGATTCTTGGTGTCTTCATACGGTCGATAGCAGAAACAACACTGATAGCCACCATAACTGTGGCATTCCCTCGTGGAATGTGCAGCTCACATGTTCTGAGAGGTTCAGTGATGTCATCCACGGGGAAGCGCAGCCCTACGTCATCTTGAATAATTGGCAGCTCCGTGGAAGCGCAACTGCTTCTCAACTGACCAGGGGGGCTAATGTTGACTCTCGGCGCTGATGTTGTTTGCCTTTGGATGAAACTTAGTGCTATCTGCACTTGCTTTTTGATTTTCTCGTTCATTCTTGCTTCAAGAGCTTTTTCTCGCTCTACTGCTTCACGAACCGCTACCCGTGACTCAAGAACATATTCCTCTAACCTACGGATCCGCTCTGCCTCCTCCTCCTTCTTTCTCTGGCGGCTTCTATAGGTATCTCTGTCGTCGGGGAAGGCATGCTCCCACGAAACCTCCCCATAGCCTCTCGTTCGCCCACCATGTTCATCAGTCTCCAGGGCGTATGTCAGCTCATCCTTCTCTCTGTTCGGCTTGAACACACCACTATCAACCACATTTCGAGCATAAGCAAATCTTTGTGCTGCTCTCTCGAGTTTTGGGCCAAAAACTATCTTTCCGGTCTCTAGGTCCAGTCTTCCCCCATGACCGAAAAACCAAAACTTGGCGCGAGCAGGCCAGTTGATTGATTCTGGTTCGATCTCCTTGGCAAGAATCTCCGATTCTATTTTTGCCCACTTAGGAATGGCACTCCTGTAGCCACCGGATCCCAAGCGATGGTGGTATTCCTTTTGTCGGGCATTCTATTGGTTCCTTCTCACCCGTTCCTCACCCTCTTCCGATATCTTGAACTGTACAAAATCATCCCAAAATGGCCTCAACTTGACGTAGGCCTTAGTGTTGAAATCTGGCGTCAAGTTCTTCTTGATAAATGCGTGGTACAATTTCTTCTTCCAACACTGGAATTGTGTGGCCATCTTCTTCATAGCCCAGTTCCTAACTCTCTCCTTCAAATCTTCATCATCTATATCGAGCGTGAAATGTTGAAGGATATCATTCCAAACTAGTGCCTTGTCACGATCAGAGACAAAACTAATATGAGGAGCCTCTTTCTTTTATTTTCATTCATGAGCACTGATCGGGATCCTGTCCCTTACAAGGTACCCACAGTGAACTACAGATTTCTGTGCATGTGCTCCAAGTGGTTTGCCTGTAGCTATATCGAATTGCGAGATAATGAAGCGGCCCTCCAACGGCTTTTTCGGGCCTCGTACATTTCTAGTCTTCGCCGTTGTTGTTGTCGATCCAGAGGGCTACATATGTAGAAACACAAAGATTAAATAAATATGTTTATACAAATAAAATTATTTCGAACATCATGTATGCATAAGAGATTGTAGATAGACCTTGCCAGCATTGTCTTGCACGATATTATCTTGCTCATCTTCAAAATCAGCAATGTATTGACTCCCGTCATCTACGTCCTGATTGTTGTCATCGACTTCGAATTCGGCATATTGATTGCCGCTGGTGTTGATAATATCCATCATGGCATTGTCCATGTTGTCATTCGGGTCCGCCATTTCTGCAAATATGGGTCGAGATCGGATTAGGGTTTCAAGAACATATTCGTGATCAGATTAGTGGTTCGTGATCGGATTAGGGTTTCAAGAACATATATGCATCATCGTCATTGACATCGACAAAAGGAAAAGAACACATATGCAAAAGAACATATATATGTGTGTGTAAACATGTGTGTGTGTAAACATGTTTTTTATACATACATACATATATATGTGTGTGTAAACATGTGTGTGTAAACATGTTTTTTATACATACATACACATGTTTTTCATTCATTCATACATACATCTTTTTTATACATACATACATATATATGTGTGTGTAAACATGTGTAAATAAGTGTAAATAAATAAATATATATATATATATCCATTTATATATATATATATATATATATATATATATATATCCATTTACATATTTTTATAAAAAAAACAAGCATTACCGGCCGACGGCGGCGAGGAGGCCGGCAGCCGGGGAGATGCTCGAGGACGACGCGGCGGCGCGGTGGCGAAGCGGTGGAGGTGGCCGGAGGCGGCCTCGACGGTGGACGACGGCGGCACGGTGGCGAGGAGGCGGCGGTGCCGTGGCCGGCGGCTGCGCACGCGCGAGGAGACGGCCGAAGTCGAGAGCGGGCGGCGCGGTCGAGGGCGGGCGGCGCGGGGTCGGTGGGGAAGCGCGCGGGGTCGTCGGGGCGGCGCGAGATCACGGCGGGGGCGAGCGGCGCACGGTGTTGGAGGGACGACGACGGCCGCACGGGCTCCTCGGCCGAGCGGGGGGTGGCGGGGGGCGACGCGCGGTCGCCGGGGACGCGCGAGGTCATCGAAGCAGCGCGGGTCACCGGGGGCGCGCGCGAGGCCACCGGCGGCGGGGGCGGCGGAGGTTACGTCAATCTGGAAGAAGAAGAGAATGGAGAAGGAAGAAGAGATCTGCGCCTATATACCGGGCAGGACTTTTAGTCCTGGGTCATACCAAAAACCGGGACTTAAAGCCCTTTAATCCCGGTTTGTATCACAGTCCGGGACTAAAGGTACCTTTAGTCCCGGGTGGTATCATGACCTGGGACTAAAGGTTATTGGCGGGATAGAATAATTCAGTAGACCTTTAGTCCCGGGCTATGTCACGGCCCGGTACTAAAGGTGCCCCTGTTTCTTTTCCGCCAGTTATTTGAGCAGTTTTGGTCTTTTATATAGTTTCTTTCTATAAATAATGCTGGTTCTTGTTAATTGCATAATAAATAAAATATCAGGCATAAATTTTTATAAAAATAACACTTGTATTTCCATTTGCTTTATTGTACACTAGAAAAAATTATAATAGAAATTATTTTCTTTTTTATAATATCGAACATAAATGTAACTAACAATTAGTATTTTGTTAATGCAAAAATATATTGTTAAATTAAAAAAACTAAAACTATTGGTTTTCGACAGGAAATTTGTTTTCACATCATTTTAACGTTAATCTTTTGGTTTTTCATCATTCATTGTCTAAACGCGCGACAGAGAAATTCACTCCCAAATAGGAATTTCATTTGAAACGATAAAAAATAAGAAACATCTATAGTCACAATTATTACCCCGCCTTTTCAGATGCTCTGGACTGGAGTATCAAATATATCAAGCGAGCACAGTAGTGAACTTCTTCTTGACGTATGACCCTTGGTTATGATCATGTCGTAACCATGGAGTGTCCTCAGCATTTAGCAGGATGCTTGGGTCTTTGTTCACTGTGAAGGGCGGGATTCGGTCATCCCTTTCATAATCTTCTGAAATGTCTAACTTTTTCTCAATTCCCACAATGTTTCTTTTCCCTGAAAGAACTATGTGACGCTTTGGCTCATTGATGATTAATTTATCGTCGTTTTTCCCTCTTCGGTTTTATAGACATGTCTTTCACATAGAACACCTGATTCACATCAACAGCAAGGATGAATGGTTCGTCTTTGTACCCAATATTGTTGAGGTCCACTGTTGTCATTCCATACTCCTTGTCGACTGTTACCCCGCCTCCGGTCATCTTCACCCATTGACACCGGAACAAAGGGACTTTAAAATTAGGTGCGTAGTCTAGTTCCCAAATCTCCTCTATGCGGCCATAATATGTTTTCCTATTCCCATTCGGGTCTGTGACATCTACGTGGACACCGCTGTTTTGGTTGGTGCTCCTTTTATCTTGGGCTATGGTGTAAAATGTATTTCCATTTATCTCGTACACTTTGTACGTGAGGATATGCCACGATGGTTGCCTAGCCAATAAATACAGTTGCTCATCAATATTGTCATCACCCTGACATTCTTTTTGCAACCAACCGCTGAAAGTTTTCATGTGCTGATGCCTAATCCAAGCTTCATTCTTCTCTGGAAACTGGGATCGTAGGAACTCCTTGTGTACCTCGATATACGGATCCACCACGGAGGAGTTTTGAAGAACTGTGTAGTGTGCTTTATTGAAATAATCGTCCTCCGTACCGATATATGTTTTCTTCCCTAGTGTTCCCTTTCCACTAAGTCTCCCCTCGTGTCGCGATTTAGGAACACCAATCGAGTCAAGGTCGGGAATGAAGTCAACACAGAACTCAATGACCTCCTCTGTCCCGTACCCCTTGGCGATGCTTCCTTCTGGCCGAGCACGATGGTGAACATATTTCTTCAGGACTCCCATGAACCTCTCAAAGGGGAACATGTTGTGTAGAAACACAGGATCGAGAATACTAATCTCCTTGACCAGGTGAACTAGGAGGTGTGTCATAATATTAAAGAAGGATGGAGGAAACACCAACTCAAAGCTAACAAGACATTGAACCACATCATTCTATAGAGTAGCTAGTTCCATTGGATTGATTGCCTTCTGAGAAATTGCATCGAGGAATACACATAGCTTCACGGTGGCTAAATGTACATGTGAAGGTAGAATTCCCCTTAAAGCAACTGGAAGCAATTGCGTCATAAGCACATGGCAGTCATGGGACTTTAAGTTTAGGAATTTCTTTTCTGGCACATTTATTTTACCCTTTATATTGGAGGAGAATCCAGATGGGACCTTCATGCTGTTTAGGCATTCAAACATGATTTCCTTCTCTTCATTGCTAAGAGTGTAGCTAGCAGGTCTTAAGTAATGGCGTTCATCATCTGTCTTCTCTGGATGCAGGTTGTCTCGTTCTTTCATGCGCTACAAGTTTTGTCATGCTTCAAGTGAATCCTTAGGCTTTCCATACACACCCATGAATCCTAGCAGGTTCACACAAAGATTCTTTGTCAAGTGCATCACGTCGATCGCGTTACGGACCTCTAGGACTTGCCAATAGGGTAGCTCCCAAAATATTGACTTCTTCTTCCACATGGGTGCATGTCCCTTAGCGTCTTTCGGAACAGGTTCGCTGCCCTGTCCCTTTCCAAAGACTACTTTCACATCCTTGACCATATCAAGTATATCTTCCCCAGTTCTGTTGCGAGGCTTCGTCCGGTGGTCTGCCTTACCTTTAAAATGCTTACCTTTTTTCTTACCTGGTGATTCATAGAAAGCAATCGACGATAGCCAAGGTACACGACCTTTCGACATTTTTTTAAATATATATTGTCAATGTCATCAAAACAGTGTGTGTATGCATTATATCCCTTGTTTGTCTGTCCTAAAAGATTACTTAGAGCAGGCCAATTATTGATTGTTACGAACAACAATGCTCACAGGTCGAAGTGTTCCTGTTGTCCTCATCCCACACACGTACACCTGGTTTGTTCCATAAAAGTATAAGTTCCTCAACTAATGGCCTCAGGTAGACATCGATGTCATTGCCAGGTTGCCTCGGGCCTTGGATAAGCACCGACATCATAATGAACTTTCGCTTCATGCATAACCATGGAGGAAGGTTGTAGATACATGGAGTAACAGGTCAAGTGCTATGACTACTGCTCTGCTCCCCAAAAGGATTCATACCATCTGTACTTAAAGCGAACCTTAAGTTTCTCGCGTCATTTGCAAACTTCGGGAATTCTCTGTCTATTGCTCTCCACTGGGACCCATCAGCAGGGTGTCTCAACATATTGTCTACCTTACGATCTTCTTTGTGCCATCGCAATAACTTTGCATGGTATTTGTTTCTGAACAAACGTTTCAAGCGTGGTATTATAGGAGCATACCATATAACCTTGGCAGGGATTTTCTTCCTGGGACGTTCTTCGCCCTCAACATCGCCAGGGTCATCTCACCTGATCTTATACCGCGACGCTTTACATACGGGGCATTCATCCAAATTCTCGTAGTCCTTGCCACAAAGAGGATGCAGTCATTAGGACATGCATGTATCTTCTAGATTTCTAGTCCCAAAGGGCGGACAACCTATTTTGCTTCGTACGTAGTGACGAGCAATTCGTTTGCCTTCGAAAGCATCTTTTTTTGGATCTTCAGTAATTGCCCAAATGCCTTGTCTGATACACCATTCTTTGCCTTCCATTGTAGCAACTCCAGTGTTATTTCCAACTTTTTTTTTGTCCTTTTTCGGCGGTCAGGTATAGCAATTTCCTATGATCCTCTAGCATGCGGTCAAACTTGGTCTTCTCCTTTTCACTTTCGCATTCTTTTTTCGCATCACAAATGGCATCACCAAGAGCATCATCATCAGTGAGTGTGTCTTCTGCCCCTGCCTCTTCTTCAGCTTCCCCCATTGCAGTATCATCGAAGTCACCGAATTGAGCAATAATGTCGTCAGGGTCCAATTGTTCTTCTTCACCTTATTCCATTATAACCCTGCTTTCTCCGTGCTTGTCCAACAAATATAGTTTGGCATGAAACCCGACTTCAACAAGTGTAAGTGAAGACTCCTTGAGGTAGAATATTCTTTCAAATTCTTACACAGGGCACATGAACAGCACATGAAACCATCCCGCTTGTTTGCCTCGACCACTCTTAAGAAATAATGCACGTCCTCAATGAACTCTTGGGAGCGGTGATCGGCATTGTACATCCAATGGCATGTCATCATCTGCATTATATGACATATCACATAATTAAATTTCTTATTTTTTTAAACAAATGAAATTAATAAATACCCAAAATTCTCTATTTCTCTAACTAATCCATGAAATGTGGTATGCATACCAGCAATGAAAGGTGTATATTAGTTTTAATGAACTAATTGACCCGGTCACAATTTGTAAATTAAAGTATTACAAATTTCTAATTTTTCTAGACAAATTAAATTAAAAAATACCCTAAAATTCTCTATTTCTCTAACTAATCCATGAAATGTGGTATAAAAGGTATATATACTAGTTTTAATGAACTAATTGACCCAGTCGTAATTTTGTAAATTAAAGTATTATAAATTTATAATTTTTCTAAACATATTAAATGAAATTAATAAAATACCCTAAAATTCTCTATTTCTCTAATTAAACCATGAAATGTGGTAGGCATACTAGCAATGAAAGGTATATATACTAGTTTTAATGAACTAATTGACCCAATCACAATTTTGTAATTGAAGTATTATAAATTTCTAATTTTTCTAAACATATTAAATGAAATTAATAAAATACCCTAAAATTCTCTATTTCTCTAACTAAACCATGAAATGTGGTAGTCATACTAGCAATAAAAGGTGCATACTAGTTTTAATTTACTAATTTTAGCTTCCTTCATCAAAATATTCAAACTATCAAGTGATTGGAACTTAAAATGGCGTAGAAATCATGAAATAAAAAAGCACATATATATACACCACGAAATGACATATGTTACTGCTAAAATATGAGAGGATGAAGCTATTAACCTTTAAAGAAATCGATGGTGGAGTAAAAGTCTTAAGATGGATCAATGGCCAGAGATGAGAGCAAGAACAAGCAAGAACTGTCTGCTCGGGCTCGGGCTGGGGGAAGAAGAAGGTTCAAATAGGGGGAGAAGGGACTTTTAGTCTCGGTCCGAGTTACCAACCAGGACTAAAGGTCAAACTTTAGTCCCGGTTGGTGTTACAAACGAGGACTAAACCTTTAGTCCCGGTTTTTAACACCAACCTAGTCCCGGTTTTTAACACCAACCGGAACTAAAGGTTTAAGTTTAGCCCCGGTTGGTAACCCGGACCGGGACTAAAAGTCCCTCCTGCAAAAGCCTGGCACCAGAGCCGTTGGGCAGGGGATTTTTAGTCCCGGTCTGGGTTACCAACCGGGACTAAATATCTTTTTGGTCTCGGGCGCAGATTTCGCCGAGACTATTGCACATTTTGGACATCGACCAAAGGCCTGTTCTCTAGTAGTGGCTATAAATTGTACAATGGAGAGTGGACCATGAAACATTTCTGTGAACATAATTACATCCATTGTGCTTCTGCAATGTCCCACAACCCCTGTATTTACTGTAAACATAACTACATCCATTTCAGCTTTAAAAAGATACTACATGCATATTGTGAAAATCGAAAATGTTTCCACTCATGACAGTTTCCACAGGCATTTCCAAGGTATAACAAACCATCTAGCCATTTTTCTTTCCCTGTCATTGCTCACATCATATATCGCTTTAATTGAATAATGTACCATTTCACGTTTCAGGCATGAAACAGTTTATGATGCTGACAAGGTGCTCTCATAGGACAACAATAGACGGTTTGCAGATACAACGAAGGGAAGAAAATATACCTCACCGGATGGTCAATTTCCAAGATAAAATATCGCTTGACATCTTTAGCTGGCTTGCAACCACACCTATCCCTCCTTGAGGTTAGGTCTGAGAACTTTGTGTAGGTGTAATGCAGAATAGCAGCCTCCTCCAATTTGATTTCACTACATAAAAAAAAAGGAAATGTATGATTAAACCATCAAGCAGAAACATACCGTAGTTTGTTGACTGACCATTTGTTTTAACAAATAACTTTCCATATTCAGATATCTTTTTTTGGGGGATTCTATGTAATTATGCCATCTATGAGCACTGATAGGACGAAAACGCTCCTGAACCCTTGCAGCCCTTGTCCCATTATCATAAGTAGTTTCGATTAGCACGTGTTGCTTCTTTGTATAAGACAAAGTATGTATCCTTCGGAAGATGATCATATCTTTTCTCAAACATGGAAATGTGCAGGAACAAAACAATTCATAAATGATGCAGTCTATCAAACACAGGCAAATAACAGTATGCTTTCATTTGTCCACAAGCCACAACCATTTGAATTCAGGGGCCTCCTTGAGTTGTCATGAGCCCATGATCACTTATAATTTGTTCACATCTCACAGATGTCATTAGATCCTTATTGTACCATCATCAATACACCAAAACTTATTTAAGAGGCCTAGATACATTTTCACCTTTTCTTATAGGATCTTGGATGTGATGGACGTTATAGTTCAAAACCTTTTTCTTTTGAAACCATCTTCATGCTGAAATGATGAATGTGATATTTAGAACCATGAATACACATCTAAGCATATCAACTATTTGGTGCCAATATGAATTTAAGTGAAATGCTGTAAAGTACTAAGTTGTATATCTCATCAATCTCTACATAAGAATGATATCTTGACCTGAGTTTGCATAAAAAAATGTTATGATTTTTTAAGACACAATGAACCTTTGAGTTGGCTATACATATGACTATAATTGACCTTTAAATTGGCTATACATAACTATATTTCTGTAATGTTTCTTAGGGTATAATTATTATTTGCATACGAGTTTTTTTTTTTTGCCTCAACTCAATACTTTGAGTATTTTTTTAGGGGAAACTCAATGCTTTAAGTTTGTCCCGTGGGCCAAGCCTTTGTCGTGGAGTTGAGGGTTGGCGGACATCTGGGCATGGGCTGAGCTGACTTTCATTAACAGATCTGCGTGGAAATCTGGACCAGGCCGTTCTTTCACCGACCAGCCCAGAGCCCAGAGCCCAGAGCCCAGGCCGTTCTCTTCAACGATTTATTGGTCGTGATCGATCGGATCGATTTCTCGACTCACGAAACCCTAGCCTCACCTTCCTTCCCCCATCGGCGGCGGCGAATCGATGGCGGACCTCGTCGGATTCATGCCGACCCTGCCGAGGGATGTCGCGCCCTCGAAACCTTTAGACGATGCCGAGGCGTTGAGGGTGAAGCGGATGGCGCGCCAGATCTTGGTGGAGGGGCTGGATGATGACGATGATGAGGAGGAGGATTATGATGATGATACGGATGATGATGATGATGATGTTGTTGTTGAGGTGAATAAGAAGGAGGAGGAGTGGTGGCAGAGGCTTAAGAAGCTTCAGAGTCAGTACGGCCCGGCGCTTGCCGCTCGTGATTCGGAAGCCATGGAGCGCATCAGCGACTACGATCCCAAGCAGGGGGGCGTCTACCACACCCGGCTCATCCACGTCTATGACCTCGCCTCATTCGACCACGACGAGGAGTGTGAGTAATCCGTGCCCTGTTGCCATGCTCTGCTGCCCCGCCCGCCCCTAGTTGCATTATGTGTGTTTAGGACGAGGTTCGAAACAACATCATACCAGTCTAAAAAATTCAGTTACATTCGTTTTTTTTTGGTCCAAGCCCAAACATGCCTACAAGTTCTTTTTTCAATATATAAGTCCAAACATACATTTGTTAACTTCATGCCTTTTATCAAACTTTGGCTAAAATTCAGTTAAATATTAACTAAATCTGAAATTATCTAAGTTTCTGAGATTGGCCCATTTCGGCCAGGTCCGATTTTCTTTGCCATTTGAATTCCGAAACCCAGGTAGCATATACTGTTAGCTTCTTCGCTTGTTCGATCATTGTGTAGATAGGTTCATTTAGTCGATCTGTGCCATGTCATGGTGACCCCAGTTCTAGTTCTTGACAGCAAAAGTTAAGTGGTTAATAGTTTTTTGACAGGCTAACCATTCCACTTCATTAGAATGTGTCACTGCGGTTCAAATCATCATGTATATTATAGTGTGCCTACAATTTGTATTTGGCTAAGTTTATTGCCAGAATTTAAACTCCCGATGATGATGAAACGTGCGCTATAAGTTTAATGCTCATTTGTGATTTGATTGAATACTAAAAAGAAAAGGAAATCCCTTAGCCTTCTGGCTTTTTTATTAGGAGCATTGCGTGATGATTCTGCAATCCTATCGGGGAAAAAGAACCCAAAAAAAAAAATTGCCGAGCATTAGGCCCTGAAGAAACTATTAATTTCCAGGTCAAGTAATGAAAAACTTACTGTTTGCTTAAAAACATGGTAGATGCCACCGATGCCAGTGGAACATTTAATGCATTTGCAGTCACTGCACAAAATCATAGTCTTTTTTTGCCTGTCAATGTTTGGACACAGCCAATGAACTACTATAGTCCACCAACTGGTGTTGACTCAGTTGGAAGTGTTATGGTGAAACCACCCAACTAAAACTCTGTAACTAGGCACCTGTTTTTCTGTTCCCATAATTTGAGTAAATACCACAGCATGTCATCAAAATGGGTCACAAGTTAATCAGCCCTTGATGTAAAGGCACATCACTACCTTTTTTTCTATTGTAAAAGGCATATAACCTTTGTTTTTTCCCCCGCATCGCAGCACCCCTTCCGCCGATGAGATTTACTGATGCGGTCTACAAAAGCAAGCACGACTATGAGCTGTGTGAGGCAGTAAACATCTTATCTGTGAAGATGGGCTCCTTGGATATTGACTTCCCGATCCATGTCTATGGCACTGTCATTGCCAGAGACAGCCTTGACAAAAAGTGTGTTTATCTCTTCCGCCGTGGTAGAGAGGACTCCCAAACTATCAACTCTAAGGTATGTAACTCCATTACCACCACCACCCCCCCCCCCCCCCCCCCTCCCCACCCCCACCCCCCGTGCGCCTTACGCATGCATGTAGACAAGTGAATTGAGTGACAGTGTAACTTGTAGCGGCTGTCAAGTTGATACACATCTTCATTTCTCGTTCTGATTTCGTATGGTGTTGAAATGTTAGATGACCGCATAGTGATCTTATCAAAATGTACATTTCAGAATGAAATGTATTTACCGTATGTCCTTTTGTGTTTGCTTTGTACACACAAATTGGCATACCATGGTGGTACTGGTGGAATTATATGATGGAACCTTTCCTTTGTCCAATTATTCATAATATATATTGAAATTGTTGTTTTCCTTTTGGAGATGGTAATATCATGTGGTTTGAATATGGCATCAAACATGACAATAGCTTCTGATCGGTCTAATCATACCACCCTTATGAGGCCTACAATAGTATATAGCATTGGACCATTCACAGTTTTAACTGTGGTAGCAGCTTTCTTATGCTTTGTGGCTCGAATTTTATTCAACTTGGATTGCAGCGTCATTTATTTTCTATATCTTGAGGAATATATCACTAGCTTACCATGCAATCTTGTGTAGGATGAATCGCTGATCTTAACAGGACCAAAACGAGGTCTTGCGTTGATAAGTGATACATATGTGGAGACTAATCTGATGATCAAGGGTGATGATGAGTTTCAGCAGGACAGAGAACTCAGTAAAGGAATCCTAACAATACGAGGCATAGCACGGCGAGTGTTGAAGAATTGTGAGCTTGAATGCCGCTCTCTCGCTACCAGGCTCAGTACTGTGGATGTGGTGTATGCAGTTGTGAAAGATGCAGTGGAGGCTACCATTTCAGTTGAAGTTTTAGCGGGAGAATATTTTGGAGAAATTACAGTCTGCACCAGCAGCATCGAGAATAGGCTTGTGCTTCATGACAGCAGATTGACTCATAGTGCTAGTGGTCAGAACATTGCCTCTTCCGTCATCCCACTCTTGCGATCTGTGGTGGCTGTCTATGTCAAGGAGAAGCTGTTACTGACTGTTGCCGCCCATACTGATGATGGAGAAATTACAAAGCGCATTGACTATACTCCAAGAGTCAATGGTTCAGATCTGGATGAAATTACTGTTGGTGCCGCAACATTGGGCGTGAGGGTTGTATGGTCAATAATTGACTTTTGAGTATCAAATGTTGGTTTGGTGGTATTTGACAAGTGTTATGATGGAATATTTGTCTGTAATAACTGTGTTTATCGACTTGGGTTGGTAGTTGGTCTTATGTAAGTGGGAATATCTGTCGAGTCACATTATGACAAATTTGCTTATTATGTTTGGCTTTTGTGGTCATGTCGCTGCGTCGTGCCTTCTCTTTGATCTCGCAACACCCCTCCATTGTACGTTGTCTTGTCTCCTACTCCTTTGGCCCCCAAAAGAATATTATTTTTTGGTATCAGTCAAACTTTCTTAAGTTTGATGAAGTTTATGGAAAGATTAGCAACATCTGTATCACCAAATATTTTAAAATATATATATTCAACTGTACATACTTGTTGCATGATTTGGCTATATCATATAGGAACAACAGGTGGTAAGTGATTGGGGAAAAAAGGTACAAAATGATGGATGCCTATTTTGAACAGATTTACTATCGGATGTAGTTTCTTATGTAAATGAAACATCATAGTGATAGCAGATAAATGAAACATGTTGTCACTATTTGCTCTTATCACCCCTCGTCTCCTCTTCTCCAAAGATGACCGTATGGAGGTGCTCTCCCTATTTGATCTAACCAATAGTGACAACATATTGGTCAGTCACTCACTTGACCCGCGTGTTCCACCAAGTCCGTTAAGAACCCGTTCAAATACTGCCAAAATGTTCTTTATTTAGGCCTCCGTTAACCATCAGCTTGGCCACCCTTGGAAACGCCCGCTCTGGCAACCACGGAAACATTATTTTTTCCATTTCTGTACTCAATTCCGTGTGCATTTTTTTCTTTCTCCTCTTTTTGTTATAAGCATAAAACATATAGAGTAAATATAGGTCTTTGAACTCTTAACTTTTTTATAATATAAATAAATATTTTCATCAGTAAGTTGTATTGTTTTTGTAGTTTTGATTAGAAAAAAAAATTATTTTCATTAGAATCTGGATAAGCCGGCTTCTCATATTGTAACAATGAATTGAAATGTTATTTACTGTCCAATTGAATCTAAATAAATATATCTTCAAAAATATGCATATACAAGCAAATCCTTGACAAGGGCTGTAATGATCAACTGACACACTAATCGTCGTCATGATGACAACTAACCCCTTACCAAATGTAATTAAATATTAGAATTACATGTTTTTATGGGTCCGCAAATAAAATCACGAAACTCAATATTTAACTCTACCAATACATGGATAGTATTAAATTAAAGTTGTTGCCAATATTATAAATGTCATGGTCATCATAAATAAATTATAGTTTCTAAACTTTATTCATGATAAAACAAAAATATATATTTAATGTCATGTCCTTATTTTTGTTAATATATAGCTTTTTTTTTCTTTCGCTATAACGCACGGATGTTTTTGCTAGTAATTATTAAATAGCCTCTACAAAGGGACCGAAGAGTTAGCCTAGCCTTAAAATTTCTTACCGTTTGATCTCATTTTCACGGTGTGGTTTTACTCCACCGTACATTGCTGTTTATTATTACTAGATGCGCGTTGCTGTGGGAATTTTATAACATTCAACATGTTATTGGAGGAACAATTGTTTTTTCAACAACTGTTGGAGTGAGCATCACACTCTCTTCATGTAGAGAAAAATGCCCCTGTTATGGAACATTCCTTAGCTCGAAATCTTAATGTAAGACAACGATCTAAAACTCCAAGAAGCCTGACAAAACGCTTATCAATCAAAGTGTGCAAGATCTGCATGAAGAGAAAAGCATCCGACTACTCATGTGGATCGGAAGCTATTAAAATATAATGCCTTCTGGAGTTTCTCGATTAGCAAGGTGAACACTGAACAGAAATTGAAGAATTAGATAATATACGAAAATCACTCACATGGGTGATAGAAAAAGACACCCTCATCTTCACGTTGAACTACATGTTTACACTCATTTTCTGACTCCCCGTATTTTCTCTTCCGTAGCTATGGCATTGACATGGAATAACTTTTTGGCATGACCTCGAGTATAAAGTTAGAAGAAAAAAAGGGGGGGGGGGGGGGGAAAGAAGAGGAGTAGGCGAGCAGCGTGGGAACTGAGACAGAGACAGCATGGGAACAGTGCAGTGCAGATGGTCGCGGCGTGAGCAGAACGCGCAGGCCAAGCCACGATCACGATGTTGATGAGGCAGCAAGCCACGACAATTGCAGACGGTGCGGCAGAGAGGTGGCTTGCTTCCCCCCGCGATGGATCTCTGAGCCACAGGGGCCTTCGCGCTCACCTCCATGCTGCCGGTCCTTCGCGATCACTGGGCGCAGGCCAGTTACTCCGCTACTGTACTGTATGGCTGCGCTGCTTGGGGCCAAACCCCTCACCCTCCAACCTCTTTGCTCGCCGGCAAGCATGATGGTGGCCAAGGTTCTTATGGCTAATTAAGACCGATTGCTGCGTCTCTCCTCATATCGGAGGCCAATTTATAACGCAGAAAAATGAAGTTGAAGGGTTGAAATTGTCATGGTGGGAGTCTAATGAACTTGCATCGGTGGACTGGAAATCTGAATGATCCAAGGAAATGGAGAGGTGACGCGAACATGCAAGCAGGTGGGAATCCACAGAATGGTTTTTTCCGATAGAGATTATAGCAGTGGGGCCCATGGTGACGTGGCAGCATGAGAAGCTAGAAAAATCCTGTAGTGGGGGTCTCCAATTTAGTTATAGAAGATTATGGTCCACGTGTCACTATATCTAAGTTCTAAGGCTAGAGAGAAAACTATTTTCTATTTTTTTTTTACTGGCAGAGAAAACTATCTCCGCCTCCGCCGCCATCTTCCCCGTCCCAGCCCCAGCCCCTGCCGAGGCCGCGCCCCAGCCACCGCTCCGTCGAGGTGGCGTTGCACCATACCTCGGATGGCGGGTCTCCTCTCCTTGTCTAATGCTTGAGCCCAGTGCTTCATGTGAGCTGTCATTCTTCAACGTGTGAAATGTGACTGCTGTCTCTCTTCCCCCTCTGCACCTCTCTACAATGATCCTCATCCGGAGCAAGCTTGTGTTGTGCCTCACATAGGCCTCAGTGCTGTAGCGCCGTGCTTTAACTTTTTCCTTTATGCTTTTCCTATGTTGGAGGATTATTCTAATTTACTATACTGATTCCATTCGTTTGTGCAGCTTTATGCATTGGGGTTTGTTCTGGTGGTTCAGCTTCCACATAGACCGGCGAGCCTTTGATTGGCCTTGTTGTTTTTTATATCATGGTTTTAAGCAGTAAGATGTCCATGGGTTAGTCTCATGTTCTAGGTTAATGCTCTATGTGTCATATTACCTTGTAAACATGGCTTCAGCTACAAAATATTGTGTTCAATATATTGGGCCGGATTACATGATATTCATCCTGCTGAACATTTCCAATCTTGTCAAATATGGTTCCACATTTGATGTTAACTGCATGCTTGTTGTCTTTAATTTACTCCTAAAGACCACTTTATAAATGTCATCAGTGTGCTTTTATAACCATCTGTAGTGAGAATAAAAGGGGTAAGCCTCCCTATCTGCATTATTGCCATGTGAAGCTTTTTTTATTTTCGTATTTATCCTGATATGATTCACACGTTCTTTAAATTTCATTGTACTTACTGTTGTCTAATGAAAATTGGTCTTGCATGTTGCATCTATTTGTATGTGAATATGCAATCCACTTCTCTTATCAGCCTTATGAACTGTTGAAAGCAAAGGTTTTTGCATCGTGGTCTTTGATGTGTGTTTCTATGCTCTCTAGCTATAGTGAAATCATTGCATTGCTTTTGCTTATGTTACCTAAAATGTCATTTGGTGCATGAATTCTTTGATGTAGAAATTAAAATGCTGGGTCCAAACCTTAACATATATTTCCCTCTGTTGCTAAAATGTTCAACAAAAAGAGAATGAACGTGTTGAGGCTTTGCACCATAGGTGTGACTTTTCATCTTGTTCTTAATTAGCAATCTGCTACACCAAACTATCATGTGATGGTGAAAACAAATGTGGATGAGTATATCGAGAGTTTTTGGTATAAGCCATTGTTTTTTGTTTGGATCTAAACTGATACTAACCTTAGAGATCTGATTAGATAATCACTCCATTAGTGGAGAAGTATATATGTAGACACTCATATGGGCCATATGGGCCACTAGTAGACGGGCTTTCCCTTAACACCCCCCCTTCGAACTCAAGGTGGAAGTGGAGGATCTGAAGCATTGAGTTTGAGCAAATGAAGCCGATGTTGCTCTCTAGTTTGCGCTTTAGTGAAGAAGTCGGCCAATTGTAACTCGGATGGCACATACTAAAGAGCAATGGTATGCTGATTACAATGATACCGAGTAAAGAAAGCATCAACACCAATATGCTTGGTAAGTTCATGCTTCACAGGATCATTGGCAATCTGTATAGCTCCTGTATTATCACATAGAAGAGATGTGGCAGCATCACAAGAAATCCCAAAATCAGCCAATAACCATCGAAGCCATACGATTTCTGCAGTAGCGGTGGCAAGTGCTCGAAGTTCTGCCTCTGTACTAGAACAAGATACAGCGGCTCGTTTCTTAGACTTCCATGCAATAGGAGAGGACCCAAGAAGAATACAGTACCATGTGATGGAACAGCGATCTGTTGGGTCACTCGCCCAAGTGGAGTCCGAGTAAGCATGAAGCTAAAGCGGACTGTCACGAGCATAGAATAAGCTGCGAGATAATGTCCCCCTCAAGTATCGCAAGACACGAAGTAAGTGGCCAAAATGAACGAATGTAGGAGCACTCACAAACTGACTCAAAATATGGACGGCATGGGCAATACAGGTCGAGTAACAGTGAGATAAATAAGGCTGCCCACAATATGCCGATATCTAGATGGATCCTCAAGAGGAGTACCATCAGTAGGACGAAGCTGCAAATGAAGATCCATAGGTGTCGCAGCTATCCGATGGTCAGTGATGCCTGAACGAGCAATAAGGTCTTGAATGTACTTGGACTGAGAAAGATAGCAACCCTTTGCAGACTGTTTGTTTAACCTCAATACCTAAGAAATAACTGAGAGGACCTAAGTCGGACATTTGAAATTGTGCACCAAGCTGCTGCTTGACATAAGAAATGTGGTCTGCATCGTCACCCGTAATCAATATATCATCAATATATAGAAGAAGCAAAGTACGTCCACGTGAGGAGAGGTAGATAAATAAAGCAGGATCATGATCACTAGGTAAAAAACTAGCAGCCCGAATGACAGAGACAAAGCACTCAAACCAAGCACGAGGAGCCTATTTAAGACCATATAAAGCCCGGCGAAGACGACAAACATAACCTAGAGGAGCATTAACACCCGGGGGGTGGTTGCATATAAACTTCTTCATTCAAATCACCATGAAGAAAGGCATTCTTAACATCCATATGAGAGATTGTCTAGGAAGAAGAAGCAGCCACTGCAATTAAAATACGAACGGTAGTCATATGAGCAACAGGTGCAAATGTCTCATCATAATCTCGGCCTTGAGTTTGCTGAAAACCTATGGCAACTAGACGGGCCTTATATCTCTCAATAGAACCATCCGACCTGGTTTTAATTTTAAAGACCCACTTGGATGTAATAGGCACAACATGAGATGGCAATGGAACAATATCCCAAGTGCCTGTACGATCAAGTGCAGTAAGTTCCTCACACATAGCAAGTTGCCATTCTAGAATGCTAGAGGCCTCTCGATAAGTGGTTGGCTCTTCCACAACAGCATTGACATGAGGAAAACCATACTTGTCAGCAGGCCCAATAGTAGCACGATCTCATAGATTATATCTCGGACCACCCTGTGACTCATCAGAAAAAGCACATGACTCATTAGTATTAATAGAAGTATCAACATCGGGAGTAGCAGGACTGGCCGAGGAAGTGGTTGTGGGGACACGGGGACGACGAGCGTAGTATTTGAGGATAGGTGGTTTTTCAAAGGAGGGGAGCTGCTGGACAGGTGGTTGACAAGACGGAGGTTCAGAAGGATCGACACTGGTAGGTGGAGGATCGACATGAGTAGGTGGAAGAGTTTCAGAAGTGTCAGGAAGAGTGTTGGGTGGGTTGGAAGACACGGATGGTGTAGGAGTGTCAACATCACTGAGTATAGGTGGAAGGCACATAAAGGATGTTGAATCTATACAACTATGGGATGGCTGAGTAGAAAGGTTATAAAAGAAAGGACAATCCTCAACGAAAGTGACATCACGAGATATACGAATACGACGAGAAGAGGTGTCATAACAGTGATAACCCTTATGCTCAGGACTGTACCCTAGAAAAACACACTCAACTGACTGAGCAGTCAGCTTAGTCCGCTCACAAGGTGCAAGTAGGACATAGCATGTGCAGCCAAAAACATGAAGGTGGTCATAGTTAGGAGGAGTACCAAAAAGAACCTCACTAGGACACTGATCAGACAATTTTGATGATGGTTGTCGGTTGATGAGATAAACAGAAGTGGAAACAGCTTCTCCCCAGAAGTGAGAAGGAACAAATGATGCAATAAGAAGTGTGCGGGTAGTCTCTATGATATGGCGGTGTTTCTGTTCAGCAACCCCATTTTGAGCATGCGCACTAGGACACGACAGCTGAGCAAGAGTGCCTTCAGAGGTCAAAAATTGGTGAAAGGTGTGAGATAAATACTCTCTACTAGAATCAGAACGAAAAACTCGAATGGGGGTGGAAAATTGTGTGCGCACCATGCGAGCAAAATTTTGATAAATAGAGCACAACTAAGAGCGATGTTTCATAAAATAAATCCAAGTATATCGAGAATGATCATCAACAAAAATAACATAGTATTTATGACCACCTTTGGTAGCGAAAGGTGCAGGACCCCATACATCAGAGTGAATAATATCAAAAGGTCTAGCTGAATGAGAAGTACTGGAGGAATAAATATGGGAGCTGCAGCTGTTTTCCAAGCTTGCAACTCTTACACTGAAAACTAGACTCAATGGATGTAGGACCTAAACAACCCTTGTTTATTAAGGTGGACAAACGAGACCCACATAAATGACCAAGGCGATGATGCCACTTGGCAAAGGACGAAGTCGATGGCAATGTACTGGATGATGATGCAGCAGCAGCGGCTAATGACACATGGGTGGTAGAGTGAGGAAGGCGCAAGGTGTCAAGAACATAGAGGCTATGAGAACCTCTACAGCGATGGCCAGTCACAAGTGCAGCCCCGGTGCGATGATCCTGAATAAAACAAGATGAGTCATCGAATCCAACAAAACAATTATGATCGGTTAATTGACCAACCGAAAGAAGATTCATGGACAACTGATGTAAGAATGAGACATTAGGTACAAAAAATTAGAGGTGCAAAGAGAACCCTGATGAGTAATGTGGCAGGATGTACCATCTGCTGTCTGAATAGAGGCACCATCAGCAATGGGCTTGCAGGCAACAAGCTGGGACTAATCTGATGACACATGAAAAGAGGCTCCTGAATCAAGCACCCAAGATGAAGGAGCACTAACAGGTGATGCAGCAGCAACAGACACAGATCCTGTAGGGGTGGAACCTACAGGCACAGAACCTGTAGTGGTGGAATCAACGCCACGACCACGAGCTGCATGGCGTGAGTGATAAACAGCTAACTTCTTAGGATATCGAACAAAGCAATTTTCTGAACGGTGAGTAGTCTTCTTGCAATGAGCATAAGGCAGAAAAGAGTTGTTCTTCACTGTGTTGGTCTTATGAGAGGCTGCCAGAACACTATGAGGTATTGATACAGAAGAAGACTGAGAACTAAGCCGTGTCTCTTCAGCAATCAAAGCAGACAACACATCAGAAATGGATGGAGTAGTGTGAGCATTCAGCAACTGCTTACGAATGGACTCAAAATCAGGCCGGAAACCATGACAAAACTGATATATAAGGAACTTTTCAATGAACTTATCTGTCTTAGCACAACAGCCTGAACACCCTGCCTCACACTTAGGAACCATGGAAAGAAAAGGTCCCATCACACGATCAAAAGCAGTATAGTATTCCTCTATAGACATCTCATTCTGCTGAAGCTCATGAAGACCTTGCATTAGAGTAAGCCAAGTTCCACACTTAGCAGCCAAGTTTCCATAACGTAGGGAACGTGGTACGACATTTTCAGAAACTGTGGAACGAGGGGGTATACAGCTTCAACACGTCCCTTCAATTACTGGAACACGTACCAAATTTAAACGGAACGCGAAGGGGACGTGGTGGTTGGTCCATGCAGGATAGAGATGTTTTGCAACGTGAAGTGTCGAGTTCGACTCCCTACTCGCCATCTTTTTTCCAGACCTTTTTTTTTGTTTTATCATTTATTGGGCCGTTGGATGGCAACAATCTGAACCCTAAAGCCCATTAAGGTCCAGGGCAATTGCCATAACCCCACTCGATCGCCGCTGCCCACTCGTCTCGGTCAGATCCAGCGTCTTCCGTCTCCACTCCTCTTCTTCTCCGACCCGGCCAGTTCCAGCGCCGGCATCGTCTCCGCCTCTGTCGCGTGCGCCGGTACCCCACTTCTCTAGCGCTCTCTGTCCTGACTTCTTCCCTGGTGCCTCACTCTCCGTCCCGCCTCCTCTCAGGCGCACTGCCCAGATTCGGTGTCCCTCCCTCTCTGGCTCCGGCCACCCACCGAGCTGCATCATTGCGGGAGCGAGCCAGAAGCCAGCGACCACGAGCAACGACGGCGAGTCACGTTCCATCGTCCGTGGGGACGGCGTCCCACCACGTTCCCGTTCCGCGAATTGCAACAAGGTTCCCGGAACGTGGAACGTACCCGCGTTCCCGTTCACGGCTGCTAAGGTCCCACATCTCCTTAGCAGTTTGATGGTGCTCAAGGCTCATCATTAATGAGGGCTTCATGTTGGTGACAATGGCACTCATGATCCGGCCATCATCCTTAGTCCAAGTCATGACTGCAGCAGCACCAAAACCATCCTTTGACTTGTCAGTTGGAGGAGCGTCTGTTAAATGAGATGCAAGACCATGTCCCCGCAGTACAGTTTTGACAGAGAAAGCCCACTCTCGATAATTAGAAGGACCATCAAGTTTCAGAGGAAAAACAATGACATTTGACGATAACTGCGACATCGTGCAAGACAAGCAATAGGATGCAGTGGAGCAGATAACAAGCACCACTGAGCAGACCACCAACAGCAGCAGAGGAAACCAGAACAGCACCACTGACTAGAAGAATGGAGCAAACCAGCAGACCACCAACAGCAGCAGAGGAAACCAGAACAGAGCAGAAGAACCTCTGATGGATGAGTAGGGCAGTCCACGGACAGGTCAGCCTGGGCATTCGGTTAACCGAAACTGATCGGTTCGGTTCTTCGGTTATCTAGCTAATTCGGTTACCTGGGAACAAGGCACCGATCGGTTACTTACAAAACGTGGAACCGAGGAATTTTGGTTTCGGTTAATTCGGTTCGGTTTCGGTTCTAACCGAGGGAACCGAAAATTTCAGAAATCAATAAACAGCCCATTCAATTGCAAATTTCAGCAGCATTTTGCCTAATTTTCATGCAATCAACAAGGACAATTTAAAGAGCAATGCAGCATAAAACAACAGCACAACACATATATGTTATTGTTCTATCAAATTCAAAGGAAAACAAGCAACAATTCACTTCACAGGCATAGAGCAATAATGAAACAGCAGTCCAGCAAGTTCTAGTCTCCAGCAGTCCAGCTCCAGCCTCCAGGCGTCCAGCAACACACACACATAATCAAGCATAGAGCAATAAAAAGAACAAGAGGTCCAAGTCCAACAGCACAAGTGAAATTGAAAATAAAGTCCAGCAGCACACAACGGCTGCACCTTCACTTCACAGGAACCAGTCCACACTCCACAGCCACTCCTTAGCAAGCCTGAAACAATATTTGCAAACTGAAACAAGTAAGAAAAAAATATATTTATGATGAGTATATGACTACAAGAAATGATATATATTTTTTTAGCTCACATGGTCATTTATCTTTAGATTATTTCTTGTTCTTGCTTTCCTTTGAGGATTTGCTTGGATTGGAGGACTTGCTTGGCTATGAGCTAATGTTGTGGATGTAACCATCTTCTTTTTGCTGCCTTGGATTTGTGACTTGGCAGCATGGGCATCGACAATGGCTTTGTCCTTGAATTCTTGAATAACTTCTGAAAATAGAAAACAGCAAACAAAGGAAACATTAAATATTTTTTTCATTGTTGAAAACAGTAAAGAAATGGTACAATAAATGGTCACCTCCTTCTATTTTGGTCAATTCTTCTGTATTCTCTACTAAATTGATGGGAGTTGCTCTTCTAAGCCAATCTTGAGTGCAAACAAGAGCTTCAACCATAAATGGAGTGAGTGAACTCCTAAAATCATCTAGAATACGCCCACCTATGCTAAAGGCCGATTCACTAGCAACTGTGGATATTGGAATGGCGAGCACATCACGGGCCAATGTAGACAATATGGGAAATCTAGTGGACTGCCCCTTCCACCAAGCAAGAATATCAAACTTTTTGGTATCTTCTTCACACTCTTCAACCAAGTATCTATCCAATTCAGTCCTGCTACCCCTGCTGCAACTGCTTGTTCCATTGTTCAACTTAATCTTCTTTGTCAATTTAGTCTTCAACTTTCTAGCACCCTCTCCACCTTCATTAGCTGGGGGCGATTCACTTGGTTGGGGCTGCACATCACTTGGAAAACTATTGTTCCTGTATTCTTCAAAAAGGTCTTGCAAGCATTTGGTAATTGCAGCCCAAACTTTCTGTCCAACACCGTCACCATACATCTCTTCGATTACCATTTCTGTATATTGTGAAAGCTTGTATCTAGAATCAAGTACAGCAGCAACAAAAATCAGCAAGTTAATATTTTCCTTCTCCTTCTCCTTTCCCTTTCCCTTTCCCTTTCCCTTCTCTTTTTGCAATTCTAAATTTTCATCCCACTTCCCCCAATACTTGTCATACTTGTTGTGGCAGAACCGCCCGAAATATCACACTTATGGGCACACTCGTCTTCCATTAAACACTAAGCACCCCGAGAGCGAGCTACTTCGGACAGTTCCGTTGGGCACACCACATGGGAGAACCCAAAAATCCACCGTTTCAACATAATCATAAATGGGAGAATAAAGCTTAAAACATATTAGCCATTTCATACACCATTTTGCTTACATTATCAGAGTGTAATATAGATATTGTTCATAACAGCGGAATGTAAACATTTTATCAGAGTTCAGCGGAAATAAGAACATGATTAATATCAAGCTAGACATTTACATGTTGAACATTTATATGCATGGAATAATAATAACAAGTTATAAGTTTTTCTATTGTAAAGCATTTTGAGTGAAAGTTTGAATGAACTCTATGTCATATCGCAAAGGAAATCCTCATTGTGCCCACCAGGAGGTTTCCACACACAAGTGCTAGCTCCAAAAGTCCATGCACCTGCAACAGGGTAGAACAAACCCTGAGTACTCAATTGTCCTCTGCAAGACTTACCCGTCAGGAGGAAATAAAAGACTCCAAGGATATGCAAGACTATCTGGCTTGTGGGTTATTGGCAACTACAGGAAGCATTACTAAATGTGTATCCTTATATTCAAGTTTTATTAGCAGTCATTTTAGTTCGTTATCCAACCATTCTATGTAAGCACCTGATCTACTTTCAAGCAGGTGGTAAGCAATCAGAATCATTTTATCTCTTTCTAAGTTCCAGTTCTTACTACGGTGCTAGACCATAGCCAAGTCGGTACCGCATCACGCGGCGATTCGCGAATCAATGTATCCCAGCTGGGTACCCCGAAACACACACCTCGCCTGTGCCCCAGGCATAAACGAGACCAACCCATTCCCCTCCTGTCAAGAGCTCTAGGTCCCCGTCCAAGCTTGGACTCCAAGCCCCCGACACGCGAGACCCGGTCTCCGTTCGGTGCAAGGACCTCCACCTATCCCCGCCTCCATACAGCCGGTCCGGAAAGAGCCGGAACCCATAACAAGAGAGAAACAAGCCTTCTCACGCCCATACACAAGTATGTGTTCAGGGTAATAAGTCTGTGACCTGACTACCATCCATAGCAACGGACGGTCCTCAATCGACACAGGCGGGACAAATGCAACCAGAGCCTCGCTCGGGTTGCCCAACTAAGTCTAGATCCAATCCAAGATACAGTCCCGCCCGGTCTCCAATTATTATCCAATGTTCATATTCCATGTGATAACATGAGATAACAATAATAATATATTTCCTATCTCTCGCGAGTGACAGGCAATCACTCGACTTCTACCGGAGACCTGTAGCATAGCAATCTATACGATCCTGTCATACTAGTAAGACTCATAGGATAAGAATATATATATGCAAGTGGGTTTTATTCAACTCCTCAAAACTTAATGTATAAACATAATATAAAGTGCAGAAATAATAGGGGTTATGCACCAGGGCTTGCCTGGGTAAGATTTAACCAAAGTTAGTATTTCATCGGAGTGACACGATCAGCAAGGCACCATCTTTTCTGCTTCCTCCGGATGACTCCATGATCCATCGTCGTTCCTATTATGACATTCGTGGATGCAATGCGAGACATAAATAAACAACTGCAATCGCAACAAGCCACACGTTACGCTTGCAAGCTAACGCGCCGACTCTAACGTACCAGGCTATGCACCCATATTGTCGAATATGACATTCCTTTTCAACAAGCATTTTAGTTATACAAACCAAGGTGTCGCTTTGTCATTTTATTAATTTAATACATATTTCCAAACTAGGGTTCATTAGCTACTCTAACAAACTAATTATTTTGGATCTACAAAAATTACAGTGAGCAGCTAGTATTACTAGGAATTTACTGTAAAATTTTTGGATTCAACACTATCACCATTTATCTACAAAAATTCTCACAAGTTCATATTTTGACAAAATTAAGCATCCCAATTTAATTAAGACACTCCTAAAAACATTATAAAACTATGTGAACCAATTACACCAGTTGATAGATAATGTTTTTAGGATCTTAAAAAAATTATTTTCACAATTTTTGGGTTCCTATACTATTTTATATTGATTTTACAAGTTAAACTAGAAAGCCATATTAGAAAAGCATTTAGAAAATGGAAAAACCGGCGGCAACCCCTTTCCGGCCTAGCAGCCCTACCGAGGCCCGCGCGGGTGCGGCTGCGCGCGCGGTAGGCCGGCCCACGACGGGGAGCCCGCGGGTGCTCGTGCTTTTTTTTTTTTGCAAAAGGAACCCCACATTACTTGCGAGGCGGTACTGTTGCACTAGACTGGATCCTTGCACTCAACACCCTGAGGAACGTCATCTTCGTAACAGGGTAGTCCCTAGCGTGCCTGCTCGCGGCGGCGCGGCACACCGGCGGCATGACGGCTGGATACGTGCGCAAAGGCAATCCTGTTCAGCGAAAAGGTTAGGTGGGGGGGGTGTGGCGGCGCGCGCGGGCGGGCGGGCGGCAGCTCATCAAGGCTGAGCTACCACGGTCGGGGGTGTGTTAAAGGAGCAAGGCGACCGCACGAGAAGACTGAGAGAGAGAGAGCAACGTGGGGTGCCAAGATGGGACTGCCCAGTCATGGCAGGGGAGTGGCGACCTTGTGCGGAACTGTTTCACAGACCAGAGCACAACACGACGAGAGGAGGAGGTGGCAACACTGCGACAGTGCATTTGCTCGATGTGACAACGGATGCAGGTGACGGCTTGGCGAGTACAAGCAGAGAGGCGTCGCCGTCACCCTGTGACTGGGGTCGGTTGACCCAGATGCGGCGGGCGGCTCGTGGTAGTTGAGATGCAGGGCAGGGCTACTGCCACGAAGACACGACGACAAAGGCCACGGCCCCGGCTCAACCCCGTGCACGGCTAAGCGGTCAAGGTGGCGCACGCATGCGGTGACAGCGGGGACGCACGGCAACCGCATCGCGATGACGCCTCGCCACGCAACAGCGCAGCGGCTGCACCGGCGTAGGGCGTAGCAGTGCGGCGCAGCGCTAGTGCGCAAGCGCGGCCAGGGCACGGCTCGGCCCTACGCGTGGCACAACGGCCGGCCGCCCAGCTTGGCGCTCCTGCAGAAGCTCGCGCGGGGCAGGCCGCAGCCAGCCGACGCACGGCCAAGACGCGGAGAGGCACCTGCCGAGCACGCGAGCCGGCCAGCGGCAGCCGCCTGACCGCATCTCGAGCTCTCGTCAGCAACACCGGCGCGCGTGGTGATCGCGCCCACGCGACCAAACTGCGACTTAGAGACATGCACAGGTATTAAAGCAAGCCAAAACTCAAACTGCGGCTCGTTTGGGGCTCAACCAAAACTGCCATCCTAAAGCTGGCTACCCCAGCAAACCAGCAAGGCCATAAACAAGACCATCGCGCAACCAGAGAAAGAGATACCGCAATGCCAACAAGAGTTCGTCGCTGAAATGGCCGGATCGTGAACAGAGCGCCAGCGACGTAGACCAAAGCGTGATCTAACGAAGTCGGGGCAATTTTAAGAGAGCAACGTGGCACCCAACACAACCATGGACTACACCAAGCTCGAGCACTTACTTCGATGCAACCAACCATGCAAAGGTAGGAAGTCGGTGTTTAGGTATTTTTACTAGAAATTTAAATATCAAAATAGCTTTGTCTATCCTCATTTCTGACTTAAAAGAAATTACGGTTTCTGCTAGAACTTAACATTCCGTAACACTTTTTGGTCGAATTTTAAAAGGATCTAAACTTCGTCAAAAACAACTAGGCAACGCGCCACGACCTAGGCCATACTCCGCACTAACTCAAAGAAACAAAATATGTAGATGTTGTTTTATTATTTGGCATGCCATAATTTGCCAAAAAAGGATGCTTTTAAACATGAGTTACATCACACTTGTATTTATGGAGTTGTTTTCGTGCTAAAAGGTTAAAACGACTTATTCTATTTTTCTTATTAGGAGCTTATTAACATGTTTACGCATGAAATGATACACTTACCGTATCCGTAGGACTTCTCTTCTCCAAAAAGATGAGACATGTAATTTGGTTATGAGTTGTAAAATTTTTAAAACCCAAAAACTTGGTTCGTTAATTATGTTTAAGCCTTAACCTAGGTGCTAAGCGAGCCCGTAACGCCCGAGGTGTTACACTTGTCTTTCATTCTTCTCCCCATTTCTTGCTGGACAAAATCAGATCTACTCATCCATTCATTCACCAATTCACTGACCTCTCCAATCTCATGAAAGTAAGTGTGAGCAGTAACACTTAACGATGCTAAAACACGTTTTGTTATTTTAGCAAAATGCCCTAGAAACTCAGCTAGTTTTCTTGCATTATCCCAATCATGCTCATCAGGAACTCCTGAACCGGGAACACCTAGCTTAATGTCACTAAGCAATTCAATTGTATAGTATGGATCTTCATCTGGATACCTTGCAAACACCTTTTCATATGTGCAAGCTGCTTTTAGCATTTCATATGTCGAGTTCCACCTAGTGCACACATCAAGGTTCAAGAATGCCTTGCTGTCCACTTCCTCCCATTGTGCAATCTCTTTAAATTTGGCCAATCTTGATGAACCATTCCTAACAAATCTAATCACAGCCCGTACACGCTTGATAGACTGGTCTACTTCTTTCAAACCATCTTGGACAATCAAATTAAGTATATGTGCAGCACATCTCATGTGAAGGTATTTGCCCCTGCTATGCTAGTTTTCATACTATTCATCTGTCTTCTCAAATAACTAACACCACTATCATTTGCACTAGCATTATCTACCGTTACTGTCATTACTTTCTCCAACCCCCAATCAAGCAAGACTTTATGCAGGTGTTTTCCAATGTCACCCCCCCCCCTTTTTACCTTTTACCTTGAAAAAACTAATTATCTTTTTATGCAGGCACCAATCTTTGTCTATAAAGTGGGTTGTCACAGTCATATAATTATCTTGTTGCTGTGATGTCCACCATCGGTTGTGAGGCAAACTCTATTGCATTGTTCTTGAAAGAAAATTTTAAGTTTTGCTTTCTGCTCAAAGTACAACTGCACAGTGTCCCTAGTACATGTGCTTCTAGAAGGGATAATGAACCTAGGGCAAGCAACATACACGAACTTTCTAAAACCAGGCTTCTCACCATATCCAAATGGCTCCTCATCTTCTATGATCATTTCAGCAAAAGCAGACCTAAGCAATTCAGGATCAAACTTCCAAGTACCCACACTAGTGCCTTAACTTACTAACAAAACACCTTGTTTTGCATCATCACTAACTCTATGAGGATTACGCTTGCAAGTGTTAAAATGCTTACGCATAGCAAATGTACCATTGAGCACTGGATGTGTTGCAATTTCATTGCCGCAATAGTTGCATTTTCCCTTAACCAACTGACCTTTATTGTAGATTTTGGTGAAGTGATCCCACATGCTAGATCTAGATGCCATCGGCTTTCTCTTCTTTTCCTCCTCAGCTTCTACATCAATGACCTCCTTCCCCTTCTCTGCATCACCATCAGCCCTAGTAGCAGCACCATCCTTCTCTGCATCACCATGAGCCCTAGTAGCAGCACCATCCTTCTCTGCATCACTATCATCCTTGAAATTCCCATCACTCCCGGCATAGGTCTCTTCCCAATCCCTCATGTCTTGGTCCAGGTCCTCGTCAGACATCTGAAGAAATGTAGTCAAGTCATCTACTACAAATCCCCAATTCCCCACAACAAATTAGTTAGAAATAAAGTCAAATCTTTAACACTTACATTGCAGGACGCAATTGATGTAGCCGTTGTGGAGTAGATCAGAAGAAATGGTGGCCGACGACGGCGGCTTAGGGCCGGCGGCCGGGTGGGTGCGTCCTATGCCTACCTCCTGCGGCGGTGCTGTGCTGGATCTAGACTGCTGGGGTTGGGGAGGAGTGAGGAGAGGGGAGGGCCGGAGGGGAGGGGGAGGGGAGGTCGCCGTGCCAGCCTGCAGGGGCCGCGGGACCGGGGCGGCGGCGGATCGCCAGGCGGGGGCGGCGTCGGGGGCGGGGAGGAGTGAGGGGAGTGAGTGAGTAGTGACTGAGTGATACTGATATGGTGTTAGGGTTTGGTTTTGGGCTGGGCTGTATGTATTGGGCCTTCACAAAATTCGGTTAGTATGGGTCATTTCGGTTAACCGAGTGCTGGAACCAAACTAACCGTACTAATTTCGGTTCCTGGAAACCTAGAACCGAACTTGGAACCAAAACCGACCGGTTCGGTTAATTCGGTTTTGGTTCGGTTAGTTCGGTTCGGTTCTCAGTTTTCGGTTTTTCGTGCCCAGAGTAACGAACAGGAAGCACGGGCGGGAAGTAGTCCACGGACAGGAAGCACGGGTGGGAACGAGCGGAACGGAACTCCCCTTCGCGCTCGAAGATAGCGGGCGGGCAGGCGGATGTGTTCCGCAAGCGGACGGACCTCCCCTTCGCGCTTGAAGACGGCGGGTGGGCGGACATGTTCCGCACGGGGAAGAAGCCGCGAACAGCGCGGAAAATGGCCGGGCGGATGGCGCGGGGAAGAGCCGCGCGGACAGACGCGATGACGGGCCGCGGGAACAAAGAGATGACGCGGTGACGGGCCACACACGAACAGGATGGATCCCAAGGGGAAAAAATGGTGGATCGTGGGTGAATTAGAGTAGTCTAACCCTAACCCTAATCCATGGCTTTGGTACCATGTTACTAACCTTGGAGATCTGATTAGATGATCACTCCATTAGTGGAGAAGTATATATGTAGACACTCATATGGGCCATATGGGCCACTAGTAGACGGGCTTTCCCTTAACATAAACCACCCCTTCTCAAGGTTAGTCTACTTTGATCAGTTCAATATATTTATAATCAATCTTGGAGGTCCACCATAAAGATAATCCTAGATACCTAGCTGTTTATTCTCAATCATAAGTCAGCCATATCTCACTACGGAAGTAACAGATGTCACATTTTAACTGTGAAAACTTAACTATATTATCATGAATCAACTCTATGGACCACTTATGGAGCTATTATGAATTTTTTGAAAATGTGTTTATGCTTTACGGATTAAACTAAGAACTCTCATGAACATATGTTTGTTCAATAGAATGATAGGAATCAAACAATTTGAACCTGGTGAAGGAGACCAACCTTCCCCTGTTTATATGAAGTGGACGGTGTTTCCTTTCTTTCATGCAGCTTACATGGTCTTTTTGTCAGAACCATTGGAATTGAAAAACACACTTTCTTGGTTGATACTACTGGTTTTGGTCATTTCTGGAAAAAGATGTTTACTGCACTAATTCTAGCCTGCAGAGGTATATATAGTAGTTTATGAAATCTTAGATTTTCTTTAGTGCAATGACCCTAATAAACGCTGGCATAAATATTTCAGACGGACACATGTATTTTTTTCTGTTATTTTATCATCCAACCCATGTCCAGTTATGGATAAGAGAATGTATGCCTAGGTCTACAATCTTTCACAATACAAGTTCTAATTTGTAGATTATTTATGCTACTGTAGTGTATGTTCTTGGCTCCAGGTAAGTAGAACAGATATAGTCATGCCATCTCTCTGATTATATTTAAAGCGTGCGTTGTCGACTTAACTGAGTTGTTAGTTATGCCGACCATTTTGTCTATTAATCATTCAATGCATTTACCTTTTACTGCCTCTTTAATGTTTTTTGCTAGACTAAACTCCCTCGGCTGCTACTCATGCAATCATGCTATCGAAATGTTTACAGGTTCACGTTAACCACTTTTGGCAAAATATTTCTGCTCCAGACCCTCCTCATCGAAGTTTTTCCATTTTCGTAGGTTCTCTTTCTAAGTTTTTGTTTCCACCTAGGTTCTAAGATTGTTGTGTCTTCCAGCGTTATTAAATTTTTTCACCTTGTGACAATTAAATGCTCCACAACATTAGTGTTTCTGTTAAGAGATTTTGCATCTTTTTGTATCGTTGGTTTCATCGTATAGAGCAACTGGTGTGGCCTGATCACTCTACTACTCATTTGTTCACAGGTTCGGCTGAACACCCACCATTTGTTGTTGATTTTCCTTATACTATGTACCATGTCAAATGTGTGTGATCTAAGCAGGATAACTAGCTCTCCATTTATTCGGTATCTCTCCTCCATTCAATTTAATCCATTTAGTCTTTTCCAGCACTTCTTTTGCTACAGTTCATCACTGTGTTGTACAACAGAACTGTAGATTATGACTAAAAATGTGTAAATTTGAAAGATGTGTAAATTATGATTAAGAGAAATTAACATTTGTGATAACTTATTAGAGCCAGCTGATCAGCCATAATGGTAATTTATTTTCTGTGAAATATCAATTCTTTGTTTTTTTAGATTTCAATATACATCCAAAGTCCCGTTTTACGTCCAGTTAGACCAGCAAATATGTCCACTGCTTTTTCAATATGCTTCTACTTCATATATTTGCATCAATATACTCTATACAGACCTAGTGCTACACTGGTGAAGCAAACATATTAGAACTCAACTCATTGTCATGCTTACTCATCGCTCCTCATAGCACCTCACCAGAAGGTAACAGATGGTTCTTCTGCATTTCAATCAAACTATATTATGCCATTCCCATTAAATCAAAATGTAATATTTTAGATTGGCATGTACACACGCTCATTCTAAATTTCCTTGTTCCTCCAATTCGGTGTTATTTGCCGGAACAAATACTCAGATATGTCTTTGATCCATCATAGGGCCAGAGACAAACGTACGGCCTATTGTGCTGCAATTAGTATTGCGTTTCAGTAATGAATGCCAGCGCCTTAATTTTGCCAATTTTGTAGGTGTCAAGCATTAGGCTGCATGAAGACTGGCTTCTCATTTGTCCTTGCTCGACCACTGCTCCAAGTTTCTCTATTGCACTGCCATGTGTTTTTACTTTAGGATTTTAGTTTCAAACCATATTAACATTTTGGTTCTTAGTATTATTTGTGCACCATCTTCTAACTGTTTGAACCAGAAGAGTTTCATGGGTTTTAAATCTACGAATAGGTTAAATGCAATGGAGACAAATCCGAACTTGGATACATGCATAGCTGGACCAAACACTTTGCCTGCCTGATGTTTAACTCCCATGTTTTTTGGTATGATTGCTATCTTCTGATACGCGCACTGTTTTTCAGTGCCTACATATGTCAAAAACTTGCAACTTAAATGTTGGAGGAAAATGTTACATGCTTATTACTCAAACATATGACTATGTTTGGAGGATCTTCAGTTCAAGCTTAGGCCTCAATAATTAATATACACCCCTTTCAAAAGTTTTATCTTTTCTTGTTACATAGGATCAGTTTAGCCTACCCCAGCTTGATTGGGACTTAAAAAGGCTTTGTTGTTATATTTCAAAGGAATAAGCATAAAGTCAATTACAAGAGGAGCAAAGTTATTTATTTAATGATAAGCACTTCACAAGTTTTCCAGAAAAATCTTGGATTGATGGGAACACTGAAGGCAACAATCTGAATCAGTATTATCACTATAATTGTAGGGTTTATTGGATACACACCACTGCAAATTTCACGTTTTTGAAGTACGCCATTGCTATTCGAGTAACTACGCCAGCACCATTGCAATTTCATGGGATTTTGAGATACACCACTATCTGCGCCCGACGACGTCATGGACCCACTGTCAGGCATACAAGATGGTGTTGTATTTTGGTATGGACAATTTTACCCCTCCTGCGGAAGGATAAGCCCCGACCCGCACGGCTCGACTCGTCGTCCTTCGTCGCGTCCTTCAGCCCCGACGCGTCCTTCGTTCCCCACTCCCTTCCCCAAATCCCTAACCCTAGAAATCGAGCGGAGGCTCCTTCACTGGTTGCCATGGCCATGAAGACCGGCGACGTCCCGGCTGCGCCAATGGCGGCGTCGCCAGTACTCGCCGACGGCTCCAGGTATGACGCACGATAGCTCCGTGGATGGCTGCTGCTAGCTCGTTGCATTAGGACGATTATGTGGTATATGCCGCCCTACCTCCCTTCCGGCGGGAGCCTTCATCCCCTAGACTGCCTGAGCGCTGAGGTTGAAGAACTTCCTCACCGGCAAGTTTTCTGTCGAGAGCCAGCGGCGGCGTTCCGTTCGTGCATAGAGGAGGGAGACGATGCCAAAGGGGTACTTGTTGGACCGTCTAAAATGGACCTGAATGCATTGTGTGTGGCCCAATAGTTTATAGCCCAAGAAGCCGAGAGCCATGCGCACGTCAATGTCAAATTCCACACCAGCTGCAGACAGTCACGGAACAGATTTCGTCCGCTTTGACAGTTGCAAAGAAGTTGTACGAGAACACAGTTTATTGCCTGCTGCAAATTTGATTTGTCCAATACAAGTAGTACTTCAATAGTACATTTATTGTTAAGTTGTCGTAGAAAATGAGTACAGAAAATGAACACAAGGTGCAATTACTATATCTGAACATTGTGAGGATTACAGGTTGTCTATCATTTTGTGTTTGGATCATTTGACATACGATAAATTATATGGGCAATAGAATAAAAAATTCCTTATGTGTTTTTTAACAAGATTAACCATTTTTTATTTTTGTATGTACTATTTATTTACCAAATCGCCATTTATATATAATTGTTAATTGATAAAAATATGGTATAAATTTGTAGTTTCGCGAAACATAGGTTAATTTTGGCGCATGTGTCTAATGGTTCGCCCTACCTGTAATTTCTAGCTGGGTCCGCCACTCTGGTGATAGCTCGTTATCCTTTGTTTTGTGATAGGATGTTTTCGTTAGAGATCAAAGTTGAGGCCTTTATGATGAAAGACAGTGATGGGAAAAAATCTTTCTATAAGGGAAGGGTTGTTAACTGGGCTGTGGAGGTAGGCATGATTACCTTTGATTTGCTGCTTTCTAGGCTGTCCAGTGAGGTCAGTTGGAGCTCTAACCAGGTGGTCACAATTTCGTTCTTTGACAAGACTCTATGTGAGGATGTAATGCTTGTAGATGATGTCCAGTTCCAAAACATGTTCGAAATGTATAAGTCAGAGATGCATTGCCAAGTCTTTGTAGTTGTGATGGATAAAACTGTGTGCGAACAGCATGAGTATGATGGTTTAGAGCCCCTGTGTGTGCTTCCAGCTGACATAAATTCTGCACTAAAGCCATCTACTTATACAGAACTACAACTAGATCTTATCCTTCCTGATCTTGGAATGCAGCCTGGTCCAGAACCTACTGATCCAACAATGCCTGATCCAGAACCACCAGAACCTACTGATCCAGAACCACAGTATGATCCAACAATGCCTAACAAATCCCAAGGTGTTGCTGAAGAAGAGCGTGACATATTTGATAATGAAGAAGAGTATGTTGGTGTCAATGATGAGCATATGTACATTACAATTCCACCTGCACAACCATCTTTTAATGCACAAACAGATTCATCTATGCCTACTAATGCTACCAATGAAAATGTTGCTGCTGAAGGAGCTATACCTCTTGAGGCAGAGGTTACTGATGCAGATCCTAATGAGATAAGGGTCCTCCATGATCCTGAGAACCCAAGAATAGAGAAAGGTGCCTTATTTCCTGACATAATCACCTTCAGGAAAGCAGTGAGGCACTATGCAGTGAAGACAGGTTTTGAGCTTGCTCCTGGCATCAAGACTGACCCTACCAGGTATATTGTAAGGTGTAAGCACCCTGGTTGTCCTTGGCGTATTCATGCTTCAAGGATTCATGATCAGAAAACTATACAGGTATAAACTTGTTCATGTATGTATCCTTGTATTAAATTTAGTTTGGATTTGCATACTACTTATTCATGCTTGTCTTTTGTTCAGATTAAGACCCTACCTTTTGAACACAATTGTCCAACCACGAAGCTTGTTGTATTATCACTATAATTGTAACAGGTTCCATCTTATATGCGACAATACATCACCCTCAGAAATTGCCTTGATACTAATGGGGCATCAGATACAAAAAATCAAAATGCAAGGTAGTAGAATATACCCTCTAACGCAAAAGCAGAAACCAACCAGTTGGCATTACCCTCTGCACAAACCAACAGAATCCTATTAATGAGTTGAACCAAAAGACAATGCTGTCACAGATATTACAGTTGAGGAAAAAGCTACAAATAAGCATCATTGGGGATCACATACCACTCGCACTGTAAAAAATGAGATACCAATGTCAGCTAACTCATCTTCATACAAGATGACCTACATACATCCTGGTAGGGGCAGGCCAGTATCCAGATAAATTATGAACCATTTGTTCCATTTCCATACCTCCTCGTAGAAAAGAATTGGCTCTTTTGCTGAAAGGGCAACAAGGTCAATCCAATCATTAGTATCCTCCCAACACAAAGTGCTGCATCCATCTAAACTTGTTTGTGTCTGGAAAAGAAAATTGTATGAACTGGCTCTATTTGTCAGTGGACTACACCAGTGAAAAAGTGAAAGGACACGGGAACAAATATAAAACTTTGAAATCAGATTAAATTAATTTAGCTGAGATCATGTCCATACAGTGCCTGAGTCCACAGCCACAGCATCACTCCCACAGTATGGTGTCATAAATGTATAGTCGTAATCAAGCATAACCTGGTCAGAAGGCTTACTGCAAGAAAACAAGTTAAAAAAGAACCTGTGATTAGGCTTTTTTTTAATAACAAACTCACAAGGTAACACGTTATATTTCCATTATCTGAAATTTTTTCCAGCTAAGACCAATATAAACACATCAAAGTGTGTGCTATTGTACTTCTCTCGAAACAATGCATGATACGAAGAAAATAAAATCAATTTAAATATATCCATCCAAAAATCTGTATTTCTGATCAAAGCTTCGAAATTTTAAGACAAAGTGGACTGCTTTGAAACATGGTGGGTGATGCCAAGATCAACCAGCATCTTTCACTACAAATGCTCAGTAGTATGAATTGAGTAAGAAAAGGAAGTACAGTTTTTACCTTCTGAACTTCCATTTTACTGCAGCAGGAACCTCAACAGATGCGGACGAGCTTCAGCTCGGTTGGCAGCGTCTCCATCGTGAGATGCTGAATGTCGGGAGTTCGACTCCCGCCTGCCGCACGGCATTGCTGCGGTTAAAACGCAGTTTGTGCCAAAAAAAAAAAAAATCCCCTCACCTGTCCCGCTTTTTTCAAAGCACAGATAAAATGGACCGTCCCACTGACAGGGTAATGGGCCTCTGTGTGAGGGCGGGGTAGGGGTTCAGGAATTTTCTCGGTCTGCGTAAGAGATCTTCTATCTTAAGCACAAAGCTGCAGGGGCTGTTTGCCCGCTACAGACCAAGTTTTTTTTTTGGAACCTCAACAGATGGCAGTGCCTCTTTCTTCCATGCCTTGAGTGCATCAAGCGCACTAAAATGCAATTTGAACTCTCTCCAAAAACCATCTCAGGTAAATGTGTTGTTTGAAGTTCATCTTCAAAGCTGAAGATAGAGTAGACATTACAGAATTTAGCATTAGGTTTCTCTAAAAGCAATATTCATCTATTTGCCCGAAACAAACTCATACTCTTGAGCACCAATCAAAGGACGAGAATCTTTTGGTTCGGTCCGATCGCTCCGACCGGAGAAACGTGCCGGTGATTCTTTCTTTCCTTTTTTTTTGAGCAAAACGAGCCGGTGATTCCTGCAGCGACTGTTTTTTTTTTTCACTGGCGATCAAACGCAGGAACGGCCCAGCGACGGCCCATACAGCCCAGCAACACCCACATTAGTGTCTCTCCCACGGTAGGCTGCTACGTAACCGTTAGCTTCATTTTTTTTATTATATTTCTTTTTCCCTTAACTCCGGGTAGGCTGTTTACGTTAGTTTTTCTTGTCTTTCTTTCTTATATAATGTTTCTTTTTTCATTTTTATTTTTCATTTCTTTTTTATTTTTCCCTTTTCTCTCGTTTATTTATTCACACAGTAGTTGTGTTTCTATTTACCTTCCTTATGACATAGCGTTTTTATTTTATTATTTTGATTTCCTTTGTCTTTTATCTATCTATTATAAATTTGTTTTCAGTTATTTATTTGTTTTATATTTTCTATATATATTGTAGTATTTGCTATTTATTTTCTTAATCCCTATTCTTTTTGTTGTACTCTAATTAATTAATTTATTTTTCCATGTCCATGTTTTACTTTTTTATTTCCTATATTTTATTAGATATACATGATGTTCGCTTAATATATATAATGTTCTTTAATTATTTTTGAGTATTCATATAGTACTCGTGAGATGTTTGTGTAGCATATTTTATTTGATTTTTCCTTCTCTTTTCTTTGGGCGTTTTTGTTATTTTAATTTCCCATTTTCTTTGATATACACGTGATTTTCTCAAAATATACATCCAATGTCCTGTGATATATCTTATGATGTTCACTTAATACAAATGGGATGTTCTATGGTTATCTTTTGACTATTAATATAGTGCTCATAAGTGTTTTATGGTATGTTTTTGGATATTCATTTAGTACCCATATGATGTACTATTTTCACAAATATTATAATAGAAATCATATGAACCTATAACTTGTTTTCTTAGATCTAGAATATTGTTCTCATGAACCGAAAACATTTTTCTTCTGAAGGCAGAGCATTATTTTCTAAACCTAGAACATGGCATCTACTCAATAAAAGAAAATGTTCTATCTTCATAAGATAAATATTCCTTAACAAAAAAAATTTAGATATATATGTGTGAGGTCTTGTTTTGAATGATTTATTGCAAGAAAAATGATGGTATAATCAAATTTTAATTTGAATGCTCGGTTTAGTGGCTACGGCTTTTTTCAAACTTCATACAAATGCTTACTTAAGCATAATCTTATATTTGGACCCATTATAGTATGATTTAGTCCAATACTGCCAATCAGATTTAAGAACCATGAAGGAAAAATAGTTGCCGGCATGGTGCTGTACCGTCCACTGCCATGGTGCCTGTCTGATGCAGAGAGAAGACGACCCGACAGCATTGTACGGGGCATCTCCCCACCTCATCGGTGTGCACAGATTGATCGGGCGCGCACGGTAGTCAGCAGTCCCGTCAAATTCGTCTCCCTATCCCCGGTGAAGCAGCGACGCAGCTCCAATTCTTCTTCCTTGTTGGGCACCCCAACCTTTGGCGGCCACGATGTTGAGAAGAGCAAGCTAGTTGCCGCAATCAAGAAGAGCAATGGCGCCTCAGCTGCTGTGTTGGCGGCGGCGTCGTTCCCGACGCACACCTTCGGTCGCGGAAACGGATCGGTGGCGGCTCGCCCCATTGGGTTGTCAGCCAAAATCGAGACAAAATGACCCAAGTCTTGAAGGACTTTCAGATTATTCAATGTTGTAACTTCAAAATAAATTATTTGTAGTCAAAATCAAGTCCAAACTTTTATGCTAAGTTGAAAATCATGGCTTGCACTACAGTTTTTATATTAGGAAAAAATTGAAGAGTTTAAATAAAACTTTGTTTAATTAACTATCAAACCTGCAATCAATCAATAAAAGAAACTTACTATTTTTGGCCAATTTTTTTTCATTTTAACAAAATGTAGTTGGAACATGTACAAAAGTTGTTTACCACTTAATATAGAGTTGTTTGAGCATATTAGGGCATCTCCAGTAGTACTACCTAAAACATACTACCTATTTACCAACTCCAGCGGTACTACCAAAAACTGGCTATTCAAACTAATCCTAGTAGAGAATGACATGTGGCTCACATGTTCTTCTCACCGGAGCAGAGAGTCACTTTGGTGGCAGTCCACCGAGCCAAATCAGCCATGTCGGTGGCCGAAGCAGAGAGCTGCGATGGGGAGGAGGGCAACCGGCTACCGGTGGGGAGGAGGGTTCCCAGTTGGGAAGCAGGGCTACCGTTCGACTCGGAGGGACTCATGCATGCCAGAGGGGGCAATGGCGGGGAGTAGCGATGAAAACGGAATGAAAAACACCTCTCCCGTTTCCGTTTCTATATTTTTAGCGGAAACGGGATTCGAGTTCTAGGAAAAAACGAAATTAAAAACAGATGAGGATATACGAAAACACGAAAACGGACAAATACGGATGGAGAGCCGAAAAATTAAGTTAAAATAATATGATTAAATATTCGTGAATATACATGAGCAAAGCCATAAATTAATATACACGTACGAAGTTATTGGTCCAGTATTCACTAGCATGTCATGTGTTAACATGCATAATTGATGATTAATAGGTTTATGAACATATCAATTTCTACACATATCTCACTTAGATTGAAAACGTGATTAAAAAGGGAATAAATATGGGTCAATTTCGGATGAAAAAGGATTCAGCGGAAACGGACGGAAAAACCCCTCTTCCATTTCCGTACATACGGAAACAGGATCCCACAAATAGGTAAGCAGACGAAGAAAAATAGAAAACAGAACGGGTCGGAGCGGAATTTTTTCCGTCCGTTTTCAACTTTAGCGGGGAGGCTTCGCGGCATTGGAAGAAGACAACCTGCGCATCCTTCTTCTTTGTGAGGATGACCGAGGAGGCGGCCCTCTAGATTCGGCTCGAGGAGGGTACGACCCAAGCGGAGGAAGGGCACGGGGCGACACCGATGAGGTCACAGGGCCACGCCGTGGAGCAGGGCAGCGTCGACGAGCAGTGCAGGCGGGGCATGTGCGTGCGTGCGAGCGCGTGCACAAGAGAGAGAGAGAGAGAGAATTTAGGTTGTCTAGTTTGTTGGTACAACAGGAATAGGTAGTGGGTGAGAAAATTTGTTGGGCCAATAAATTTGGGTAGCCATATAGATAGTCTGCTGGATTGTATTTTTTGGCCTTCAATATTCCCAAATTGAGGATAGGTATAGTGTTTAGGTAGTCTGCTAGAGTTGCTCTTAGCAAGACTATACACATTGCACAAACAAGAATTTTTGCAACAATACACGATTCAAGACTTAAATAGTATCATTTCATATGATGACTCCAACAAGAAATCCATAACAGTTTAGGGCGTTGGATCTAGAGCACGACAAAGAGATTACATGTAGCGTAATAAGCATTAAAGAACATGGTAGCCGGGCAGCTCAAATGGATGACGACCTCACAGCTCGTTGGCAGGTGGCCGGCTCAGCAGGACGAGCACGACCTCAATCAGCTCATGGTAAGTGTCAAATCCATCTCCTGGGACAAATCTTGCTGGTCCTCGACGCACGCGTTTGCAGATGGAAGACCAGTCAGGGAAGTATGCATCGAAACGGTTGTGCTCATCGATAAGAACGACTGTCTCAAAGCGACGGAGAAGTCCCACCAGGTAGCGTTTCCAGGTCGGGAAGCGGCAGGCTTCAGGTATAACCATGATGTACACGCCCAGGGCCAACCGCTTCTCCATGTCACCAAGTGCTGGGTTGTTAAGTGTGTGGAGTGCAAAGTACATGTTCTCCAGTCCAATCTGCACACCATACATCTCCTGAATGTAGCCACCTTCGTAGTTCAGGTACTCCCACAAGTTGGCATTGGCTGGATCATCAGCTCCACTGCCGATCAGGTACGCATCATCATACACCTTCCACCTACCGCCATCAGCATTGTCCTGGTAGCCCACCAGGTAGAGATCTCTGAGGTTGAATGCCAACAGCAGAGGAGCCACTGGATCCCAGTCCCCAGGCGGCTTCACGAGGACAGTGAAGAACCCTTCCTCGGCGGTGAGCTGCCTCTGGTAGCCAATGTTTTCATGACTGACAGCAAAAACAGGGGCACGGGCTGCGAGAAGGTCCATGATCTCTTTCAGGAGCTTCTTCAACGATCTTTTTAATTTTTGATTTGACGAGGGTCTCCCAATACACTCCATTGACCGGCTGCGACCCGCATTGCATGGCCTGGTCAAAGCCGAGACCTGCTGGCTGGCTGCTGCTAGCTACGGTCCGATCCATGGCGCGGCACCGCGCAGGTGCAGCTCTGCAGACTGCATGCAGTGGTGACTGCGCGGGCTGCCCAGCCCACCCGGCTGCAGGTTGGCGGCTTGCGCCGTGGGTGGCCATGCATGCGGTGACCGCGCCCAGTGCAGGTGCAGGTGTCCACGCAACGCAGGCGGCCGCTAGAGTGCTGGAGCGCCATTTCTGAAAAAGCTAGCTACTAGCTGACTGCGGCGCAGACGACGACACCTGCTGGCAAAGTGGCAATCGTCTGTGAGCGAGCTCGATCTGCCTGCCTCGCGATCCCTTGCACTGCACGCACCTCGGTCGACAGGCTCGTCGCATCCATAGCTAGCAGTAGCGGACCCAGGAAAACTTTAGAGCCCCGGCAAATTGTAGTATGAGAGTATTTGCTATAGAAAAAAAATATTTCAGTCCTTCATATATATAGATAACATAATAACAACTTCTTTGCGTTCCATTGTGTATTCATCGAGGAGCCCAGGCGGCTGGCCGGGGTCGCCGGGTGCTGAGTCCGCCTATGATAGCTAGGACGGACGACGGCACGCCATGGAGCTGAGCCGTGTCGTGCGCGGGGCACGGGGGAGGGAGGGATCGCAGCCGCCGCTGGCGACGGCGAACACGGTTCTGTCGCCGGCCTGTCAGTGGGGTGCAGTGCTCACGGCGCCCGGGGAGCTAGGCTGGCATGCTGCTGTAGTGCTGTGGGTGGAGGAGCCGAGGAGCTAGGCTCGAGCTCTAGCTAGCTGCATCGCACGAGGCGTCGACAGGGACCGGCCGGCCGGCGGGCTGCGCCGTCCTACTCCAAGGAACGGCACTTCCAATACGTACGAGGACTTCAAGGCCGGGGAAGATAGATACCGTTCATGCAGTTTGATTTGATGGTGTACGTACATGTCTCAGTATCCAATCTGGCATGTTGCTATATATACTACTAGTAGTACTATACCTTCCAAGTTTTCTGAATTGTTTGTTCGCCAGCTCGGGGTGTCCGCTCTTCTCACCAACGAGTCTCTCGTTCTGTTGTCAAAAAAAAAAAAAACGAGTCTCTCGTTCGTGCCCAAACATATAAAATACTCACTAGTAAGCAACGGTGGGGCATCTAAAAATACAGTAGCTAGAATCTCCTCACCTTTACCGCCTCTATTATTATGACATGATACCTCTAATTAATAATAGGACATGAAGGTGACTATTTGCCTGCAACACAATATAAGCAATCAAACACAATCTTATCAAAATGCAGTTTATATTACAAACCAAGACGTTGCATACATTTATGCTACTCAAGGTCTAATTCAGACTAATAAGCTAGGCCAATGCAAATAATAAATCAAACCCTGTTACAATAAATGCAACGATTGTTGACTGCAAGATCAAGATGGATGGGTCAAAATTAATGTGCGTGGATGCATGCATGCTACTTACCTTCTAGGAGTATATATCATCATCATGCATCCGAAATTGGACTAAATTGTTGTTATAGATAAACCGGGCAGCTTTCTGTATAAATTTCATCTTTCAGGCGATTGCGGTTTAATTAGCCTTGCTAGTGTACAATAAGCCTAGCTACTTTGTTGATTGTAAAGAAGGTTTTCATTTATTAGCTACTCAATATGGGCCAATGACTTGATTGTCTTAGGTTAGGTCCTATTTGTAATGAATTTATTTGCTTCTCAAAATACTTCTGGCTTCTAGCTAGACATCTTCATAGTTTGTTTTAGGACGGAGGGAGTACTTTTGGTTGTTATTCTACTTAATTTTTTTAGTAAAGTCATAAATTGAAGTGGCAAGCATGCACGTCATTGATTTCTTTGATAAATTACATGAGACATTTTGGACAAAATTGTGTTTTAAAGCCATGTATAGATACATTCATGGATGGGTTTTAAGACAAACGACATGCATGGATGAGGTTGGACAATCTAGGAAACCTTATAATTTGGTACAAATTTGAAACCTATATCTTGTATTTCAGGGAAGAGAGAATAATATACAATACAATCTCATTCCTCAGCTTGATCTTGTTTTCCAAAAGAGGAATGTCCCATGTATACAACATCGTCCCCGGAAAAGGGAATTCTATCTCAAAAAAAAAAATGGATCTCCTTATCCAATTATCCATGGGTCACAACAGCGCCTAGACGTTGACCAAGAAACCGTACGTCATCAAGGTGAAACAATTGGGTGCATTGACTCAGTATTTATTTATAAGACAAACACGAATTGAATATGGACTAATACATCACGTGCGTGAATGCTCTGCCGTTACCCCACAGCCACAGGCCACACGTACTCATGCGGACATGCACCGAAGCATATATGCATGCTTCTCTTTGCAGAGATATCCTCGGAGGATTATAAAATTGAGA